>OZ010786.1:386160951-387420138 GCA_963932465.1 Maratus speciosus
GCTCTTTTATCGCATGCGACAGTTTAATAAAAACGTGTCTGAAAACTTGATGAAATAAAATCTAGGTTACATTCTTTATTAGTCTTAATCTTTTTCTTTTTTTTTTTTTGTCAGTTTAATAATTATTTTTATATAATTCTGCCATCATATGATTTACAGGAAAAACTAGAAGTATTTGTAAAAATGGCTGTATTGAGTTACATACTATTTATTTATTACTTTCGTCGCCAAACAATTCAATTTTAAGCCAAATAACACAAAAGTGTGAAATAAGACGAGAGAAGAGCATTTCGGAGTACATTTTTATATTCAACCGTAAATTATATAAAATGCAGTTAAAATTATAATTATGTAGTCAATCACTTAAATTTTAGTGTAAATGTCTTTCATATACACACATATTCTAAAATAATTTACTTTCAAAGATTTAAAATATTTTTTACCATACTATAGAATACCATTACTATGGAAACATGCATTTTGTTTTACTCAAGCATGTGATTTTTATATCCTCGAACTCAGATCATTACTTATTAATTGACTATTGTGTATTATGTTATTTTTTTAACATACTGAAAATATTGTCGATTTCACTTATAGGAATATTCACTGCTTTAAAAGTTAGGATATAAGAATATTGTTAAGAAGATTTCTGCAACTATACATTATTACTATAAAAAAAATGCAATTTAACAAATTACGACGACCATTTGGAAAATGATATTTTCAAAGACTAAAATTTAAGACATAAACAGTCTCACGGAATTGATCATACATTATGTACGCCATGGCTTACATTTTTCGGTACTGTAAATTTTTAAACTTCTACGGAGCTGGTCATACATTACGTACGACATGGATTAAAGATTAATATTTAAAGACCAATTTTAAATGAAATTTCATTCTTAATCTTCTAAACATCCCACAATACTACTTTTTACACAGTCGTATAGAGAAAAAAATGTACTTTTAAATGCAAATTTTTTTTTAAAGCTGTATCTCAATTTGTTTCTGAGTTATTATTATTATTTTTTTTTTTGTAGAAGTATCCATCTCTGTTGAAAGTAAAGGGAAAATACAGATTACTATATAGACCAATCAGAAAGCAAATAAAATGCGGGATTCATCTAATAAAACGCTTCAGATATGCTTTTGATTTCCTACCCTGACCGAGGACAATAACCATTTTTCCAAATGGTTAATAAATGAAATAAACATTTTGCAATAAATATTGCTTGCTAATATGTATTTTCTTTTTAGCTTTTTCTACATAACTTTCTTTTGCTTAACCATTGTTTAAAAAATGTTTTATTCAACATATTGGATTAATCTTACGAAATCCTGTCACCTGCCAACGAACATGTTGCATGGCGTATCAAAATTCAAAAGATTAGACAGATTTTGAAATTAGCGATTACTAAATTATGGTTTTTCATAATGAAACAAACAAACAAAAGAAGATTTATTATTATTTATTTATTACCTAAAATTATTTTACTCTCATAAAAAAAACAATACTTTCAATGTAGGGGGGGGGGGGGAACTTTATGGTTCCAATGGTGGCAAATGGAATAAAGCCCATGGACTTATCATTTCAGCCTAGATTGGATTAAATTACCTGGAATTTCAATCAGTATAAAGCGAATTGTCCTCGCAAGCGCACAATCTAGCAGCTAAACACAGCAACCATTTAAGAGTTATTTTCATAATCTGGGTTATTTTCACAACAGACGGAAGATTAATTTACTCTTAAATATAAAGAAAATAGCAGGCCTATTTGTTTGTCCGTGTTATTATGCTCTTTAGAAAAATGCTAAATAAATATTCGGTTCAGGTATTCACCAAAATGCATATTGCTAAAATTTTTGTATAACTAACTTTATTTATTATTGTCAGTTCTTAACCCTGGTACATGTGCAACAATATTGTTGCATCAGTTTTAATGTTTGACGTGAACCCTCACAATAACGTCGATTACGGATGATTATAAAGATTTTATTGGATGCATGAGGTTTATTTTTCTACAAGATTAAGTCATCGAGTTTTTTCCCTGGTTAACGGTTACATGATTTCAATTGGTCTACAAAATGAAAAGACAGTGAAAATGACGTTATTTTAGATTTATTCAGGCAATTCAGCTTTAAAAATACACATTTTTATGTTTCACTTTTCTTTTAAATATGAAAGTTAAACGATCTTCTTTGTCTGCAAATAATTTATTACTTTTTTAACAGCATTTACCCAGCTAGAATCCAAAGAGGGAAAAGAGTAGTAGCTCAAGAGGGTATTTATTAAGAAATATAACTAACATCCAGTGAGATTGTATTTCAGCTACCAGAATCACATATTGCGCGAGCTGAGAGGCCAGGAGATCAAGGACAAACAAACGAAAATAAACCACCCGATCATAATTCAAGTTCAATAGTAAATATCTGCAATCATTGTAATGCATCTCTAATTTAATATTGTCAGATATGAGAACATTTTAATTACTATTGTCATAACGGCCTCATTTCTGTACCAAAAGTGCACTGTGAATAATCAACTAAAAGAACTGGCTCTTAATAGCTAAATTTTGAGCAACGCATAAGATAATATAATATCGCAATGACGTTCGCATCTTTTCAGCAACGCGGAAGGACATTCAAGCTAAAGGTCCATTTAAAAAAATATACAAGTTCGAATTCACCATTTCGCTTAATTCAAGGTTTATTTGGAAATACTTGCCAGCGCAGCGGGCATAGCAATCTAGTTACAAATAAAAAAAATCCTTTAAAAACGGTTATTTGTTTTCTTATAGAAAATTCCTCTCAAATGTTTCCTTTTCAACATTTAGAAAAATAATCAACTATGAGTTACTATCTCAAAAAAAAAAAAAAAAAAAAAAAAAAAAAAAAAAAAAAAAAACCGTGAATTGAACAAAGTTTTCCGTTGATTAACGAATTTTTTACATATATCTTTTTTTTTTTCTATCAAAACCTGTAAAAAATCACAAAACTAAGCCTCAAAACCCTGGAATTCTGCAGAGATAATAGGAAACTTGCTGTGTGTACTTTTAACGATTTTTAAGGTGCGTCCGTAATTATATAAATACATAGCACATGTAGTCATCGTCTGGTCCGTCCGTCTGTCAACATATAACAGAGCTAAAAACTACCCAACAGAATGGTTTGAAATTTAATATATATATAATCCCTGCAGAATTTTGTCGTAAAGATATTAACAAAAGTTTTCTTCATTCTATTAAATCCTATCATATTTAATTAATTCAATGATATTCCCTGATAGATAATAATTCTATGCAGAAATGTAATTACGTCATATTTAATATCGAGTAATATTATTTCTGTATTATTGAATTTAATATATATAATCATAATAAATCTTGTACTCGTGCAGTTTTGCATAAGAATGCAACAGCTATTGTATTAATATCTGTATACATATAAAACTAGTTATAGTACGAACGCATCTCATTTGCCACGTTTGACCTACAATTTCCGACTTATTAATGATTTTGTTTTCTTGCTTGTTTTGAGAGTGTGATAATGAAAAGTTTTTGGGATATTTTAAGTATATTCATAGGTTTATTTATTTATTTATTTGCTGTAAATTTTAGTTATGATTTAAATCAACGCTATCGGTATCAAAAGAAAAAATTTATTCAAAGTTTATTTTATCTTCAATAACTTGAAAAGGGCTTTTTATGTTTAGAAAATAATTGTAAATAATTCATTTCTGAAATCTATTCTTCATATATATTTATATTTCACTTTTAATTAGCTATCAGTAACTCCATACTAATACATTAGAAAAATAAAAATTAAAATATTTTTTTTTTTTCGCTGGCATCCGGAATTTTTTTAAATATATGTTTAATAGTTTTAATTTTCTTCACATAGTTTACTTTTAATCAATTAATGACCTATATTTTTCACTAATAATGCTTTAATCTCATATTTTGTTTTTATAAATCAAAAATGAAATACTTCCTAAAAAAAGGAATGTATTCCCTCTCAAAAAGATCTATCGATATACTTAGACATATATATTAATAATCTCTTTAAAAAATATTCACTTTTGAAATAATAAGTATAAAACTTTAAAGATATTTTTCAATTTATTAAAAAAGTTAAGAAAAAAATTCTGAGTTTTAAATTATAAATTAAATTAAACGGATTGAATATCCTCAAGATCAACAGTATAATTATTAAAAATAATCTTTTATTCATCTTCATATATTATTTTTAGAATATATATATTACATCAGTATATCAACCAAAATACTTAAATATTTTTTTTATACTTTTGGAGTGAGGGATTAAATATAATTTTCGTTATATTTCTGAATTTCTACTACTTATTATTTTAATAATTATTTTTCTGAAAAAGGAATATCAAGATGAATAGAAACAATAAATTAAAATCCTTTTTGAAATAGTTTCCTTTTAATGGATTCATATTTTATAATTCCCTGTGATACTTTCTTTAAAAAGCTTATTTTTTTATTAGAAAATTCTTTTGGTGTATTTTGCTATAATCACTTTGTAAAGTAGTCCAGTTTTAAATTAAATAAAAGAGTTTAATGATTTTTTTTGTTTTAATTAAAAAAAATTTTCATAATTTTTAACTAGGCATTAATTTAAACGTGTTGATCCTCCATAAAATCAGCCTTTATAAATAAAGAAAATTTGTCTTTCATCTTCATATCGCCCACCCGCAAGAAAAGTAACACGCCTCAACAAAAGTAAATTTCACAGGAGAGGCAAAAGGGGGAGGAAGAGGAGTTTGCATAATTTTACTATAAAATGAAATTTCAGTACTTAGCTCTGTATGTAGGAATAAAAACGTGCATAAAAGCACAAAACCATTAAGGATGAAGACGTAGAATGAGAATTGGAGGGTTGGGTCATTTTACCTCCTCACACAATCCACCCCTCTTCTGTGGTCACAAATGGACATATAGCGTAATAAAGGGAATTTCCGTATAACTACACTTATGAAACTGTTTGTGTAGCAAGACACACCTATGACAAACCTATTAGTGGAATAAAATGCAAAATGAATTTTTGCGAGATGTGTCACTTTTCACACAGTGAACGATATGATGTTTTTAACATTCGTAATGCATATTACATCATCATTAAATAAAATGATTCAGAACCAGTGAGACAAACTTTAAGAAGTTATTGAGCGTACTGCAACAAACATCTATTGTATAGGAAAGCTGAGCCTCAATCCATATCAGTCATGCGTACAAGGGATGCCAGAATACGGATTTTGTTCATGAGTTTGCAGTTGACTAGCAACTGCTCTAGTATTTTGAATGTGAACGTGACGTCAAAATAGTTAACCTATGTGCGCAACAGAGTATCTAGGCTTTATTTTACTTTGTTGTGATTTGATATCTTGGAATATACAGTTTTGGGCTTTCGCTAAAGTTTTATACAAATTAGGCTGCTTCGCTCAATCTGCAGAGTATGAAAGGTAAAGAGAAAGTTTGTGTCTTCGGATTTGGTCGTGTCCTTCCCCGTAGAATACCAGACCTGCTTTGAAGGACAGAAACAGTTGTGGCACGTAGAAGTAAATCCATATCTTGTGGTATAAGCGTTGACAGTTCGTAATTCGTTTTGTTTTATAGATTGATTAAATAAAAGTTTTGTTGACAACCACGGGTTGTTAATTAGCTAACAATAGAGATTTGATTAATTGTTACCTTGCAACTCAAAGCAACACGTTGGCTTGAAAAACCTGCTATCGAGTTGAACTATCGAAGGACTTTGATCCAAGGTGCATCTTTTTATCACTTTCCAACAAAATTG
Organism: Maratus speciosus; assembly: GCA_963932465.1. Classification (NCBI taxonomy): domain Eukaryota; kingdom Metazoa; phylum Arthropoda; class Arachnida; order Araneae; family Salticidae; genus Maratus; species Maratus speciosus. Next base: position 386,166,774 of record OZ010786.1, read on the forward strand.
AAAAAAGTGTTTATGCATTCGGTTTGTCTGGCCGTCAATCCGTCTGTCCGTCTGTCCGCGCTCTAAATCCCGTAAATATACTCGTATTTTCATGAAATTGATAAAGGTTATTTAGGGTTACCAAAGCATGTTTGGTATTGTATATGTATATGGAGCATGTAGGATTAATCGTTCATTTACAGGAGCACTCAAAAGTATTCCTTTACATTATGGTATATGGGGAAAAATTGTTTGCAGAGTATTTTAATGTCATTATGCTATTTCAAATGTATTGAAACTGATATATATCACTACATTTCACTATGATCACGTTAGAACAGGGCATTCATAGCATTTTTTTCATTTACAGGGACACACAAAAGAAATCGGTTACAGAACAGTACAGTCTTTGAGTAGTAATTGCTGGAGCGTACGATTTTAAAATTCTGTATGCGTTTTTAAATTTAATAGATTTTTTGAATCTTACTCCTTATATATAAATTCTATACCTCAAATACAGGGCTGCACAAAAGTATTCACGTACCGTTATCCTTATTAGAGGAAATTGCTGAAGGTAAATTTTCAACTGAAGTACATGTATCTCTTACGTGAACGAAATTTTGGCATGCATGTAGTTAATAGATTCAAATCTATATATCATATACAGGGCTGCTGAAAAAATTTGCATAATTTTCCGATTGTGGATGGGAACAGCTGGTTTTGAACAATTGGGTTTTGAAATGTATTATGTGTTTCCATAGGGTAGAATTAGACGTAATATTTTAATTTTTTAAACGGTGCAGTTTTGTTACATTATTCTGAATCTGTTGGAAAGTGTTTCATAATCTATGCTTGACGCATGATTTTTCTTACTTGTTTATAATCTGTTAGTGATTGATCTTGCTTGTTGACAGTGTATCCTAGGCCAAATTAGTGAAGTGACTGCAAAATTCCAGCCGATTTAGCTTAAATAAATGTGTTTTAAAACTTTCAACCACAGTTATGAATGATTTTCACAGTAGCGTCCTTGCCGTATCCGCTACAAGTTTAACGATATCACAAATATTTTGCAGATAAATTCAATAAACTTACTTTGAAATTTATGAAATGTGATAAGGTTCGAGAAACTCCTGAAAATCGCCACGATCTTTGTCTAAACAATGCTGATATAGACGCTGTGTAATTCGATTCACAGTGCATTTGTTTCATTGGCCTAATTACTTTACATTCCTGTATTATCATCGAAATCCCCAATAGCTAAATTAATGTTTAAAATACTGTTGGAACATCTTCATTACTTTTAAAGTTGTAAACGAAAATCGGGATTCGACCTGGAATGAGAATTCCTGTATTTTATGCTGAATACGTGGATTGCGAGATAGCTCTTGCAGGTGACTTATTTGGCAGAGCGTTGTGCGCTGAACCAAAGACCAAGTTCGAACCCCTTTTCATTTTGTCGGTTTTACGCCTTGTTAGCAATGTGAATAAAAATTCACGTAATTAATTTCAGGTTTACTATTTCTAGGGCGTATTTTATTGTTTAAATTATTACATAAAAAGAACATATTTTTTATTGATTCAGTAGTTAGGACGCTGTATGAAATAACAATTAAGAAAACATTAAAAGTGGTTTAGATATGTCGGTTTTCACACATTTTGCATCATATTTCCTTGCCTCCTAGATCCGTCATTCGTTCTGGAGTAAGCGTAAAAACACAGTTATAAAGAGCTATCAGTTTAGCAGACCGGGTGAAAACCTTTCTAAAACGGATTGAGATCTTGTTTTCACAAGTTTTATTGTATATTTTCAGCAGAAAACGATGATTTGAAAAAAAATTGTTACTTAAGTTTCTGCATTTGCTAAGTCTAAAAGAATTAACATTTGAGAAGGCGAACAGCGTATATTTATTTTACCCACCTTAGCCAGTAATAGAACACGAGACAGCAAGAAAGGTATACAGGGTGTCCCAAAACGACCGCATAAACTCTGAACAGCTAGATTCTTCGTTGGGAGTACATAAAAACTGCCCAAAGAAGCTTTCCTGTACGATCCATAGTTTACGAGAAAAATACGAAAAACAAAGTATGACGTCACTGCCGGTGCAAGGAAAAAAACTTTATTGGACATATCAACAACGCGGGACGGATGTCGACGGCCATACTCCCTAGCAGTTCGTAAGGCATTTCCATTACATCGGCCGTACATCAGGTACATGTCGCAGTAGTCACGAACGGAATACATGGCCATCATACGAAGACTACCGGTAGCTGCAAGATGCAGCTTTTTAAAAATACGAGTTCAACGTCGGCTTAACGTCATTCCATGGCGCGCGCGCATGCATGACGCGATATGCGCGGCGAACGATTTAAACATTATCGTCTGGAAAGATATGCAAATTATGTTGTCGATGTGTCCAATAAAGAGTCCAAGCACCGGCAGTGACGACATACTTTGTTTTTCGTATTTTTCTCGAAAACTATGAATCGTACAGGAACACTTCTTTCGGCAGTTTTTATGTACTCCCAACGAGGAATCTAGTTGTGCAGAGTTTATGCGGTCGTTTTGGGACACGCTGTATTATGAATGTGCAGAGTGCATAAATATTGAATTTATTTTATTTCACTTTATTTCTCGATAAGAATATGTATTATGTGGTAAAATTATATTCAGGAAAACCTGCTAAGACGGAATCTCAAGAGAAGGAGGATAATTCCATTTTTGATAGGTTTTTGCTTTGCAGCTACCCAATTCAGTGTAACTGTACTGCAATATGTTGTTTGTTTTTACACTTATAAGTACAGACATACTTTTTTTTTAATCAGAGATCCATTCCACATGTTTTAATACGTTATATTTTCAAATGGAAATGGTAATAATAGCAATAATAACATATGATATATTTATGGCTGATTAGAAAAAAAAAGAGGTGAATCTAGAGTAATTTGTAGAGCGTTTCAGCAGAGATTTTTTTCAACAGTGAGTATTTCCGATTAATGCTTCTGTAGACACAAAAACATATTAGACAAAGACAATCTTTTTCGAGAAAAAAAAATCTAAATTTAAGTTGTAATTTAAGCTCTATTCTGTTGAGAAAACTAATTTCGTTCGTTTCGCGCACAGAATTTTATTACTGAGTCAGATTTAGTGCAATACTCATCGCAAATGAATCAGATTCGTGATTCTCGACTCAATTTCTTCGTTAATTTAAAATAATTCAACAGACTCAGTCAGAAAACTATACAATTATACCTGTTATATAAGTAAGCGTAAATGATGCGCAAACATTTAAGATTGTTTTTTCGAGAACCACTGAACTTCATATATTTATTTATTGACTGCATTCAATCAATACACAAAAGATCAACGCATTCCCTATTCCCGACCTCAGACCTTGCCCTTGTAAACTCATTAATAACTGAATATAATTCTATTTAATTTAAAAAGTAAAAGAATATATTTTTTAGAAAATTAAACTCGTTTTAAAATTTTTAAATTTCGATATTATGAATTAAAGTTATTTAAATTAAAATTTTGTATATTAAATTTATTGAAAACCTACAATTTCTTTGACTATTTCTGTCTTTTTAGGTTTCAGGTGGCTGAGAGGTTCTGCTCTCGAAGCTGGTAGACGGGAGGTCCTGGGTTCGAACCCAATCGCGCCCGTCGGCCTAACCGCTTCGGAGTTTTCGTGGTTGTCTTCGAAGCCTTGGATTTTCCATGCGTAAATACGGGTTAGGTTCCCTTAGAAAGACCCCCACGAAGGGTACTCCCCCTAAGGTCTATATCCCTCGAGCAGATAATCGGCCGTCAACAATCAACTCAACTCAACTTTAGGTTTCAGTAAAGCAATTTTCAATTTTATATGAAAACTAAGGGGCTCTGCAAACTGCAAGTTACGCTCGCCAAGCTTCTTTCAGACACCGCAGAATCTAAAAGCACGCTAATCTGATCGGTTTTAAAAAGATTACAGGAAATTGAATTATAATGAAAAGACCTGTAGCGATCTCTCTGTAAACGGGTTTCCATTCAATTCTCTTTGAGTGCGAAAATTTAAGGCCGAATCTGTTGCTGTTAAGACATCCAATGGTTGTTTTCGTGTTTAATTAAAGAAGATCCTTTAAAAATTTGAAAAGAAGCTAAAATAAAGTAAAAAGAGTCTTTACCCTTTTTTTTTCCAGTAGTAAATTAAAACTTGGTTATCCCGTAGACCAAAAATCTATCGCCAAACTATAAGATTAAATGCCTATAATGTTTGGCCGTAAATGACACATTCACTTGACTTTTAGGAAGTTACACGCGTTTAAGCCATCATGTGAATTTAATTTCGACGTTTTATTTGTATTTTTATTAATGTTATACTAATTTATTTGTACTTCCGTTATTTAAAATAAAAATTATGTCAATTTGTATAACTTGGCAAGTGGTTTGGCGATTTGTATATTTTGGCGAAATTAGTCGACGGGATAACTAAGCAGTACCATGAAAACATTGCTTTGAAGTTGAAATTAAATGTCATGATCTGTACATTATTAAATATTTGGCACAGATGTTTTGGCGTGATTTTTTTTTTTACGATAATTTGGCAAAAACCTCGTTTTCGAATAACAGTTACGTATGTATTTTTAAATTATTTTCTATTATTTTTTAAATGAAATAACAATAAATAAAATAAGTTTAATTAATAACTATAGAACAAAACAATTTATGACATTTTTTTAAACAAAAAGAAAATAAATGTAAATAAACATTTATTAAAAAATAAGCAACAATTGCCGTGTTACCATATCAGGCAAAATAACGCCATTTTGGAGCCAATTAGGTACCCCCGCATCTGTGCCTAATGTTTTCCTTTTCATTTCGTTAAAAAAAAAAAAAAAAAAAAAAAAAAAAAAAAAAAAAAGAAGTGAAAGCCATTAATTTTAAATTTTTCTGTTTTAAATTAAAATTTTGTATTTTAAATAAAAATTATTATAAAATGAAAAAAATATATATATTTATATAGCGACGAATGAAATGTTTGGCGATTTATCACCTGCGTCGCCATAGCATAGCAATACAGAGTTCTTGATTTCTCTTTCAGAATCTTCCGATTTGGCGAAAGATTGTTCAAGTAAATTGAATTATGAATAAAAGTAACATGATACACTTCTTAGCACGCATTTAAGGGTGGCCAAACTAGTCGCCAAATTAGTTTAAAATAATAACCTTTCTCAAATATGAAAAAAAAATATCTGTTATAATTAAAATTTGAGATGCCATCATTAAAGAAATGTGTTTAAAATTAGAAACAAATTAATATCTCGAAAACTAATTCGAATTTAAAAATTCTAATACCAGTTTCGAGATCTGCGGATCAATACGGATTTTTGATGTTAATTTCATCACATAATATTTGATATTTTAGGAAAAATCATGGTGAATCGTAATCTGTTGTTTAATCAGTCGTTTCAAAAAATTGTTTCTTAAAGTCGTTTCATAAAATCGTTTCATAAAGTCGTTTCATAAATTCGTTTCATTAGGATTTTCTATGTATAAGTTAGATATATTGGCATAAAGAAACTTCTAGCTATTGACTTTTATAGTGAGAAAAAATGACTTACAGTTTTTTTACGATTTATTCATTTTATATGAACATGAATTATAAAAGAAAAAAAGGGGGATGGGGAAACAATATAAAATCACAAAAATAACATTCATATTTGTGACCGTTGAGCGTTAATGGTAATTTGTGAGTGAAATGATTTCTTATAAAATAAAAAACTAACAATAAATTTATTTCTTGTATTTCTACAAATTATCAAAACCTAATGTACACTGTTAAAAATTTGCAGCATTCTGGCAGGTCATTTGACCGTTTTTTCCGAAAACGGTCAAAGTCACCGTAATTTAACACTATTCTGACCATATTATTGGCAATTTTATGGTCCGAATCTAGTTAAATTATGGTTATGAAACCGTTTTTTCGAAAAACGGTCGAATGACCTGCCAGAATGCTGCAAAATTTTTAACAGTGTAGGGTAGATTTGCCAGTAATGGACACCCTTTGAGGTTTTTGGTTCATAAAGAAATAACTAATAAATATTTGGCTTTAATTAATTTTTTTATAATCCCGCTTGCATGTTTTATAAGCCACTTTTAATCAAACCAATCAGGGAGCAGAAAATAATGTTTCAAAGTTTCACTGTTTTTCTGTGAAAATCTTAATGAAGAGGCTAAGAGCTGGCTTTGTTTAATTAATTTATATATTATTTATTTTCTTGTAAAATTTGAATGTTTTTGTTTGAGTAGCAATAGAAAACTTAGAATTTTATATACTAACGGCCATTTACAAAATTTCATTTATTTTTAAGATTTTAAGAGTCCATTACTGGGATGGTTAATTAGTCATTTTCCAGTAATGGACACCCCATGTAGACATTGCTAAAAAGGCAATTTCAGTAATGTTTATAGTGCATAAAATATTTTGGCTTAACTGCAATCCTAAAAAATCAAATTTAATTTTTAAATTATATACCTGCCAAAATGTAATAACTTCAAAATTTTTATAAATAGCTGCTTTCAAGATATTTTACGTGATTAATAAAATTTCAATATTTAATTTTATTTATTTTATTATTATTTTTTTATGTATATGCACCTTGAATATTTTATAATCTGGCAATCAAACCAACCAGGAAGAAGAAAATATTGTTTAAGAGCACAGTCAGAGGGGCTCATGGGGCTTAATCCTTTTCCGTTTAAATAAAATCAATTAAGTTACAGAAGCTATTAAAAATCTGTTTTCTGTCTTAAATGTTTCCTTATTCACCTCTGACAAAATATATATACATATATATATATATATATATATATATATATATATAATGTAATATTAATGAAAGTTATAGGTAATATTCATGAAACTAGTAAATCTGCAGATCAGTGGCCTCAAATATCAGTTCTAAATTTTTATTTTGAAATTATTTTATTTAGTATTTAATATTCAACTCACAATATCATTTCTTTCATATTTCTAATATTAATTATTATAAATGATATATCAAGTAGTCTCTGAAAGATTAATTGTTAAAAATAGTGAGACAAAACTAAACACTAATATTCCAAAAATATATTTTTAATTACCTTTTAAACCCCCCACTGTTTCAATAATTTGATAGCTGTAATTGCCTGATATTTAGTGTTTTAAACTATCCATCTAAAATAATTAAAACATCGATCTTCTGATAATTACAATAATTGATGCAAACAGTAAATGATTATCAGAAATATTTTATTAATTACTGGCATCCTAATTGTTACATTTATTTGAAAATAACTATTTTGTTTCATTAGTATGTATTCATTAAATTCTGGTTCTACATGCAGTCTAAAAACGATTATAGTTATTGCTTTTTATAGGGTGTCCATTATTGAGCTATTGGGTGATTTGATATATTTCTGTTATTTAAAATTAAATTTCGATTCATATTCGGAAATGAGACTATAAGAATAGTTAAATATTGTTGATAGGTTAATATAATATTGAAAAAAAACTGGAATATAATAATTATAACTATTAATAAAAAATAACTTTGAAAGAAATTCCTTAAGAATGTCCATAACTGGCACGTCTACCCTGTTTCATATATATTAATTTAATCAAATAATAATGATTTGTTCAAATTATCCAACAACACTGACTGCCGAAAAAGTTCTTGGCGTTTTTTTTTATATGTCTAACTGTTATCGGTGCAGCTAAAATCATTAAATTTTTACTTCTCTTGTTGAGGTATTCTGTAGTGAATAAGTTATTATAAAAATTTTTGTTCTTTTTATTGTTGACAGTAATTATAATTATAAAAAAAAACTAAACCTCCACATATGTAGTCAAGGACATGAAGAGGTTAAATATAAAATCGAGATTTCACGCTAATCCTATTGTAAAGATCGAATTGTTAAAAAAAAATATTTAAATAAAAAGAATAAAATTATTCTAAAATTAAAGATGAGTTTATTATTTTCAGTAAAACATATAATTTATATATCTCCATTCCATGCCCTAATCTGAGTCTATTTAGTTGAAGGTTGTCATGATAATTCTTTCAGTAGTATTTTTCTTTTACTATGAATATAGTATGATAAAATAAACTTATCTTTGTACTGCCTGAAATAAACACTTGCATCAAGAATTACTTCATAATCAAATAAATATCTTAGTAACATTTTAAAACATTTAGGATTTCATGCACGTAAAAGACATGTTATTAATAGATTAATATATGGATATAGATATATATGTAAATGTAGATATATTTATAAAGTTTCAAGAATTCATGTACATGATACCTCCTCCTAACTATTTCATATTACTATTACTAACCGAAAAGAATGTAATTCAAAATTTTACCAGTTCAAAGGAAATTAATATTTATAAGGGCTGGCATTGAAACAAAACTGCCAGATATGCCAATAACATTACATTAAAATTCAGATCCCCGGTTAACAATAATTCTTCTGAATTATTCATAGGATCTTCCACAGAAAGTTCCGATCAATAATATTTCTAATGTATATTTAGGGTGATACTCTTTAAAGTACGGGATGTGTTAGTCTAAGTGTTCTATTTCCTAAATCCATGCATATTTATTTCGTTACTGGATTTTTTGTTGTTGTCGTTGTTGTTTGTTTGTTTGTTCAGTAGGGGAATTGTTTATGTACATGAGAAATTAATATACTAATTAATAAAAGCAGATTATTTTTAGAATGTTTTTCATTTAGTCGTGATTTCTTAGTAACATAAAAGGTGACTAATATATAAAAGGCATGTTGCAAAATTTTAAACACGATTTTCAATAATAATAAAGATCGAATTGTAAAAAAAATATTTAAATAGTAAAAATAAAATTATTATGAAATGAAAATTATTTTCATAGTTTTCATTAAAACATCAAATAGTAAATATATACAATCGAAGCTTTTCTTTGCAGTTAGATAGTTGCAGATTATATTCATTGTTTTAGTTGTAATATAATTTTAGTATCATAAAACAAACTTATCTTTGTAGTGTCTGAAATAAACACTTTCATCAAAAATTACTTTATGATCAAATGAATATCTTAGTAACATCTTAAAACATTTATGTATTCATGTATGCAAAAGATAAGAAAGGTTATTAATAGATTAATATATGGATACAGAAATAGATATCTATGTAAATGTAGATATATTTATAAAGTTTCAAGAATTCATGTACATGATACCTCCTCCTAACTATTTCATATTACTATTACTAACCGAAAAGAAGGTAATTCAAAATTTTACCAGTTCAAAGTAAATTAATGTTTATAAGGGCTGGCATTGAAACAAAACTGCCAGATATGTCAATAACATTACGTTAAAATTCAGATCCCCGGTTAACAATAATTCTTCTGAATTATTCATACGATTTTCCATAGGAAGTTCCGATCAATAATATTTCTGTTGTACATTTAGGGTGATACTCTTTAAAGTACACTGTTAAAACTTTGCAGCATTCTGGCAGGTCATTTGACCGTTTTTTTTTTTCGAAAACGGTTATACAACCGTAATTTTAGCACTATTCTGACCATATTATTGTCCATTTTATGGTCAGATTATAGTTAAATTATGGATATGAAACCGTTTTTTTTTCAAAAAACGGTCGAATGACCTGCCAGAATGCTGCAAAATTTTTAACAGTGTACGGGATGTGTTAGTCTGAGTGTTCTATTTCCTAAATCCATGCATATTTATTTCGTTACTGGATTTTTTGTTGTTGTTGTTGTTTCTTTGTTCAATAGGGGAATGGTTTATGTACATGAGAAATTAATATACTAATTAATAAAAGCAGATTATTTTTAGAATGTTTTTCATTTAGTCGAGATTTCTTAGTAAAATAAAAGGTGACTAATATATAAAAGGAATGTTCCAAAATTTTAAACACGATTTTCAATAAGAATAAAGATCGAATTGTAAGAAAAATATTTAAATAATAAAAATAAAATTATTATGAAATTAAAATTATTTTCATAGTTTTCATTAAAACATCAAATAGTAAATATATACAATCGAAGCTTTCCTTTGCAGTTAGTTATTTGCAGATTATATTCATTGTTTTAGTTGTAATATAAATTTAGTATCATAAAACAAACTTATCTTTGTACTGTCTGAAATAAACACTTTCATCAAAAATTACTTTATGATCAAATAAATATCTTAGTAACATCTTAAAACATTTATGTATTCATGTATGCAAAAGATAAGAAAGGTTATTAATAGATTAATATATGGATATAGAAATAGATATCTATGTAAATGTAGATATATTTATACAGTTTCAAGAATTCCATGTACATGATATCTCCTCCTAACTATTTCATATTACTATTACTGAACCGAAAAGAGGGTAATTCAAAATTTTAGCAGTTCAAAGGAAATTAATATTTATAAGGGCTGGCATTGAAACAAAACTGCCATATATGCCAATAACATTACATTAAAATTCAGATTCCAGGTTAACAATAATTCTTCTGAATTATTCATATGATTTCCTACAGAAAGTTCGGATCAATAGTATTTCTGATGTATATTTGGGGTGATACTCTTTAAAATATGGAATGTGTTAGTCTAAATGTTCTATTTCCTAAATCCATGCATATTTATTTCGTTACTGTAACGTGTTTTTTGTTGTTGTTTGTTTGTGCATTACGAGACTGATTTGTGTACATGAGCATTTAATTTACTAAGTAATTAATGCATATTTTTAATGTATTTTAATGTATGTATTTCAGTTAGTCATGATTGAATAAGGAAGTAAAAGGTGACTAACATTACATAGGTACGTTGATTTTATTTTATTTCATTTCATTTTTAATTCTTTATCGTGTGGCATCAGAATTTACATAAAAATTAAATTTATTTTCCCTCTTCCTTTAAATTTTTATTACATACTTGTTTCGTATTTATTTATTTTTTAATTATTATTCTTTTGTATAAATAAAAATTCCGATCCCCAGTTAACATTTTTTCTGAATTTTTCGCGCAAATGCCTATGGAAGTTTTGGATAAATATTATTTCTGGCGTACACTGTTAAAAATGTTGTGTTAGTTTGAACCAAAATTTGGTGCTGCAATATCTGCAACCATAAGATGAAGAAAGCCTGCTCCAAGGTGGCTCCATAGCTCGAAGATTTGAAGTTATAGTTCAACCGGAGCTCCAAATTTTTTAACTTAGCGTGTTCAAGGTGATACTCTATAAAGTACGGGATGTTGTATTCTAAGAGTAGTTTTTCTTTTATCCATATATATTTATTCCGTTACTACTTTCATTACTGAAGAAAACTGTAATAATACTGTAAAGTATCTCTGTGTGTGTGTGTTACAGACGTACAATTGATAAGCGTAGTACATTTGTAGTATGTTTCTCAATTAGCCATGATTGTGTAAAAAAGCAAAAGCTGGCTAATATACAAAAAGCTCATTGTTTTCATTATATTTTATTTTTACGAAAAGGCTTTTTTAAATTCTTTACCGAATCGCACCCCCATTCTTGCATAAAAATTAAATTTTCTCTTTTCTGTTTAATTTTAAGGATATTGAAAAAATTACTTGTATCCCATTTTAAGTGTTTATATAATTTATTATATCGTATTTTTATTAGGAGAAATAATTTATTTTGGAAAAATTTTTAATAACCCACACAGATTATATCTGTGTATATGTGCATGTCGTGTGAGTGTGTGCAAGAGCAATTAATGTACTAATTAATAAAACGCAGATTATTTTTATCAAGTTTTTCATTTGACCCTGATTATTTAAAAGAAAGAAGCTGACTAGCATATAAAGCGTCATTAATTTTATTTTGTTTCATTTATTTTTACTACAGAGTATTTTTGATTCTTTACCGAATGACACCTTTCCCTTGCATAAAAATTTAATTTCCACTTTTCTTTTTAATTTTAAAGATAAATAATAAGGATTACTTTAACGTTTCATCAAAAACTGTTTTTTAAACAGTCGTTTTAGAGACGTTAATTAGGCGTATTACCATGACAGGAGCATATGAGTTTTCAGCTTTTAAAAAAATGATTATTTTTTTATGTTTGAAGTTTCATAAATGTTATATCGATACAAATTCAAACACATAGAAGATGTAGCGATTATTGTGGCACAGTGCAAGGAGCTTTGCTAATTGCAAAATTTTAAATGGGATTTTCTGATAACAAACGAGATTTTCTTGAAACAATGTTTTTAATTTGGTACCCAAAATAACTCTGAAAAGAATTAACCAATTTCCTTAAGTTTTCTTAATGAAAGCTTACAGATTTTATTTATCCTTTACTGATGCTTTTTCTAAACTCTCTTATTAGTTACATTAACTTTGATTGTCCGTTTTTTTTTTTTTTTGTAAAACAAAAATAAAAATTCCAAGAAATATATATGTATCAGTCAATGTCTAGACAAAGGACGGCGAACCTATCGCAAAAATGCATTAATTAATCTAGGTGTTGTCTCTGTTTATCTGATTAGTTCGGTTGGTAGTCATTCTCATACAGATTGAAGAAACTGAAATATAACTTAATGTATCCTAATCTCGCTCAATATTGGCTCACAAATTTTAAGAATAAGAGAAAATTAGGAGATTATCGCAAAAGAAAGATTAAAAGGCATTATAAGCAAAAATGCCAAGGGTAAAACTATAACAACTTGGAATTCAATTCCAGACACTAAAAGCTGTAGATTAGGACACTTGCTATTTTGACAAATTTTTCTGCGAGATATTCTTTTTAGAAATAAATAATATGACAAATTCGGGTGAAAATATCTTACCAACAGAATCCAATTCAACTTGTATTCTCTAAAAAAACTAAGCTAGAAGCTGATATAAATTATTTGGCAGATAGAGATGAGACAACACAAATAATTTTTTAAAAATAATTTTCTAAAATATAAATCCAAATGTTACCCATATTTTTTTTACCAGTAATTTTGACTCATTATTATTTGATCCATTAAAATTATTTTATTGTTGGCACGTCATGATCACGTAAAATATATTTTTGAAAAATTTGACACGTGGATGTGAAAAGTCTTCACCCCTAGTCTAGACAATTGTGTATATTTTAACGTAAATTTTATTTCATTATCGTCAGATGAAAGTACTCAGAGAAGTCTTGGATGCCCTTTTAGAAAAATTCGTCTCTATGCCCTAAATATTACCATTCATGTTTTAAAAAAATAATTTTGTACTCCTTGAAAACATGCTTTTTCCGTTAATTCTTTACGGAAATCTGAAAAAGAGGGTGGGGGGGGGGGGATTCAGTTTTTTCCTTGTACGCATGCGTATTGATTGTATTAATACCAAAGCTCGAATTTATTTTTCAAACGAAAAGCGGTAAATTCAATAAATTACAATTTGTAATTTATTTAAAAACATCCCCCCCCCTACTCCCCCCCCCAAAAAACAATGCTTTCGAACTTTACGATGTAACGATTTTCTAATTTATTTAAACTTATTCGTAATTTATTTTTTAGAGTATTAAAAAAATATTTGCATGTAGAATATATTCTGGAGGAAGACATAAAAAAATATATAGTCCTTCAATTAAGTTCAAAAAACCGATTTTATTAAAAAAAAGAGCATTTCATCTCGAATTTAATTACAAATATAATATTCATATTTTACATCTAACAATCGAATTATATCTTATTAAAAATGTATGCCGTAATTTGTATCCTCCGTTATTCAATAAGTATTAAAACACCAAACATTAATTCGTAACGATGAAATCTTCCTGCAATTAAATTCCAATTTCCGAGCTTTCTGAACATAAAATTTAACAAGCCTTCCAAACCCCATTTGAAGAAATCTCTTCTTCTTTCTCTTCTTCTTCTTCTTTCCATATCTGCTTTGTAAACTCACCTTCTGTCAAGTGCTTGCTGGCCGACTGATTAAGATGCAAGATTCGTCACGCGCGGAAACCGGGTTCAAATAAATCCAAGCGGATCCACGGAAGAACAAGAGATGTATTTTTCTTAACTGTTTTTTAGATTACGGAAATTAGCTATCATAACACGGAAAATAAAAATAACAGAAGTTTCTTCGAATCTCCGTGAACTGCAAAATGTATTTCTGAGAGTGTGCCTCGGAAATTTACACGTTGACTACATCAAGAAAAAGCCAGTCCGAAAGGCAGATTTTAGAATAATAATAAAAATAATGAGTTCACAATATGTATTCCTTAAGTAAAATTTTACATATTCTTACATCTTTCCTAGACGTAAATATATATATAATATAAAATATACTTATTTTTAAAACAGCAGAACTCCCTTAATATAGTTGTTACTCATTAAAAAGTAAACATATACAAGACGTATTATATTTTAAAGGCTATTTCAATTAGTATGTTTCATGTACCAAGAAACACGCTAACACTGAAAAATTAAGAGACCAACTACCTTGGTTAAAAAAAAAGTCAAATCACATTGTAGTGACTTTTGTTAAAATGAATGCAGTGTTTTTCATCATAAAAATATTGGAATTTGCTCTCGGTCGTTGTTAAGAATAAAACAATAAGTTATTCAATGACACCTTTTTGAAGACATTCTTCGCGGTGAACTGTAATTTCTTTATTTAAAACAATAATTTTTAAGAGTGAAACAGTCTCTCTGGCCGTTTCCAAGTCACAACATTCCATCATTTCAATAACAACAAAAAATCAGTGTTTCCAGTCACTAGTAAATAAATTACAATCTATCGTGAACACGCAGACGATTGGAATAATAAATAAAATTACGGCGCTGACACAGCGCCCTCGTACGGGAGATTTTAATTACGATCAGTAACATACTCCCGACCGTTGAAACCTGCAGGTTTCAAAACTACTCTAATATATAATATAAAATTACATAATACTACATATAACAATGCAAAAGATATAATTAATAACAAAGGAAAAATGGCAAAATTACTTTACAGTTGAATACAATAAAACATACTATAGAAATTAAACAACAAAATATATTCAAAATATACCAAATATATACATTAAAGGAAATTAGTTTCCATTAATTGGAAGGGGACAAATACTTCTCACATTTCTCTTTATTATTGTACCGTTAGGTAGACGAATGTTCACTACTCGAACTTTTTTGTCCTTACCGAGAAATATCTCGGAAATCCTACCTGTGGCCCATTTTGTGCTGGGCATATTTTCATCTTTGATTAATACGAGAGAACCAACATTTATATTGTTTTTATTTATTTGCCATTTATTACGTTGTTGTAAGGTGTTCAGATAGTCCCGCTTCCATAATTTCCATATTTGCTGGCTATATTTTGTTATTTTTTGCCAGTTTCTAAGTTTGTTTACCGAAATTTCAGTGAGCTGGGGTTCAATAATAGACCTACCTATATATCTTCTTATAGGCCTACCTATAAGAAAATGACCCGGTGACAGAGTCTCGAAATCGTCGAAATCTGATGATAATGGGGACAGAGGTCTTGAGTTCAAAACACTTTCAATTTCTAGAATTACTGTCAGAAATTCCTCTAAAGTGAGGTGCGCGTTAATAATTACACGTTTTAGATGGAATTTGAATGATTTAACCCCTGACTCCCAAAGACCACCGAAGTTCGGCGCTTTCGGAGGAATAAAATTCCATTCGATATTTTCCCTTGCAAAATAATCAGCTAATACTTCATCTGGGTGTCTAACCAAATTGTGAAGCCTTTTCAATTCTAAGTTTGCCCCTACAAAGTTTTTTGCATTGTCAGAAAATATTTTTGAACACTTTCCCCTTCTGCTAACAAAGCGCTTAAAACAAGCAATGAAGGCTGCAGAAGTGAGATCTGAAACGAAATCTAGATGAATAGCTTTGATGCAGAGACAAACGTACGTACACTTTATTATATGTACCTTTCCTTTGATTTTTGAATTTAATGTAAAAAGGACCGCAATAATCAGTTCCAATAATGGAAAATGGAAATGAAGGTGTAACACGCTCTTTCGGAAGTCAACCATAACTTGACTCGCTAATACAGGCTTGTTTTTAAAACAAGTGACACATTCATATGTTATTTTGCGACAGATGTTTCTACCATTAGTTATCCAAAATTTACGACGAATATGGTACAACAATGTTTGTGATCCTACATGTAAATACTTTAAATGAAAATATTTTACAATAATTAAAGTAAGGGGATGCTTACTTGTCAGAACCATAGGATGTTTTTCATTTGTTTTCAAATATGAGTTACCCAATCTACCCCCAACTCTTAAAATATTACTTTCATCTAAGAAACAATTTAAAGAATTTAGTTTACTTTTATTTGGTACTGAATTACCTTTCTGAAGACATTTTATTTCTTCCTGATACTCACTTTGTTGAGCCATCTTTATCAGTGATAATTCTGCAGCATTCAATTCTTTAGAAGTAAGGTGACCTTTCACTCTATTAACATTTCGAAGGTTATGAATAAATCTAAGCACATAACATAAAATACGAATGATAGTTATATAATTATTACTAACACTAATAATATAATCTAATAAATAATTTTGATCATAAATAGCTAGAGTTACTAAAGAGTTATCATTTTCACATTTAACTGTTTTCTTTAGTTCATCAGAATAGTCATCTGGCAAATTTTGGCTGTTGCAATCATTAGTTGGGAGAACTGTTTCTCTCAAAAAGGGGGGACCTTTAAACCACAAATCCTTTTCTAAGAGCATATCAACACTGACCCCTCTGGTAAGGAGGTCGGCTGGATTAGACTTTCCTGGACAATGAAACCACGAATTGGAGTCAGTCAAAGATTGAATCTCATTCACACGATTCGCTATGAATGATTTCCATCTTTTACTAGAACCTCTAATCCAGTACAAGGTGATTTTCGAATCTGTCCAGAAGAACATATCTGATGGCTTCTTATGATCTACTATTTTATTGACTGCATTACCTAGTCGGGCAGCAAGTAAAGCTCCCAATAGCTCTAATCTTGGTAAAGTGATTTTTTAAGAGGTGTAACTCTACTTTTTGAAGTCACAAGATTAACTTCAATGGTATTTTCTTTAACAATTCTGAGATATATGACAGTGCCGAAGGCTTTCTTCCTAGCATCGCAGAAACAGTGAATCTCTACCACATCTGAATTTTCTTCTTTCGTTGAATTTAGCACAATTCTTGGAATTTTTAGGTCAGAGAGACGTGGGATCTCAGAACAGCATCGAAGCCACTTTTCTTTAACATCTATTGGTAGATCTTCATCCCAAGCGATTTTCCTCAACCACAGATCTTGAAATAGGCATTTCATGCGAATAGTATAAGAAGTGAGCAAGCCAAGGGGGTCGAATATTTTCCCAATAGCATGCAGGATGAAGCACTTGGTGTTTTCATTTTTTGATAAAATTTCTAATAAGCCTTTTACATCTACGATAAAGCAATCTTCACTCGTATGCCAAGACATTCCTAGAACTTTTATTGAGTCAAATCCTAATTCAATTGGGTTATGTAGAGGCTGAGTATTAAACCCTTCTTGTTTCCATTGCTCCATCAAATCGTTATCATTAGATAACCATTTTCTGAGTTTCATACTTACCTCGCTCATAATATAAACAGCATTTCGAGAGATTTCTAACGCATCTTGCAAGTTGACAGCACCAGCGATGAAATCATCAATGTAGAGGCACCTATCTAATAACTTTGTTGTTGTAGGATATCTAACTTGAAATTTCTTGATATGTTTTCTTAGAGTAGCAGCAAGAAGAAACGGGGAAGCATTCATACCAAAAAGAACTCGGTTGAAGCGATATATTTCTATACCTCGATCTCCAATCCATAAAAACCTCACTGTGTCTCTGTCTTTCTCCGCTAGGGATATCTGCAGAAAGGCCTTTTCTATATCACCTATCAATGCTATTTTGTTTAATCTAAAATTGATAAGTAGATCGAATAAGTTTGGATTAAGATTTGGACCTGGCCAAAGACAATCATTTAACGATAATTCGCCAACATCATGTGAGCTGGCATCGAAGACTACTCTCATTTTTGTTGTTAGGCTTTGTCTAAAGACAGGTTGATGTGGAAGATAAAAAAGTGGTCTCCACTGGCTTGTGCGTTTCCGTTATTTTTTCTATGATTCCTTTATTTTCATAATCTTTCAAAGTCTCACAATATTGAGCACGAAGCTCTAATTTTCGATTCATTTTCACTTTAAGACAGTTTAGTCTATTATTGGCTATTTTGAAATTGTCGTTCATTTCTCGCCAATCCATTTTCCATGGTAAGGGAACTTCGTAACGTTTATTTTTATAAGATACATATTTTTCAAATATTTCGAATGCTCTATCTTCGTCAGTACATGTGGGATCGTCTTTTATCCCTAATGTTTCTAACTGAAAGAATTTTTGAACTTCTTTTATCAAATCTTCATAGTTACAAGCAAGCCCACAATAAGTATTTTGCGTGATTTGATTGTCAGGATTTAATACGCTTCCGCAGGCAATGATTCCAACTACCGAGTTTTGGAATTTTAAATTAGAATTGGGGACTTCGATTCGACGAACTTCTAAAAGATCATAAAATATTTCCAGGTTTGTAAAATTCTGGATCCGCTAATTTAATGTTATTAGAGTAATGTTCTGTTGGAACGTTAATCCGATTTACTGGAATGGTATCCGATATTTTTGGTACACAAAGAAGTTCTATTTCCGCCTTAAAATTTGAATTGTTCGAAATTAATGCTTTTACCTTGGAGTTAATATTCACGGAGATGCCATTTAATCCCGAAACTGCAACTTTTATTTTTTATTTCTTAATTCCTAAATAATCAGCACACTGAATCGTAATGAAATTACTCATTGATCCAGCATCAATTAAACCTCTTAACGGCTTAAATTCACCAAATTTATTTTTAATATAAACAATGACAGTTGATAAGATGCCAGAACTTAAATAATTCATTTCACAAACTGATGTACCTGAAAATACTCTTTCGTTAGAAATGTGAAATGTTGCAGCATTCGGGTCTAGACTTGAATGCGCTATGATTTAATTCTGGTTTTGGGTATTGCAATCACGGACCTCGGGTTTTGAAATAAATTAATTTTTTCTATCGCTGTTTTGAATTTGCTTTTCATTTTCATTCTCGAAATGCAGTAAACTTGAATGTTTTTTCATACATTTCTCACAAGTATAAGTAGATTTACAATTTCTAACCGAGTGGAATTTTAAACAGTTAAAACAAATATTATTTTTCTTTACGAATTCATATCTAGAAGCCACTGAAAGATTTAAGAATTCTGGACATTTGTACAAACCGTGAAATTCATTACTTTGACATTTAACACATTTAAATGTTTTTGAGTTTTTACTATTAGATGTAGATACCATACTAGTGATTCGTTGTTGAGCATTGCGTTTAGGAGTTACATTATTTATAAGAGGTTTGGAAACTTGCAGCGTCCTCGCTTGTCTTTTTAAAAATTCAATTAATTCTTTTAATTTTGGTAGCTCGTCTTTTTTTTTTGTTCACGTTCAAACCATAATTTTGTGGACCCATCTAATTTCTGCCACTATATGTAAGTTATTATTGTATCCTCAAACCCTTCAATTTTTTGATCGAGAATTTCTAGAGATCTGATACATTACCTGGCGGTATCTGCCAAATTAAGAATAGCACTAGGTGTTTCACTTTGTATTGAATTAATGGACATTAATTTTTTAATGTGATCAAACACTTGTTGTCTTTTATTGGAATATCTTTCCTCTAATAAGGACCACGCTTTTGATAATTATCATCTGAAATCGCTATACTTTGTATAACTTTGGCAGCTTCAGAATGAAGCGAAGATTTCAAATATGATAACTTTTGAGCACCCGAAAGTGCGCTATTATTGTGAACGCTAGATTTAAAAAGATCACTAAAATATATCCAATCCTGTACATTTCCACTAAAAGAAGGTAGATTAATCGTGGGAAGTCGAACTTCCGTTACACTATTCTCCTGTTTTTGCTTTGATTCATTAAGAACATTTGCTTGTTTTTGTTTCGCTCTTTTAATTTTTAACCAAGATTCATCTAACTCTTTTTCAATCGATGATTGTTCATCGAGATATTTATCAATTTCCTCTTCATCGCACAATGAATAAATTTTACCAAATATTTCTTTCAATTCTGTATTGAATTGATCACATTTCGTATTTACAAGTTCTAAAGAGCATTCATCAGAGTCACTTAATTTAATTTCCCTCACAAATTTAGTAATTTTACATTTTAAAACTCTTTTTTTTAGTCAAAATATTTTTTAATTCAGTAGACATGTTAAAGAAAAAGTCCTACCTTATTCGAAGAAACCAAGTCTCGTCGCTGATTCTTGACTCTTAAAAGCAAACGATAAATCTATTTACTTTGGCCTCGAAGGACCAATTTCTGTTAAGAATAAAACAATAAGTTACTCAATGACACCTTTTTGAATAAATTCTTCGCAGTGAACTGTAATTTCTTTATTTAAAACAACGATTTTTAAGAGTGAAACAGTCTCTCTGGCCGTTTCCAAGTCAAAACATTCCATCATTTCAATAACAACAAAATATCAGTGTTTCCACTCACTAGTAAATAAATTACAATCTATCTTCAACACGCAGATGATTGGAATAATAAATAAAATTACGGCGTTGACACAGCGCCCTCGTACGGGAGATTTTAATTACGATCAGTAACAGTCGTTTTTAAATTACATTTTTATTGATTGGACAAATGGGTGTTTGGATAAGAAGCTAAACCGAGTATAAAACTTAATACGTGGTATTACTGAAAAGTGTGTTTTGTTAGGAAAATAAAATTATATTTAGAAACAAAGCCTATTGCCATCATTTAAAAAATCAGTTAAAGTATGCCTTTAAATATGCTTGTTTGACACTTATCTTAGTCCGTTTAGTGTTCGGACAAATAAAACTGTCAAAACGTAATCCTCACTCTTGAACATTTGTGTGCTACATTTATTTAAAGTTAGGTTATATCACTCAGTTTTAGTTATAAAAATTGCTGTATCTTTAATGTAGTAAAATGTTGAAAAAAGAAAGGAGTATCCTGCAAATGAAAGCGCGATTCCGTGCTCCATTACCTTTCCGAATCAATGTTTCAAAAGCCACCATATATAGTTTGGTTCAATATACAATGCATTTTTTAACATTTTTTAGTATATTTCTTTTTTTTTCAGAAGAATTACAAAAACAATTCGCCAAAAAATGGATATAAAACCTGGAAACACGGTAATCATTCATTTATCCAAAACTTATTTACATACGTAACTAACAGAACAGTTTATATTATTCATATAATTCTCTCTCAATCATACTTTTAACTACAACAATAAATATCTGTACAATTGCGACTATATCTATACAAGACCGAAGGCTTTTATTATCAGAATACCAATTTTTAGATACATTATATATTCTTTCAATGCTTGGATATATTTATATTAAAAAACCCCATCTATTGCTTTAAAATACTCTTACATTTTGAATAAAAAAGCACGCCATATCTTTAGTATAGTGAAAGAAATTAATATTTATAAGAAGTAGCATTATAATGAAGCTGCCAGTTCCTGACAGTGATTTTCAACTATTGACTGTACCAATGAATTATTCATGCACTCTTCAAAAGAAATTTTAAAATATAAATTCAGTACATATATTCAGGGTGACGTATATTCATTTCTAAACTCATGGGAAAGTGCAGTCTGTCTCTGAATCGTGAAATTTACAATAGTTAATTAGGCAAAGCGTACATTGCAATATTTATTGAGATATACGCACTTCTGTATACATGACAATCTATATATGTAAATAGCCATAAATATTAAACAAGTATAAAAAAATTAGTTTTAATATATTTAAAACACGAAATTTAAACATTAAAAAAAGTAAGATTGGAATAGTTCCACGAATTGTTTAAGCCACTCAGTGTAAATATCAGTATATAAATATAATGCATTGTGCATATAACTTTAATACATCCAGAGTAACTTATTATTTGCAATTATTTTAAGAATAATTAAAAGTGATGTAAAAAAAAATAAAAATTAAATGCGACAATAAAAGGATTAGATAAGCATATTTTTGGTTCACAAATATTAAATCTGGCCCGCATATTTACATGTATGTATGTATGTGAGCAGTTTTAGAAATAAACAAACAAAAGTACAAGCAAATGACTTTTATTGTTGGTTCTGACACAAATTATCTTATCTTATTTAAAAACGAGACAAATGTGATAAAATCATTAAAATAAAAAATAGTAATACAATTTGGCTTGATGATTGCAAAGTATTATTTCGAATGGTAAGAGATAATTTATATTTAGAAATTACATACACTGTAAAAAAATTATGTAATGTTACACCACAAAATTTGTGAAAACATGCTGCCTCCAGTTTTATAGAGCAATTTAACTTATATAATCATTGCTTAAAAGGCACAAAGGCCAACCTAGTGAAACTAGGTCAAAACTTTTTCACTAGGTTGGCCTTTGCACCTTTGAAATTTGATTTTCATTTAAAATATTGTATGCAAGGCGAATGTTTCTGTCTGAAAAATTTTCCAAATATTAATGATTCAATCGATGCTGGATTAAGAGTCAGTGTTTGCCCAGGTCGGTGGATCACGGAAAATATTCTATCTTGTGCTGCGTTTGTAGCCTTGCTAACCTGTAATAAATAGAAGTTCCGGACTGGGTATCGTTCCATGTGGTTTAGTCGGTAGAACGTCAGTGCGCTATACTGATGGCCTGGGTTCGAGTCCCGGTCTGGAATCTTTTTCACTAGGCGGGCCTTTGCGCCTTTTAAGCAATTATTTTGAAATTTGATTTTCATTTGAAATATTGTATGCAAGGCGAATGTTTCTCTCTGGAAAAATTTCCAAATATTAATAAAAATGAAATTTTCGGTTCCGTTTATACAGACTAACACGAAACATATGTTTTTAAAATTTCATGAAAACATATTCAGAAGTTTTTGAGATATCCTGCGCGTTATGCTCAAAAACGTCATTTGGAGAAAAATGACTTCAAAGTTTCGGAAACGCCGCTTCAGCTATTGCCGATGCATTATTCTAAAAGCTATAACTTCTGTTATAATGGGAATTTCAAGGAAACAATTATATTAAAATGTTCAGAAATGAGTTCAACATCTAAAAAATTAAAAGTTTGAAAAGTTTGAAGCTTTAAGAGTCCCGAGACCCCTTAATATATTTATAAAAAATGTCACTTGTCTCCTCACAACTAAATTGATTCTTTATGCGTTCATACATTTCAAGCTAAATTCAAACTTTTCTGCTTAACAAATGCAGTTATTTATAAAGAAAAAATATTAACATAATATATTTTAGACGATATATAGTTGATATATTTGATTTCAATTTTATTTTAGAAATGTGTGAATGAAACAAAATTTTAAATTTCCTGTATGTATCATATTCTTTTCAAGTATAAATTCTACGAAATGTTTAAATACACCACACAAAAATTGAGATCGAGAATTCACAGTATTCGCGTCGGGGATAATATTTATCAGAACTAACGTTACAATAAAGCCTATGCGATATTTCGGTTTTACAATTTTTCTGCCCCTGCGTTCCCGTTATTGTATACACCTTTGAATTATTCATATTTACTGAAAATGCTTTCAAGCAATGGATTTCTCATAGATATTATGCATGATAAACGTTTTTGCTTTTGAAACAAGACACTCATGCCTACAGAAATGTTTTCTAAACCTCCTACTTACAATATTTAATAGTAGTACAGTAGAACCCCTCTAATACGAACCCGGCTAATCCGAAATTCCGTTTAGTCCGAACCGATTTTATTTTCAAAAATTATACTTAAGAGATTACTTGAAAATATTGAATTATTTTACTAAAAATAAAAGTACTTTTTACAGTATACTACGAAAATTTTCCGGATTACACGATGTATATTGGGAAAAACGTGTAGAAGTTAGAATTAAACAAAATATGCCAGTATAGCATGTTTTTTATTCATTAAACAGCTTGAATAGAAAAAAATCAATGATGTAAAAGTACAACATATGTACACGGATATAAAAGAAAGCATGCACAGTAGGCCTACTCGTTGAAGACATCTTAAAAAAATGTCGAATATCAGTTTGTTTGCTCGTCACTATAAAATTATTTTTCTTTAAGCAAAAAGCATTTAATTCAGATGACAAAAATTTACTTTTCTTTTCAACAGCTTGATTTCGCAAATTATCTACAGAAATGTTTTTTTACCCCCTCTCGTTGACGTAGCAACTGAGCTATTTATAGATTCACGATTTTGAACCGTTTGTAATGAGTTCTTACGTAATATCTTATTCTGAAGTTCCATTAGATTATTATAAACATAAAGAGTGATTAAACAAGCGATATTTTTTTTTCTGAAAGTCGTGCTGGATTATCCAGCATTCCAGACCTTAGGATGCCGGTTTAGAGGATGTTTACTGAGTACTTATAACTTAGATTTTCTTTTAGCAAATACCTTTTTCTTTTTTCTTTTTATGACAATTTCGGATAATCCGTTTTATTGGTAATCCGAACAGGCAGCGGTCCCAATTAGTTCGGACTACCGGGTTTCTACTGTATTACTAAATCAAATTTTTAACTAATATTTATATGGATACTATATGTTTTACATTTTTAAAAACATCGACGAACCATTAACTTAAGAACACCATCCACATTGGCCCCAGAATGTTTACGAATACGGTATGATCAACGACATTTCAGTAATAATATAGTGCTAACGACAGTATTTAAGGGGGTCCGGGACACAAAAATCTTCAAATTTTGCAAAAAAATTTTGATTTCATTAAAAATTTCTATTTTTTTTTCCTGTTTAAAATGATATTTAAATATTTTTCTATCTGCTTTAGAACAAAAAATATTAAATTTCCCTTTTGGTTTGTTTTCAAAATCTAGCTTTAAAGCAATGACTGTCATGGAAAAGACTTCTTGTAAAAATGCGTTTTTCTTCATGATAGGTTTTTTTCACCATTTCTCGTATTTAAATTCTTATAACTCGAGAACCGTTTAAGATAAAAGGTTCAAACTTGGAACATATATTTTTCAATTATTTTACTTTAATTTTGATTCAGCATATTTGAAAAAAAATATTTACTTTTGAAAATATGATTTTTAAAACAAAAGTTGTACCGCTTTTTTTTTTTAATTTTTTCGTTAAATATATATATATATATATATTATAAATTAATATTTTTTAAAATGCTGAATCAAAATTAAAACTGATACATTTCTGTTTATTTAAATGAAAAAAAAATTGAAATTCCATAAATAATATTTCGAGTTATAACGATTTTAAATTACCCCACTTTTTAAATGAATTTTAAATTTAAAACTTTTTTTAAAAAATATGAGAAGTTTTATCATGTGATTTTGCTTACAAATGACAAGGTTAACCATCACAAAAAAATTCAGAATTTTAAGTCAATATATAAAAATTATTTTAAAATGTGTCCCGGACCCCCTTAATACAGGATCAAGTAATTCAACTGTTTCTAAGCAATAACATCCACTGAGTTCAAAATGTATGTATGAGTCGATAACAAAATTTCCGTCGTCATAATACGTTTTAATAAGTGAATTATACGCTATGTCGATAAACTATACAAGTAACATAAAATATCAAGTTTCTAAAATTAATTTTAACGGAAATGACGTTTAATTGAGTTATTTAACAATTCAAAATTAGTGATGCACTTTCCCACAAAAACCTTTAAATGAAATTTATATAAATATTATGAAATTATGTTTAATCTTAAAATATCTTGGTTTGAAAAACTAAGTTTTTCAGCAACATTTCTGAAACCGCCTTTATGCATTTAATCTTCCTCGTGACATTTACCTAACTAGCTGTTTAATCAGTTCTACTCATGAATTTAATTCTAAAGCCAAAATTAAAAAATAACTATTCGATTTAGAAAAATATTTTTCTACTACTGTGCATTTTTTTAATGAAATTTAATTTATAAAATGGCTAAATGGGCTGCTATGGCAGCAGACGATAAAAAACTATACATTTGGAATAAGGGAATAAATAGAATGAAAAATTTTGCTGATGTTTATGATAAAATGTTTTTCTTTATTTTTAAAGAAAGGTAATAATTAAGCGAAATTAAATTATCTCTGATTATTTGCATGTGAGGTAAAAGAATTATCATAATACCCGCTACAGATTCTTAGTATTGCAGCGTGCCGTACGTAATATGTATGTCTCACATTGGTTAGAACTCACGCGATTACGGGTTTGAACATAAAAATAATCAAAAATTTGTCAAAAACATAAAAAAAAAAAATTCAAATTGTTTGCCGCAATTGTTCATAGGCCAGCAACCCGTGTGCCAAATTTCGTAGCCCTGCGTCTTGTGGTCTCCGAATTTTTGAGGTTACATAGATACGCGCACAGATTTTAATAGGGTAGATATTTCTTTTCTATATTTGAATTTTTCATTACATAAAATCTTTATCTGATGGATCAGAAATACATAAAATATATGTCAAACTTCCAAGTTTAGTGAAAAATAGTAAAAAAAAAAAAAAAAATCGAACTTACTCGATTTTTCAGAATTGATGGACCAAAAGTCTACGTTGAAATTTTATTAGTATATTGATTGTTTTTAATAACTCATAATTTTATTCGCATTGGCTTAGTTCAGAATTATAAGTTTCCAATTAATGCAGTAGACTAAAAAGGAATGTCGACATCTTCTTGGTATCATATCTATAATTTCAACTGTGATATAATGGATTCTACTATTTTATATAGTTGGCGGATTTTACAAAGCATTAATTGCAGTGTTTATACTCGAACTATAGAAAAATTAAACTTTCAACTCGATTTACTGAAAAGAGTTATCGAAAGAATCAGAATCTTGTTATTCCAAGATCCAAAATATTGGATACAAAAATTTTAACTGAAACCTTCATAAACTGACTTAATTAATGTTTATACACATCTTCATAATCTATGCGTGGCACAGGATTTTTTTTTTTTTTTTATCCAGTATATTGTTAATTTTGGTAATTTTCTGATTTATTAATGCTTAATTGTCATATCTATCTCATTTAATACATAACATTTCGTAGAAATATTTCATACTTTGGGGGTTTCAATTCGTATTATTCGCATTAAGTTCACAAATTATCTTCATCCAAATACTAGTATTTCTGCTTTTACTTCGATCAAACTTGGAGTTTCCCGATTAAAATATTTAATTCTTTGAAATACCTATTATAATATGTGTTCTTCTTTTAATATTCTTGCATAGCAAGCGTTCCATTTCTACAAACGTTAGTCGTTATTAAACAAAACATCCAAATGTGATTACGAGACTTTCAGATATCAAGATCAATTAATTCTACAGAAAGAATAATCGTTAAGCATGCACTTTTCAATAAAATATCACGTATGTTCGTTAAAGCGAACTTGTAAATTGTATCACATCGCAGAAATGACTAAGACTATGATATAGAAATTCATGAAATTCATCATTTGGAAAACAGGAAGAAACATCTATAATATCTGTCTTATATAAAATAAACATGATCTACTATTTTTCGATAAAGCAAGAGAATTTGTTATCGATGTTTTAATACTGGATGTTTCAGCACAATGATTACAAAGAATATGATATAGAAATCCACGAAGTTCATGATTTGGAAAACAGAAAGAAACATCTATAATATGTATCATATATATAAAAAAAAAACATGATCTACTATTTTTCGATAAAGCAAGAGAATTTGCTATCGATGAATTAATACTGCATGTTTCAGCACAGCGATTACAAAGAATATGATATAGAAATTCATGAAATTCACCATTTGGAAAACAGAAAGAGACATCTATAATATCTATCATATATAAAATAAACATGATCTACTATTTTTCGAAAAAGCAAGAGAATTTATTATTGATGTCTTAGTACTGGCTGTTTCAGCACAGCGATTACAAAGTATTAGGAGAGATAGAGTACTCCTAGAAGATGGGAAATCACATAGAAATGCATGCCCTTCCCTGGCACGGCAGTGATGACACAAAACAAAAGAAAGGAAGGACACGAACAGGGTGAAAAACCTGTTTATTATTCTTCGTACCCCAAAATTGCTGAGACAGTGCTGGACAATGCTGAGGAACTTATTGCACGCATCCTGGCAGCAGCTGGGAAAGTCCGGGACACGCTATGTGTCCCAAAAATGACTGATGGATTTTAAAATTCCATAACTTGCAAACGGTGACAGATATTAAAAAAATTCTTGCAGGAGTTTTATGTAAGATGTCAGGAGTTTTTATGCTGCTATTATCAAATTTAGTTACAAATAGCATCGACAGATGGCGCTACAAGCAATAACCACTATATCCAGGCTCGACTTTTCGGCCTCTCTCTTCTTCCATGCGAACAAAGAGATTAAAATGCATTGAATAGATCGCAAAGTACCAAAAATTGGATCTGGACTGAGCGCCTATTGCTCTCAGTGCCAACTATTTTTTGAAATTCGAACTAAAATCAAGCATCCCAGCAGTGTTGCCAGTGGGCTACTTTTTTTAAATTCAGATTTCTTGATTGCCACCACATATTTGAAACAGTAAAATTCCGTTTGTTTTCGCCTTAATCAATATGTCACTAAATAAGGCGCATTTTACAATTTTAAAAAAGTGGTGCCAATCAAGAATCTGAATTAAAAAAATGTAGCCCATCTGGCAACACTGCATCCCAGTACAAAAACTCCTGACATCATACATAACCATCATGCAAGAATTTTTTTAATATCTGCTCTGTTTGGAAGTTATTGAATTTTAAAATAAATCAGTCATTTTTGGGACACCCGGTATAAAGACTGCATCACGGTCCAGGGTTAAAATTTCGAACACCTATTTGATAACAATCGTTGTCTCCAATTTTGTTTTCTTAATTCTTAGTTTTTCATGTATTAAGAATAATAAACATGTTTTCTCAACCTGTACGTCTCCTTCTTTTCTTCTGTTTGGTGTCATCAGGAACGCATTTCCGACCATGCATTGTTATGTGATTTCCCATTGTCAAGATGTACTTTATCTCGCCTGAAACTTTGTAACCGCTCTGCTGAAGCACCCTGTATACTCATAACCATTATTATTTCTAAAAAACTTTGAGGCATAACGTTGATAGTCTTTTCTTTTTAGATTTCATATGATTGCATTGACTATAGCACTCATCTTCTAATTTCACATATTCCGAACAACTAAATAATATTCTTTCTGTTCTGCCATTCAGTATGTCATTTTCGATTAAAATAATTATTTCTTTGAAATGCCCATTATATTATTTTTTTGCATTCTAATAACAAGCGAATAAGCTCTTAAATAGCAATCGATTTTGTTCTATAAATGTTCATAGCAAAACATTCCTGTGTGGTTACGAAATTTTCCAATATCATTTAGTGGCTTAGAACGGATTGAAATGAAGTAAATTGGCTGCAATTTGATTGTAGTTTAGGAAGCCTGTAATTAAGTTAAACTATTACTTCTTTTGAATTTATTTATGTAGGTTCTATATAAATGAAAAATATTTGTTAGATTGTAAAAAGAAATTACAAGAGTTGTAATGTTGTACGACAAATTTAATCTTAAAAAAATAGCTTTGCTATATTGTGAAGCCCAAGTTATATATTTTTTTTAATTCGCTATTCTTTCTTTGTACTATTTACTACGCTGCCTCTCGATTATAATGGAAAACCGAAAATAATTCCGAACCAAATTAAAAAATCAATATAAAAAATGCTGAATTCATAAATATGTATCATATTTCTTCATTATAAATTGAATTAATTTTTATTTCTTTGGATTAGTTTGTAAAAAAAAAAAAAAAAAAAAATCCTTTATTTAAAAAAAAGGAAATATATGAATCCGTTAATATGCTTAAATATTATTTTTACAAAACCTCTAAAAAGCAGTCCTTTCAGATAATTGTGTTAATGTTTTTCCTTCGATATATCGCCTGTCTCCGTAGCTCAACGTTTCCTGCTCGTGGAACCATAATATCTGGTTAAAGGACTAATTTCTAGATATTTTATATCGGAACAACTGTGCGGCGTTCTTGAAGTTTTAAACATTCTAAAAATAATATTAATAAAAAAAAATCTTTTCATTTCAAAATTGTTTGGCACATTAAGAGCAATTAATTGTGCAGAAATGGTAATTATTATGAATGATCGATTAATAAAATACCAAGTACATTCGATCAAATGCATTTGTGAATTGGATCACATTAGAAAAGTGACTAAGAATATGGTGTAGTAATACATCGTTAAATATTTGGAAAACTGGAAGAAAAGTATCATATATAAAATAAATATGGTCTATCACTTTTCAAAATCAAAGGAGTTTGAATGTTGAACAACTTCTTTGACACTTCTTCTTACAACACTTTGAACATTAGTTTTGTTACTTGTTATTAAATATATGTTTCGGAGACTTGAAGCAACATCAAGTATTATAAATATTTGTACTACTGTAACAAAATGATTGTCTTCCCCAGAGTCAATAACGTATAGATGGCGCTGTTGTTATTTTCGGCAAAATATCTAAGCATATTTTGTCAAACATGAAGTGAGTTAAGCAAATCAGTATTGCGCTGGATTGTAGATATTTGGAGTGTTCGGGAATGGATCTCGGCTAGAGGCGTTCTCATGTTTGTATGAATAGAATTATGGATGTTCAATTTATTTTAACCGCTTTAGCGAAATTGAATGTAATGTGTTGTGTCATCTGTATTAAAAACGTGACTGTCTAACTTGTGTCAAGTCTTTCACATGACCCACAAAATCACATAACTATTTTTTTTAAAAATAAAAGTAATTGTTTAAATCTTTAATTATTATATTTTTAGATGGCGCTGTTGTTACTTTCTGCAAAATATCTAAGCATATTTTGTCAAACATGAAGTGAGTTAAGCAAATGAGTATTGCGCGGGATTGTAGATATTCGGGGGGTTCGGGAATGGATCTCGGCTAGAGGTGTTCTCATATTTGTATGAATAGAATTATGAATGTTCAATTTATTTTAACCGCTTTAGCGAAATTGAATGTAATGTGTTGTGTCATCTGTATTAAAAACGTGACTGTCTAACTTGTGTCAAGTCTTTCACATGACCCACAAAATCACACAACTATTTAAAAAAAAAAAAAAAGTAATTTTTTAAATCTTTAATCATTATATTTTTAGATGGCGCTGTTGCCACTTTCACAAAATATCTAAGCATATTTTGTCAAAGATGAAGTGAGTTAAGCAAATGAGTATTGCGCGGGATTGTAGATATTCGGAGGGTTCGGGAATGGATCTCGGCTAGAGGCGTTCTCATGTTTGTATGAATAGAATTATGGATGTTCAATTTATTTTAACCGCTTTAGCGAAATTGAATGTAATGTGTTGTGTCGTCTGTATTAAAAACGTGACTGTCTAACTTGTGTCAAGTCTTTCACATGACCCACAAAATCACACAACTATTTATTTATTTATTTATTTATTTTTTTTAAGAAAAGTAATTGTTTAAATCTTTAATTATTATATTTTGAAGGATAGGTACGTTATAAAACGTCAGGTTAAAAAACTTTACTTGTTTAATAAAATACCTACTGCTTCTATTTCCATTTAACATTAAAGTCTGATTTAAAATATTTCGGTCTTTGAGGCATCCACTGTAATATGTTTTCGCGTTGTAGTATTTTTACCCCTTTATGTTCTGAATTATGAATTCATGAAAATTTTATCTTCTAAAGCATTTTTTGCGAATTGTTTGAACTACATTAGGAGATTTACATAATCATTTAATAAATTTTAGAAGGATTTTTAAAATATTGAAGGATTTAAAAGAATTAATTAAAGTTGAATTTATAGGGATTTTGTACAATATTTATGACCAAACTTAAATCTTTTATTTGAAATATTTCCGAATTGAAACTCCCCCCCCCCCACACACACACACACGCCAAGAAATCTGAAAACATGCAAAGGTAAAATAAATCATCCTCTTAAAAATATTTTTTTGTTTTGTGTAACCAACAATACTTTTGGAACAAGATAAATTAATGTATCTACAGCTAATGTATACTAAACTGTATTACAACTAATCGATGTATTAAATGGAATTTATTACAAGTTATTTTAATTGTACTTATAAGTGCCGTCAGTAGATAAATGGTTAAAAAGCAGCGTTAGAATCAAATCTATGTTCATAGTTATCAAATGACATTTCAGAGTGTTTGATATACATTAAACATAATTAAGAGCAATTATCTTTGTTACAAGATAAGTCATTAAGAGTGAGTCTTTCATTTAATAATGTCTTGGTCTGGTAGACATTACATTGGTTGTCTCAGAAGGCAAAAAAAGTTTTGCATAAACGTGGCTAATTATGGAATTTTAAATCAAATTTATACATTGGAATTTCGCAATTTGTTTTCCAGATTAGGTTTTTTTGTTCGTAACATTGTCCTTTAACTTTCGTAATTTAAATTTTTGCTTAGTTTGAAGGCGGTTTAACTAACTTTGGATGTAATTATTGTTTTGACAGAAGCCAAAATACAGAGACTAAATTAATATGTGTGCATATAATTTTGGAAAGTCAAACTTTTGCATACTTTGCAAATTTTCTTTTATAAATTTAGTTCATTTAGTGTCTGAACCATGTTCAGATTGCATACCTCTATTTTACTTCATTACAATAATTGCACTCTAAATTCCTAAATGACCTTCAACTGAATAACATTCTTCTACTTCTGTCAAACATAGCATTCCCTATCGAAACATTTAATTCTTTAAATTGTTCATTATGATATATTTTCGCCTTCACATAATCCTGCATAACAAGTGTGCCACTTCTTTAAACGTTCGTAGATTATAAGTAACACATTCTAGTGTAATTACGGTACTTTCAGATATCATTAATAGCAATTAATGCTGTGGGAACACATTGGAACACATTGTACTGGAACACATTGGAGAAATAACTAAAAACATTGTTTTAAAGGTTTAAGATAAAATATATTGTTGGTAAACACGGAAAAAAAATCTCAAGTACATTATATCCTTATTCTATCATTTTTTGTAAAAAACAAAAGCAAGTGGCTCATGAAATTTATAATTTTGTATTTTAAAGGATAAATAGGTTGTGAAACTTATGCACAAAACCTTATAGGTATTCTCATATTAACCCTTTATGTACTGAATTATGAATTCATGAAAATTTCATATTCCAAAGCATTTGTGAATTTTTGAAACTAAATTAGAAGATATACATAATCATTTAATAAATTTTTGAAGGATTTTAGAAGGATTGAAGGATTTAGAAGGATTCATTAAATTTGAATTTATAGGGATTTTATTTAATATTTATAACCCCACTCAGTTCTTTTATTTTAAACATTTTTCTTAGTATTTTGCAGAATTGGGAAATCTACAAATATAATGGTCTTTCAATAGATATATAGAAATATTTCTGAATTGAACCCCCCCCCCCCCCAACCTCCAACGCGAAGAAAGCTGAAAAGATGCAAAGGCTAAAGAAATCATCATTTAAAAAATATTTTTGTTTTGTGTAACCCATAATGCTTTTGGAACATGATAAAGTAATGCGAACTCATTCTAAACTGTATTACTACTAATCGGTATGTTAATAATTAATTTTTTAACAAGTTATTATAATGGTACTTATAAGTACCGTCAGTAGATAAAGTGTTAATGTACTTCTAGGTATCTAACATGAAAGGTCACAATCATATATTCCATTCTAAAAGATCTTGAAACCTTTAGGTAAAATAACACTGAAAATACACATTTGTGGCTTTTGCACAAACAAAATGACTCCATAGATGACAGAGAGAGTCCTTTTCTAAAATTGATACTGGTAATTTAGGTTCGCAAATATCAATAAAAAATTAATAGCTCCCTTAAAATCTCAATTTAAATATCGAAAACCTAAATTCACTCAATAAAAAATTGAGGGATATTAAACAAGTGAATGATCAACAAATGCCCAAATATTTTGTTGAAAAAATGTTTAAATTAAATAATTACGAAGATTACTTACTTTCTTGCTCACACTGTCTTGAAAGCATTTTGGAAACTCAGATGTTTATTAAAAATATATATATATGTAAATAAGCTTTATTGCTGCAATTTTTTGGTTTTGTTCCAAAGCAAAAAACATTCAGTTATATAGAAGTAAAATTAAAATTAAAAAATTCTATCAATTCAGTTTTAGGAGGAAAAACAGAGGTCTATATTTGCGTACCTCAGGTATGAAAAAATTAAAACACATGCTATAATATAATTTCGCATCGTAACATTCTCTCACAGAAAGCGTTCCGATTTTTCATTTGTTTGTGGTGATGACCCTATCAGTGTGACGTCACAGGTAACGCAACTCCGCATATCAACTGAAAATGAATCCCAAACAAACCCATGGAGAATGTACTAGAGATGCACTATACTGTCAAAATTGCTTTCAATATGAAGCGAAATATCGCTCAAAATAAAACAAGCACATGTAACTAGGACTGAATTTATTGGACTTGGGGAAGTCTTCAAATCGAGCCGCTAGTGTTTGGGCCGAATTGTGATCCCTTTTAAGTGATTCACGGGTGCAATTAAGCTTCATGCTAAAGCAACACATTTAGTCTCTATCTTTCTCTGAACTATGTTGTTTGTTTGGAACCAATCTGCGGTTGATATGCGGAGTTGAGCTGTCTGTGACGTCACCACTGATATGGTCTTTTAAATATGCCATGCTAATGTTACTACAAGATGTTCAAATATCATTAAGATAAATTCATTGCACTGATAGATTAGTCATCAAGAATGAAATTTTTAATAAACAAAATTCTTGGCGAAAAATAATGTGACAAACTTCAATTTGACAGACGAGTGCCACGCTGCATCTCACTGGTATAGTACAATAATTTTAGCACTTATATAAGGAACAGTCAAGCACTAAGAAGCGAATATGGGAAATGTTTATTCAAAAATAATTGCCAGAACTGTTAAGACATTTATCCGACTGAGAAAGGACACGATCAGTTCCAGTCGTGTAGAAAGTGTTATGTTGCTGACGAATCCACAACCTCCCCGACTCTTGTACTTCCTCGTCCGAATGAAACCGACGTCCCCGAATATCTTTCTTCAAGGGGCCAAAAATGTGGAAACAACCCGGAAAACGTCGGTTTTCCCAGATAAGACCATCAATCTGCTCTATCACATCAGTAGTAATGGCTCTATAGTCCTCTTTCTGGTCGGGGATTATCTTGCACTGATGCGCGTCCTTCTCAGAATCTTTTATGCCACACGTCCACGCGTCAATTACATGCGGTATTCTCCATAGACAGCAGTCATACGAAGGTGAATTTCGCATGTTTCAGCACCCTCAGCTACCAAAACCGAACCACACAGCTCTGCTCTTCTGTGCTTGTCTCTATTTCTTATGCTAGACGTAACACGTTTCACTACGCTCACCTACAAAGAAATAAAAAAACAACTATGAGTATCTGTGAGCTGTCATTATGCATGTCTACCAATCCTCGAGATGGAAGTATCGATATGTTACAAAAATGTTGTGAAGTTTCGCGAAGAATGTGTTTTATGGCGGGTGTTCTGTTTTCATTTCACTGCTTGTCATATATGTATCAAATTACGATCTATTAAACGAACGTAATATGTAGATATATCAGTATTTCTGTTTGTAAACTTGTATTTTAACTTTCATAATTTTAATTTCTCTTTAGTTCAAAGACACATTAAAAATTTTTGGAAGTATTTTGTAAAAAGATGCTATTACAAATAGATTAAATTATTACGTATCAAAAGTGTTACGTAATTTAAAAGTAAATCATGATTTTTCTTTCTGGTATATTTTATAAACGGAGTTCATTTGCAAAATTATTCCTACTTAGATTTCATCTGATTACATTAAGTCACTATGCCATTTGCATTCTAAATTCAAACGTTACCAACAACTAATTAATATTGTTTCTGTATCTATTTCCATTTAACATGAGAATCCCGATTAAAATATTTAATTCTTCGAAATACCTATTATAATATGTTTTCGCCTTCTAATATTCTTGCATAGCAAGCGTTCCAATTCTACAAACGCTCGTGGTTATTAAATAAGACATTCTAGTGTGATTACAAGACTTTCAGATATCATTAAGAGCAATTAATTGTGCAGAAGGGGTAATCATTAAGAATGTGCTTTTCAATAAAATATCAAGTAGATTCGTTCAAAGGCACTTGTGAAGTGAAGCACATTGGAGAAATGACTATGAATATTGATTTAGATATTTATGATTAAATAAATATTAAGGAAACTTGCAGAAACATATAAAGTATAATTAACATTTGTTCAACAATCTTTTGAGAACGTAAAGAATTTATTTGTGAATGTATTTTGTATATTTCAATAATGAAATGTTATACGAAAATTTGGTATGTTTATGTACTATAAGAATGCCGAAATAATTTAAGGAACAGTCCAAGAGAATACTGGTATTAGATTTTAAAGCTACATATTTTTAAAAACATTTCATATAAAGATAATGCCATGCGATGTTCTTATCGTAAAATTCTACTTTTTTGAGAATTATTAAAAGAGATGCTCAAATTTATCTGATGCAAAACGATTTTTTGAATTCTGAGGCGGCTTCTCAGAGATAAAAGCTATTACATTTGTAAACTCTCCCTTTTTACTTAAAATACTGACTTCTAAAAACTGAAAATTTCGTTAATTTCTTACGTTTGAAACATTCTATGTGCATTCCTAATAATCAGATTATTTTTTAATTTATACTCTATATCCTCTATACAAAATTAAATAAATGCCTGCATAAAAATTGAATTTAAATATTATTTTAATGCTGAAATTTATAAGCATATGAAAAGAAATATCGCTATATTTTTTAGAAAAAACGAAGCATAATTATTAAAAAAAATGTTTATTCTGTTTATACATTCAGCAAACTTTTGCAATTCATCCCAAATTCCATTGTAATATATAACATGAATCTCATAAATAAATATTGTCATATTTTAAACAAAAGAAATGCACGTGGGGCATTTTAAAATATGTCAATTAATCGTTATTTTAAAAATTCAAGTATTGAATAATTAAGAACTTTTTACTATTTGAACAGAAAAAATTGAATATAAGTCTTCAAGCTTACCATTAACAGGTCATCCAAATTACAAATAATTCCATTGAAAATTGATTTTTAATATCCACTGTCCCCTTAAATTTCACAAAACACAGGTAAACTGCAATGAGTTTCTGTAGCAGTCAGTATATACTTCTCATCATCAGATGTAGCAAAACATGAACTGAGGACTAAAAATGGAAAGCGCTGAAAATCTAAAAGAAATTTTTTTTAAACAGAGCGAACAAAAGAAAATCTCCTACTTCTGGCACTTGCAGTGTTTTCCACTTCACTCCTTTTGGGCTTTTAGTTCAGCACTTTAAAGTGTAGATAACTATCATCCCTTTGTTTAGTGTTTAAATACCTAATATTATCATTTGTAAACATTTCTTTTATTTATTTTTTTATATTTTTCTACTTGCTTAAAAATATCTCATTGGTGTAAATTTAGCAGCATGGTCAAGTGTGTAATTACCACCAGTCACCGCGAATCTTATTGCTGGCACTTTCAGCGTTTGTCAGTTCACTTCATGTGGCATATTCACTGTTCTCCACTTCACATCGTTCGGCTCATTTAACCAGTCGCATTTTTCTACTCTTTTTTGAACTATTTCTACTAGGGTTGGCACTTCAAGGATTCTCCTGCTTGGTAAGCTTGACATTTAAGAATCTTTTTCATAAAAAAAAAAATTTTTTTAGATTTTTTGGCACTTTCATCATTTTTTATTTTTAGTTCTCAACTCACATTTAATTCAGAAGCAAACTTTTTGTATGTAAAACCGTTCAGTGTGGATGATCAGTCATATCTAGGTATCTACGGTCAGTCATATCTAGTCCGTATGACTGACCGTAGAAGCGTAATAGCCTATTTTTTTTATTTAAGAATATGCTTTTAATCTGCTTAACAAAGCAAAATGTAAAAAATTCTGTTTAAGATTATTTTAGTGAACTAAATATAGTATCTCTCTATTCAATGTAATGTACAAATGAGTATGAGATTCTTTTCAATAACGAATAATTTACTGTCAGATTAATTATATTTAACTTCAACAAATAGCTTTTTAGATGCATCAGGAGTTTACACACCGGCACAGCACAATTTACAAAGCAAATAGGAAAAACTGGTTATTTTGTATTTAAAATGCACTATAAAATCGACAAACATTTCTTAATGAAAGAAATTATAATATAACCATGGATGCAAATGTAATAACCTCTTCCGAGTTCCCATGATTATAAAAAGCGCTCTTTATTTTTAGAAACCTAAGAACACAATATATTTTTGAGATTTAAAGAAATATTTATAGAAACAAGGTTTCTTTTATGTCCTATATTTTTGGAAATGTTCCCAAGTGCATTTTATAATGTGTTAATCAGTTTTGTCAAACGGCAATATCGCTTTTTAGAATACTATCAAATTTCGAATAAACATTTCAGTGCGTAATTGAATTTATACATGAAATAGTAACAAAATAATGTTAGTTTTAATGTCAATGTTAATTCTGTTGATTTATCATGTTTGTATGTAACACTTGTTTAATGAAAATGAAAAGGTTTATTTCAGAATTAATAGCAAAAGGAAAACTTTTACTCCTTGTTGAGAAAACTAATAATTCTACAAAACACTATGAAAACTACTATATACTATAAATGCACAAAAAAAAAACAACTACTCGGAAACGTCAAGAAAATTAGTGGCATCGAGATAAACTTCAATTTTATAAATGCTCCTTTGAATCTAAAACAAATATTGCTTTCTGGAGTTTTTAAAGATAAAAAACATTTCTCGGAATCGTTAGTAGCTCGTAATTGATTAGTGTGCGTTTTTCTTCGTGATTATATTATAATTTTCTAGATTAAGAAATATCTGTCTTCTTTTTTTCAATGTAGGGTGACCACGTCAGTAGTCGCTCTAGAAGTAGTTTATCAATTTTTTAACACTTTCCAACAAAGTTGAAAAGTGATTATGCATTCGGTTTTTCTGTCCGTCTGTCCACGCTCTAACTCCCGTAAATATACTCGGATTTTCATAAAATTGTTAAAGATTAGTTAGGGTTACCAAAGCATGTTTGGTATTGCATAGGAAGTATGTAGGATTAATCGTTCATTTACAGGGGCACTCAAAAGTATTCCATTACATTATGGTATATGGGGGAAAATCGTTTGCAGAGTATTTTAATGACATTATGCTATTTCAAATGCATTGAAACTGATGTAAATTACTGAATTTCACTACGATCACGTTAGAACAAGGCATTCATAGCATTTTTTATTCATTTACAGGGACACACAAAAGAAATCAATTACAGTACAGTACTGTCTTGAGTAATAATTGCTGGAGTGTACGGTTTAATATTTGGTATGCGCTTTTAAATTTATTTAATTTTTTGCTTCTCACTCGTTATATATAAATTCTATACCTCAAATACAGGGTTACA
Organism: Maratus speciosus; assembly: GCA_963932465.1. NCBI lineage: Eukaryota > Metazoa > Arthropoda > Arachnida > Araneae > Salticidae > Maratus > Maratus speciosus. Next base: position 386,206,433 of record OZ010786.1, read on the forward strand.
CAAAGGTATTCACGTACCGTTCTCCTTATTACAGAAAATTGCTGAAGGTAAATTTTCAACTAAAGTATATGTATCTCTTAAGAGATCTCAATTTTTGTATGCATGTAGTTAATCGATTCAAATCTATATATCATATACAGGGCTGCTGAAAAAATTCGCATAATTTCCAATTGTGGATGGGAACAGCTGAAATTGGGTTTTGAAATGTATTTTGCGTTTCCATATGGTTAAATTAGACATAATATTTTAATTTTTGAAACGCTGCAGTTTTGTTACATTATTCTGATGTGTTGGAAAGTGTTTCATAATCTATGCTTGAAGCATGATTTTTTCTTACTTGTTTAAATATAGCTCCATTTTAAGCGGAAATGAGTTTTACTCGTGGCACTAGACATAATATCTTTCTTTGAATGTTGAAGCACTTGTTGTCACATTGTTTCCAGCTGCCTGCTGAAAGAGAAGCCATTTTAGGATTTTTTTTTTATTAGAAAATGTAAAAATTTTGTTTTTTCTTAGTGTTAGACAATTACTGTAAGTTAAAATAATCCACTTCCATCTTGCTTATTTTAAATAATAGTTTTATGTGAATTATTGTTGCAGCCCAAGCATGGTTTTTTAACACTTTCCAACAAAGTTGAAAAGTGTTTATGACTTCGGTTTCTGGCCGTCTGTCCACGCTCTAACTCTCGTAAATATGCTTGGATCGTTCTGAAATTTTCGGATGTTAGTGACCTTTACAATAGCACGTTCCCTATTGTAAATGAAGTTTGTAGCATGTTTAATTCATTTACAAGGACAGTCAAAAGTTTTCTGTTACATTACGGCCAATGGGAAAAAATCGTTTCAAATGATTTTTAATGGTGTTACACTCTTTCAAACATAGTAAAATTGATATTCATTTATGAAGCCAACTAAAATATGCATTCTGTTGAATCTGCGGTGCAAATAATAGTGATTGTTCATTTACAGGGCTACACAAAAGAATTTCGTTCATAATGGTATAGGAGAAATTGTTTGCGGTGTATTTGAAAAGATTTCAGGTACTATATTGTATCCGAATTACTGTATATTAGTAATGATTTCTCGAAATGCATTTTTAATTATGATATGCGCTTTTTTAGAGTTTTGTTCATCTGACGAAACCCTATTCGTCTCGTTCCTCTGTCTGTCTGTCTGTTCGTCTGCCATAGAGCCCATTCTCAGAAACTATACATGTTGGAGACTTGAAATTTCGCATACTTATAGCTGAACACCACACATCATACGACAAATCATAAAATTTTGAAAAAGTTGTACATTTAACCCTTTGGGCTCCTACATGTGTATTTTAATCAATTCTTTCTAAGTGCGTACCTAATTAGGTTGGAGGCGTGAAATTTTGCATACTTATAGCTGGTCACCTCACATCAAACGACATATAATAAAATTTTGAAAAAGTCGTACATTTAACCCTTTGGGCTCCCACATGTGTATTTTAAACAATTCTTTCTAAGTTAGCCCCTAATTAGATTGGAAGCGTGAAATTTTGCATACTTATAGCTGAATACCACGCATCATACGACAAATCATAAAATTTTAAAAAAATCGTAGGTTTAATCCTTTGGACTCCTACATGTGTATTTTAAACAATTCCTTCTATGTTAGCCCCTATTTACGTTGGAGGTGTGAAATTTTGCATACTTATAGCTTAACACCACATATCATACGACAAATCATAAAATTTTGAAAAAATCGTACATTTAACCCTTTGGGCTCCCACATGCGTATTTTAATCAATTCTTTCTTACTGAGCCCCTTATTAAATTGGAGATTTGAAATTTTGCATACTTATAGCAGAACACCTGAGGCCAGGCGACAAATCATAAAATCGTGAAAAAGTCTTACGTTTAGCCCTTTGAGCTACCACATATGCATTTTAAGCAATTCATTCTAAGAGAGCCCCTAATTAAGTTGGAGACATGAATTTTTGCATACGTAAAGCTGAATACCTCAGACCACACGGCAAATAATAAAATTTTCAAAAAGTCTTATGTTATTTACACCTTCGGGCTCTAATATGTGTATTTTAAGCAATTTTTCTAACTTCCACCCTTTTCACCTGAGGGGCAATTTTCCAACTTTTGCCGACACCCCTTTGACCATTCTTTCATATTATGCATCATATTATGCATCATAGCCTTACATATTTTAGTTCCACTTTTTACCGCCAGGGGGCGCCTACTTATCTCGGGTGCTATCGACCCAATCCCCTCGACTAATATATTTACGGATAGTATATAAAACGGAGTTTCGTTCTGATAGAGGTTTGTTTAGAATGGAGTGCGCCCCTGGTTGCGAAATGTGGAACTAACATATTTATCAAAAGAATAAAGTGTTTTGAAAGGAATATTAAACGAAACCCTCTGTGCGATCTGTGATCACACTTACCTACTTTTTCGCTATATTTATGCATACAATAAAGTGCGTATAAATGCTATAGTTCATATACAGAGCTACAGAAATGAATTCGTAAAGGTTACTGAGTATGAGCATAAATTGCTTAAAGGTGGGTTTTAAAGGAGTTATGCATTTTTACGCTGAACTGAATTTAGTGTACTAAGAAATATTTGTAGAATATAGATAAAATGATATACAGAGCCAAGCAAAGAGTTGGATACATGGCCGTCTATGGGTGATAATTTCTGAAAATGTAATTTCAGTAGTTTTAAGCGTGTTTTAGTTTGAATTAAATTTTAGCTGTAAAAAAGTATTCAAATATATTTCTATCTATGAGTATAAATTGCTGAAAGATGAATTTCAACCTGTTATGCATTTTCTTGCTAAACTAAATTTTCTCATTATATAGTATATATATCAATATACAGATCGAATACAGGGCTGTTCAAAAGAATTGGAATACATATTTGGCTATGGGCGGTAACTACTGAAACCAGATTTTTAAATGTTTACTTAGTTATCTTATTTACTTTATTTCACTAAGTAAGGAAGTTTCGTTAAACTTTCAGGGAGTGTTGTAAAGTGTTTCATAATCTATGCTGTACGCATGATTTCTCTTACTTGTTAAAGATTAAATTTAAAATTTTCGACTGATTTCGTTGATTGATCAACTACTGGGAAAATGACAATTAAAGAAACTAATTTATCATTTTGTTGCTATTTAATTTCACTGGATTTCCTCTTTGGCCACTATAGGACATTCATTAAGGATTGTAACAATCACGTTAGTTTACTTCTAAACCTTAAAAGGAAGGAAATAAAAACAAAATTAACACTAGCCTTATTTCGGCAACTGCTGGCTCGGTGAACTTAGGTATCAAACAAGATAACCTGCATGCTATTGAAAAAGATTTCTGCTGTCACATGATGGATTACATATCGACAAGCAGATGTTTTGGGAGAGCTACAGTGGTAACTATAGGGACAATTGCAGCTATTTTAGCAGTATAATTATTTTTTTTTTCAAATATAACTTTTTTTAAGCTATCAATTCCCTAATAAACATTTCAACTGTGTATTGAATGTATACATTCAACAGTAACAAAATAATGTTAGTTTTAATGTCAACTTTAATGCTGTTAATTTATCATGTTTTTTTTTTGTTTTTTTTGTTTGTGTTTTTGTTTGTTTTGTTGTTGTTGTTGTTGTTGTTGTTTGTGTGTGTGTGTATAATGCTTGTTTGTTGAAGATGAAAACGTTTATTTCAGAATTAATAGCAAACTAAAAACCCTTATTCCTGGTTGAGAAAACGGATAATTCTACTAGCAATGCATATATGACTCAACTTTGAAGATAATTTTAACGCGCTCGGAAAAAACACTGCAGACTTAACAGTAATAGAAAAAATTTAGTTTGAAACCGCAAAAGTGTTTTGAATGCTCTTTTAGAATGTTCTATCATTCTGTATCTTTTTTGGATTAATTACATTTAATTTTACAAATCTAAAACAAATATACTTTTCTAGAATTTCTGAAGATAAGGAATGTTTTCGGAATCTTTATTAACACAAAAGTGGTTATTGTATGTTTTCGTTTATGATTATATTAAAATTTCCTAGATTAGGAAAAAATCGGTGTTCTTTTTTCATTGTAGACATAGAACAAGATACTCTGCTTGCCATTGAAAAAAATTTCTGCTGGAATTGCTGTCACATGATGACTTACTTATCGACAAGCCGATGCTTGGGGGCCGGTGCTACACTGTTACCTATTAAGACAATTGCAGCTATTTTAGCAGTATGATAATATTCTTTAAAATCAGATTTTTGGATGCTACGAGTTCTCCAATGGACATTTCAGCTGCGTAATTGAATATATGAGGCCATCTCACAATCTTTTGACTTTCAAGTCCCTGAATAATAATTTTTTATTTAATAAACATTTTTGTGGGTTTTTTTTATTTCATATACTGGGGAACATCCCATTGCATAATTGAATAACAATATTAACGATATAAATAAGTTTTGGACGATGTTGGGGGTCCAAATACCAGGAAAACTCATCTACCGTCCCGTGTCACTGATGCTGATTTTTAAGTTTGGAGCTGTCTGAATAAAATTTTTTCAGTAAAAATAATTCAGTGTAATTTTTTTCTGAAACTGGAACTATGGTTTTATTCAAATATGTAGCTAAAAATTACCCTGCACACATTTTTAGGGTTGTTATTATTTTTTAAACTCTGTCCCTGTGTTTTAGATTCCTTACCATCCCTCTTCTAAAATTATACAGAAAATCATTTCAGATGCAGCCACAGAATTTTTTTCAAGTTTTTTCTCATGCAGAAGTATGCTAGAGAAATAATGTCTAACATTCTTTGGCAGGACATTTACTGTAGAATTTAAATATCAATTTCAAACATCGTGGCTTTATTGGTAGTCTCAGCGTCCCCATGGTTTATTCCTGCACTTTTCGAGATAAATTAAAAGAAAAATAATATAATCCAATGTTAACAACTGTTTCTATAAATCAATGAACATTGTGGCTATCACTTAGTCTTAACATGATTTTCCTAAAAATAGGTGGTAATTTTCCTTACCGTTCCATCCTTACCGTCCCTTTTTTTACCATTTCGTCACTTTTTTCCAATACCATCCCCTTTTTTTTACCTTACCGTCCCTTCTTTAATATCCCTTTAAGACAATGTTATACAAAAATTCTGTATTAAAAATACTATATTGTTATTATTTCTTATTTGAATGTCCTGTGGGTACTATGCAAATTCATTATAAGTAAAAATTTAGAAGAAAATAAAAAGTTATACGGGTAAAATGGTAAGGAAAATTAAACTCGCAAGTTTAACTTAAACCTCAGTTAAGTAACAAAATTTTCACTGCTAACCATTTTTTCTTTATTCTGAATCATTAATGTATTCGTCTATCAGATTAAAATGTTATTTTAGCAAGTTTAATTTTGTCAATTTTTTCCCCAAAAGTCAAAAGATTGTGAGAATGCCCCATATACACTATATGGCCAAAGGTGTTCGATCACTTGCGATTTTGGACGTTTTGTTAAATATCTAGAAACATACATGAGGAATTAAACTGAAACTGCAGGTGTGTAAACAGTATAGTATAGGTCATATATTTCCGCGAAGATTTTTTCCCGAAACCCCATAGGGGAACGTCAAAAAATTGAAAAAGAACGTATATCTTTTGGATAACCCTATAAAAACTAATGGAGCAAAAGCGTTTAAACTCGAGGTTATTAATAAGTGGCTTATTGTAATATACTGTGTTCATTTTTATGAGGATAGCATGTAGACTCGTACAAACATTAAGGTTTTTTATAAAAACAGTCCCAAATTTCGCCAAGTTTTTTGCTTATAATTTGAAGAGTTCTTAATATAAAAAAGTTCTTTTCAGAAAATATGACGACGAACAACACTGTACACAATACTCTGCAGTTAAAATTAAAAAATAATAACAATTAAATGAAAAATGAGAAGGTTTATTAAAAAATGTCTCACTGCGCATGCGCGAATGCAATCAAAATATAATGTGCATAATGTGTTAGCTATATGTATAAAGCAACTTTTGTAAACGTCTCAAAAACATAGTTTGAAAAGTCTGATAATATTCGTTTATAGAATAAGCTCAAAATCCGTTGTTCCCAAAATGAAGCAAAGACATGAAGGGTTGTATCCATATATCCATTGATTAGTGCCAATTTAGCATACACAATATTGCACGTATCCCTATCATTTGGTTTATTTTGGGAACAACGGATTTTGATCTTATTCTGTTACAACATTATTATCTGACTTTTCAAACTATGTTTTTGAGACTTTTACAAAAGTTGCTCTATACATTTAGCTAACACATTATGCACATTATATTTTGATTGCGTTTGCGCATGCGCAGTGAAACATGTTTTAGTAAACCTGCTCATTTATCATCCAATTTTTATTATTGTTTAATTCTGAGTGCAGAGTGTTGTGTACAATGTTGTTCGTCATATTTTCTCAAAAGAACTTTTTTTTTTATATTATGAACTCTGCAAATTATAAGCAAAAAACTTGGCGAAATTTGGGACTGTTTTTATAAAAATCTTAATTTCTCTACAAGTATACATGCTATCCTCATAAAAATGAACATAGTATATTACAATAAGCAACTTATTAATAATCTAGAGTTTGAACGCTTTTGCTCCATTAGTTTTTACAGGGTTATCCAAAAGATATTCGTTCTTTTATATTTTTTGACGGTCCTCTGTAGGAGGAAGCAGGACGTTTCGGTCCCGACACTTCGGTCCCGCCATTTCGGTCCCGCCGTTTCGGTCCCAAGACATTTCGGTCCCGAGACATTTCAGTCCCAAGACATTTCGGTCCCGAGACAATTCGGTCCCAAGACATTTCGGTCCCGAGACATTTCGGTCCCAAGACATTTCGGTCCCGAGACATTTCGGTCCCAAGACATTTCGGTCCCGAGACATTTCGGTCCCAAGACATTTCGGTCCCGAGACATTTCGGTCCCAAGACATTTCGGTCCCGAGACATTTCGGTCCCGAGACATTTCGGTCCCGAGACATTTCGGTCCCGAGATATTTCGGTCCTTTTTCCAGCAAGCTGAAATTTTGTGCACTTGAAATAGGTGACAATTTTATAGGGGACATTGTAGAGTTTTTTAAATAAAGGTCTTAAAATTTTAGTAAACACACACAAATTTCGTATGGTAATCATTTTTAAAAACAAGGGGGGGGGGGGATTGACATTTTCTATATTTTAGTGTATCATAAGTATAAGGGTCTGATAAATTGAGACATTTATAACTCGATCTATAATTATCGCAAAAAACTCATATTTTGTATGGTAAACGTAATCTTTATAAAAGGAGGGACATTATCAAATTTTTTAACTGAACTCCCTAAATTTTAGTATAACTCGAATATAAGGACTCGAAAACGCAAACACTTATAACACAGATCAAAATTGTCGCAGCCCACACAAATTTCCTATGATAATCATAATCGTTTTATAAGGCAGGGGGGGGGGCTCTGTTGACTTTTTATATATTTTAGTGTATCTTAAGTATAAGGTCCTGATAAATTAAAACATTTATAACTCTCTCTGTAATTATCGTAATCACACTCATATTTTGTACGGTAAACGTAATCTTTAAAAAAGGAGGTACATTATAAGATTTTTTAACTGAACCCTTGAAATTTTAGTATAACCGAATATAAGGGCCCGAAAACCGCAAACACTTATAACTCGCAATCAAATTGTAGCACCCCATGCAAATTTTATATGGTAGAAATAATCGTTTTCAGGAGTGGGGGAAGGGAGAGTTCTGTGGATTCTTTATAGAAGCTCCTCATATTTTAGTCTATCATAAATATAAAGTCCAGACAATTTAAAAATATTTATAAGTCGAGCTTTAATTTTCATATGCAAATGCCCATGCCAAAATGCACATATTCAATTGTGATAAAGACACATTATTTTTTTAATTCCGCACCGGAACAGACTAGAATTTTCTATTTTATTTTAATAATTATTTTAATTTACTATTTTTTGAAAAACTATTTAAAAGTTTGCATTAATCTTTTTACATGTAACAATAATATTACCGCTATTTCTACCGGTGTCGAATGACAAGTTTAAAAATATTTTTAATTTTGAACCACTTCACCGTTTGCCCCGAGATAACTCGGGGATAAAAGCACTTTTTCCCCATACCTGACGAATGTGAAGTGGTTTGCAACAATTACAAATCCTTTTTAATATATTTAAGACTTTTTTATGCTTATTACATTCAAAAACTACGAGCACAATAAACATAAATCAAAATTTTAAAATTTCTATTGTCATAAAATAGTCTTTTCGTATTTAAAATTAATTCTGTATTTCAAATATTTCTTTGTTATTTATTTGACTTATATACTTAGAATTAAAGCAGCCTACATGTTTTAATGTGACAAATAAAAAATAAAAATGAAAATACAAAGAAATAACATAAAATCTCAAAATAGTAATGTATAGGGAATCACTTTTACGTAAAATTTCATTTTAAATTAAGAAATTTTATAAATATATCACAATGAAGAAATTTGGAGATTTAGAAAACATATTTGGCTTTTCTTGATATCTATATGTTATTCATTCAAAAGAATATTATACATGTATATATATATGTCAAGTGTATATGTCCTGGCTTCACCCATTTGATTATGCTAAATAAAGATCCAGGTAGAAGAATTATTCTACTCGCGCTCTCTTTGTTCTAGTCAGCCGGCGCTTTTTTGTGGCCACACGGCATTTTTCATCTTTAATGGCTTAAAAAAACCGGGACGACATGCAGTGGCGTAGCCAGGATTTCGTTTCGGGGGGTGGGGAGGGTCCAGAATTTTCCCTTCATGTTATATATATAGTAAAACCTGTCAAGATGAAATTGTAAATATTGGTGAAAATTTTCGTTTTACACAGGTTTCCGTGTTATTTGGTGTATTTGTATAGTATTCTTTTCCGTAGTACTATGGAACATTTGTGTTTAAGACAGAACTCCGTTATAGGCAGGTTCCATTTTTAAAAGTTTTGTGTATTTATATAAATATACTTATTTATATCATATGAATAGAATAAAACTTGTCAAAATAGTAATTGTCTATAACAGGATCCTGTCTTTAACGTAAGCGTTACATGGTCTTAATATGAATTGCGATACAATTAAATTTGCTGAAAACCTGTCTGAAAAGGGGATTTTCACCCTTCTTTAGTGAAGCATAGTGAAACCTGTGAAAGCGGAATCTTTCTATAACGGAATCCTGTCTCAAACGGAAGAGTTTCAGAATCCCTGCGAAACGAACAATAGATCTTATTGAGGTAGTGTATCTTAGAAGTATAATTAATTACACTTCTTTACATGGAAGCCTGTCTAAAATGGAGCATTTTACCAGTCCTTGGTATCTTGTCTTGACTGTGTATATATGATAGAAGTATTTCGAGTAACTTTAAGAATTTAGGTATATCCTTATTTAATTTCTTAATATAAAAAAAAAGCATGGATAAAAAATATAAGGCCAATCTCTATAACTGCAGCTAATAATACATTCAAGTTACATTAATATTTACCAGTGAAAAAGATTCACTTATGATGTAAAAAGCTGAGCGCATACTGAAGAGTTAAATTTAATTAACACATTAGCTGTCATTCACGAGTATACTCGTGGCTTTAATTTATTGATTACTTTGTCACCACTATTTTAGAATTAAAAAAAAATGCCTCATTTATTGGCAGAAATTTCGCTGTATTAGTAAAGCGAAATTTATCTTTCTGAATTTGTGCTGGCAAACGACCTTCAACAAAAAATTTGAAAATTCTTAGTTTTGGCAGCGAATGGGTTAAATCAAGTTTCATATTACATAACATTTGCCTATAATAAAGTTAGGGCCAAGTGGTTAAGTGTAGAACAGCAATTTTCATGTTTAATTTCTTGCCATTGAATTAAGAATTTGTGCAGTAATAGATATTGGATAATGATTTCACATAAGTGTCAATCGCATGAGCCGTTCATGCGATCCGCCGCGCTCCCCATGGAAATTTTTGAGGTAACCCAGATAGCATGAACATTAGCAGAAAGTTTGATTTTTTCTGATATTATCTTGGCGTGACAAATTTGAATTGAGAAATTCGCAGCAAATCTCCCGCAAGGTATACCATCACCCACTTGCATGAGTAGTTTGTTGTGAAACTGATGGCAAGACTGTCTTTAATTCACGAAAGTGACGAAAGCAAAAAATCTCTCTGTTGAGAGACTCAACAACAATGAGAATCAGCACACACGCAGAAATTGCAGAAATTTTATTCGGTAGGCACCGTTTTTTCTAAACGCTATACTTATTAAATACCAAAAAATGCTCGAAATGAAAAGTACAAATATTACCTAAACTTGTTTATGGTGATAAAACCTATGCATGCACCTTCTGACGGCGCTTTCGCATCAATAGACCTGATCAGGTCTATTGACCCCTTCGAAGGGGTTAAACTTATAGTGTGATATGGAAAGATTACTACTTTGCAGTAAGTTTGCAGTATTTTTGATTATTTGTTTGCCGTTAGTTTGCAATAAATTTGATACAGCATGAATTTAACTTGCACGACAAGTTGAAAACACTCATAGTTATATTGTTAAGTAAAAAAAAAATTCAAAAATTAAATTGTTTTTATTAAGCGTATTTATCAATTCAAAATTATTTAATTATTAATTGTTTAGATAACTAATTTATCAATTGCTTGTTTAAAAACTATTACATGAACTATATAATAGTTTTTATAGGGTAAATGCAAATATATATATTTTTAATTTTCGGTTATTATAACGTTATTAACTTCATTAGGATGTATAAAATGATAAGGGTTCTGAAGATAAACATGTTGTTTATTCATTTATTAGTTAGCTTATAATATTATTTTTGCTCTTTAATTATAATTAATTAATAATTTCTTACTTTTTGCGAATTGTAAATTATAACTGTACTTAAAAAATTAAAATCTGCATAATATCACCTAACACTGTTCAAAGGTATTTTTACGTATTTGTACAATGTTGCATTATTATTATTATTATTATGTTTAATTAATTAATTAATTATTACTTAGACTTTATGTTTTTGACTGATTTTTCAAAAAAATCCCTATATTATTTTTTGGAAATTATAAATTAAAACTTTTGAAAAAAAACTTTAAGTGCTATTAATAATTGCTACTAACAATTGCTATTAATTAATTCTAAAAAAAGTTAGGAATTTTACTATAAAAATTAAATTAATATTTTATTAAATATATTTTTATTTAATGTATCCTTAATTTATTAAATTAATAACATTATTAATATACATTACTTTTTTTACTTTAAAATAAACTCAATACATAATATATTTTATATTCAATTTATCATATAGTAGTTATAAACTGAAATTTATCTTTTACATGTTTATTTATTTTATATTTAAAGTCACCGAAATTTAAAACTATTAATATAATTAATAATAAAACTAAAATAAAAAAATATTAATTTTTTTTTTCTGGGAAAGTGGGAGGAAAATGGTAATATTAAAAATCAATAAATAAACGACAAATACAAACAAGTTGGAAATTGCTCGTCAAACGTGGCAAATGAGGTGCGTTCGTACTATAACTAGTTTTATAATTATTTTTTGCACCCCATATTGTACTGAATGTATATATATATTTTTTGCACTTCATGAGTGCATAGCCTGTGACATCATTTAAATGCACTTGCAATAATTTTTTCCCATTCCCCGTAATGTAACGGAAATTTTTTGACTGTCCCTGTAATTAAATTATACATCCGATTTTCATAAAATTTGAAATGGCTCGACAAAATTTTGCAACAATTATATATTTAAAATTTCAGACCATTCGGAAGGCTGTAACATCATTAAAATGCACTTGCAATAATTTTTCCCATTGGCCGCAATGTAAAGAAAAACTTTTGACAGTCTCTGTCATTAAACTATGCATCCGATATCCATAAAATTTGAAATGGCTCGACAAAATTATGCAACAATCATATATTTAAAATTTCAGACCATTCGGTTGGGTTGTTTTTGCTCTGTTATATGCGGACAGACAGACGGGCAGACGGACGGACTGAACGACGACTATAGGTGCTACGTATTTATATAATTACGAACACACCTAAAAACCTTAGTTTTGTCGGTTAAAAATTGAAAATAAAATTAATTAAAATAATACTTACACTATTACATAAAATAAAAAATAATCATCTTATTACAAAGAAATAGGCCCAGTTTCAATAAAATTAGTTCAAAAAAATCGTCTGCAATGTGTGAGAAGACTGTTAAAACTGCAACCAATAATTATTTTTAAAAAAATGAAGCGGTGGGTGCAGTTTTCTGACAACAAAATATTTTTCCTGGCACACCTAATTACCAAATCACTATTGTTTTCCCAATGTTTATAATGGTAAAGTAACTTATGAAAACAAAATTATAACTTTGTATTATAAAAGTAATAAGAAAAATTAAATATTTTTGCTTCAATAAATATATCTCATTTCTGAATTATTAAAGGAGAGAATGTAGAAGAATGGTTTGAGGAAATATTTACCTACAATAGCTTATAAATGTCCAATTGAATTATTGAAGATATTTATTATTAATCTAATTTTAAGAAGGAGAAAAAATAAGAACAGTTTTTAAAATTATTTAATTAATGATGATAATTTAAAGGTTCTAAAAAACGTATGAAAACAACCAAAAAATCATCTATGGCAGTTTATAGTATATATAAAATACCTAATATTAATAACAAATAATAAAGCTTAAAAAATCCATTTTGTTAAATAATAATAATAATAAAAAGACAATGTCCCCTGTAAAATTGTATCACATTGTTCAATCAAACAAATTTTCAGCTCGCTGTGATCTCATTATCACGAGTTATAAAAGTTTAAATTTATCGGACTGTTATATTGAGCTTTTTTTTTAATTTGGGAAGGGGTGTGTGAAAAAATTTTAAAAAGGTCCCAAATAATGTTTAAATTACAGCGTTTGGCGGTCCACGACAATTAGAATACGAGTTATAAGGTGGTGGGCACCGAAATGACAAGGGACCGAAATGGCTAAGGACCGAAATGGCCAGGGACCGAAATGGCTGGGGACCGAAATGGCCAGGGACCGAAATGTCTCGGGACCGAAATGTCTCGGGACCGAAATGGCCAGGGACCGAAATGTCTCGGGACCAAAATGGCCAGGGACCGAAATGTCTCCGGACCGAAATGGCCAGGGACCGAAATGTCTCCGGACTGAAATGGCCAGAGACCGAAATGTCTCGGGACCGAAATGGCCAGGGACCGAAATGTCTCGGGACCGAAATGGCCAGGGACCGAAATGTCTCGGGACCGAAATGGCCAGGGACCGAAATGTCTCGGGACCGAAACGGCGGGACCGAAATGGCGGGACCGAAGTGTCGGGACCGAAATGTCATGTACCCTCTGTAGGATTTCGTGAAAAAATCTTCGCGGACATACATGACCTATACTATACTGTTTACACACCTGCAGTTTCAGGTTAATTCCTCAAGTATTTTTCTAGATATTTAACAAAACGTCAAAAATGGCAAATGATCGATCACCTTTGGCCATATAGTTGGCCATATAGAAAAATAATGTTAGTTTTACTGTCAACGTTAATGCTGTTAATTTGTCATGTTTGATTGTAACGCTTGTTTGATGAAGATAAAAATGTTTATTTCAGAATTAATAGCAAACTAAAAACCCTTATTCCTGGTTGAGATAACGAATAATTTTACTAAACACTATGAAAACTACTACACAATAAAAGCTACTCGGAAATGTAAAAAAAAAATAATGGTAACGAGATAAACTTCGATTTTATAAATGCTTCTTTAAATCTAAAACAAATAATGGTTTCTGGAGTTTCTAAAGATAAGGAACGTTTTTCGGAATCTTTAGTAACTCCAAAGTGGTTATTGGACATTTTTGTTCATGATTACATTATAATTTCTTAGATTAAGAAACATCTGTCGTCTTTTTTCATTGTAGATATCGAACAAGATAGAAAATTATTTCTGCTGGAATTGCTGTCACATGATGTCTTACATTTCGACAAGCAGATGTTTTGGGTGAGCTACAGTGGTAACTATTGGGACAATTGGAACTATTTTAGCATTATGATGATATATACTTTTTTATTCAGTTTTTTGGATGCTATCAATTTTCCAATAAACCTTCCAGCTGCATAATTGAATTTATACCTGAAATAGTGACCAAATAATGTTAGTTTTAATGGCAACGTTGATTTTGTTGATTTATCATATTTGTTTGTAACACTTGTTTGATGAAAATGAAAAGGCTTATTTCAGAATTAATAGCAAACAAAAAACCATCATTTCTTGTTGAGAAAACTGATAATTCTACTAAACACTAAAAAACTTTAGTAGGTTTTTATAGTATACACTATAAATACATAATAAAAACTACTCAGAAACGAGAAAAGATTCAGTTTTATAAGTGCTTCTTTAAATTTAAAAGAAATATTGGTTTCTGGATTTTCTGGAGATAAGGAAGTTTTTCGAAATCGTTAGTAACTCGGAAGTGATTATTATATGTTTTGTTCATGATTGCATCATAATTTCTTAAATTACGAATATGTCTTTTTTTACAGTGTAGATATCAGGGAGGTACTCTGCATGCCATTGAAAAAGATTTATACTGGAATTGCTGTCACATGACGGCTTACATGTCGAAAAGCAGATGTATTTGGAGAGCTATAATGGTAACTATTGGGAAAATTGGAGCTATTTTAAGAGTATGGTGATATATATTTTCTGAAAAGATTTTCTAGATGCTATCGATTCTCCAATAAGCATTTCAGCTGCGTAATTGATATATATACATCCAATAGTAACAAAATAATGTTAGTTTTAAAGTCAACGTTAATGCTGTTAATTTATCATGTGTTGTTTGTAACGCTTGTTTTTTTTTCTTAGATGAAAATGTTGTTTATTTAACAATTAATAGCAAGCTAAAAACCCTTATTCCTAGTTAAGAAAAAGGATAATTCTACTAAGCACTATGAATAGTACTACACACTATTAATACACAACGAAAACTATTCGGAAACGTTTACAAAAAAAAAGGTGATAACGAGAGAAACTTCGATTTTTTAAATACTTCTTTGAATCTAAATATTATACTATTTATTGGGTTTTCTAAAGTTAAAGAACGCTTGTCGGAATCGTGGTTAACTCAGAAGAGGCAATTGTATGTTTTGTGCAAGATTACATCATAATTTACTAAATTACAAATCTGTCTTTTTTTTACAGTGTAGATATCAGACAAGATACTCTGCATGCCATTGAAAAAGATTTTTGCTGGAATTGTAGTCTCATAATGGCTTACATAGCGACAAGCAGATATTTTGAGACAGCTACAGTGGTAACTACTGGTGACAATTGTAGCTATTCTAGCTCTATTATGGTATTTATTTTTTTTAACTCGATTTTCTATGTATTTATATAAATGTATCATTATTCTTTCTACATTTTTCAAGTTATGCAAATTTTATTTCTTTGACATTTGAATCGCACTGTATTTGTTCATTAATTCATATAACCTAACAATTAGATACTAAATATATCTATAATAAGTTATATATAGGAGCGTAGTTTTTTATGCAGTAGAATATCTTCTTTGGGGGATAATAAAATTGTCTATCTTGTATATAACCATTCTAAATGTCCCAAAGATGAAAGGGAAATAGAATTAAAGAAAACGTAGAAGCCGATTACATGTTTTTATAACTAGAACAAATTACGTTAGTAAAATCTTTGCTAGTACAAGAAAATTCAATATATAAAATTATTTATGACTAATCAAATATATCTTCTTTTTTCTGGTTAATAATGTACGAGGAAATTTATACATTTACTGTACCATTTATTTTTATTATGCAATATATCATAATTTAGAGATTATTATCTAAATATTTACTTCACATTAAAATCAATTTAACTCAAATAAAATAAACATGGTACATCAAATCATTATTATACTCGTCAATTGTAACTTACACGAAAATACAAAGAATTTTTGTTCATTAGCAAAAAAAAAAAAAAAAAAAAAAATGTTTGCACAATAATAAAATATTGCATTTTAAAAAAGTCCTTCCGGCCAGTGCCGGGAGGAAGAGGTAGCTTTCATATTCCTTATTTTAAAAAAGCCAACTTATATTATTGAAACACACGAAGCTCAATTAAGTGGAAACCGAATGTAGGAGATTCAATACTAATTTTTATCAATACTAAATCATTATGAATGAGAATTTCGCGAAATTAGTCAGCTTTATCCAAGCTGCTTTTAATTAAAGTAACTTATATTTGGCTGCCAAATTCGGCGATTTCTTAAAGTGCCTGCCATTTTAAGACAACATGGTGGATGAGGCTAACCAGTGAACTTGGTCGAGACCTTAGTAATTGCTGTGCACATGCTCACTCACATCGGAATCGGTTGATATATACGAGTGCTGTCGCAGGCAAAAAATCAGATTTTTCAAAATGTCACCCACGTTAGGAATTGAAACTACTATATCTGAGCCATTTTTTAAGATAAAGGCAAACAAAAAATGCTCCTGAATCCTTATATCAAAGTCAAATACTTAAGAAAGAAACCTTTTTCAATTTCTAATTTTTTTGCACCTCACTTTAAATATATATTTTTTTTTATTTAATTGCCGCCATTTTGAAACAAGATGGCTGATGAAGCTGGCCAGCGAACTTCGTCGAGATATTGATGTATACTATCCACATGACTTCTTCCATCGAAATAGGCGAATACGTGTGGTATCGCGTGACAAATACAAGACCGTTTCAAAGTGTTAGCCATGATAGAAATTCAAAGTACTATAATTCAACCACTTTTTAAGATATAAACAAAAGAACAAATTTTCAGAAACAAAAACTGCTCCGAATCTTTGTATCAAGGCCAAACACATAAAAAAATCTTTTTCATTTTCCAATTTTTTAATACCTCATTTTAAATTTTAAAATACATTTTTTTTTAAAAAATCGCAACCCTTTTGAAACAAGATGGCGAATGAAGCTGGCCAACAAACTCTGTCGAGACATTGGTATGCACTATGTACAGATCAAGTAATATCCAAATCGGTTCATAAATACGCCTGTTATCGAAAGACAAAAATCAGGTCGTTTTAAAATGTCAGCCATAATAGAAATTTAAAATGTTATAACTCAGCCATTTTTTTAGATATAGACGAAACAAAACCTGTTCCGGAATCTTTGTATTAAATCAAACACATACGATAAAATCTTTTTCATTTTCCAATTTTTTGGTATCTCATTTTAAATTTAATTTTTTTTACATTTTTTTAAATGGCCGCCATTTTGAAACAAGATGGCGGATGAAGCTGGCCAACGAACTCGGTTGAGTTATTTGTATGTACTATGTAAACACCAAGGTACATCCAAATCGGTTCATAAATACGTCTGTTATCACGTGGCAAAAATCAGGGCGTTTCAAAATGTCAGCCACGCTAGAAATTCAAAATGCTATAACTCAGCCATTTTTAAAGATATAAACGAAACAAAAACTGCTCCCGAATCTTTTTATCAAGGTGAAACACATAAGAAAAAAAATATTTTTTCAATTTTCAATTTTTTGGTACCACATTTCAAATTTAAATTTTTCTTAAAATTTTAAATGGCCGCCATTTTTAAACAAAATGGCGGATGAAGCTGGCCAACGAACTTTGGTCGAGACATTGGTCTGTACTATGTATAAACGAAGTTACATCCAAATCGGTTCATAAATACGCCTTTTATCGCGTGACAAATTTCAGGACGTTTCAAAATGTCAGCTTCCCTAGAAATTCAAAATGCTATAACTCAGCCATTTTTTCAGATATAGACAAAACAAACACTGTTACGGAGTCTTTGTATAAAGGTCAAATACATAAGAGAAAAATATTTTCCCATTTTCAACTTTTTGGTACCACATTTGAAATTTTAAATTAAAAAAAAAAAAAAATTAAATGGCCGCCATTTTGAAACAAAATGGCGGATGAAGCTGGCCAACGAAACTCGGTTGAGACATTCGTATGTACTATGTACACACCGAATTACATCCAAATCGGTTCATAAATACGAGAGTTACAGTATGACATAGGTCAGATATATATGTATATATATACAGGGCTCGCACCGTTCCTAAAATTTTCGCACTTTGCTACCAGTATTTTAAATAAGAATCATTCGTGGTACATTCCTTGAACATCTATAATAGAACTATACAACAAAGATTATCGTTTTTATTTAGTGGTAGCAAAGTAAGAAAATTTTAGGAACGGTGCGAGCCCTGTATATATATATATATATATATTGATATATATATATATATATATATATATATAAATTTTGAACGGAGGGTGGTTTCGGGGTCTGGGGGTCATGATCGATGAAAATATACCAAAATTTTTTGAAATCGCTTTCCTCCGAGTGGCTGCAATAGGTAGCTTTTTGTAAAGAAAGCTACCTAAAATCAAAAAACCCGACTGCGTAAAAAGCGAAATAATTAATTATTTCTCATCAATGTTAAACTATTTTCTATATTACTTACCTATTTTTTTATTTACTTGTATTGATGACTTTTAAGTTCGGTTTAATTGTTAGTTCCTATCTATAAACACTGTTTTAATGAGGCCTATAGATCTCTATGATGGTTAGAGTTGCAGTAAAGCTAGAGATCCTACCAAAACAACGTCCATGTTGTGTAATATTTAAACCGAGCTTTTGAATGTAAAATAGTCAATGAAACATCATCTTCATTTTGAAAGACCTATCCAATGAAATGCCACTCAATATGGTCAGTAATTGGTTTTTTTTGTGTCTACCGCCATTTTTAATTTATAAAAACAAAACCTAGCCTATAACTATCGGAAGATTAAGACGAATAGATATAGACCTCATTAATTAAAATCCATCCAGCCGTTGGGATGTTTCAAGGGTATAAAGAAATCCACATACCCAGATATGCGTGAAACACATAACCCTTCTTGGCAGTCGGGTAAAAAAAAAGGAAAAAAGAAATTTGGAAACGACTTAATTAAAAGTTCCTTAATAGAACAACTAAGATTAGCTTTTTAAAAGGAAATATTTAATATAATTTCAAATTGCACTAAACTAATTTGACAATCCTAATTTAATTTTAACTATTGATATTTTAAGAGTATGTATATAAAGTATTGGGTGATTAGAAAATCTGTGCCCTATTTCATAGATGTCTGAAACTTGCAATTTTGACTGTGCTGGTGTTTCTTTTATTAGATTGAGCAAAAAGGTCTGGGGAATTTTTAATCTAATAATTACCAGAATTTGTATCGTATATAGGAGTGCTAGTAAGGTATATCTATGGGAGTTCAGGAATTTCGGCTCAAAAATGCCTATTGAAGAGTATGTTTTGCGTGTGTTGATCCGGCATTATTGGAGAAAAGGTCTTGCAACACTTTTTGAAGGACCGTCGATTTGAAACTTTTTAACGAAGTTGAAGAAGCATATCAAGAGTTTTTCGATTCCAAGGAGCCGCCATGGTACTTCCAGCAAATCCGAAATCTGGCCATCCATCATGGACTATGACGGTCTTTCCTTTAAAGAATAGTCCTTGTTGCCTTTGTTGTTAATTTGCGCATAACAACGCAACTTTCACAAATTTCCCAGAACAGTTTTGCTCAGCTTAGTATAACCATATTATTACCTGACAGTTATCTACATGAGTCGTGAGTAAACACAATGTAAAAAAAAAGTTTTGGAATTTGTGTGCAAGATTATTATTGAAAATGGAATATGAAAAGTTACATTTTCGTCGTATTCTGTTATATGAGTTTTAAAAAAGAGTGAATGTTGGAAATGCTACAAAAAACATTCAAGAATTTTATTAGGATCCTGCTTCCGCTCTTAGGACAGTTAAAAAGTGGTTTTGTCGATTTTAAAATGGTTATTTCAATCTAAACTGTAAAATTCGCTTATCTATTAGAATAGCGCAAAGAGCTATGAAAGTAAAGAAAATAACTTGAGATATGTAATTTTCTAGATACGGTCACATGACCGGAAGCCGTAATTCTAGATATAAATGGTAATATTTTCAAAAATAATTATTTAAATTGAACAAAAAGAATTTATGTAATATTCTTGTTTTTAGGAAAGTTTAAAAAAATCCAGATTATAAATAAGAAAATGAAGTAGTTACGTTCGGTTAAATTAGATCCGCAGACAAAATTACCGCTGTCGTAATTTTAGTGTTAAAATATAAGTAAGCGATTTTTAGATTCGTTTTTCTTTTTTGTTTAATTTAACCCTTTAAGCGCCCTGAAAAAATTTTCATGTACGTTTAACGATTCATAAAATAACAGCAAAGAAATGCATTTGTATGAAAATTTTTATTTGATAACCTTAAATATTTATTTATTTTATGCACTTCAAAATATCAACATTAACATCATTTTGTGTTTAATTAGCCTTTAAATTCAAAAACTACGTGGCGGAAAAACACGGTTAGGACGCTCTGAAAGGTTAATATGCACGCAAGGTTAATATTCAAAATGGAAAATGAAAAGTTACATTTTCGTTATATTCTGTTATGTGAGTTTTTAAAAAAAAGAGTGAGTTTTGGACGTGCTACAAAAAATATTCAGGACAATCATTTGGATCGTGCTCCCGCTCTGAGGATAATTAAAAAGTGGTTTTGTCGATTTTAAAATAGTTATTTAAATCTAAACGATAAAATGCGCTTATCTATTTGAATAGCGGAAATAGCTATAGAAGTGAAGATATTAATTTGACATATGCAACTTTCTAGTTACGGGCAAAATGACCGGTAGCCGTAATTCTAGGTAAACACAGTATTGTTTTCAAAAATAATTATTTAAATTGAACAAAAAAGAATTTATGTAATATTCTTAGGCTTTTAGGAAAATTCAGGAAATACCCAGATTATAAATAAGAAAATAAAATGTTACGTTTTTTTAGATTCTTAGATTTTTACAATTTTTAGATTTTTTTTTCTTTTTTGCTTAATTTAAATTGATAGTTACGTTTGTTCATAGTTCAATTGAAATTAAGAATGAAATAAAATCTATTGTCGTTAAAGTAAAAAGAAGAGCATGAGATTTTTAAAAAATTGCTTCTATTTGCGTATAACAGATTTATATAAATATTTATTTTCTGTATAGTTTTAAAAATTTTATAACACCACCTTTAATTTAATAATTTATAAAATTTTTCATTGATACCGCTCTTTAATCATATCTTCAAATTTTTAATAAGAAAAAAGTAAACCGCTTAAAAAGAGGTTTCCTTATTTAAAAATACTTTAATATATTCTACCTTAAGCTTTGCGAAAATTAATCTCCTTAGGTTAAAAAAAAAAATATTTTTTATCGTAATAAATCTATTTTTCTCCATTTTTTATTGCGATTTCATTAAAATCTGTTTAATAAAGATAAAGTGAACGTATAGATTTAATATTTTATGCAGATAATTTATATAAATTTCTGTAATTATGTTTATAATTTAAATGCTACTGTTTCTTAATATCGTCAAAAATATAAATATTTTACATATTTTTTCATTTATGTAAATCTCTACATTTCCAAAAACATTTAATGATTTTATTGAAATAAAGTGAAGAATTTTATTTTGTTAAAATTTCTAAAACAAAATTGGAATTGAATCTATTAAGTTTTTATTATTATTACTATTAGTATTATTATTTTATTTGGTACAATTGAATTACGAACTAGTATATCACATACTGAAATATAAGTAGTCATTTATATTTAAAAAAAACGTGTAGATAAATATAAATCTAGTAGGTTGTTAGGCTAATTTACATATAGGGGAGATGGGGGCACATGTGAACACGGGGCACATATGAACATCGCAGTTTTTCGATAGTTACTATAAGCTTTTTTATTTGAAAAAAATTACTAAAGATGATAGCATCTGTAGACATATGGTAAAAATTTTTTGAAGCTCTATGACATTTTGTTTGTCCTCTGTAGCCAAAACACTGTTTTTAGATCTCAAAAGTAAAATCATTGCTCCAAGTTCATAAGCGAATAATTTTATTTATTTATTCATTTATTTGAATTTGAGTGTTTTACCATATACTATGAATACTAATAAACATTTTTGATACAATTCTTTTTCTTCTAAAATTGAGAAATGTTAATTATTCATCAATTTAACAGAAGCAGCAATGTGGGGCACTTGTGAACAGGCTAGTTGGGGCAGATATGAACAGTTCATAAGTACCCCAATAATCATTTTGTGATTATGTTTCTTTCAGTTCACTTAATGAGAGATAATGTCAGTTTCATTATCTACAATTTTCCTGAAATTGGAGATATTTTCCTCTCACAAAGTTGATTTTGTATTGAAAGTTCCACAAACACATCTTTCAGCAAATACATAAAGAACAACAGGCTCGTCTACGTTCAATTGTACTTTAAATAAATTTAATGTTTTCTAAAATGCAATAAGTGTTATATATTATTTTACTAAACGGTTTACAACAATATTTTTTATGCATTGTTAATACAAAAGTAATACTTTGAACAACTTTGCAAATTTTTCTTTTACATTTGTTCTAACCTTGCAATGATGGCTTACTTCCATCTCTAAAACATTTATGTATATGATGCTTTGAATGGAGATAGATACCAGTAATATTTTAAGAAAGTACAATTTTTAAATTTGATAACTACCGTAAAATCCCGATTGTACCCCCCCCCCCTCCCCTCTTTCAAAAGCAAAAGAAGTTGGGGGGTGGGGTTATAGTCGAGATTTTTTTTTAATCATTAAAAAACCCTTCTTTATCTATAATTTACAAGAAAATAAGGCAAATACAGGAGTGAGAATCTTTCGTATTTCGGCAGATTTCGATAAATAGTATGTAAATGCCCCCTCCTTATAATTTCCCCCAAACAAAAACCCTTAAACAAAATTTAAAAGTTTTAATTCCTTTTTTTAAATTGCTTCTTTATTTTTTTATTTTATTGCAACAATACTTAATGAATCATCTAAGACTCTCCCCACCAAATCTACTTATTTTCATTTTATAATCTTTTGCTTAAACATATCACGCAGAAACTAGAGAAATATACATATATATTTTTCTTTATGGTGAATTTAAAAGGTAATATAACTAATGATTACTATGACAAATGAATAAAGGAATAAAAAGCACATTAAAGGATATTTTTCCTTGTGTTCACATGTGCCCCACGTGTGTTCACAACTACCCCGCTGATGGGGCACATGTGAACAATTTTTTGATTTTATAAAACTATTAAAAAATGTAAGAAGAACTATACAGGTGATTTTGAAAAAAATACCATGTGCAAAAGAAAGTTCTGTTTACTATATTAAGTAGTTTTTGTTTATCGAAATTAATCCAGTTATGAGAAAAAGCTATATTTATGCGAACTGTTCACATGTGCCCACATCTCCCCTAATACATTTCAAGAAGAATAACTTAATCAATGTGCATGCACAATTCAGAAATAATTTATCCCAATAATTTGAAGTCCAAAAAATGCGCATTTATCTACTATATCTAATGGCGGATACATCGAATAGTGTTTGATTATGTTTGTCTTATTTTATTTGCATTTTTTGAGGTGCAATGAACTTTCATGGCCACATTCGTAAAAGCGAAGTAGTAAAAATTGAGGAAGAGTTAGCAAAGAAGGATTAGTAAAAATTTATGGTGTGTAATTTTCAAAATTGGGATTTAAATTGAATATTAATATGAAACATGACAGTAGAATATTTTAATCAATGTCCATGCATAAATAGGAAATAATTTATCATAATATTCGAAGGAAAAAAATACGCATTTATTAACGATATCTAATGACGTGTGCCTAGAACCGCGTGACTGTCTTTCTGTTATCTTATTTGCATTTCTTAAGGCGCAATGATCTTTTTTTGGTCACAGTCGTAATATCGAAGTATATAATAAGTAGTTGAGTGCTTGTAATTTTCAAAATTGAGACTTAAATTTGAAATTTTTGTGCAACTTGACAATTACATTTTTCTTTTTTTGTATTTGATATGATGAATGATTTTTTTTTTATGTATAAATATATTTTGAATGAAAGAAACAAATTTCCGAAGAATATTACATTTATGTACAGAAAACATTTGAAAGTATCATTTTAAAAAGTACGGCACCGTCGAGAGAAATACGAAGTACTTACCACTAACGGCGTGCGAAAATGCACGTGTCGCTTTCTATGAGCCCATTCCTGTTTCATGGGCATCAGAAATGCAAAAGGATGAAAATTGGAGTACTCTATTAACCTATCTCCGTTTAAGTTGGTGAAGGTCTTTGGTCAAGTGGTTGTACCCATCTAGTTTAGACAGTTGATGTCGGTGTCAGAGTGGAAGCTCGTTCGTATGAAGAATACATATCAACAGTTGAAGTTCTCTTCTTGATTTTTCCAAAGCAGACTTCATTCTTCCTTAGAAAATTATATAATGATTTTGCTATTTCTCCACAGTGAGGAGGTGTCAAGTGACCCAAATATTCCGAACAACGTTCAGACAACATGGTGATATTTGTTTCGTCTATCTATCGACCGTGCTGCTTGTCCCCTTTTCTTCTATCAAGATCGTTTTATTTTTTCTACTATCAAACAAATATGCTTGTAATTTTTCGTCCTCCAAGAGTTTCTTCCTCCTGTATCTTCTATTCAAGTTTCTTTTTCTGTCTCCTGACTTTGTCTTTATCGATGACGAGATCCTTATTCCCTGTTGTCACAATTCCTTCATCCTGAAGCACAGATGAAGCTCTTAACGCAATTTACCTATATGATATACCTGTGCTAAATATCGTGAATGCTGTGTGAGAAAGGGACATGCGTTTGGGAGTGTCTGATTTTGAAGATCAAATTCTGATTCAGACGAATTGTCTGCTTCAAAGTTCCCACTTTTTAAATCGTCTGACAATATCTGTAATTTAGAGCAGAAAAATAATTAACATCCAATCTCGCAGTTTCTCCCATCTCCGATTTCCTCCTTCATGATCATGATGATTGATTTCTTTTTCATTGGTTTCTGCTCCATATTCTTCTCGCTTTTCAGAATGCCAGTGAAGACATGCTGTGATCCGTCATCCAAATATGTGACCCCGAACGCATCGAAAAACAGAAGGAAGAACGGGGAACATAATAAAGACAATAGAGAGAAACCGACGAACGAACCAAACAATACTTACAATTTTTGCTCACTTATACTCGAAAAGACTATAAAAATCACCTAATTCAAAATGCATATAACTGTTAAATAATACATAATCAGAGATTAATTAAACCTTTCGTATACTAAACATGGCATTTCAAATAAATTGAGCTAAAATAAATTTAATTTAAAATTCTTTAAATTTTTTCTAAAAAAGTTCAAAAATGAGCAATTGAGCAAAACTTTAAGCCATTTGCGGCAAATGATGAAAATATCCAAAACATATCAATATTTTGTGTAAACTTAGTGC
Organism: Maratus speciosus; assembly: GCA_963932465.1. Taxonomy (NCBI): domain Eukaryota; kingdom Metazoa; phylum Arthropoda; class Arachnida; order Araneae; family Salticidae; genus Maratus; species Maratus speciosus. Next base: position 386,231,998 of record OZ010786.1, read on the forward strand.
CACTAGATGCAACTTTTCCGCACTACCCATCGCCAAAAATCGAAAAAAAAATTTTCGGCCCACCCTAATATATATATACAGTAAAACACCGTTTATACGTTTCTCGTTTAAGTGTCTTTTGCATTTATACGTCGTTTCAGTGCTGCCCCGATACATTGCTATATATTTTAATATTATAATGTTCGTTTATACCGCGCATAGCTTCGGTTATACGTCGTTTTTTTCACGCCGCAACCGATTTTCTCAAAATCTCCCCCCCCCCCTCCCTCACCCCAGCATTGTTTTTCTTTTTTCTTTTCTGCTAGCAATATTAAGTAGCGAAGAAGAAGAAGAAGAAAATTAAGTTATCCCCTGCTTTCAAAGATGCGTTGGACTGCACTGACGACCTTAGAACCTTGTTTATTTTTCACAGTACTGTAGTGAGAAAAATTTCCAGGAACTAACTCCATTCTTAATGCTTTGCTTAAATCTCAAAGTAAATCGGCACACCAGAAGACGATTAAAGATTATTTTAATTAAAGTCTATTTGTATGTTTAATAATAGAATTTTAAAAAAAAAGTGTTATTCAACGTGAGCAACTGATATAAGGTTTGATAATTCTCACTTTTATTTTTCAATTTTAGAAATTATTATTGTTTAGTACTTTTTTCAAGATTTTAATTTTTTTCTTTCAATATATAGTACATATTAAACAATGGAAAATGGCAGCAAAATTAAATTTGTATGATTGCAGCTTTATATTTCTACAGTCAATGATTTTACACCGTAAGAGACTACAATTTCGATTGTACGTCTTTCTCAGTTATACGTCGTTTTAGTACAGTCCCCTGAAAGACATATAATCGGTGCTTTACTGTATACACATATGGACACTGTTTTAAAAAAAGAGCAACACAATATATTTAATTTTAGTAACACAATATATTTAATTTTAAGACGTGAATTTACCTGGATTTTTTACTAATAAGCAGTGTAAAAAGGAATGGAAAAGGCCTTTAATCATATGCATTTATCGAACTTGAAATAGCATTTATATGAACATTTACCTTTATCCTTAAACATATAAAGGCATATTACAATAATTATTTTTTAAATACGTGTATCGATCGATATGTTCGTTTAAAAATGTATCATTTAAATTTCAGAATACACAAAATATATCTATAAAATAATTTCTAATGCTAAGTTTATTTTAAATCTCGTGTTACTAAATCAGACTGATATATCAATTTCATGCAATTTTATTTAAATATTTTAACTGTTCAGTTTGATTTTTAGTAAGTTATACTTTACCACAGAAATTCCAGCATACCAAATTTCATTTAAATCATACATTGACAAGTTGTTATCTGGAAAGTTTATGTCGTCTATATCTTCACAAACATTTCCACAAAACACTTACATTTTTATACTGTTACCATGTTCCTGTGTCTTCCAATTTTAAACAATAAAAGTTTATTAAGAAAGAAGGTGTTTTGGATGGTTGGAATTTAATGAAATCCCTTGTAGTAATCAGTTAGCGTTTTGGATATTTTGAAATAAATAAAATTCCCTGTGGTAATAAGTTGCATTTACTATTTTACGTAAATGATGAATAACCTAAGTTTTCTATACTCTCACTTTGCAAAGTTGCTGAACATAAAATAGAGATTACTTGTTTTGTTAGTATTTGAGTCTTGATCTTAGTTTAAAGCATATGAGAAAACTTTGCATACAATTTCAGCGTGTTTTACGAATAGTGAGAATATTTTAATATGTATTTTAAAGGAAAGTTGTAGATTTTAAAGTAATATATTCAAACGTAGATTAGAAAAGAATGATTTGTGAAGTTTTAAATAAAAATTTATCGCGTCTTAGAACTTCTCTATCATTTTTTTAGATACCCTTTATGTCAATTTACTATACCTGAATAATTTACATTATCATTGTTGTTTCCTTTTTTAAATAAAATAAATAAAATAACACATTTTGAAGACCTTCTTTCTAAAACTTTTGGATGTATTAATTTTTTTTTCCATTGCATTAATCCTACATCCCACAAACATGCACCTTTATTATTTATGTTAAAGGATTCAGCCTTATAGCGTTGCCCCATATATTAACAATTATTTTATTATTTTAACCCATTGACGGTCGCATTGAATTGCGGTTTAAAAATTCAAATTACTTATCGGCACCAGTTTTTTGAAAAAGAAATATTCACTTTATTTATAATGACAGGTAAAATGATACCATAATAAATCCAATTACACTATTTTATAAAACTGACGGGAATAAAACAATCTGAATAAAAGACACAGCCCTTGAATGTCACGGCAGCGAGAATTAAGGGGTTAATCAAGTGACATCTGCTTTAATTTCTGGAGGATTTTTTTTTTTTTTTTTTTTTAACCTGTTCTCTTTTCCCGCAGCTCTTTTGCTCATATAACCTCCAAATTTAACTAACATAAACTACACTGGGTATTTTAGGTGACTTGAAATGAATAAAGACTATGTGGTAATCATTTCCATTTGCTATTTTACGTAGGTGACAAGCAATATAAGTTTTCTGTTCTTTCAGTTTGGAAAGCTGTAAAGCGCGTAATGAAGAATGGTTATTTTAGCTAATATAAATGTTCCGATATTAATTAAAAACACATAACCATGTAACAGATAATAATTCAGCGAGTTTAATAGTACTGAAAAGTATGAATTTTTCTAAAAAGAAAATAATACGCTCTTAAGTGTCCATAAATGTTTAAAATGACGAATATTGACTAAAGTTTGATCGTTGATTGGGAACCCTGTAATTAATTTAGTCCATTATTTCTTTTTTGCGTTTATTTAGTTACATTTGATAGAAATAAAAATATATTCGTTGATAGTAACAAATGATAGGAAAAGTTTTAGTATTAAACGACAAAATAATCTTGCAAAACTAATTTTCTAAATTTAAAAGTCCAAGTTCCACATTGTTGAGTCATCATTTGTTATTCGTACTGCTTATTGCGTTTTATTTTAGTTACACCTGTAAAATAAACAGATCACAAATGTAGGATGCAAATATCCTCAACAATGCTACTTGACAAATTCAAGAGTTTAATTAATCGATACACAACATTAAAAAATTTTATGAAATGAAAAGCATAAGACGATGAATGTGAAGAAAGCGCAAGATATGAGGCAATTTTCTCGTGTGGAAAGAATTTGAAAAGAAAAAAAATATAAGTGAGGTTAAGGGTTCCATAGTTTTACTCCACTATGAAGATTGAAATCACACCGATGTCCAAATAAAGCACTTGAGTAAAAAGTCTAGCAGATTTCTCGCACGCTGTAAAAAAAAAAAAAAAAAAAAAAAAAAAAAAAAAAAAAAAAAAAAAATCTGTAATTCTACGGATGTAAAGTAAATCTACAAAAGAATCTAGTAAAATTACAGTAATCTTGCTAACATTTTACCTGCAATCCGCGTTGCATTTACAAAAAAAGTTCTAGTAATATTAGTTTCCTAAAAAATTCTTAGTAACCTTGCAGATTTTTTGATTTACGTCGCGAAAGTGTATCTGTTACATGAATTTTTGTTGTTGCCATTGCATAAAAAGTTCTAGGAATCCCAGTTTCCTAAAAAAATTAGTAACTTTACATTTCTTTTTTTAGAGTGTATAACAGTTCTTTTTTTTTATCATCCTTAAAACAAAAGGATTTATATTTTTAACGGATTTTCATATGAAAGCTCTGCGCCTGTAAAAAAAGTTATTATTTTCACAAAATCATTAGCTGAATAAATTTCTCGGAGCTGCATTGAGGTAAGTTTTATTTTTTAAACAGAAAATATCTGCTTTAACTTCGCAAGAATTTCTCAGAATCATTTGCCTCTTCGCGCGTTTACCATATTTCTGCAAACCCCAATATTCAATAACAGAAACAAAGTATTTGAAATTATGTGTTTTAGGTAATTTGAAATGAACAGCAATCCCTTTGGTAACCAGTTCCATTTTGTACTTTATGTAACCGATAAACAACTTAATTTTCTGTCTTATCCACAGTGAGTGAAATGTAGATTATGCATTCCGTTTTTAGTTGTATTCTAATTGCACTTAAAAGCTCTTGAATGTATGATGCATAACATTTAAGAAAGTTTAAAAAGTAGTAAATATAAATGAGCATATTTCTGGGAAGAAATTCTTTCGTTTTAAAATAAAATATTTAATAGTACCTTAAGAAGAAATATTAAAGTAAATTTAAAAATTAAAAGCAAGAATCCTCTTTCTTTTGTTTTTGAGTTCACAGGCATAAATATACTACATAACATTTCAGACAATTTCGATTAGAACTAAAATTATATTTATATGTTTCTTAAAATGATATAGTCCGTTTTGAAATAGTACACTGTAAACAAATTCTGCAATTCTACATTTGTAAAGTTACACAAATCTGTATGCTTATTAAAATTTTACCCGTACACTGTACAAAAAAGATGTAAACCTACAAAGCTACACTGTAAAAAAAAATCTGTAAAGTTACTAAAGTTTTTCTCGGAAACTGGGATTCCAAGAACTTTTTATGTAACGGCAACAGCAAAAATTCCTGTAACAGCGTCTGTTACATGACTTTTTGCTGTTGCCGTTACATAAAAAGTTCTTGGAATCCCAGTTTCCTAGAAAAACTTTAGTAACTTTGCAGATTTTTTTTACAGTGTAGTTTTTGTAAAGCTACATAAATCTGTAGCTTTACAAAAGAAACTACTAAAATTACAGTAATCTTACTAAGATTTTATCTGTAACCCGGGTTGCAGTTACATAAAAGGTTCTACGCATCCCAGTTCCCTAAAAACTTCTTAGTAACCTTACAGATTTTTGTATTTACGGTGCAAAAGTGTATCCGTTACATGAATTTTTGTTGTTGCCGTTACTTTAAAAGTTCTAGGAATCCCAGTTTCTTAGAAATATTTTAGTAACTTTACAGATTTTTTTACAGTGTAAATAAACACTACAATCTGCAAAAGAACTAGTTTTATCGTGCATGTCTGCCATTGTAAAATTTTAGTTTATAATGAAAGCCAATGGACTCAGTTAGAGTTTTTCGCGATTTCCCAAAATTTGATTTTCTGAATAAGACTTGTTTTGAAACTCAAGTCCTCATTTTAATAATTAAAAGACATTTATGATACTTCCAAATTTTAGCTACACATTAGAGGATTTTAATTAAATAGATACTCCTTTTTTTACAGTTAACAGATACAAATAATCGCTATTTTTACATCAGCAATTGTAACAACTTGTATAAAAAACGTTTCTGCAAAGTTCAAACTGTTAACTTCTTTCAGTCTAACTTCTCTATCTTTGAACAATGAATTTTTTTATCACATTTTAAAATTTTCAAAAATCATATAATAACATATAATATGTTTTTTAAACAATTGACACCTGCTTTAGTTTCGTAAGAATTTCTAAAACCCTTTGTTTTCTCATGCAATTACTGTGTTTTTTGTACGATTTAATTTTAAATAACAGAAATGTATTTGGAACCTAAATGGTAAAGTGCTTTAAAATTGAATGAAAATCACTGTGGTAATCAATTGCATACGTTATTTGTGTAAATGACGAACGACACGTTTTCTATCTTTGAAGTTTCCAAAGTATTAGGTTGGTAAAAAAGTCTTGCAACACCTTTTTCTTATTCAAATATTTTTTCTAATGACGAAGTTCAATATTCGAGAGTAGTACAGTGTGACTTCAAAAATCTGGCATTCAGAAATTCGGCAACTTCAGAAATCCGGCATCGAAACCATCTTTTCACTTCCTATTTTTTTTTTTTTTACACTTTCAAGTTATCGGAGAAGAAAAATAGCAGTTCTTTATGAATTAGAAACTTCAAGATCGAAAGTAAAAATACCAAAAAAGTATATTTGACTTTTTTTTACATTTGTCAGAGACGGTTATTTTCTGAAAAAATTTTCTGTTCTACTGTTGCTTAGAAAGGGGAACAACTTTGGGGACAACAATGCACTGTAAAAAAAAAAATTGTAAAGTTACTAAAGTTTTTCTAGGAAACTGGGATTCCAAGAAATTTTTATGTAACGGCAACAAGAAAAAATCCTGTAACAGCTTGTGTTACAGGAATTTTTCTTGTTGCCGCTACATAAATATTTCTTGGAATTCCAGTTTCCTAGAAAAACTTTAGTAACTTTACAGATTTTTTTTTACAATTTGGGCAATACATGGCACAATATATGGACAATGCATGGCACAATATATGGCCAGAACGAATGTTTGACAACGGCGACATCGATGGTGCATGGCCGTCAACCTCTACACTTATTTAATGTCAAATACGATAAATTCGAACCAAAAATTTTTCTTTACAATTGGCAATTTGTAGTACAATACATAACAGTAAATAAATTTGGCGGACATTTTACTAAAAATAAATTGTGGTTCAAAACGCATATATATGATTTAAAAAGGCGTAGAAGTTGGCAGTTCTGATGATGAGGAAGAAATTTCAAGCTTTCAAATTTTCCGTGAAAAGACCGCAATTTATGAGCTGATGCAACACGTAAAATCTAAAAATGCATAAGTGCCGAAAAAAGGGATATAGATGATACGTATTGACGAAAATGCATCAACAACGAACAATTAAACGGACAGCGAGTTCACTGGCGATGTGCTAAATAGAACCGCGGATAATGCTAGTAGCAGCTCAGAAGTCGAGGATGAACAATCGGCAGAGCAAAAGGTGTCACTTGAAAAACGCATAAATTTGACTATGGAATTAACATGTGCTTTAGAGAAGCAAGACTGTATTTCCGAAATAGATTTTTTTTTTAAATAAGATAAAATAAATCTTGTTAAATAACGACCAAAAAAATTGAAGCAAACGAAGTTGACATCGATGTTTCCGAAATTACGATTGAAGAAGTAATTTTACTCTTTATTAGAATTTTTTTATATAACATAGAAAATATTAATTAAAGTAAGTTTTTTTTATATTTAATTTTTTTCTTTTTCTTACATAATTATCACTTAAGGGTGTTCTCAAATCCAAAAGGGCAACTTTATGACATAAGTTTTAATTTATTTTTGTTCAAAAGTGCATGAGACTAGCTGGTGTTGTTGTTCAAAAACTATGTAAACGAGCAGTTCATTCCATTTTATTTTTGAAAACGCAATAGATCTTTCAAAAAATAGTGTCAAAACAACCGAATTTCCGCGCAAAAGTAGAATAGCCACTGAAGAGCGGGCGAAAAACGTGTTTGTCACGTGATGAAAATAGCTTATAACTCAATAGGTAATTTATTGATCAAAAAATGGAAAACACAGTTCAATTCCAAATCGCTTCCATGGCTAGGCTTTCCAATTTTATATATTTCCGTTAGAAAATGAATTTGTAAATGTGTCAAAACTTTTTGCATTTGTTGAGCAGAGCAGTTAATAACAACCTTAATAATGAATTAAATTATGGTTAAAGACACCATGAATAATATAGTACTACTTTTGATATTCTTGCAAGAATCCGGAATTTTCAAAAATCCGGCATAGTCTGGCATAGTACACTGTAAAAAAAAATCTGTAAAGTTACTAAAGTTTTTCTAGGAAACTGGGATTCCAAGAAATTTTCATGTAACGGCAACAAGAAAAATTCCTGTAACAGATGCTGTTACAGGAATTTTTGTTGTTGCCGTTACATGAAAATTTCTTGGAATCCCAGTTTCCTAGAAAAACTTTAGTAAGTTTACAGATTTTTTTTTACAGTGTAGGTCCCGAAGATGCCGGAATTTTAAAGTTATAATGCAAATGCAACACTAGTCTAGAACTTTTCACGCCGCAGAGTATAAAAGTAATTCAGTTGTTCCGCGTAGGCAGTATGAGCATCGATGGATTAAAGGGATCTTTGAACGATTGCTTCACTGTAAAAAAAAAAAAAAAAAAAAAAAAAAAAAAAAAAAAAAAATCTGTAAAGTTACTCAATTTTTTCTAGGAAACTGAGATTCCTAGAACATTTTATTTAACGGCAACAACAAAAATTCCTGTAACAGCGTCTGTTACAGGAATTTTTCTTGTTGCCGTTACATAAAATGTTCTAGGAATCCCAGTTTTCTAGAAAAACTTTAGTAACTTCACAGTTTTTTTTTACAGTGTAGGAGTTCTTGCAAGGCCAATCTGCAAGAGCCGCAGCGGCTTTATGTGCAGAGCGTTTAAGGCTAATGTAGTTCATTATTCAACGGTATTCCGTTGGTATCAGCGTTTTCGTTCTTTAGAGTCGAATAAGTGTACGTGGGGAAATCTTACAGACTAGTCAGAGAGTTTGAATAGTACTAAAAGTTGAAGTTAGATATCTGTTATAATGATATTAGGATTTTCACATTTTTTTCACATTTTTTTGCGCATTCTATTGTTTTACGTAGTTATAGATGCTTAACTTTATCAGTTATACAATTTAAATAAATACTATTTTTATAAAAGCAAATGAGATACCTTTTTCATGAAATTTTGGTGCAAAACTCAAATTTTTAAATTATCATTTTTAAGTATTTTTTTACAGTAATAATAAACTTCTCACAGGTGATTTACAAATGCTCTATTTTTAGACAGATGGTATTTTCTTTAAATTGTTTACTCTTCGTTCTTTTCAAAATTAAATTTCTACCATTGTGTCACTATCGAATTTGTACCTACACAATGATTTTTATTAACATCTTCAAACAACTTTAAACGCATTTTTATGATGTTGACTCGTGTCGTCCGTTCTTTCAGGATAATTTTTATCAATACTTTTGGGTCGACATGAAAAGGATATATCGCTCACTTGCAAAAAAAGTGACACATCTCGACAAAAGTAAATTTTACAGAAGAGTCAAAAGAAAATTTGCATGATTTTACTGTAACATGAAATTATAGTACTTAGCTATGCATGCAGGAATTAAAACGTGCATAATAGCATAAAATCCTTAAGAATGAAGACATAGAATGAGGTTTGGAGGGTTAGGTAATTTTACCTCCCCACACAATCCACCCCTCTTCTCTGGTCACAAATGGACATATAGCGTGATAAAGTGATTTTTCGTATAAATACACTTGTGAAACGTTTTGTGCAGCAATACACACCTATGACAGACCTATTTGTGGCATAAAACGCAAAATGAGTTTTTGCGAGATGTGTCACTCTTCTTGCGGGTGAGCGATATGTTATTGATGTTTATGAAATTATTCCAAGCTTTATGTCGTAAGGGATATTGGAATCGTGATACATTGCGAATATTGTATATAGAAAATGACATAAATAGTAAAAGAAATCTATCATTGTTTTAGAGAGACATTCAAAAGTATTTCGATATAGTAAGGTTTAATGCTGATAACTGTTTAATGTGCTTTATGATGATGTTCAGTTTAAAATTAAACTTATACATGTTAATGAAGAACACTGTACCGCGTTTGCTACAGGGAATGACGCAAAAAAACATTCATATTTCTTTTTAAAAAATTAGAAGGTCTTTTAAAATATTAAGGTTTAACGCTATTAATTGTTGTCTGAGCGAAGCGAAGGCTAATACTCAGCGAAATATTACTGTCCGGACACATTACAACTACGATGGATATTAACGCCATGTCCTACTACAAAAAAGCCTAATAAAAACCTTTCGTCAAGCATAACTCAAAAAATATTCGTCGGATTTCGTTTCTGATTGCACCAGAAAGTACCTATGAGGTCCACCTACTGAATGCACCTACTATGAAAAATAAGTTCCAAACCGTTTAAAAATTACATTAAAAAAACTGATAAAAAAGCACAATTTATCTGCATACGTCACAGAAATTTGGTGTGCGTCACTTTCACCGGTGGATGTTTTCGTAGACAACTGGTTTGAACACATGGAGCGGAGCAAATAATAAAAAAAAAATATGCACGCAATAATATTGAATAGATCAGTTTCAACCACGTGATCACAAACCTTGCAACAACCCGCGGCAACCAGTTTTGTTGGGTAAACAAATAATAATACAGTACTCCGTACCACGGTGACCTTTTTTAGCCTGTTGTATAAAATCTGGCCTGTTGTATGACATACAATTGAGGATGAATAAAACAAAAGACATGAGTGTTTATTGCTTCGGGAGGTTATCTTTCTCTGGATGTCTGTCTGTCTATCATACAGCATGCAATTTTCTTGTAAAGGATGATATTATTCTGCAGTAAAACCTCCATAACGGACACACCCGATTTGTGGTCACCTCTATTTAGCGGGCATTTTTTCGATTGCCAACACTTAAATAACGGTACATTTTTTACTCTCAGTAGCGGACACCTCTAAATAGAGGACAAATTCTGCATTCTCGAGGTGTCCGCTATTCAAAGGTTTTACTGTATATAATATTGATAGTTATTTTACAAGGCCGCACAAAAGAATAAGAATATATGAAACGAATATAAACTAAATTCAGGATTGGTAGATCGCTGATGGTAATGTAATTTTAGGATGTTGTTACAGTCATCCGCAGCATGATTTTAGAGTTTCGTTCATCTAAGGAAACCCTACCTGTCTCACTCCTTTGTCTGTCTGTCTGTCCGTTTGTCACAGAGCCCGTTCTCAGAAACTATATATATCGGAGACTTAAAAATTTGCATACTTATAGCTCAACACCACACATCAAACGGCAAATAATAAAATTTTGAAAAAGTCTAATATTTAACCCTCTGGGCTCTAACTTGTGTATTTTAAACAATTTTTCTAACTCAGCCCCTAATTAAGTTGGAGACATGAAATTTTGTATACTTATAGCTGAACACCTCACATCAAACGACAAATAATAAAATTTTGAATAAGGTCTAATATTTAACCCTCTGGGCTCTAACTTATGTATTTTAAGCAATTTTCTAACTCATCCCCTAACTAAGTTGGAGACTTGAAAGTTTGCATACTTATAGCTGAACACTTGCGATAACACGGTAAATCATAAAATTTTGAAAAAGTCATATTTAACCCTCCAGTCTCTAACTTCTATATTTTAAGCAATTTTTCTAACTCAGCCCCTAATTAAGTTGGAGACATGAAAGTTTGCATACTTGTAGCTGAACACTTGCGATAACATGATAAATCATAAAATTTTGAAAAAGTCATATTTAATCCTCGAGTCTCTAACTTCTATATTTTAAGCAATTTTTCTAACTCAGCCCCTAATTAAGTTGGAGACATGAAATTTTGCATACTTATAGCTGAACACCTCACATCAAACGACAAATAATAAAATTTTGAAAAAGGTCTAATATTTAACCCTCTGGGTTCTAACTTGTGTATTTTAAGCAATTTTTCTAACTCAGCCCCTAATTAAGTTGGAGACATGACAATTTGCATACTTATAGCTGAACACCTCACACCTCACATCAAGCAACAAATAATAAAATTTTGAAAAAGGTCTAATATTTAACCCTCTGGGCTCTAACTTGTGTATCTTAAACAATTTTTCTAACTCAGATCCTAATTAAGTTGGAGACATAAAATTTTGCATACTTATAGCTGAACACCTCACATCAAACGACAAATAATAAAATTTTGAAAAAATCTAATATATAACCTCTAATATTTTGTCTCGCGGAATTTTTAAATTTAAAGTATTTTGCAATACTATTTTTTGTTCATTTTGCATAATAATTGTAATGTGACGTAATTTCTTCTATTTCAGACTTCTAACGCATGTTAATGAGTTTATTTTACAATATACTTTCTCTTTTAAAATTCACTTGTAAATATAGTTTTTATGGAGTAATTTCCAATAAGTGCCTGCTTTTTATACCTAATTATTTAATCCTAATTTGAAGGGTTTTTTCTGTTTATAATAGTAACGTGTAAATATTTTTTTTTAATTATTTGAAGCAAACATTATTGTTTGCGCTATTTATACAGTTGGCAACAGTTTAAATTAATACCATTTTCTAAAATATGTAAAAAAATATCTGTCGAAATGCTGAATATTTGAATTTAAAATAGTAATAATACCTCAAAAAATGAGTCAAATTAAAAAAAAAATTAATGGAATCTGCACACCGGGATCTTCTATTGAATAAAATGATCTAAAAATGATTAAATTCCCATGTATAGCTTTTGCTCCTATAAAACTTTTTTAATGGAACGATTTTGTCCAACTTTAGCATTAAATATCGCTTAAAGTAATTCTTCGATTTGAAGACTATATGCATTAGCGTGTTGATCAAAATTTTGGCTATAATACCACCGATTTTCATATTTTTGTATGCAATAGTTTTCTTAATATTAACGAAGAAAGACTTCCGGTCAAAAAAAATTCAAAACCGGCGGCGGTGACAACGTCAGTTACTTTTTTTAGATTAGAGAGATATATAAAAATGAAAATTTGTCTACCTGTCGGTTTGTAATTCTATAAAAATCCACAATTTGGAAGCCAAAATTGTGAAAAGATACGTACATGTGTATTAAAACATGGTCGAGGCAACTAAAGTAATCCGGAATCTAAATAACTTATAGTTAATTTTTAATTAATAAAAACCACCAATTTAACAGCAATTTCTTATCAAATTTAAACATTTTTCGTTATAGCAGTTGTCAACAATTAAAAAACACAATAAAATTATTAATACAACAATTAATTTTCTACTGCAAGATTTCCACGAAAAATGAAAATGTAATAAATAGTTTACCGAATTTAAAAAAAGGTGAATATTACGTCATAACTTTTCTATTGCAAGATATTCACGTGAAAAATGAAAATGAAATAAATAGTTTGACTAATTTAAATGAAAGTGAATATAACTTCATAACTTTTCTATTTCAAGGTTTCCACGTGAAAGAGGAAAATATTACGTCATATTGGAAATATAAAGGACGTTGTGGATATAGTATAACGTCATATGAGTGTGAAAAATGTATTGAAGCATGATAAAAACCCGATTAGGGAAATATTGGCGTATTTTAACATTATTGCTCCAATTATAAATTGAAATAAGTTCATTTATAGCATTTATATTCTTTTGCGTCTGTTATATACATTTATACATTTTTATATAGCGTTTTCATATGATTCATTCATACAACATTTCGACTGCTTTTTTTAATGTTTGTTTTGTGTTGTATGTTAAATTTTGAAATTGATTTTTCACAACAAACATCCTTCAAATTCTTGGCAACGCCGGCACTTTAGTTTGTAACAGATAAATGGCTTTTGTATCTGTACATCTAATGCTAATATTATAAAGCATTATAATATAATAAAGTGTATAATATTATTAATGCTTGTACGTTTGTGAGGTGTTATCTCTGAAACTACATATCCAACTTAAAAAAATGTTGGTGGCCATCTCTGCTCCGAAAAAAAAGACTATTTTATGTCAGTGCAAGAACCTACATCGCAAACCTACAAAAGATCTAAAATTGTGATTTCTGCGGTATTGATTGGGCTAGAAACTTTAAATTTGGTGCGGTAGTTACTTTTAAGATGTAAATTCTCGTAATGAACGCTCTCTAAAAGGTTCAATTTGGAGGATAAACGTAAAAGTTTCTAGATAGGTTCTAAACTGTGATTTATTTGAAATACTGAAATTTTCTGGATAATGTTGGGGTTAGAAACTAGAAGTTTGGCATGGTAGTAATTAATAAGATGTAAATGCTTGTTGTAGAACGAATTCTAAAAAATAGAAAGACTAAGCAAAGCGGAAAAAGATCTAAAGATGATCTAAGTAACGAAGTACATGGAATTGTTAGGAATATAAACATGAAAATTGACATGGCTGTATTTAAAATGACGTAAATTCTCGCAATAGAACAATTTCTAAAAATGTCGCTATATAAAACAGTGCAGAAACAAAAACTTTCGAAAATTTTCTATTTCTGTGTTACTGCTGAGCCCAAAATCTGGAAATTTTGCTTCGGGTTAGTTTTAAAATATACAATTGTCTCTATGAAAAGTTTCTAAAAAATTTAAAATTTAAAAAGATGAAATTAACGGAAAGCGATCTCAATTACCATTAATTTGGAATTATTAGGTACAGCAACTTTAAATATTTCATAATGCTGCATTTCCTCCGCAAAACATGCAATTTAAATGCAACAAAACTGATAGATACCCACCTAGCATTAAATAAATTGTGTATATATTGAATAAAGACCCGTATGAAACAGTGAGTAGGTTGCCCGAAAGTACTTGTTAAAGTGTTCCTTCTCTAGGCTTTTCTCTCTCTCGCCAAGGCCACTAACAGAGGGAAGTGCCGTTTTAAAAGTGATATGAATTTTTTATCCGATTCATTTTTCTAGACATTTTATCATAAGGTCATATTCTCAATTATCATTAGTAGATTTCTTATATATTAACTTATTCTGGTGAAATTTTATAATCGGGTTCATACTGGCGTATGTTAGCTTGCATGATTTGCTGAATAAATATGTATGGATTTGTAAATTACTTCAAATGACACTTTGACAGCTCAAAAGTTATGCAGAAGATATATTCAGATCTTATGTCATACTTTATGTTGTAATTATTGCCGATTTCTTTTATTTAATACATGCTAAATACAGCTCAACTTGTGCAGAATATGTTTGAAAACAAAACAATACAGCGTAAGTAGTGGCCAGCATACACTCATCATTTAAATCCGATCGAGCATATCTAAAGCACACTCTAACGAAGCATTCCATGCCACTGTTGATGTATTCGGTACTTTGATACTATATCAGATTTTGAGGCGAGAATTCCTTAAATGTTATCGACAACACCATTGCATCCGTGGAAAACAGATATTGTACAATATTAACTATTCTGGGGGAGCACACACCATATAAAGTATAGTCCATTCTTTTTAAACATCATATATTTGTCATTTAAAGTTACTCAAATTGGTGCGGAGCGTCTGATTATGCTCTTGACATCATTTTATACAGTTAATATTCCGATATAAGTAATTTAGTGTTTCATTTTCTATTTTATTTTAATATATTGCGTACTTTCAATTTTATATCCATGCATGGCTGTCTTGAATGGTTTGATTTCCCATTTTTTTAAACAGTGTATACGAATGTACATATAAGATTTTGTAATTCTACGATTCGTTTATTTTCATCATTTCAATTTATCTCAGTATATTTACAATTAAAGATAACATCTCATTTTCTTCGCTTCCACAGTTTATTATTAAATCTATGTTCTCAGGAATATCGCTCAGACTAATCCCTCTGAGGGAAGTCCTAGTTTAATATGCTTTTTGATGAAGTTCTGTTTAAAATTAAGCGGAATTTATACATGTTATTGAAGAATACTTTGCCGCGTTTGCAACAGGGCATAACGCGAAAAACATTCATAGTTCATTTAAAATATAACACAACAGACATGCGATACATTCGCGTCTGTTTGGCGTAGATTGCTAGCAGTGTGTTTTCGAACGTGTTGCGCAGTTTTCAGCAGAAATGTATTCATTCATATTATGTGATAATTTAAATCGATTGTTCGACGCCGGAAAGTACAAAATGTGAATTTTAAAATATCATCTATGAACGGTTATCTCTTGAAATTCATTTTTATATGAAATAAATTTTTGTAAATTATGAAATTATTCTTATATAAGCAATCTAGTATAAGCCCATACAGAAGGTCATTTACAGGGACTGGGTGATAAAATTGGGAGATTTTAATGTCTGCTTATGCTTTGCTGAAAAATTTAGTTTCAAACAGTTTCGTGATAATTCTGGAAATCTGAACCTTTTGAACTGTAGTGGCCGAATTATTCAGAAAGAACCAGATTACCTGAAAGTTCTAAGAAATTTTATTTAAAAGGAAGGGTATTTATATGTATATATAGAGTAGATTGGGTGAAGACGCCGTATTTTTTTATTTAATTGTTTTAAAAATCGCCTGTTGTTTATATTCGTTATTCATTGATTTCTTGTTAAAGTTTAGACCCTTATGTATCTTTTAAAAACTTATTTTATTTTTCAGATGTTATAGAAAGCATCGAAAACTTCGTTTTTGTAAACACCTGCCTTTCGACATCTTACCCATAGGTATGGGTAAGATGGCCAACTATCCAGGTGTAAGATGCATTATGGAGTTTCAATGTAAACAATAATTTTTGGGGAGCAGTATAAAATATAATGGAGAAAATAAAAGGGATTTTAATATTTTAGACATACTAAAGTTGTTAACTTACTTAATATTAGTACATTTAAAAATATATGAATGTAACAGACTGATATTTATTTGTTATATAATTATTTATGTTATATTAATATATTTGTTTGTATAATATTTATTTAATATATTATGTTCTACTTAATCTTTAAAAGAATTATGGCATTTAAGTATGCCTATTTTTAAACATTATAACAAGTCTAACTACTATAAAGCCACTGTGATAAAGTGCTTTAGAGTCAATCCTTTTTGTTAATGTTTTTCATATGTCCCTTTGTTCATTTTAGCAATAACAGAGGTCTGCCAAAAACTGCACATTTGTTTAGGAACTTTGAGCAGCTTTTATATAACCAACAATTTCACCTAATTCATTTGATCCCGTCACAATTTCCCGAGGTTTTATTGCACTCTGCTAGAAACTCTGAACAATCATTCTCATTCACTTAAAAAAAATCCTCGTCTTCTGGATCTTAGGAGGGAATTTAATCGTCATCCATATCATCGCAGTTGAAGATTATGTCTTTCTACCGTTTGACCTCTTATCTAATTCCTTTTTAGAAAGGCTTGAGACACCTGGAAATTCGCAGACGGTATTGTCACACCTATTTAGTTTTGATTTTACAAGCCTTTAAAATTATTTTTATTTGAATATTGCAAGATATAATATATAATATTCAATGCATATAAGAAACATAAATTTGGTGAAAATTACGTCATATTTAAAAAGATATGTTTAAAATGTCTTACTTAATATAAATTTATTATAGCGTCTTAATAAAATTGTTTACTTAGCCCTTTCATACAAGCTAACTTTGAGTTGATATTATTTAATTAATAACAAAAACAGCCGTTAGTTGCCTCGACAACAATTGATTCGGCCTTAAAATCCTTCAGCCAAAGGTTAAATGAATAGAAACCTGATTTCAGAAGATCGCTACTAGTCGTTTAATTACGATTTAATCTTCCGTAATTTTTTTCAAAGCAGATCAAATTAGCGTTTTTTTAGAGTCTACGGTGTCTGCATGGAGGTTGGCGAGCATAGAAGGGGCAGAGACCCTTAGTTATCTAAAACTATATTATATACTACCGATATTTACATTTATTAAAATTATTTATAGCTGCATTTAACATAAAATATTTAACAATTATTAAAATTAATAATTATTAAACAATTATTTACAATTATAACAATAAAATTTATTTATAAGGCAGAATACATATGCAAACCTTTCAAATTATGTTCACCTTAGATTTTCATATTTCTTTATGTCATTTTAAACATTTCGATAATTTATAATTTTAATCTGTGATTTTTTAATTAGTTAATTAGAATCACGCATTAATCACTGATTTAAACTATCTGATTAAAGTTGTTGACAAGTTAGTTAATAGCCAAGAGTAATTTAAACAATGAAAAAACAAACAGGCATTTCACCGCAACAGAAAATAACCGGCATCTTACCCCAACGGAAAATAACCGGCATCTTATCCCCAAAAATTTTCGTCGACTCACCCCAAATTATTGGACAAGACGCCAGTACCCCCTTACTGACGTGAAAAAGTGGGAGGCGGCCTCCATTTATGCTTTGCAGAAAGGTCAGGTTACAGTACTCTCTAAAAACATCATATTTATTTTTCTGGTGTTTAAACTGAGACTTATATAGACAAATAAAGAAGTCACGTAAAAGATTTTGGACACTTACCAGAAGTGTTAAGACGAAGAAACAATAAAATGAATGCGTGGTATTTACTAATATCTCCTAAATAAAGTGCATTCATTCATATGAAAAAAAAAAATGTTAAATTCGAGATCTCCTGTCACCTTAACAAAATGGAATGATATTAAATATATTCGTAATATTAAAATATATTTCAAAATCAATGCATGACGCAAACTATTTCGTTCTTCTTCTTCTTCTTCTTTTTTTTTTTTTTTTTTTTTTTTTTTTTTTTTTTTTTGCATGAAATCCACATTAATGCTTTTACTCAAATGTGACAATTAGCTACAAAAGGATTAATAACTAAGCCGGAATTGCTCATGTACATAGCACAGAAAAATTCTATAAATTGACAAAGACAGATAGTACGCATGTTGTTTATTTAAACGAATTAAATTTTATGAAACATATAGCCCGGGAGGAAGCATCAAATTTTTGAAACCTACTTTAGCGCCGATGATTTTGGTATGTATGATAAATAAAATGCTACAGATAAGAAAACTGCCAGTCAGCTACACACTGTCGAGGATTGTTGCAATAGCAACATCGCATAGCCTATTTCAATGTGAAATGAATGTCACCCGGAGTAATTGTGATACCCTGACTCGGGGGCAGCCATCACTAATCAAGCTGCACTTCATTTCACTTCGCAGTGGACTGTGTGATGTTTCTATGGCAATAATCACACGCTGATGTGCCATCTGACTGGCAGGTTCGTAATCCCGACCTTCTAAACAATCATATATGCCACTTTCATAGGCGCTAATATTGGTTGCACAAATTTGTCGCTGCAGCACCTACTATAAGAGTGGTCTAAGACATCAATTACGTTACGAATGTTACATTAAATGGGATATTATTTTATACTTGAGGGTTCTTTTTAACTGTTTTTATAAATTAAGAGAGGAAAAAGTACCTATCAAGATTTAAAAAAAAATTGAATGGAAAACCAGGTTCGCAATCCGCTTACTGAGTCATAAATACAACATGTTTGAATACACGCTGAACGTAGATGTTCCTTCATAACTCTGACAAAAATAAAGATATTTTAGCCAACGGACTAAATATTAACTTTTTTTTAATCTGGAGTTTCATGACATTATGAGAAATGATAAAATCGCGCCATAATTTGGTTAGTCACACTGTATGTATTGTTAGATGCATTCTGAATTAAAGCACATCAATTTAAATATGTTTTAGACACGAATGGGCATAATTTACAGCTTTTCTCGTAATAGTGTCACATATCAAACAAGCAAAAGTTAATCGTTTGAAATCTTTGCTAAAATATCTTCAACTTTTTTTATTTATGCACGGAAGTCCTTGTCTAGCCTACAATTAGGCTCCCTATATTTTTGACTGAAAAAAGGAATTTCGACACTGGTTTATTTTTAGAATAATCTCTATCTTTATAAGTATTGTCGACCCTTTTAATTCTATAAATACTGTTTACGAATTCCGTGTATATTATACTAACTAGATTTAATTGTACATATTTTTAATTAACCATTTCAAAGTTTATTCTTGTAATACAATTTTAAAAATTGAATTTGCTATTCCTTGGTAAAAACACCAATATATTTTTTAATACTCTGTTAAATATTATTCTGTTTACATCTTATTACTTTGTAAAAAAATTTATAATGAAAAACTGTTTAAAATACTAATCTCTATGTCACAAATATTTTAAATAGAATGATAGAAAAATAAAGAACCTTTTATTCAAACATTTTATATTCAGAAGTAATCCATGTAAACAAACGTAAGCTATATTAATATATTAATACATTTCTTCTACTCTTAACATTTTTAATTTGTTTTACAAAGATTTTCGTTTTACTCCTGCTATAAAATAAATATTTGTCGTCGCTCTAAAAGGATTTCAAAGAGGAAAAAAGTTACATTGCATGCATATTAACGTAAAAATTTACAAAAAATAGTCATTAAAGCTGAACTAAAAAACATCATTTGTACATTTAAAATATCTTGTTGGAGGAATTAAAAACAAAAATCAACATAAAGTTCTAAAATTGTATTTTTAAAGAATTCAACCTTATTTGCTTGAAAGATTTTTAAGCCTCAGTAATTTTTAAACATCAGTTTTTCTATTACAGTTATTTAAATTTCAGAAAAATTATTCCAAAATTTATATTTTAAGCATTTTCGGTTATTTGGTAAAAGAAGTAGTTTATCTTTTACAGTTTCAAGTTTATCTGGTTAACTTAAAATATATATTTTAAAGCATCGAATCATTCTTACGAAAATATTTAACTCTGACTGGAAAGAATTTCGATACTTGTTGATATTGTAACATATTTTTTTTTCTTTAAAATGTTTCAGTTATAATTTCAATTTAAATAACTTTATACTACATTTTTTGTTGTTTTTAAGTACATCTAAGATTATATATTTGTCAAAAAGTCGTGCAAAATATAAATTTATAAGCAAAATTAATGATTACATATTTAAATAAGAAAACAGGCTTACGTAAATAATGTTTTCTGTACAAGTAAAATTGTTTTTAAAACAGATCTTTTATAAAAAAAAATATTTCTTTTGTAATACAAAAAAATATCACATACTGCGCTGTTCATGATTTACTGTATTTTTTTATAAAAATAATCATTATTTATTATGATTCGAAAGACAAATAAAATATATAGTTTACAAACAAATAATCTGAAAATAAATAGAATTGCATAAAACGATAAAAAAATACATTATACTCATTGATTCTAAAATTATACTTAATGAATATGAAGCTACGAAAATTTATCTCTATATTTTAATATTCCAGTCTCATATGTATTATTATCCTCTACTCGCTCCAAACAATATTTTGCATACTTATACAATAGAAACTTGAAGTAATGAATTTCAATGGACATACAGTTTTATTAAATCACTTATATAAAATCTAAGACTAGAAAATATTAAAATATTAAAGTATTTTAGCAGATGAATGAAAGTTCATCTAATAACATTATTATATGGTAATAAATTAATATTTATATGATTTAATGATATAGAAATCGTTAGGAAATACCAATTTGGGAAAACATTTTCGTTATGTTTAAATTATTACTGAGTGTTTTATTATGATTCGAAAGTCAAATGGAATATATAGTTTATAAAAAAAAATAATCTGAAAATAAATAGCACTACATGAAACAGTCAAATAATACATAGTCATTTATTTTTAAATTATACTGTATGAATATGAAGCTATGAAAATTTATACTCTATATTTTAATATTTCAGGCTCACATGTATTATTATTCTCTACTGTATCGAAACAGTATTTATTACTTATCTATACAATATTAACTTGAAGTAATGAATTTGAATCGAAATACAGTTTTATGTAATCTCATATAAATCTGGAAAATATTAAATCCTAGAAAATTATCAAAGTATCTTATCAGATGAATAAACATTCAGCTGATCACTTTATTATATGGAAATAAATTAATATTTATAAGATTTAATGATACAAAAATCTGTAGGATATATATGTATATATATATATATTCAATATGTATTAACTGCATCCTATGGTATCAATTACTGTGATTTCTTAACTGTTTTATTCACCTTAATCTTTACGATATTTTGGGTGCCATGTGCGCGTGGATTTATTCTAAAATATTAATCGGTATGGTGTTTATTATTTCATTTTATATCCTATAAATATTTAAATAGGTTTTATTGATTTTTCCATTTCATATTATTTGTTTCTATTCTGTTTTCATTTTTAATCAATTCACTTGATTTTAATGGTTGTTTGGGCACAGGGGAAAATAACTTTTAGCTTTAGCTTATTTTTCCCACAGAAAACAACCATTTTGCTTATATCATTGAATTCTGTGCCCTTGAAAACGTAATTCAATATATAAGCATTTCCATTATTTGTTGGTGTCCACTTTCTTATTTTTCTTCCATAATAATTCTTATAATTAATTTAATCTTTTTTTTTTTTTTTTTTTATATATATATATATACTTACAGCTTTAATTCATAATATTACGGTTTTTGATGGTGGTAGGTTATGTTTAATTATTGGTTATATATATATATATATATATATATATATACGCGTATAATGTATGCTACATATATTTAAATTTCTCCTATTAATAGAAATGTATCACAAGATCTAGCAATTGCATCCGAACGAAATATTTCGAACGCATTTATCAAGCTAAGTAAAATATATTTCGGAAAAAAAATTAATACAAAAGGGAAAAAAAGGTGCCGTGTAACTCTGTTTTGAATATAATAATTAATTAAAGTATTTCGCCTGTAACAAATACAAAACATTCTCAGTACCAGAAATGATTCGGCCAAAGTTTTCCCCAAGTTTGCCTACAGTAAGGAATCCCGATTTGACGTACCTTTGACCAACAAACTATTGGCCAATAAAGACCGAAGTGTGGTCAAAGCGTTAATTACTCATTATCCAGCTGAGATGTGCTTCATATTAGAGTGCTCTCTGTACCAAATTTCGAAACCATTTTTCAATCCTATCGACTTTTTCACAAACTGACAACGATAGGTCAACTATCTGTGCTATTTGGATATGATCCCTTTAACTTTCAGCCACCATCTGAAACCAAAATTAGAAAACTTCCATTTTGATAGCAGTAAATGCGGTGAAATGTGTAAGAGGGTCTGTACAAAAAGTAATGAGGTCCATAAAATTCGTTTATTTGAAAATAATTTTACAGATACGTAATATTCCAAAACATAATCACCTCCTGCATTACAACATCGTTGCCAACGACACTGCTACGCATTTATGCTCGCTTGGAAGTCTTCCACTGAAATGCTATTCAGAACACTCTTTACGTTTTTCTGCAAGTTCTCCAGATTGTCAAAACGATGACCTTTTAAGCTGGATTTTAATCGAAGGAAGAGAAAAAGACCGGCGGTGACAGATCGAGGCCGCACGGTGTTTGGGGCAGCGTTGCGACGCTGTATTGTGCCAGCAACTGAGTCACTTTGACGGATGATTTGGAACAATCTTGTCACAAATTTTCCTCATTTCAAGCTCTTCCGTGGAGATTTGATGAACAATCAGTTTTGTAAGTCTCGACGTCTCCGCAATCATTTGGACACTCATGCAACAATCAGAGTCCAAAATCGCTGTAATTTTAGCCACATTGTCTGAAGTTCGAGAACTTGATAGACGCCCAGCGCTTTGCTCGTCATCGACATACTCTCTTCCGTCTTTGAAGGCTTTGTGCCACCTAAACACTAGAACCTTGGACGAATAGTCCTTCTCGTATGCTTGCTGTAGCATGGCAAGCGTCTCATTCGCCAATTTGTTTAGTTTTACACAAAACATTATAGCGTATCGCTGCTCAACATCCGCTGCAACAATCCGCTGCATTTTGAAAAGCCAATGCCACTTTCAAACACGTGTCTCGTTCACGAGCGATACGTGGGCTACAAAGGCTCAAGGCCAGCTCTGGCTTCTGACACACTCTGGAGCTGACAGCTCCAACCGCACGTATCGACCGCAAACTCCGACTTTTTGGCATTCTGATTGACTGTAAAAAATCAGTCTCAATAGTTCCTGGACTGACCTGGTAGATGTGACATAACAGTGACACGTTGTCTTTGTACATGAATGACTGCCCGGGAAACCCAAATTTCGCTTTACAGTATAAATGCAAACCCGGGAGAAAAAAACAAATCCACTGCATACATTAAAATATATTAACAACACTATAAAACATTCATTACTAGTGTTTACAAAAAAACTTTCATATACATAAATGACTAAAAATTGCAGACATTCTCGCTTTGTGATCATTGAAGCGAAACGTTAGTAAATTAGTGGTTGATAACATTTTTGAAAAATTATAATAATAACAATAATTCCCGGTGATTACCAGTTTAATAAAACTGGATTTTATTGTTAAAAAATTGTTATGAAGTTTGGTGTGCATTGCCCAATAACATTCATAACAATTTTTTTTTCAAAATAACGATGCGTTTAAAATGCTGTAAATACCGCATCCTGCTACAATGTTGATCATCACTGTCCAGTAACAATCATAACAATACATAAATTGAAAAATGTTCTCAAATCCAAAGGGGGCTACTTTCTGAGACACTTTTTAATTTTTTTTTCAGAAACGCATTAAATAAGCGGGTGTTGTTATTCAAAAGCTATGTAATCGAAAGGCACTTTCCATTTTTTTGGTAAACCTAAAACATATTTCAGAAAATATTGTAAAAATTGGTATTTTTAACTACATTTCTGAGGCGACTCTGCGAAAAAAGGAGAAAAACTGGTCTTCACGTGACCATAATTGCTTATAACTCGATAAGTAATTTATTGATCAAAAAATGATTATGCCATATTGCCATAGCAGCATCCTATAGCCCACTGCAATGTGCAATGAATACAACACGCAGTACTGATGTTAATGGGACTGTCTACTGCCATCCGTAATCAGATTGACATTCATTTCGTATTGCATCGGGCGTGCGATGTTGCTATGGCAATATGATATTATGTGCAACATGATTACTAGACTCGTTATCCGTACCATTAAATCTATGGTATATGCCCTATCATAGGCGCTAAAATTGGTTGCGAAAATGTGCCACTGCCGCACGGACTGTAAGGGATAGAGTGAACTAAGACATAGAGAATATTACATTAAATAGGATATTATTTTATCCTTCAGGGATTATATTAACTATTTTTATTAAATAAGAGAGGAAAAGGAACCCATGAAGATGAAGAAATTTTGTATAGGAATCCAGGTTCGCAATTAACTTCTTTAGTAAAAATACACCATTTCTCATTCCAGGATGAACGTGGATGTTCCCTCATAACTTTGACAAAAATGAAAATATTTAAGCTAACAGACTAATAAAAGATTTTTTTTTTTTATCTGGAGTTTATGACTTTATGAGAAATGATGAAATCGCATCATAATTTGGTCAGTCATACATTATGTATTGTTAGACGCATTCTGAATTAAAGAGCATCAAGGTAAATATTCTTTAGACATGAATGGATGGCAATTTACACCCTATTTCGTGATAGCGTCACATATCGAATAAAGAAATTTAACTCTTTGAATTTTTTTCTAAAGTATCTTCATACTTTTTTTATTTATGCACGGAAGCCCTTGTTTAGCTTACAGTTAGGCTCCCTATATTTTTTTACTGAATAAAAAAATTTCAACACTGGTTTATTTTTAGAATAATCTCTATCTTTGTCTTAATAAGTACTATCGTCTCTTTAATTCTACAAAAACTGTTTGCGAATTCCTTGTATATTATATTAAATAGATTCAATTGTGAATATTTTTAATTAACCATTTCAAACAATATTCTTGAAATACAATTTTCAAAAAGGAATTTGCTTCTCTTCGATAAAAAACACCAATATTTTTTTATAATCTGTTATATATTATTCTGTTTACAACTTGATACTTTGTATTTTTTCTTTATAATGGAAAACTGTTTTAAATGCTAATCTCAATTTCAAAAATATATTAAATAGAAAGATCTAAACAATTATAGAACATTTTATTTAAAAAAATTTAAATCAGAAGTAATCCTTGTAAACAAACATAAGTTATATTAATATATTTCTTCATCTCTTAACTATTTTTAATTTGTTTTATAAACATTTTCCTTGTACTCCTGATATAAAAGAAACATTTCTCATCACTGTAAAAGGATTTACTTTATTAAGAAAACTTGCAAAAAATAAACATTAAAGCTCAACTGGAAAAATCATTTGTACATTTAAAATTACTTGTTCGAGGAAATAAAAACAAAAATCAACATAAAATTCAAAAATTTTATTTTAAAAAATTTCAACGGTGCTTTCTTTAAATATTTCTAAGCCTCAGTAATTTTTAAACATCAATTTCTCTATTATAGTTATTTGAATTTCAGAAAAATGTTATAAAACTTATATTTTAAACATTTTCGCTTATTTGGTAAAAGACGATCGTTATCTTTTACAGTTTTAAACTTAAGATGTATATTTTAAGACATAGTGTATATTTTTATTTATAATTTTTAGGAAAATATTTAAGTCTCACCGGAAAGAATCTCAATACGTATCGATACTCTAACTTTTTTTTTTCTCCAAAATGTTTCATTTATAATTCCCATTTAAATAACCTTATACTGCATTTATTGTTGCTTTAACCTATTCGGTCTCGGAGTCTCCATATGGGGACCTCTGTTATTTTCCTTATAAAAACTAAAATGTCCGACCTTTTTACATTTTCACATCACTTCTTAATAGCTGAATGCTTTTTACGTTCAAAGCAAACGAATTAATGGCAGCATGTAAGCTGATACATACATAAAATAAATGTTATTTTCATCTGAGTTTGCAAAATGCCTAAAAATGCCCAAAAAACTGTATGACCAAGAAAGTGAGAAATTTTCATAAGTATTTAATTTTTTCAATAAACTTTTTTGAGTATTTATAGATTATTTACTTGTTTAAAGCTCTTAAATTTGTGATTGCGTTAATTTAGGTTAATGATTATTAAACTGATGTTTTAAAGGGATTTGTAGTTTTAGATCCATATTTTTTAACCTAAATTACTAATAGCCTAAAAATCCAATTTCAGAAAAGATATTTTTTCCGTCATTTACGATGTCATTTTGTTTGGGAAAAACCAACGAATAAGCAATCGTATTATTATTTTTGCTTCGGAACTGAAGAGATTAAAAAACGTCTTAGATTATGTATTTGGGAAAAATTTGTAAAAATTATAAATTTATAAGTGAAATTAAAAAGAACATTTTTAAAGAGGAAAACAGGCTTGCTCAAATAATGTTTTCTATACAAATAACATAGTTTTTAAGAAAGATCTTTTATAAAAACAATCTTTGATTTGTGTTACAAAACAAAATCACTTATCGAACTGTGCATGATTTAGTGTATAAACAGCTTACAACTTTTAGTGTATAAATAAATATTCCTTAAATAAGGAAATTTCAACACTGGTTTATTTGTAGAAAAATTTCTATCTTTATCTTTATGAGTACTAAACCGCTCTTTAATTCCATAAAAACTGTTTACGATTTCGTTGTATGTTATAATAAATAGATGCAATTGTACATATTTTCAATTAACCATTTGAAACATCATTCTTGAAATACAATTTTCAATAATGAATTCACTTCTCTTTGGTAAAAACAATATTTTTTATATTCTGTTAAATATTATTCTGTTTATAACTTTATACTTTGTAATGTTTTTTTATATAATGGAAAACTGCTTAAAATACTGATCTATACTTCATAAATATTTTAAATAGAAAGATAAGAAAATTATGTAACATTTTAGTTAAAAAATTAAAAATCAGAAATAATCCTTGTAATCTAACGTAATCTATGTTAATATATTTCTTCTCCTCTTAACTTTTTTAGTTTGTTTTACAATGATTTTCCTTTTACTCCTGAAATAAAATAAATATTTGTCATCTCTGTAAAGGGATTAAAAAGTAAAACAATATGTTACATTGCATTCATATTAATATGAAAATTTACAAAAAAATGTCATTGACGCTCAACTTAAAAACATCATTGTACATTTAAAATAACGTGTTACGGAAAATAATAACAAAAATCAACATAAATTCCTAAACTTTAATTTAAAAAAGTTCAACCCTATTTGCTTTAAAGATTTCTAAGCTTCAGTAATTTTTAAACTTCAGTTTTTCTGTTATAGTTATTTCAATTTCAGAAAAATATTACAAAATTTATATTTTAAATATTTAAGTTTATTTGGTAAAAAAGAAGTCTATCTTTTACAGTTTTATGTTAATCTAGTTAAATTTGATGTATATTTTTAAAACATCGTGTATATTTTTATTTAACATTTTTACGGAAATATTTAAGTATTTGACTGGAAAGAATTTCAATAATTATTGATATTGTAACATATTTTTTTTCTTCAAAATGTTTCGTTTATAATTTGCATTTAAATAACTTTATACTGAATTTTTTATTGTTTTAAAGAACTTCTTGGATTTTGTATTTGTCGAAAAGTTGCAAAAATTATACATTTTAAGTAAAATTTAAAATTACGTATTTAAAGATCAAAACAAACTTACATAAATAATGTTCTCGCTAGTAGATTCGAAACAGCTGTTTGCTGCTTTTCATATATTATTTGTGCATTTTAAACGTTGGTTTTTTCTGCTTTTTAATAAATAATGTTTTCTACAAAATTAACATTGTTTTTATAAAAACAATCTTTCTTTTGTAATACAAAAAAGAATTAAGTGCGCTGTGCATAATTTAGTGTATTTATTATAATAAAAAAGAGCAATAAATTCATTTATTATGATTCGAAAGACAAATGGAATATATAGTTTAAAAAACAAATAATCTGAAAATAAATAAAAATTCATAAAACAGTCAAATAATACATAGTCTTTGATTCTAAAATTATTCTGTATAAATATGAAGCTATTAAAACGTTTACTCTATATTTTAATATCCCAGTTACACATGTATTATTATTCTCTACAAATTCCACAAAGTATTTTACATGCATTTTACAACATAAACTTGAAGTAATGAATTTGAACCGAAATACAGTTTGATACTATCACTTATATAAGTCTTGAAAACATGAAAACCTTGATAATTCTCAACGTATTTTAGCAGATGAATAAACATTCAGCTGATAACTTTATTCTATGGGAATAAATTATTTTTTATGTGATTTAATGATATAAAAATCTATAGGATATATTAATTTAGAAAAACAATATTGTCATTTTTTAATTCCGGTTGATTCTACCATAATATTATTCTTATTTCTATCCGCAGAAATATTAAAACAACAAATTTTAAATTAATACTGAAATATAAGCTATATCACTTACTTGCATTCTATCGCCTATTTTACTTTCCGAAGACAAACTGTAATAAATATATTGTAATCATGATGCATTACAGAGTCTGCGAACACGATAGCATTGAAAAGCTACTTCCGCTTGAGCTCCCGTTTAGCACACACACACACACACACACACATATATATATATATAATGTATGCTACATTTATTTAAAGTTCTCTATTAATAGATATGAACGCAAAATCTAGCAGTTATATTTTGATTCAGCTGTTATATTCTGATTCATTAGCATTCATCAAACTAAGTAAAATATTTTTCGAATACAAATTAATACGAAAAGGAAAAATAAAGGGACTATGTGACTGTCTTTTGTACATAATAATGACTTCAAATATTTTCTATGAGCAAATGCAAAAAATGCTCAGTACCCAAAATAGTTGGATCAATGTTTGCCCACGTTTGTCTACAGTAAAACATTCCGCTTTGCCGTACTGTTGGTCAACAAACCATTTGCGAATAAATAAGTATGGTCAAACAGTCAGTTCCTCCGTATCCTGCTGAGAGGCGCTTCATATTTAGAAAATTTTTACATTTGATCTCAGTAAATTCGATGAAATGTATTAGATGTGACATAACAATGACACGTTGTGTTTGTACATGGATGACTGCCTGGGAACGTAACTTTCGCTTTTGAGTATAAGCGCAAGCCCGGGAGAAAAGCACAAATCCACTACATACATTAAAATATACTAACAATAAGATAAAACATTCATTACTAGTGTTTACAAAAAAACTTTCATATACATAAAGGACTAAAAATTGCAGACATTCTCGCTTTGTGATGAATGAAGCCAAACATTAGTAAAGTAGTGGCTGATAACATTTTTGCAAAATGATAATAATAGTAATTGCCTGTGATTACCTGTTTAGTATAAGGTAAGCTGGTGTAACTGGATCCACGAGATAACTGGGTCATAGGCTATATTATAAAAAACCGTTGATGACGTTTACATTTTAGCTTTTGTCAACATTGTACCCACAACTCTACTTGTTAAAACATCGAGGTGTCAACACAATCATAACTCTGTCTTTACAATGATAGATGGCCGAAAATTTAGGTATATTTTCTTACATACAACATCGATTTATTTAAACTTCCTTGACTTCCTATTAAAATTCTGTAAGTAATTTATTTAAAAAATCTTTTTCTTTTAATAGCACAGTGGTAGGGGAGGATAAACAGGCCGAATTCGCAATTAATTAGGAGAAAGTTGGAAAGTGTTTTAATTCATTTAGTTTAGGTCTAGAATGAATAAGCTGAGTTTTCTCCATCGTACTAGGTAGGCGTTATAATATATGTACAGGTTTATAGTAAAAAAACACGTTATTTTAAATGCCATAACAATATCTCAAAACAGCTAATTCTATCAAAATATTATCAATACAATTGTTGTAGAGCTTCAAATTCTGAGTAAAATGCGTACCTACACGTAATATTTTTGTTGAACTTTAAGGTCAGAATTCTACTTTACAGTTTTAGACCCGAGGTCAGAGTTTGAACTCAGAATTAATTAAGAGGAAACTGGAAATTGTTTTAATCCCTTCAGTTTAGGTCTAAAATGTAAGTACTATGTTTTCTTCCTCGTACTTGGGTAAATGTTAGAAAATAAGTACATATTTATTTTCGAAAAACACGTTTTTTAATTACTTAACAATATCTCAAAGCAGCTAACTCTGTAAAAACTTTGTCAATACAAATGTTGTAGAGCTTAAAATTCTGAATAAAATGTGTACCATCATGAATATTTTTGTTCAACATTAAGGTCGCAATTCTGTTTAAAAATTTTTCAAATCAAGAGATTGAAGCCAGAAGAGACCAAGTTAACTTAACAATTTCTCAAAATTGCGGTCTTACCATTGAACAAAGGTACTCATTTTATTTAGAATTTTAGGCTCTACAACTGTTCTGTTGACAATGTTTTTGAGATTTCTTAAGTTAACTTGGTCTCTCCTGGCTTCAAGCTCTTGATTAGCAGTTAAGGTTAAATTTTGCAATAGAATTGCGATCTTAATGTTGAACAAAAATATTAATGACGATACTCATTTTATTGAGAATTTTAAGCTCTACAAAATTTGTATTGACAATGTTTTTTTATAGAGTAGCTGTTTTGGAATATTGTTAAGGTAATTAAAAAAGCGTGTTTTTCGAAAATAAATATGTACATATTAGCTGACATTCACCCAAGTACGAGGAAGAAAACATAATACGTTCATTTTAGACCTAAACTGAAGGGATTAAAATAATTTTCAGTTACCTACAAATTAATTCTGAGTTCAACTCCCTGAGCACGGGTCTAAAACTTTAAAGTAGAATTGTGACCTTAATGTTCAACAAAAATATTAAGTACAGGTACTTATTTTAATCAGAATTTTAAGGTCTACGACATTTGTATTGACTATAATTTTGACAGAAGTAGCTGTTTTGAGATATTGTTATGGTAGGCAAAAAAAAAAGTGCTTTTTGACTATAAATCTATACATATTTCCTGACGCTCACCTAGTACGAGATGAAAACATAGCATATTCATTCTAGACCTAAACAGAAGGTATTAAAACAATTTCCAGCTTTCCCCTAATTAATTCCTAATTAAACTCCCTAACCACTGCGCTATAAAGATTTGGCATATAAATACATTAATACAGAGTTCGTACGGGTCCTTGAATTTTCAGACAAAAAAATTCTTCGGTACCGGTATTTTCTTATAGAAAATCTCCCCTTAAACAAGGTGAAATTTTGCTCGTTTAAATTAGATTTATCCTTCTATATATAAAAAAAAGTAACGTTTTGGAAAAGGACCAATAAAAATCTGCGTAGATACCGCTCAACGAATCTGACTGGTCAGAGCATTCTGAGGCTATAAGGGGGTTATCAAGGGGGGGAGGACATCTGGCTTCGTCTCCAAGTTTGTCGCCACCTTGGCGATATATCGGCAAAATTGGCGATCAAAATTAGTCAACAAGAGTGACGCCAACTTGGCAGTATTTCCAATATTTCGCCAAATTTCCATACACTCCATTTGAAATCCAATAGGATTTACTTGCTTGCAGAAAATCAATAAATTGAGACTTTCCAATGCAACAAAAACTAACATTAGCTTATGAATAGAGCTTAATTGAACTATTTACATTATTTTTAAGCAAAAATACTAACTACTTACGATATTCGTAACACAATACATATAATTTTACTCATATATGTTGGTGGAGAAAAGGCGGCTGAGTAAAAATTTCAGAGGAGTGGAGATTTATCTGATAAGATTAATTACAGCAACTACAAATTAGCGACTTTATTACAAAGATAAGGGAAAAAATACAAATAATTTTAATATATTTGTTACTTTTTAAATTTAATATATTTTTTAAATTTACAATATTTTTAGTTTTTATTTTTCTATTCATTTATAATTTTATTTAAATATATATTTAATTAATTTGTAATTATTGAAATGTATTATAAATTTTACCGTTTTTACATGATTTTATAGTTAATAATTCTTATAATTATGAAACTCTGTAAGCTCAAAGGATTATGTGCTTGGAGATAAGGAAAAAAATATATCAGGAGTTGGGATGGACCGTGTTTTTAACAAGTGGAATCTAAAAATTAAATGAATAGAAAATGCAGAATCGCGATACAATTTCGTCTGGTGTTGGCTTGAAAATAGGGATTGTTTCCTGATACCGAACGGAATCGTGATGTGATTACGTGGGGGGTCGGTTAGCGTAGCGATGTGATTTTTTTTTTTTTTTTTTTTTTTTTTTTGCTTGCAATAAAGAAAATTATGTAATACCTTATAAAAATTGCATAATAATAATTTCAAAAAGCATGTTGGACGGTATCACACAAAATTTCTTAGACATTAAAATGTAAGTTTGAAAATCTCTGTCTGATACGGTGAACGTAACTGAACACATTTACAAAGGTTTAGATTTAATTCAAGTGAACATTAGCATTTGGAAACAGAATTGCCAGAATCTCCAGAGCCGTTTTGTAAAATCATGGCCCAGTTGTCCCACGTAACCTTAATTGGCTATTTCTGGAGCACACCAATCTCCATAAAGAAAATTATTTCAAAATAACAATACGTTTACAATGCTGGAAATGCGGTATCCTGCTACAATGTTGGCCTTCGCTGTCTAGTAACAAGCATAACAAAACAAAAATAGAAAAAGTCATAACTTCCAATCGGAATGGCTATTTCTGTTTTTTTCTCTCGCAATTTAGACATTAAGACTGCTCTCAAATGCAAAGAGGCTACTTTCGGACACACTTTTTAATTATTTTTTTCGGAAACGCATTAACTCAGCGGTTGTTGTTATTCAAAAACTATATAATCGATAGACGTTTTCAATTTTTGGTTAATGCAAAATTCTTTCAGAAAATACTGTCAAAGTTGGCGTTTTGAACCAAATTTTGAGGCCGCAATAAAAGAAAGGAGATAAACCTCTCGTAATGTGACCATAGTTCCTTATAACTCGATAATTAATTTAAAAAATGGCTATGCAATGTTTTTATGGAAAAATCACATAGCCAACTGTACTGTGAAATGAATGCCACATGCTGTACTGATGTTAATCTGACTGTGCGCTGTTATCCGGCACCGGACTGCCATTCATTTCACATTGTACCAGGTATGCGATGTTTCTTTCGTAATAATCCAATGCTGGTGCGCCACCTGTCTGGCAGATTCATATTTCGTGCCATCAAATCTATTATATATGCCATATCATAGGCGCTAAATTTAATTGCACAAATGCGCCGTGGCTCGGACTATAAGAGTGATCTAAAACATCGATAATATTACATTAAATGCGATATTAGTTTATCCTTCAGGGATATTATTAACTGTTTTTATAAAATAAAATAAGAAAAAGAACCCAGGTCAAAAATACTGCACGCTGAACGTGGTAGTTCCTTCATAGCTATGACAAAAATAAAGATATTTTAGGTAACGGAGAAATAAAATATTAACTTATTTTATAAGGAGTTTGATGGCATTTGGTGAAATGATAAAATCATGTTGTAAATCTATGAGTCACACTGTACATACTGTTATATACATTCTGATTAAGAGATCATCAAGTTAAATATTTTTTAGACAAGAATGAATGTAATTTAGAATATTTCCCGTGATACCGTCACATATCAAACAAAGAAAAGTTAATCGTTTGAATTCTTCACTAAAGTATCTTCATATTTGTTAAATTTATGTATGGAAATCCTTGTTTAGCCTACGTTTAGGCTAGACTCCCTATATTTCTGACTGAATAAGGGAATTTCAACACTGGTTTAATTTTACAATAATCTCTATCTTTACCTTTATTAGTACTATATCCCTCTTTAATTCTATAAAGTTATTTTTATAGAATATTTACAAATAATAATAATTTAATAATAATAAATATTTACGAATTCCTTGTATATCATGTTAACTCGATTGAATTGTACATTTTTTTAATTAACCATTTAAAACAACATTCTTGAAATACAATTTTCAAAAAGGAATTTGCCTCTCTTCTGTAAAAACACCATTTTTTTTTATAATCTGTTAAATAATATTCTGTATATAACTTGCTATTTTGTAACTTTTTTTATAATTGGAAACTTTAAAATACAAATCTATATTTCACAAATATTTTAAATAGAAAGATCAAAAATTTATAGAACATTTTATTTAAAAAATTTAAAATCAGAAATAATCCATGTAATCCAACGTAAGCTACATTCATATATTTCTTCATCTCTTAACATTTTTTAATTTGTTTTACAAAGATTTTCCTTTTACTCTTGATATAAAATAAATATTTGTCTTTGCTGTAAAACGATTTAAAAGTAAAAAACAAATGTTACATATTAATGTAAAAATTTACAAAAAATAGTCATTAAAGCTCAACTGAAAAACATCATTTGTACATTTAAAATAACTTGTTGAAGGAAATAAAGACAAAAAATCGACATAAAATTCCAAAATTTTATTTTTAAAGAATTCAAGCGTATTGGCTTTAAAGATTTCTAAGCCTCAGTAAATTTTAAACATCAGTTTTTCTATTATAGTTATTTGAATTTCAGTAAAATATTACAAAATTTATATTTTAAACATTTTTGTTTATTAGGTAAAAGAAAAAGTTTATCCTTTACAGTTTTATGTTGATCTAGTTTACTTAAGATATCTATTTTAAAAGATCGTGGGTATTTTTATTTATCATTTTTACGAAAATATTTGTCTGACTGGAAAGAATTTCAATACTTGTTGATATTGTAACATTTTTTTTTAATCTTCAAAATGTCTTATTTATAATTTCCATTTAAATAACTGTATACTTATACTGAATTTTTTGTTATTTTTAAGAACTTCTTAGATGATGTATTTGGCGAAAAGTCGAAACAATTTTTAATTTATAAGTAAAATTAAAACTTACGTATTTAAATATAAAAACATGGTTACTTAAATAATGTTTTCTATACAAATAATATTGTTTTAAAAAGATCTTTTATAAAAACAATATTTATTTTGCAATGCAGAAAATTCTAAATCACATACTGCGCTGTTCATGATTTAGTGTATTTTTGACAATAATAAAGACCAATAAATTTATTTATTATACGGAAAGAAATTAATACTTATACGATTTAATGATATAAAAAACTGTAGGATTTACCATTTTAGGAAAACATTTTCGTCTTGTTTTAATTCCTGTCGATTGTTTTATTATAATTTGAAAGTCAAATGGAATGTATATTTTATAAACAAACAATCTGAAAATAAATAGAATTACATAAAACAATCAAATAATGCGTAATCATTTATTCTAAAATTCTACTATATAAGTATGAAGCCATGAAAATTAACACTCTATATTTTACTATCTCAGTCTCACATATATTATTAGCCTCTACACACTCCAAACATATATTTTACATAACTATACAATAGAAACTTGAAGTAATGAATTTTAATGGAAATACAGTTTTATAAAATCACTTATATCAAGTCTATGACTGGAAAATGTTGAAATGTTAAAATATTTTAGCATATGAATGAAACTTCAGCTGATAAATTTTATGTAAGGAAATAAATTAATATTTATATGATTTAATAATATAAAAATCTATAAGATATACCGATTTAGGAAAACATTTTCATCATGCTTTATTTCCTGCCGATTGTTTAATTATGATTCGAAAGTCAAATGGAGTATATCATTTCTAAACAAAAAATCTGAAAATAAATAGAATTGCATTAAACAATCAAATAATACATATTCCTTTATTCTAAAATTATATTGTATAAGTATAAAGCTAGGGAAATTGTCACTCTATATTTTAAAAATTATACGTAAAATTTTTATTCTGAACTGCAAAATCTGCATACTATGTGTGCGGAGTTGCGGACATATGTTAGTATATTTTATATTAATGTCATAAATCTATATCTTAGTACTAATGCCTTCATATCATTTGTCGTCCAAGTTTGAAAGTTTTGTAAACTGTAACATATAAAGAAAATGAAGGCTTTGTCCAAAGCTATGTTTGAATATGATTTATTAATAAAACATACTGTATTTATGAATATATACTGTAATAAAAATTACTATTTTCGTATACATTGTGATTTTACGTTTGATAATTATTAAGTATGAGTTTAGTAACAATTGTTTTCTGTAACATAATTAATTTTTTTTTTATAATTTTATAAATGGATTTTTCCTTTTTTTTTGTGGTTCATCCTTCTTTGGTTTTCATATATTTTTATTTATTTCTTTGTGGCTCCACGCTGTTTATTAAACGTGATATTTATTTTGATCTTCAACTGCCTGTAGTATTTTTAGAGTTTCGTAAAAGTATTATTAAAAATGCCGTTCATAGAAATTTTTTTCTATAATTATGCGTGCATACACAACTAATATTTTCTTACGTTTCAAACACCAAATTTAAGCTATATATTTAAACTTACTTATTCAAAGTTTCTTATTATACTTATTATGATAAAGCATAAATGTTGACCTTCTATTACATCATTTCAGAAATCAATTCAAGAAACGTTAAGCATAATAACAAAAATTCAGCGTATGAATTCATGGTTTCGTAACAGAATTTAATATTTATGAGAATCATTGTTAGGGGTGGAGAGATAATAAAGCTGTGAAACTTTTCAATTTCACGAAATACTCTTGCAAAGTTTAACTATGATGAAAGCCATTGAATTATTCATTCTGCTCTTCAAAAGTTTTGAACCTATAATTTTCTCAAAGATACTTAAACGTGACGAAATTTTCATTTTAAACTTAACGACATACTCACATACTTAACGAAGTAATTCCCAAGTTGTCTCACTTCTATGTTCTGTTACAATGCTTCTGTAACCTTAATTGTGCATGCTTAACATAAATGTATTTGGAAACTTAATGCTTCAGGTATTTTTAAAATACTGTATATACAAATGTATGCATGTATATAAAAAAAAGTTTTATAAGGAATAATAAGTTGTTGGTTCTCTGCAATATTATACGCTTGTTTTTCGCAACAATTTGTGGCAACAGTAGGCTACGCAGTATTATTACGTCATAAGTTTATAACAATAGTTCAAAACTTTTATAACAATATTTCAAGTTTCTTTCTACCGTGCCTTTTTTGTAACTAGGAAATGCTAAAGAAAACAATTGCTAAGCTGTCAACAGTTAGTATCACTCGGGACAAAGTAATGTCAAAGAAAATGTATATGCTTTTTATGCTGTATCATCTACATTATATTAACTTTTAATTATGCTTGGAAAATTGGATATCATTTTATGTAACAATGACAAATCATTGTGTTATGTTGAGAAAAATAATGGTGATTATTTTGTTCACGTTTAAAAAAAAAAAATATATTAAAATTTTCGAACTTAACCACTTGGTCTTTACATACTTGAATCGAAATTTTGCTAAGTATATGTTGTCTTTATTTAATAAAACCTTGGAAACTATCTTACACTGAAGCTGGCAATATTTATTTATAACGTTTAGTAATCCTTTGCAAAAATAAATGCATATTTCCTCTCTCTCTCAAAAAGAGAAAAAAAGGAAGAAAAACAAAACACGCCTGCGTGCAAAGGATTTCAGATTGATAATTGTAAATAATTAGACAAATATATATATATATTATCTGCTAAAAATTCCTTTTGAAATCGTTCGATAACATAAATTTTGTAATATATTAACTACTTCTCCATTAAGGTGCGTCAGTTTGATAACCAGCCTCAATAACAATTTAAAATTTATTTAAAAAATGAACTGTGGAAAGGGTACTAAAATAAATTATCGAAATAAATCAAAATAAAACACATTTAATAAAAATAATAAAGCAAAAATCCAATATAGTTAAAACTATATTGCACAGCTTTGGGTGTTTACTTAAATACAATAACTCGGAAGTATCACATCACTTTCGGTTTGATTATTTTAAGCCAGATTCAACAAGAATAAAAAGACAATGTATGTATGCCTAAACCATAAATATAAAACTGTTTATTACAAATATTTAAACTGTAAATTCTGTTTTAAATGAAACCGCAAGTTATTTAAAATTCAAAACTCATTGATATTTTAAAGAAAGTCGAATTCTATTTGTTTATTACAAATGATATTTTACAATTATCGGCAAATCAAAAATCTTCGATATTTTAAATGGAATAAAAATATGCTTGTGCATTACAAAAGTAATAAAATGTTGTGATTAGCATTAAAAATATTTCAATGATATTTTAAAAAGTGGGCACAGAATCTACATCTGCTTAAGCCGAAATGTTTACTTATACCTTTGATATGTACAATAACTTAAAGTTTCATAGTAATTACAAGAAATAGATATATAAATAGTAGAGAAAAAGTAATATTATGAACAAGCTGAATGGATATTATATTCGATGTTAATATTTTTTCCTAATTCCGTTGGTTTCAGTTCATCGTTAGACATTTTACGAGATTAAAAGAATAACAAAAAAAGCCAAATGAATCTGAAACTGTTTCTTATACTTATTCATAATACAGCAAAAGCTCAACTCATACAGAAAAATTGTAACATTTTATTTCAGTATTTCATTACAAATTAGTTATACGTTTGGTAGAATTAATCTATGTTACTTGCGGAAAATACTTATAATTCTTTGGAAACAAATCTAAAATACCATTATGTTTCAAAAGCACATTCGTTAAAATAAACATTCGTAATTGTTGTCAATAAAAACAACAATTTTATACATTAAATTTATTTATCTTACTGAAATTCATTTAACTAGGATATTTTAGTGTACAAATGAAATCGCACGATGATATAAAAAGAAAAAAGTTTTTAAAATATGTGTATCCCACAAAATGCACGCCGAATAAGTACCATTTTCCGTTTCAGTTTTAATAACAATATTTACGCGAAATATTTAGATACCCTTTAGGAATAACACAAAATACTTCAACTTTGAAAATGTATAACATATTTTAAATGTATTTTCATAATTGCTGTGAATAAAAGACAGAATATTTTATATTTTAAATGTAATATCAAATTCAAAATCATTTTATTGAGATATTTTGTTTTACAGCATATGATATAGAAGAAAAATTTTCAAATCTCAAAATCACAGATGCCGAATAAAGACACCTTCAGTTTTAATAGTTAAATGATTTTTTTTTCAATTACTTTGTCATTAGCACAATTTTACATTTTATTTTGGAAAAAAATATTATAGCCAAAGTTATAAGATTTCCCCATCATAGAAGCAAAAGAAAGACTCGTTTCAAGAAAAAGTCCACATATGCACGACCATATGTAGCAGTTGAAGAGAAAAGTAGCAATTTTTTAATATAGAAAGTCAGAATTAACAGTATATTTTCGTATTTTATTGAATTTAGATTAATTTAAATTATCATCAGTTAGCATATTGTAACATTTTATATTAAGGATATATGTTATAAAACTCTCTCTCTCTCTCTCTCTCTCTCTCTCAATATATACATATATAAAACACGTCGAAAGGGTAAATCAATCGGTGGAAGATCTTCTCTTTAAAAGATCATGAGGCACATGCAAAGGAAACTATATTTTTAAAATGGCAGAAATTATAATACGTTTGATTATCAAAGATAAGAGTTATTATAATATTTAAAAATTAATTAATTCCGGCTAGTTTAAATTGCCTCTGTATAATAAATATATAATTATATGCATTGTGTACCTGAAAAAGAGCGCAAAACTTTACTGTGTGATAGAACGCAGCTATACCAGCAAATTTCGTCATAGAATGTATGATCGGAACGCAAGCAGTTAGAATTTAAAAGGTAGTTTTCCACTATCGCAGTTAAAGAATTAACGCAAGAATGAGAGGAGTTACTTCAGAAAACATTTTATTAACAGGACTGTGATTAATGTACATGCTCAAAGACATTTCTCAAAAGATTTTCTGCCAGCTGTACTGCGTGCTTCACACCTGCGGGATAGGGACTGACGCACATTTGCGAAGACACCGGGTATTTCCTGAATATCGTCGGCAATAACGGCGATCCTGGGGACATTTTCATATGGCCCCACAGGAAAAAGTCCAGAGATCTGGCGATCTTGGGGACCAAACTATGGGACCACCTCCACCATTACATCGCCCTGGAAAACTACCTTTTAACTTCTCACCGAGTGCGTTCCAACCATACATTCTACGACGAAATTTGCTCGTACAGCTGCGTTATATCGCCACGTAAAATGTTGCCCACTTTTTCAGATACACCCAGTATAATATATATTTTACATCACCCTTATATATAATACACTTAATAATTTTATTACATGGATAGACATTGCAAAACAAGGTTCTTAATTGTGACAATCTCCAAATAGCGGACACCAATGCAGTCGGATTATTTTTTAAAGGACAGATGCGGAGAATAAATTTTATTTCAATAAAGTTATATACTTGGTTATAAAATTTTAAGAAAGTTTCTATAGTTATTTTACTAATGAAAACTTTATAGAATGTGGAACATATTTTTCACAAATTAAGTACAAGATATTAAATAAATAAAAATATAGTAACACTTTTTCAAACTGTCATAAAATATACACATATTTTCTTCAATAGGGGAGACCGGGGCTAGTTGGCTACAGAGGTAAGTAGGCACAGTCCTCATAAATCACCTGTTTGTGGATAGATTGCGCAGCCAGTCCCAGAGTACCTTTCTTATTGCTTTTTACAATCCTCATTGTAGTTTTTCAGCGTTACCTACGTGCAGTGGACATTTATTACGATTTTTCTGTTTTTTTGCACTCATAAGTAATTTTTTGTTGCTTCATTCTTTTTCTAATTTCTAATACTTACCTTAATAATTGCGATTTAACTTGTGCAGTTTTTCTTATTGTAGGATTAACTGTACCTACCCCATATGTGATCTCCTTGGATTATATATGCTTAGAGGATTACGTGTCCCTTTTGTGAAGAAATTTATTATGGGGCTAGTAGGCGCATTGAACACGGGGCGAGTTTGCTCGGTGTTTCGTGTATGCTGGTAGCTTGAACAACAGCAAACAATGAGAAAAGTGATTGCAACGCAAGATTTTTTGCACACGAGGCTTGCCCAAACAGAGACACTCTATTTTTTATTTGTGACAACTGTAACTCTGATGATGATATACAGTAGGATAGAAGTTACTCAATGCTAATGTTTTATTCATTATTTTTATATCTGTATAATTTATAATTTACAATGTACGGCTATAACGCATTTGTTGAAACTTACTGATAATAATGAAATTGATTTCGCTTAACCGCGTGTCTTATTTGAGCTTTATTTAAATTTTTATAAAGCGTGTGCCAACTTACCCCATAGGTATAGGCAACTTGCCCCGTGACGGAGTAAGTTGGCACACAATTTTCCTTTTACTTTAGGCTTCCGCTAAACATAAACTACAAAAGCTACAAACTCAAGACTACGGGTATTTATAGCACAATGCCTGTTCTTTAAAAGTACAGTTAAAGTTTCATAAAAAACCTAAACAAAAAATTAATAAAAATCAATAACTAAAAACTGTGCCTACTAGCCCCGGTCTTCCCTAAAATGCATACAATTTAAAAGCTTCAAAATTAAGTCATTTTGAGCGTCATAAATGAACATCTCTCAACTTATCATAAATCAACATAATTTACGCTTGGTATTAAACAACCGAATCATTTTACTTTCTTTTTCAAAAAATGTAAATTTAAACTCGATATTCCGAATTTAGACACATTAAAAGTGTTTATTTGTAACATTTATTTATTCGAAGCTAAAAATCCTTCACATTTTAAAATACGAATTTAACAGATACATTTGAATTTCAATGTTATTCTGTAAATCCTTTAAAATATCAGTATGAACACGCTTTAAAATTTTCAGTATATATCAAATTCTTTTCAGGTGTAAATTCCATGAAATGTTTAAATACAACACACAAAAATTCAGCGCAAGAATTCAAAGTATCGGAGTCGAGATTAATATTTATTAGAATCACCGTTGTAATAAAGCCCACTAGATATTTCGGTTTTATAAAATTCTGCCCCAAAGCTCCCACTATTGTGTATGCGTTTGAATTATTCATATTTTACCATAGATATTTTGAAACAATAAATCTCATATTATACGTGACAGAATTTTCATTTTTAAAACAAGCGACATACGCTTTGGTTTATTTTTGCTTGTTAATACTCTATTTCTCGAAATCTCGCACCTTTGCGTACATAAGCTTTGTTTTCCTAAATCGAAATTTAATTAAATAAGCAACCTGTGTAACTTGTCTTTTTTAACCTTTATAAAATATCTATTAAAAATTTAGATTAAATTTTACAAGTTACATAAAAATTACTTTTTTTCACATGTATTTCAGTTTTTGAGGTAGAATCTGACGAATTTCAAGACATAATTCAAACCAATATTATAAAAGATATATTTTGGCAACAAATCTTTTTAAGTTTAATTCATATATTTAATTTAATATAATGACGTTTCCATATTTTTCATATAGATTTTTAAATTATATTAATAATTAATAATTAATATAATTTAAAATATTAATAATTAATAATTAAATTTTACTTAAGGAAAATGTCGCAGAATGACACACGCATGAATTCTTCGACTACTCTTTAAACCATAATTGACTGCATTGTTACACAACGAATGTGACCGTATTTATGAGCTACGATTTCCGAACGAGATCGAAAATCATTAGACGAACCAAAATATTTGCTATACAGCCTTTACAATCTGTTGTAACCAGAGTACCTACACCAGGTCTTGTAACCTAATTTTATCCGAAACTGACCCTACCTGTATTTCGAGTAGAATCGTTTTGACACCAATTTTTTTCTCGTTGCGGGTCGGGTTCGAGTTGGGTTTTTCTTTAATGTTTGGTGTTCGGGTCAGATAGGGTTGACATCGATTTTTTTCTCCTTCCGAGTCAGGTTCGAGTCTGTTTGTCTTTAAATGTTTCCGTATTCAGGACAGTTTCGGGTTATGTTTTGACTCTTTTGTTTCTAGGTAGGCTTTACCAATTTTTCAAAAGAAATTCCTGAATATTTTTCAGTTAAAAAAATTATATATTTGAATATTAATGAGCTTATATGTGCTCCTTCTAATAAAAAAAAATAATAATAGAAATGTAACTGTAGTCTGTTTTTACAAAAGCATTTTAAAGTATGGATTCATTTTCTTTCATTTTTGATACGGGTTCAGGTTGAACTGTACCGGATACGGGCCGGGTTTTCTTATAATGAAACTTTTTTGTTGGGATTGGATATGGTTTCGGATTGATTTTATGCCGAAATTTTGGTGTTCGGACCCGGTACAACCCAACT
The DNA here is from genome assembly GCA_963932465.1 of Maratus speciosus. NCBI lineage: Eukaryota > Metazoa > Arthropoda > Arachnida > Araneae > Salticidae > Maratus > Maratus speciosus. The sequence goes on from OZ010786.1 coordinate 386,275,622, forward strand.
CGATTCTAAATCAGACAGAATCAGAAAATATGGAAAACAAATACTATGATTCCTGAAGTCTACCACTGAAGATAAAATTCAACCCAATTTCCCGAATCACAATTTTTCTCTGCAGTTTGACTATGTATAACCGTTACTTTCTCTAGTAGGTTTATTTTTGATTTTCTGGAATTCAATTTTATATTTTTCTCGGGTTTTTTTTTTAAATTCCTCAAAAATATGTAATGAAAATATAAACAACAAAACGGAGTCACCAGTAATTATGTTCAACAATGAGCAGTGAAGCTTATATACTGTGCTATTGATATTTGACCTCGGTGACCTCTTTTCGCAATATTCATACACTTAGAAAGAAATACCGGTTTCACCTACAATGAATAGGTACTGATTTTCTGAAACCCTAAGCTAGAAATATAGATTTCCGACCTATGAGAATAAGGTAAATAACTAAGCGGAATAGACGAAGTGATCTAGAATTTCTAGTCACTTGTTTTCTAGGTGACGAAAGGATAATGAATCGTTTTAGTAACGAGAAATTGACGCCTGATTTCTGGAATGGTTTCATAAACTAGAATTATAGTTACTAAAACTAGCCTCTTGTGTTCGCATCTATTTCCAGAGTTTTTTAAATAAGTTTGACCACGAGAATATAGGAAAACGCTCTTGAATTCTAGTAAGAGACTCTAAAACTCTCAAGCAAAAAGAACTAGAATTTAGAGGGATGACATGGAACTATTTTATTTAGAACCACAATTTAGATTCTAGATGCCAGAACCAAATTTTTTTCTCAGCGTAAATATTCGGCGACTTTTGCGTTCATTTTGATCACAAAAAATAAATGAAATTTCTAAAAACGGAAACTTTACGGATGAAAACTGCTTAAAAGAACTGTGTAAAATTCATGACGAATATTCGCAATTTGTCTCTTCAATTAAATATTTTTTTTTATTATTCTACTTACCAAAAATAAGAGTTACAATTAAAACATTTAGCCCCACGAAATAATCATTGGAACATGATTTCGCTTCGTAATATTCTTGCACAACAAACGTTCCAATTCTACGAACATTCGTGAATATTAACTAAAACATTCTAGAATGTGTTTATGAGTTTTTCACATACCATTTAGAGCAATTAGTTGTGTAAAAGGTGTCATAGAAAATAATGTAGTTTTGAAAAAACTTCAAGTACAAAATAATATTTTTTATTCTTCTGCTTACCAAATAGAAGAGTTACAATTAAAACATTTAGTTCCTCGAAATAATCATTAGAATATGTTTTCGTTTCGTTACATTCTTGCGCAACAAACGTTCCAATTCTATGAACGTTCGTGATTATTAACTAAAACATTCTAGAATGTGTTTATGAGTCTTTCAGATGCCATAATATAGTTTTCAAAAAAGCTTCAAGTATGAAATAATATATTTTTATTCTTCTACTTACCAAATAGAAGTGAATAGTTATAACATTTAGTTCCTCGAAATAATTATTCGAATATGTTTTCGCTTCGTATCATTCTTGCGCAACAAGCATTCCAAGTCTATGGGCGTTCGTTATTATTAACTAAATCATTCTAGAATGCGTTTATGAGTCCTTTAGATGCCATTAAAAGCAATTAGTTTTGTAAAAGGGATAATCGTAAATAATGTAGTTTTCAAAAAAAAAACTAAAAATAATATTTTTTTATTCTTCTACTTACCAAATCGAAGTGTGCAATTAAAACATGTAGTCCCTCGAAATAATCATTGGAATATGTTTTCGCTTTGTAATATTCTTTCACAACAGACGTTCCAATTCTATGAACGTTCGTGAATATTAACTAAAACATTCTAGAATGTGTTTATGAGTCTTTCAGATAATATTAAGAGCAATTAGTTGTGTAAAAGGTGTCATCGTAAATAATGTAGTTTTAAAAAAAACCCCTCAAAATAATATTTTTTAAATTCTACTTACCAAATCGAAGTGTACAATTAACCATTTAGTCCCTCGAAATAATCATTGGAATATGTTTTCGCTTCGTATTCTTGCACAACAAACGTTCTAATTCTATGAACGTTCGTGAATATTAACTAAAACATTCTAGAATGTGTTTATGAGTCTTTCAGATGTCATTAAGAGCAATTAGTTGTGTAAAAGGTGTAATCGCAAATAATGTAGTTTTCAAAAAAGCTTCAAGTTGAGTCATTCAAAGTCCTTATAACTGGAGCACACAACAGAATGGGATAAGAACGTTATTCTGGAAATTTATTATAGTATATACATTTGGAAAACTATTAGGAAGTCTTTTAGAATAATAAGTATGTATTTATTCTACCACAGTTTCAAAAATATACTTTGATTGAAATGTTAGAGCATATAAATACATCTATGCATTTAACTATGTCTTAAATAAAACACTCTAGAATGTGTTTATGAGTCTTTCAGATGTCAATAAGAGTAATTAGTTTTGTTAAAGGTGTAATCATAAATAATGTAGTTTTCAAAAAAGTTTTAAGTACAGTCATTCAAAGCCCCTGTAACAGAAGCACATAACAGAATGGAATAAGAACATTATTCTTGAAATTTATTATGATATATACATTTGGAAAACTAGTGGGAATTCTTTCAGAATAATAAGTATATATTTATTCTACCACAGTTTGTAAAATATTCTTTGATTGAAATGTTAGAGCATATAAATACATCTATGTATTTTGAAATAGAGATGGGCTATGAAATGTGAGGAGTGAAGTTATGTATTAACATACATAGCTATAACAGTGATAAGCGTAGGAATTTTTCATGCATAACCATTTTCAATATTCTTTATTAAATAATAATATCTTAGTATACAATTACATTAATGTTTCCATATGTATCTAAAACAATATTTTAACACATTACCCGCTACTGTTGCGTTTACGCAACAGTAAAATTAAATGCCAACGCTTAAGTTTACTATCAAGCTACCACTATATTTCAATAAAAAAATTTCCCTTCTTTAATAACAGAAACTTTGATCATTAAATAAAGCAAAGATTCTCTTTCAAATTTGTGGTGGCAAATGTTTTTCAGCAAAAAAGTTGAAGATCCCTATATTTTAGTTTCGTCGGTTAATGGGTTAAATGCTGGGGTAAAAAAGGACACATCACAAGTTTTGTGGACGCTATATGTTTTATATTGACACTTAAAATTTTGTTTAGTATATTTTTCATAATTTCTGTTTATATAGGAGATAAATTAAAACAGACAGGTTTCAAATTTTAAAAAATAATTATATTTAAATCACATATAATATTCTTTATTAAATAGAAAGGAATGATAATTTGTTAATCATTGGTAAGATTTGACCATGTTTCCATAAGAGGGATGTCTTAGGGATGCACAACCTGTGGCCCGCAAAGTTCATAAATTTATAATTGGCAAACATCGCACATTTTGATCATAGGTTGCGGGAAAAATCGTGAATTTCGTCAATTTGCCGCGGAAAACAATTACAAATTTCGTTAGTCAGTTAAAAATCTTGAATTTCATTAATCGTCCGGCCGATACCATTTGACCAATTCTCAAGTTGCTAATTTTGTCAGTCGCTAGTCGAAAAATATCTTTAATTTCATCGATCAGGCGCGGAAAAATCGCGTGTTTCGTCGATAGCGCGCAAAAAAGTCGCAAATTTTGCTGATCGAGCACGGAAAAATCGAGAGTTTCGTCAGTTTATCGCGAGAAAAAGTCGCGAATTTCGCCAATTTTCATCGGGAAAATTGTAAATTCGTCAGTCAGTTAAGAATTGCTAATTTCGTTTTCTGAGAGCGAAAAAAAGCGTGAGTTTCGTCGATCGGGCGTGTTAAAATCGCGAATTTTGTCGATCAGGCACGAAAAAATCGCTAGTTTCATCGATATGGCTCAGAAGAATCCTGTGTTTCGTCCATCGCGTGCGGAAAAGTTACTTATTTTGTTGATAGAGCACGGAAAAATTTCAAATTTCTTCAGTAATTTAAGATATACGAATTTTGTTGATGGCGTGGGAAAATTACGAGTTTTTTCGATCGGGTGCGGAAAAATCGCGGGTTTCGCCGATATGGAACTGAAAAATTGCGAGTTTTGCAAATCGGGTCAGGCATGGGAAAATCGCGAATTTCGTTGGTCGTGAGCGGGAAAATAATGAATTTCGTTCATCGGCTACGAGAAAATCGCAAGTTTCGTCAGTTTATCTCGAGAAAAAGTCTCAAATTTCACCAATTTGCCGAGGGGAAAAAATTAAACTTCGTCAGTAAGTGAAGAATCGCGAATTTCGTCGATCAAGCACGAAAAAATAGCGAGTTCTGTTTATCGGGCGCGGAAAAATCGCCAATTTTGTTGATCGGAACGAAAAAATTGCGAATTTTGTCGATGAAGCTCGGAGAAATTGCAGACGTTGATCGATTGTGGAAAAATCGCCAGTTTTGTCAGTTTATCGCGAGAAAAAGTCGCAAATTTCGCCAATTTTCCAAGGAAAAAAAATTAAAATTCGTCAGTCAGTTAAGAGTCGCGAATTTCGTTGACTGGGCGCGGAAAAATTGCGAATTTCGTCGATCGGGCATGAAACAATCGGGAGTCCTGCTGATCAGGCGCTGGAAATTCGCAGATTTCGTCGATCGGCTACGGTAAAATCGCGAGTTTCAGCAGTTTATCGCGAGTACAAGTCCTGAATTTCGACAATTCGTCGTAGGAAAAAATTGAAAATTTCGTCGGTCAGTTAAGAATCACGAATTTCATTGACTGGGCTTGGAAAAATCGCGAATGCGTTGACTGGGCTTGGAAAAATCGCATATTTCGTTTATAATGCGTGGAAATTCGCGAATTTTGCCTATCAGGTGCGGAAAACCTCAAATTTCGTTGATCTGTGGCAGAAAAATTGCAAGATTCGTCAATTTAACTTCATTTATAAAGTTCACATTTTTTTGGCATTAGCCACTTTCATGCCTTATATTTCATTTTTAGCACTTTTAAATAAAGCAAAATTTACTCCCCCGAATAAAGTCATGGAATATTTTCCGTCTTTGAAAATAATCCTTGCTATTGTTATAATATACAAACATAAACTGTTGAAGACCAATTGAATAGGGTATGTTGACTGGATAGGGGAACCTAAAGGGATAAAACTGCCACCCCTCTGCAACCATGTATTTATAGTCCACAGATTGCCCCCCCCCCCCGAAATAGAATTCTCTCTGTGTTACTGATGTGGCCCTCGACAACTCAGACATTTTTGTAAGTGACCCTTCTCTTAAAAAGGTTGTGCACCCCTATCTTAAAAGGACGCATTTGAAGGGAAGGTAACCCGAATTATCCTGCTCGTACTAGATAGTCCCTCAAACCTTAAGTGTATCCCCGCTCAAACCACGAACATTTGTCCAAACCTCTCATTTCGTGGCCAGCATACTAACCACCGGTTCCTTTTATTAAATAGAAATAAATATCTTAACATCATATATTGGTTTTGAAAATGTGAGTAACAGTAATTCTCAAATATTTTTGTGTTTAAAAAAGAATACAAGATGAATACTTTATTTAAAAATTCGACATTAAGGTTATGCAGAATGATACCTATGTAAATTCAGATTAATGTTTGCAAAATATATAAAAGATGTACAATATCATATATGGTTCAGGACAAACATATTAGATTTTACAATTTTATTTGTATATTTACACCCAGATATCTATAAATAAATTCCGAATGAACCAATCCAAAAGACTATTTCATTAATTAAATATATATATTTTTTCTATAATACACTTCAATTTACATATAATCAGTACATTTTTATTAATTGCAGGAAAATATAGAGTACAACAAAATTTACAAATTTGAAAACATGTTCTAACAATAAGGAAAAATCATTTTATTGAGTGTATTTGAGAGTTTAGGCATACTCGGTGATACATTAAACGCTAATGCAGTTTTGCGAAAATATTCTACATTTTTATAATAAGAGACCAAATATTATTATGATGTAGAATCATATATTGTGTTATTCCTAAATTACATTCCGTTAATTTATTTGTGCATTCATAAATCTTAAAGTTATTCATTAACTGTTTAATATAACTTGATTTCTTATCTCATCTAAAAAGCTCTCGTTTCAAATAAATGTAACTATACCTTACTACAGTTGACAGGTCATTAATAATCCAGAGGTAATCATAATAATGTTTTATTTCCTGTCTAAAATAAATCTTTATGTTCGTTTTTATTAAGTTAAGTATGTTTTCCATTTCGCGAATATTCGCATGATGTTTATAATAGAAATTTAACATCTGCCAGTAAATAAGTAATTATATATGAGGGATAGCAGTATGAAGGTTATTTAGTTGGTCTTTTGGCCATTTAAACGTATTTATTTCAAACAAGGACTTCTCTCCGTATTAACGTTAAACCAGCGGTGTATGCAAATAAACCAGGCACGCAGAAGAGACTTATACAACATTCCAGACTATATTTTAAGATGTTTATTACAGTTACAGCAAACAGGATAAATTCCCAAGGAGCGACCCCTAGAATACAGTTCTTATATGGAAATTACATTCTGGTCAGGTGCTTACAGAATCATCTCAAATCCAACTCTTATAAAAATCAGTGTACATGTTACAGCATCCTAGGCATTGTTTCGCCAATACATGTCATATATTTTTAGATTTGGTAATATCCTTATGCAGAGAGGGACAGAATACAACGTCCGTTACATGGAAACCTATGGGGATATTTTTAATTTCTGGCGATAAACAAAGAAAGGTTTACCATCGCCAAATCATAATACAGTAACCTCAAAATAGGAAGCCAGAAATCTACGAATTGTTTATAAAATAACATGAAATAAATACATCTGCCCGGCTAAATTTAGAAGATGAATAGGATGGGAAATTATTATCTGACAATAATTACATCATAAATGCTGTTATATTAAAGTACGTTTGCATGCCTCCGTTAACTAAATAATTTCGTATCAAAAATTATATCAATCTATTTACCTTTAATTATTACCTATATCTACGTTAATGAAAAAATAAATTACGACAGTTGAACGTTAATAGATTTATATTGATTGTTAAAATCCATCAATAGCAGTAATGGTTACTTATATGTCATGAAAAAGAGCAGATTGTAAATAAAATGCTTTTCTTTAATTTATTAATATTGAAAATATATCTGCGGAGAAATCTAGTGTAAGATTAAGCATTTAATAAAAGCGTTACCATAAATAAACTTAGGAACAAGGCGCAATGAATTTATAAATAGAATTTTAAAAGATTAAATTAACTGCAACCTTTTACAAAAAATACAAGAGTTCGGAAATAAAAAGAATATATGTTACATTATTAGATGTAATTCCGCAATTTCCGTATCTTATTCTAAATTACTGCTTTATATTCATTAAATGCTTATCCTTAAATAATCTCTATCGTTAACTCTGTTAAATTCCCTTTAATTTAATGTCTCACTTGTCTTAATCGCTTAAATATTACGCTTTTAGTATTCTTAAATTAAATGTTCCATTCCCGCGCTTTTTTCTTTCGAGAATATTCTTTTAGCTTCAATTTTTTACTTTCCCGCGCATTTCTGATGTTATCCTTTTTTCCTTCAAATTCATGCGCTAGCTCTCTTCTAACTCTTTATATGACGTGACATTCTTAATTATTCATTGGTTGAGAGCGCGACCTACGTCATATTTGTATCCTTGCACGTGAGGAACAAAAAGTTGATACTCGCTGTGTTTCAGCAGATTTTGAAAGATTTGAGTCGATTTTCCAGTTTACATCCATCCCCTGGTCACCGTCCTGTTATTCGATTATCTGGAACTTTGTTTAAACCTAATTACTACTACGGAGCGATGGATAATTTTCTTGGTGGAAACTGCACTTTTTGCAAGATATTCTAATAAAGTGCTTAGCTGATATTATGAGTTGTTTCAATTTCTTCTGGGGAAACTTCACGGAACGATGCATTCCATTGTTTTCACTCGACAACTGCATCTCAACAATTTGTTCTACTAATATAACAGATTCGAATTATCTGTTCTGACCACTTCTTTTACGTCATTATCGCTGAATGTGATTCACAACTACTATCGTGACAGCCAGTACGGAATTTTCAACGATAAAGCCAATCCAATGTTGCTAGAATGCAACATATATATAACGGAAACATCATTATAGGCAGATTAAAATTATAATTTTGCGCAGTGTTCATACTAGATATAAAGTAAAAGGTTAATGCTCGTTTCTTTAATCGTTATAAAAAAAACTTTTTTTTTCATCCTTCATTTATCACCAGAGTGAATGAAGTGAATCCAGAGTGAATCGTTAGATTTTGAATTTTATATCTAACATGCTAACGGATATTTTTATTTAGCTTTTTACTTGTCTCACCAGATATATTTATCTGGAGACTCAGCAACCAGCTTTAGAAGAGTAAGATTGCAATAAACCGCTCGTGTTAGGTGGATCACCTCACCACGTCTTATTGGATTAAAATAAAAGAACATACGTGGATTTTGTATGTGTCTTCAATTTCGTTTTTTATCTTCAGTTTCTTATTTCAGGAAAGTACTAACGTACTGTGCATAAAACGCAACCTACGTACTAACTACTCATTACAGATCAACTGCCTTTGATTAACTCAACTTAACCAACAAATGCCTTTAAATAAATTTATTTAAAATAGGCTCACCATAATTATATGTTACTTTTCTTTTCAATCTCCGCATGAATACTTTCCAACGTAAGTTGGAATGTGCTTAAAGCTTCGCTTTGTCTGCTCTCTGGCCGTACTTCAGCGCTCTAATTCTCGTAAATATATCTCCTTTTTACCCGACTGAAAAGGAGGGTTATGTGTTTTACGCGCATCTGTGTATGTGGATTTCTTTATACCCTTGAAAGATCCCAACGGCCGGATGGATTTTTATCAATAAGGTCTCTATCGATTCGTCTTAATCTTCCAATGGTTATAGGATAGGTTTTGTTTTTATAAATTCAAAATGGCGGCCTTTAAATAAAAAATAGTGGTAGAGGCGAAAAAAACATTACGCACCCTATTGAGTGGTATATCATTGGATAGGTCTTTCAAAATGAAGACGATGTTTCATTCACCATTTTGTAGTCAGAAGCTCCGTTTAAATATTACACAATCTGGAAGTTGTGTACTTTGGATCGCTACTTTTACTGTAACTCTAAAATCCATAATAGACATCTATAGGCCTCATCAAAACAGTGTTTGTAGATAGGAACTAATAATTAAACACAACTTAAAAGTCATCAATACAAGTAAATAAAAAAAAGGTAAGTAATATAAAAAATAGTTTCATATTGATGAGAAATAATTAATTAGTTCACTTTTTACGCAGTCTGATTTTTAAAATTTAATATATTATTAACGTAATTAGCACATGTTATTGAGGTATATTATGAGCCATCTCACTTTAAAATTATTTATACTTTGTTTAAATAGACACAACAGAATTAGGTCTCATTATGGTCTATGAGAAGAAATAGTTTGCTGCGTATTTTAAGGATGTCACAATGCTTCAAACAAAATTAAATTAATATACATCACTGAGATGTACTACAATATAACTCTATAAAGTATAAGATAAGTGGAATTAATAATTCGTATACAAGAAAAAACAAAAAAATTTCGTTACTTTATGATCATCCGAAAGTGGAAAAAAATGGAAAGTCACCGCCAAATATTTTCAAATAGAAAAAATTGGCACTTGATTCAATTAATTAATATTTCTTCTCATTGGTTCGACCAAATGATACTAATGGCAACAAAATAGTGGCACATTACATTGATCTACATTGAAAAACTCGAGAGAATTTGTTAAATCAAACGCTTAACAGCGTCAAGGTAATTATACGTCAACATGGAGAATTTACCAAACCTGATGTATGAAATCCGCATTGTAGGGGAAACTGGGGCTAGTTGGCTACAGGGGTAACTAGCTGCAGTCCCCATACATCGTCTGTTTGTGGATAGATTGTGCAACTAGTCACAGAGTACATTTCTTCTTGCGTTTTACAATCCTCATTGTAGTTTTGCAGCGTTATCTGCGTGCAGTGGACATTTATTACGATTTTTCTGTTTTTTGCGCTCATAAATAATTTTTTGTTGCTTCATTCTTTTTCTAATTTCTAATACTTATCTTAATAATTGCGATTTAACTTGTGCAATTTTTCTTAGTGCATGATTAACTGTACCTACCTCATATATGATTTACTTTCATTATTTATGCTTAGATGATTACGTGTCCCTTTTGTGAAGAAATTTATTATGGGGCTAGTAGGCGCATTGAACACGGGGCAAGTTGGCTCGGTGTTTGATGTATGCTGGTAGCTTGAAAAACAGCAAACACCGAAAAAAGTGGTTGCAATGCAAGATTTCGGGCACACGGGGCCTGCCAAAACGGAGACACTCGATTTTTTATTTGTGACAACAGTAACTCTGATGATGTTATCGAGTAGGATAGAAGTTAGTCAATGTTAATGTTTTATTTATTATTTTTATGTCTGCATGATTTAGAATTTACATTGTACGCCGATAACACCTATGATTAAACCTACTGGTAATAAGGAAATTGATTTCTCTTAACTGCGTGTCTTATTTAAATTTTTATAAAGCGTGTGCCAACTTACCCTATAGGTATAGGCAACTTGCCCCGTGACGTTGGCGCACAATTTTCCTTTTACTTTAGGCTTCCGATAAACATAAACTACAAAAGCTACAAACTCAAAACTCCGGTTATTTATAGCCCAATGCCTGTTCTTTAAAAGTACAGTTATAGTTTGATAAAAAACTTAAACAAAAAATTAATAAAAATCAATGACTAAAAACTGCTCCTACTAGCCCCGGTCTCCCCTATAATACCTATTCCGTTGTATGCAATTTTGAATATTCTCAAAAACTTATGAAGGAGATCGCTGTCTCAGAGGAGCATGGAATTATTATTTAACTCGTTTAATTTCGAGCGTCTGTTAAGTGAACATGTCTTTTCATGGAGTATTATTTTGTCTTGACAATTTACTTTGTTATTTCCTCCATGTAGTAACAATAGTGTCCTAATGTTAATAATATTATAAATGTGAAAGTGTGAAAATGATTTTGCTAAAGTCAGAGTCAAAACAGATGTGCAAATACGTGCAAAATGCTTGCAAATACGTGCAAAATAGAAAAAAATATTTTACAATTTCAACTATTAATATTTCCAATATGAAGTAAATATGTTTGCAATATTGACATTTTGTAGACGATAATCACGATGTATTGCAACGTTTGTGAAGTGTTGACGCTTCATTGCATATATTTCCAATGTAAACGCAATATTTCAACATTATTGGCATTTCAATTTCAGTACCAGCGAGATTGATGAATGATGAAAACTAATAGTATTTTGGTTTTCAAAATATATAGCAGATTTTTTTTTATAATAATTTCGCTTCATTTAATCGCAGACTTTAATCGGTTAAATAAAATAAAACTTACTATATTTAAAGTAATTTTAAATTCAGAATCACACTAAATTGGCAACACTGTTAGCGGTGAATGAAAATATTAGCGCAATATAACAAATATAACTGGTAGTGGATTTGAGAGTAAATGTGTTTCTGGATATATATAATCGCTATTTTCAAATAGTAATCACCGCTCTAGTTAAAATCGGAATTTATAAGGTGAATATTACTATTATGATGGAACAGCAGTTATAAAATATCCGGAAACACAATCATCCCGGTTTTTCGCATCAGGTATATTTTTAGTAAGGTTACTATTGCTGCAACTGGGCAATTCCATCGTAACTGACGTAACATTTTATCATCGAATTTTGTTTTCAAATCTATATAGAAAATTTACTAATAAAGCTAGAACAATTTTTTACAATTTAAAATATTTCTTACTAAGGTCTTAATGCCCAAATACCTGCAGATTATTTCAATCTCTCTTTGATCCCAAAAAATTGTAATTCAAAATTCTGTAACTGACGTAACATGAAATGTACAAACATTTTTTCTGCCTTCACTGAAGTGTAAAAATTATCAAAACTATCCAGTTAAAAAATGATTTAATGTTCTCAACTACACTAACTAATGCTAATTTATAACAGTAACTTGTTTAAATAATTTCTGAATAATAAAATAGCAAAAAATGGCATTTACACGTGTAACTGACGTAACTTTTATTGTGTAAGTGACGTGACATTATGACTTTACAAAGACAATAATGGTACTTAACTTAGTTTGTAAACAGCAATTTACAATGCCTTTTCATTAGGATTTTTCTGTAGAATATAAAAATATCAAGTTTTCCAATCATACCCTTAAATTAAACATATTATAAATTTAATCCCCCACCCCCCCAAAAAAAAAGATGATTTTCTGTGGAATTGCCCACTATTAATGCAGAATATTCTAATTAATTTTCACAATTTTTTTCCTTTGAAATGCAATAAAATATTTCATTGTTACATTTGATTGAAAGTAAGTTTTATTTTTAGAACATTTATTTTATTTATTACAAACAAATAAAATATGTAAATTTTATTAACTTAAATGGTAATTTTTCATATTGAAAAAAAAAATTAATATAGTGCATAATGAATGCAAAATCGTTTAATCATCTGTTTTTAAGCTGTCTTCAATGAAACATTTTTACATTTTCACGTTCATAATATTATTAGGATTAGTATACTATCATTACTACATGGAGATAATAACCAAACTAATAGTTCAGACGTTAGACTCTGATCAAGTTTAATAATAATTTTATGCTTCGATGAGACAGCGATCGCCTTCAAAAGTGTATCAGATTATTCAAAATTTCATAACAGAAAAAAAGTATGAGACGTACCGGTCTCCAATCTGAAACGAGTAGGTATTGCGAAATCTGTAACGAAATAAAATAAAATACTGTTAATACATGGAAATTTTTCCACAGAGAAACATTCGCCTTTTGGAAACATTTCAAATGAAAATCAAATTAAAAAAAATAATTGCTTAAAAGGCGCAATTGACAACATAGTTAATAAGATTCTATGCCGGGACTCGAACCCTGTCCATCAGTATAGCGCACTGACATTCTATCGACTAAAAGACATTTAACGATACCCAGCCTGGAACTTCTCACTATCACATGATGGCAAGGCTACAATGCAGCACAAGATGGAATATTTTTCGTGAGCCACCGACATGGGGCAAACACGAAACTTATAAAATCCAGCATCGATTGAAACTATACTAATATATAAATTTCCAAGTATTAATATAGTTTCAATCGATGCTGGATTTAATTAAGTTTCGTGTTTGCCCCATGTCAATGTCTCATGAAAAATATTCCAACTTGTGCTGCGTTTCTAACCTTGTCAACATGTGATAGTGTGAAGTTCCAGGCTGAGTACCGTTCTATGTAGTTTAGTCGGTAGAGTGTTAGTACTCTATACTGATGGCCTGAGTTCGAGTCTCGGCATGGAATCTTTTCACTAGGTTGGCCTTTGCGACTTTTAAGCAATTAATTTTTGAAATTTGATTTTCATTTGAAATAAAATACTGTTACTCTGTAAATAAATAAATAAATAAATAATAAAAATCGGTTTGAAAAGTGACTTTTTTTTTTACATGTGACTTTTGCCACTTCCTTTTGACCTTTCCCACTTACCTTGCTAAAATTGTGCTTTACATATTTTTATAAGTAAATTTTTTACTTAGTTGACTATTTATTACATTCAACCTAATTCATATCCTTAGCCCTTAATAATTTTTATTATTCGCTTAATTTTTTATACTACCATATTTTTATAGTATTAACACTTAATTACTTAAATTTAATTATGCAGTTTAAATATACAGTTAAGACTATTATCTTTCCAGATGGCTCACTAATAATAACACATTTTGCTGAATACTGGGTGTAAAGTTGCTGTCAAACTGAAATCGCCTCAAGAATTTTCACTGTTTAGCAATGTATTGCTAATATGCATGTGTTAATAGCGGCATGGAATAACTGGACAGATCGGAGAAATTTTCTGAGTCAACAGCTCAAAGGTGTCAAGGTGATGATAATGCGTCAAATTCGAATGATTACCAGAGCAAATGTATGGTCCGCATGAGTTAACAGGGTAAAATATGATACAGAAAAAATCTATTTGCTATTATCTTTTAAACCGTAACAATATTTACCTATTTTTCAACCGCATGGATGGAAAATGGTTTGAGTACAATAATATAAGATGTAGGAAATCAATGAAGAAATCAGGGGATACCCTTCAAGTATTTAAAAGGTTATTTTTCATGCGAAAATGTTTTGCAATTTTTTTAGTGTGATATGAAGAGAATCGGTTATCCTGAACTTTTACCGTAAAGCCAGGTCATTAATTTGGCAACTGAATGAATTAAGGCAACTAAATTAATTAAAACAAGCAATCGGTGTCGAGCAGTTTAAGTTAGCCATAAAGAAGGGAATTTTATTCCATAAGACAATGCTAAACCACGTGTATCTTTATACACACGATACGAGCTTTTACATCTTGGCTTAGACATTTTGGACATCCAGACCACTTTACTGATCATTCGCCCTCCCGATAACATTTATATAGACCGCTACAAAACTGCGTTGATAATTGGATTTTTTTTCACTTGAAGACGTGAAAAATTACCGTGGTCATTTTTTTAGCCAAGAACCTTACTATTTATTAATATTTACTAGGATTTTAAATATAGATTTATATTTTTTTAATTTTCATATGTAAATGTATAATAACCAAATCCGGCTAATACCGGATTCATATCCGGGCTCGTTAATTTAATTGATACCCTGAACTGGATTCCCTTTCATCCACCCGTAAAGACAATAATTCTCAGTAGTATTTCTGGCCAATCAGAAAATGCAACTTGCATTAGATATCCATTTACTTGATCTAAATAAATCTGCAACGAAACAAACAGAAATACGAACATAATTTGGGGTTTTCAAATAACAATAAGCAATCATTTATATAAAAACTAGCTGAGCGCGCTTGCGTTGGCCGGGTGCGTGATAATAAACTTAAATATACCTAAAATCAGCGTTGAATTTATATTTTTAAGAGCCATTATTTTGAAAATCAGACAAGTGTGATAGTTGCATTTTTTGTTTTGCTTGATTTTTTTTAATGTTGAAGTAGATCACATTTAATGAATAATGTGCAATTTTGAAGCCCTGAAAAAATTTTCCCATCCCTGTAGAAAATGTCAAACTTCAAGATTGTGACCGTCATTTTTCATGAAAAGTGAAATGCGAGTATGTTTGCAGCGCTAAAGCTTGGGAAAGCAACGACATTCTCCAGTATATCCGACATAGCTCCAGTCAGTTTCAATTTTATATTTTAGAACGAAAGACCGTGGTACTTCAAGCGAGTGAGAATAATCTTAAATATACCTAAAATCTGTATTGAATGTATCCAATGCTCCTCTGTCCCTTATTTAAATTCAAAATAATATATATCTTTATTAAAGATGTAGGTTTTTAAGCACATTCCTGCAGACGAAAACCCTCCGAAAATATTCTAGAGAGGCGAGGGAGAAGAAAAAGAATCTACCGAATGTGTGTAAAGAGTTCCAGGCGTGACTTCCAGAAGTGACTTCCAGAACTTATTTTATTTTATATATTTTTTAAATAAATATTACTATTGTTTACAAATCCATCATAGTTACAAAGACATCAATATAAAAATGAAATTACTGTAAAAAGATGCGCAATTGTAATTTTTGCATATTTTGTTCATGAAAACGGATGAAGGTTTTTAAACAATACAGAAAATCTGCTGAAACAGCTCTCCGAAATTTTCTTTGAAAAATTTTAAATTTTGTACTTTTCAAACAGATTGCAACGTTAGAAATATACAAGAACGTAGATGCAGCCAGGTTTTTTTAATGTACTCGTATTTCAAATACTTTCAAATACTTTCAAATAGATTGCAATATTAGAAATATACATATACATGTACGTACTCGCAGTCTGGCATTTTCCCTTTTCTTTTAATTCTAATAGCTATCCCAGTGCGGTGTAAAAATACGAAAAATACGTTTCGAACATAATTTTTTGAAAGTGTTAATATCTGTATTTTTTTTTTATTGCACCGCCAGAAATTTAAATTGCAGCGTTCAAACGTGTATATATATATTTTTTTATCGTATTTCGAATAGTTAAGCCGTTGTGCGCTTCGAAAGTCGCGAAAAAAAAATCGCGTTTTCCTACCCTCGGTTCTTCATCTGCGGAATGGGCTTTAGGTAGTGTTTCTGTGACATTGCGCACCATTTTGTTCATTATGGTTTAAAAATAAGATCGCGATGAATTAACAAAAAAAAATAATAAAATTCTGATCCTACGGTGCATTAGAATGCCTTGGCTATCCTCGGCCAATTTTTCAGACATCTATATTTTTTTAGATTTTCCAAGCAATCGCATGCCCACACACACATGCAAAAATCTTTTTCTTATTAGTACAAGGGGAAAAACCCGGGCTTCCCGGGTTACAGAATAAATGTAGCCCTCCCTCCTCCTTTTTCTATTGAGAACTCCAATAAATTTTTTACATGAAATTATTTTTTTTAGATTGCCCACAATAGCTATACGAAGAATCTTATCTAATCTAATCGCCTACCCTGGGAACCTGCTTCTGGCTGATGGTTGGTTCAAGCCCCTAGCCCAGGGCGGGATGTGAAGAGGAAAAATAATTAGTTAATTACGCAAAATAAAATTACTACTAGATAAGTTCCTTAATTATTAATACTTAAGAGATAAGATAAAGTTATACAGCATAAGCAAACTTGAGTTGAGTAACCATTATGAGTATTTTGAGACCTAACCATTTTGAGATGAAGGAGCAGCACTGAATGGGGGAGCAAGACTACCAATTAAAACTAGTGGTCATTTAGATTTGTTCATCGCATAAGTTTTCACAGTACACCACAGAATTAGTTGAGTGACAATAATATACACAATTTGGCAATACAACACAAAATGTAGTAAATTAATTTCTGGTAATTTAAATAAGGTTTCGTTATTTAAAATAATGTAATATGGTTAAGATACTATTGGTAAAATAATTTATAAGTAATTTGTTAAAATTTGGTGAGGGTTTATTGATGACCCACAACATATAGATGAAAATTTAGAGTTATTTATATACACGGTTAGCAGAACCCCGTCATACCAACCAGATCCCATGGAATAGCTTTTATCATGTCCCTGATTTGCATTTTTATACTGCATTTGATAGAGGAATGTAAGACACTGCGATATAAAAAATAACAATAATGCGTTCAAATAAAGTTTCAAAATTTATTTGAAATGATACTCTCCTATTGGCTTCGCGCCAGTAGTTAGCAGCCGAAGAAATCGTCAAAAAGCACTATTTGTAATCAGCCTGTTGGAATCTGTTCATTTCAATGGTTTAAACACGTAGTTCCATTTCATGTCTTAAATTAGTGTTTCCTTATATTTTACTGATTTATGTATTGGTTGGAGAAAATTTAGCTCCATTATAGAATATAAGCTGAAACAAATTCTGAGCTATTTATATATAAAGTACAAAGTGTATTTACCTTTCGAATTCGTCTGCACCCGATAGAGAAATATAATAAAAGAGTAATACTTAAAAATTATTTTAAAAATAATAAAAATTGAGTAACTTGACTTTTCAACCAATTTTGGTACACGTTTCAAATATCTTGTTTTGAAAGTACATCTTATTTTCGCTATTCAATGGTGTAAAAATTAAAAATATACGATGTTTAGAAGTTAAAAAATTGCAGCAAAAGTTAAATTTAATTTTCTGCTTTTGCCAACGTCAAAATGAGGTCTGTTCTATATTACATAAATAGAAAGGTAAGTAAAACAAAATTCCAAATTATTAAAACATCTTCTTAATGCTTTTTTCCCCGCTAGATATATTCATATTAAATATATATGATTCAACATTTATCAATGTTGTTTTATTATATAAATTTAAGCTACTAAATCTCTGCAGTAATAGCTCTCTAAATATCACATTCCATCTCTCCCTGTTAAAGGTATTAAAAATTGAATAATGACAGTTTAATAATGGAGCAATTTGTTTCTTTTTCTTTACTTGAAACTATTAAAACTCTTTTTTTTTTGTTATTATACTATATACGTTGCAATGATTTATATTCTCTTATTATTAATCCATATTTATATAGTTGCATAGTCATACATATTCTTATACCTAGCTATTAAATACATCTTTAATAAGTTAAGAAGATAACGGATAACGGAAATTTATGTAACAGAATACATTCTTGTGGGAATAATAAAGTTGCCTGCCTTACATTAAACAATTTAGAATGTTCGAAATGAGAGTTCAAATCAGACATTATATATTTAAAGAAAAAATTAGAAAACAATTACATGAGATTTATCATGATTTTTATTGTAGTTTGAAACAAATTACTCTAATAAAATATATTTCAGTTCATGAAAATGTAATGAATAGCAATATGTTCGAAATCGAATATTTCCTTACTATCCTTGCAACAAAATACATTACGTTTCGTTAACATATTAATTTATAAGGAATTCGTTTTAAATTAACATATAAAAAATATTATTAATTTCCTTAATATTGTTATTAACAATATTTTAGCTTTTTTTTTATATTCATAAGAAAAGGTTATTGGAATCGAGAAAATCATCGATTTCCATTTTTTTAAGGATTTACAAGTTTGGGGTGCCCTGAATATGATTTTATTATTTTTGGTAGAAGTCTGTCTATCTGTGTACATGTGACAGAAATTTAGTGGGAGATCTAATTTCATAATGTGCAGGGAATTCCATAAGGATCAATATTCACTTAGATCTTTTGATTGGTGCTGAATACATTTTGCAATCGCCGAACAGGTGGCTTTTGTAGTCCATGTTTTTCGCGATTTTCGTGTTTATTGACTCTCGGCATTTATTGGATGAAGTAGCATAAAATTTAAAATGTAAGATGCTTTTATTGTACAACTATGCTGATTGAATTTTGGGCTTTTATCATTTAACAGGGAACGCTGCTGTTCTACGCTTTACTGCCAATTCTTAAAACACTTTTCATTTTAGATTGGGTTGCGAATGTCTTACGAATGTGTTGTGCCAAATAAAAAGATTGTGGAAAAAGTGTTGTTAAAAATTACAAGAAGAGAAATGTGTTTTCAAAACATTCCTTTTTAAAATTGTGTTGTAAATGTTTAATAATGTTTTATGTCTGTGTGTTATTTTAAAAGCACCATTTAGAAAGTGTTTTAGATGTGTTGTTTTATAGTGTTCTAAATCGTGTGGTGTTTACAATGTATTGTTAATTTGGTGGTAAAGTGTTGTGCAGAACAGCACTATTGTAAAAAAATATTTTCATCAACACTAATTACAACACGATTTCAACACAATTAACAACACTATTTTTAGAACACATTTTTAGATAGCAACATTTTTCCAACATATTAAGAACATATAGCAACAATTTTGCAACATATTAAGAACACAATCACAACACAAAAAATATTTCGTATATGAAGTTTTCTGATTCACAACACACTAATGTGTTTTTAATTTGGGGATAAAAAGTGTTGTAAAATGTGTTTATTTATGTGTTTGAGAATTTGCAGAGTGAGCGAAAGTTACATAATCGCATAGGTTTACTTTATATTTACCTATTTACAGATATTAAAAAAAAAAACTTTTACACATAAAAATCATGTCATTTAAAAAAGTACTTACTTTCTTCCGGACAGAAGAAGTCAGTTTTTAAAACTATTCTTGCTTAATTATTATTTAATATAATTATTACTTATTAATTAAACTATTCTTCCTCTAATAAAAACTGTTCTTGTTTTTAAAGACTGACTTCACTAGCCCGAAAGAAAGTTACATCCTTTTTTTAAATGTGATTATTACGTGATTATTGTGTGTAAAAAATCGTTTTAATGTCTGTAAATAAGTAAATATAAAGTAAAATTATGTGATTAAATACGGCATTATTGTAAGTTACTTAAAGACTGTTTCCGAGGGTTTTGTATAATTTACTCTCTTGTTGTAATCATTATTGTATCTCTCATACAATTACAAATACCTCGTTCACAGTATCTCACAACCTTGTGTATGGATCCATTCTTTTTGTTATGTACTTTATAGCTATACCTCAATTTCCATTTAGTTGAAATGGGTTAAATTTTACACGTGAGACTATTAATTAATATATAGATATGTTGTTAAGAATTTTATTTGAATGTCCAATAAAGGGTTGTGTTTTGCAGGCTATTTTGATACGCGGATCCCTGTAAATGCTAAATTGAACCATTTGCTTTATACATTAGCTTCAAGTTATTTGGGACACTATTTAAATTGGAGAATATGTGAAGATTAAATAAAAAATTTTCGTCATCGGATAATGAGTACAGGCGCTTTATCGGAACAAATCGTTCTAATGCACGTGTGTTCCAATTGGCACTCTTGGTAGGATAGCAACGTCCCCTGCAGTTCCTGTTCATAATCTAATCTAAGATACACACTAAATTATGTGTAGGTTATTAGATTATTGTAGATTTTTTTATATATATTTGGAAAAATAGTTATTGTCCTCGTCAGGGTAGGAAATCAAAAGCATACCTGAAGCTTTTTATTGGTTGAATCCGCAATTTATTCGTTTTCCGATTAGTCTATACAGTAATCTGTACTTTCCCTTTATTTTCAACAGAGATGGATACTTCTGTTGCCACTATGACAAAAAAGTAATAAAAACTACAAAAAAATTCACAACTCAGGAACAGATTGAGATACAGCTTTCAAATAAATTGCATTTAAGAGTACATTTTTTTTTTCTATACGACGGTGTAAAAAGTAATATTGTGGGATGTTTAGAAGTTTAAGAATGAAATTTTATTTAAAATGGGTCGTCAGATTTCTTGGAAATCTGACGATGGACAAGCCTTTTCCCGAACAGCCAATGAAATGCTTGGGTAATACGTAAGTTTCAGGAAATCTGCCGAGTTGCACAGGCGATTTTTGTCGCTTGCAATTTGAACGTGTAATAACACTATTAATATTTAATTCATGGCGTACGTAATGTATGATCAATTCCGTGTGATTTTTTATGCCTTAAATTTTACTCTTTGAAAAAATCATTTTCCAAATGGTCGTTGTAATTTGTTAAATTGCTTTTTTTTTTTTCCTTTAAAAATAGCATAACATAATTAAAATGCACTCCAAGCAGTTTTTCCCTATTTTATTATGTAACGGCATTCTTTTGTTTGACCCTGTATATGAGTAATAAATTCTTTTCACCCCTACAAAATCAAAATTTTAGTGCACCTCATAAGTGCATTTCAATTTCATTATATTTGAAATGGCGTAATTTTATTGAGATTCAATACAACATTTTTTTTTCAATTGACCGTAACGGGAATAATTTTGACTGCCCCTGTAAATACATAACGTGTAAAAACATATGTCAATAAACATGTCAATAACTCATAAAAATCACAGTACAATTCATTTCTATTTGAAAATTTAGAGCACAGACAGACCGACAGAAAACCCGAAGTCAGAAAAGCTTTTCAACTTTACCGGGAAGTGTTAAAAATAATTAAAAAAAAACATATAAATTATACTATCTAACATTAAATGTAAAAAAAAAAAAAAAAAAAAAAAAAAAAAAAAAAAAAAATGGTTAATTGAATTTTTCACACTAAAATAATGTCTGTATAAATTTATCATCTATAATATAAATAAATCTATATACAATATTTGTCTTTCTTCAAATTTTTTTTAATCAAATGACCAAAAAAAAAAAAAAAGAAAATAGATTTATTATGAAAAAAAAAAGTCTGAGATCGTGTTCGCTATTTTTTTCCCAAAAGGATTAATTTTTCAAGAAGATTAACGTTAGAATATACATTTTTTTTTTTTGTTTTTGTTTTTGTTTTTTTTTTGTTTTTTTTTCGCATAGGGAAAAAACTTTTTTTAAATGTACTTATTTGTTCTTGTAAAAAATCTAAGGTAGGATTAAAGCAGATTAATGGTAAATTTATCAAATTAATCAATTAAAGGTGACCCAGGGAAAAGATTTTAAAATGGTATGGGAAAATTACTTTTACAACATTATATATGTAAATAAACGGGGAAAAAAGTATTTGAACGTATTCTTACAATTCAAAAGTAAACAGAAAGTTAAGGGACATTTTAACTTAGTGCGTTTTCGGGTAATAATTAAAAGAAGTCGAAAAAATAGAATTTAAAAATAATTAAAAAATTTTCTTTAGAGCATTTCAACTCTCGTAATTTTATGCATTTAATCAACGTTTTAAATACGCAAGTTTTAAAGCAGAGATGTCAAGTCAAATAAGGAATAGGCTACACATTATAAAATCAAATTTCTAATAGAAACATGTTTGATCTCTGCGGAGGTACGCAAGTTACATCAGTGGCTAATGCTTTTTTTTTTTTTTTTTTTTTCTTAGTTACAATTATACTATTATACTATTAATAAATACTATATATATATATATATATACAGGGTGGTCATAAATATATATATATATTAAAATTTTAACGTTAATATTAATGCTGTTAATTTACCATGTTCGTTTGTAAAAGATGTTTGTTGAACATTAAAATGTTTATTTGGGGAATAACAGCATTTGAAAAACTTATATTATGGTTTCAGAAAACTGATTAACGCACAATTAAAAGCTACTTCGAAACATTTTCAGACATCCGGGGTGGCAAAAGATACTTTGTTCTTAAGAATTAGTTTTTAAATCTCAAAAATGATTTGGGTTATGATGTTTGTGAAGTTAAAGAGAGTTTTCGCAATTGTGGGTAACTTCATGGAGTTTATTCTATAATTTTGTTCATGATTATATTATATTTCATGAATCAAGAACCATTTGTCTTTTTATCTCACAGGCTATCAAAGCCTGAGAGCTAATGTGCCCGCAGGTTCTGTGTGTACGTACGTAACGCGATAAGTCTTGATAGAAGCATGCGATTTGCTTCAAAAAATTCGAGGTTCATTCTGATAAGGCGATTCAATGATTAGTTTCGGGGATCATGGGTTAATCATAAAGAGGAAAAAGGGTGGGCTAATCTACCCCGCGCCCTCAATTTAGATAAACGGGTTTTAATGCAGAATTATCCGATTTGCTTCAAATTTAGTATGCCGCCTTATTCTAATACGGCGCTATCCAGTCTTGATTTCGAGGTTCATTGATTAAGTATAAAAGGGGAAATGAGGGAGCTATTCCACCCTCCATCCCGCCTCTTAATTTATATAAATGTGTTTTTTATGCATAATTATCCGATTTGCTTCAAATTTGGTATACAGGTTTACTCTGATAATGTGCTTCCCTGTTTAGATTTTGAGGTTCATTTATTAAGTATAAAGGGTGGAAACGGGTGTGGCTAATCCTTCCCTTAGTTTATTTTTCGAGAGGCGTTTTTTTTTAAATAAGAGTATAATATACAATTAGTGAGAATAGCCTGTAGCTCAATGCCGTCAGTTTAATTGTGCACATTTTTTTATTTTACTGTATATAATTAAATTGACAAAGTATTCTCAACTTAGCATATATTTTCTTAAATGTTATAGCAAACTTTCTGATGACAAATAAATAAATAAAATAAAATAAAATAAAATATTTTTAAACCATTTCTGAGAGCTTATTCAAAATTATTAACTTCTTCATTAAATAAATTCTGTGAATTAATCATTATTCACTACCTATTGAAGCCAAAACTAAAATATATAAACTCTTTATTTTAATAAACCTTTAAATTCTCATTCACGCTACTCAATTTTTAAAATTGCTTTTTTAATCTGTTACTTTTTAGTTTGCTGAATTTAATATCATCTTATACTTTAAAACAGATTGTAATTTATGCATTATTAAAAGCTTTTTGAAATATTAATCTCGATTTTAAAAGTTTTTTTAATAGAAAGCGAGGGGAATTCCAGAGCAGATATTTAAAAGTTTTTAAATCAATAAGTCTTAAAAGTACAACTCTGCTAAATTACTATTAAGTTTTATTGCGTTTTTAAAGAGTTTTGTAAGCTATTTAAAATTTTCATAGTAAATGGCATAGCTGCGCTATTATTGGAAAACGATTAAAAATTGCTACATAAACCAGTTAAAGGGCATCGCTTTAAAATATTTCATATTAAAGATCTCTTGCAGTTTTCTCCGTTCTGTTCGTGAAAAAGTCAGGGAAGAAATAAAAAAATAAATAGACGGAGGAAATATAGTGAAGCAGATATTTAAACGTGTGAGAGAAAGGGTAGCATGTGAAAAAGTTATTAAAAATTAATGAACAGCGTGTGAAACAAAAATATATATAAAAATAAAAGTTATATTTTATTTTAGAAAAATAAAGTAATTAAAGGGATAATAAATATAAACTTCAAATATATAAATTAAATATTTTATTCTAAATTAAGTAACTATTAATGCGTCCGTGTTCATTTTTCTTATCGATTCATATATATATATATATATATTATTTTTTTTAACTTTGCTTATCTTTGTTTTACCTCTTCTTTTGTGTGTGTAAAGTTATTAAAAAGTAATGAACAGCAAGTGAAACAAAATAAATAAATAAATAAAAGTTATACTTTGCTTTAGAAAAATAAAGTAATTAAAGGGATAATAAATATAGGCTGCAAATATATAAATTGGATGTTTTATTCTAAATTAAATAACTATGGAGGCATCCATGATCATTTTTCTTATCGATTCATATATATTTATTTTTTTATCTTTGCTTATCTTTGTTTTACCTCTTCTTTTGTGTGCGTAATATTACAAAAAAAATAAGTAGTAAATGAAAATGGCAACTAAATTTATATTTGTTAATTTCATAATTTTTATTTACACTGAAAACTTTTTAAACATATTTAGTATATATTTCATGTATTAGGCATTGCTATGATGTTTAGGAATTTAACACATAATATAAGACGGAGACAAAGAAACAGAACTCACCCCACCATATTCTTAATTTTTATCTTAAATTATTAGACATTTATAACATCAGAGGCAAGGAATTGCTTATTAAACACTAATGATTAAAGCCAAATTGAAGCTGTAAATATGCTAAATTTTATTCAATTCTTTAAAACATCCTTGATCAGTAATATATATATAGGCTTATTTAAAGCAAACTTAACGACTGATAGATTTAACTGATCAGTTGCATAAATAATTCAAATAATATATCTGGATGATTCTTTGGTTATTTTTTTTTTCTGGAGATTTATAAACGGAGAGTGGAAACATTTAAATTAAATATCCTGTTCCAAATTAAATAACAGTCAATGCATCACTGTTTTTTCTGTTTTACAAATTCAAACAATTATCTATCTTTGTTTCTAATTAAAATCTGTTTTTTTTTTTCCTTTATCGTTTGTGTGTAAGAATACTTAAAAATTAAAAATTTAACTGTCTTTACGCATCTGAGAATATTTTTTACATTGAAAATCCTTAAAAATTTAAGAGAAGATTTATCATATATAATTGGGAATTAACATCGAGATTTAATAGGCGATATTAGATAGGATAAAAGAAAAAAGAAATTTTGGAATAAAGCATTCTTTAATTAGTTTAATAAAATATTCGTAATTCCTAATAGCTAAGTAAAATAATTAATCGATTATCATTAACGACAAAAACTAGTACTATCACACTCTAAAAAAAATCCATCATTTGAACGTATTTTCCCATTGATTATGTTTAGTTAAAACACGAAAATTCGAGATATGCTTTGACGATCTTTCGCAAAAATACACGAAATTCATTAATCTAACTTAAAAATTACCTGAAATCATTCAGTCAAAAGCTGCATTTTCATCAAATCACTCGGGTGTTCCGGAAACTATGCTGCCTAGTGTTTTTTCGTGTTAGAAAATGCATTTTTACGCAAGTCGAATTTTTATTGCTAATCAGTAGGTTTAATAATTAACTTATTTAAATCAAATTTATTTATAATAAAATTCAGTTGAATTTAAATATGTCTGTGATTGAAGTAAAAAAAAAAAAAAAAAAACGAACACCAATGGTTCATTAGAAATTAATTTCCTATACTGTAAACAAAAAAAAAAAAAAAAAAAAAAAAAAAACGTACGTAGTACTGAAACATATGGAAAAACTAAATGTACAATGTACTTTGGTAATTGCACATGAAAACATTACGACAGATTTCCCATTCCGTAAGAAAAAAAAAAATAATAATAATCCATTATCAAGAAATATTTCCCTTAATTTCAGTAACTATTTACAGATGTACCAATCAGAAATCTTACAAAGTAGGATTAATATGGAAAAGGAGGAAATTCTCAATAAGTAATGACTTAACTACTGTTTAAAATTATTGGTAATGTCCAGCAGTTAAGTGATTACAGAGTAGTCCAATTAAATCCCTACCAATTGTGAAAATACGGGAAGGGTTCCGTATCCTGTTCTGGTGTCGCGATTGGTGAAGTAGTCCAAAATGGCGCCAAAAGACCGTTTTAGCATCTTGACAACATTTTCAAGATGGCGGATAAAGAAGTTTTTTTTAATTTTTATGAACATATATTTTTATATTATAAACATTATATTTGTATTATATATATATATACGTATATATATATATATATATATATATATATATATATATATATATATATATATTAGACACACATGTAAATAAATACTGTTTAAAATTACGGGAAGGGTTCCGTATCGTGTTCTGGTGTCGCGATTGGCGAAATAGTCCAAAATGCCGCCAAAAGACCGTTTTAGCATCTTGCCAACATTTTCAAGATGGCGGATAAAGAAGTTTTTTTTAATTTTTATGAACATATATTTTTATATTTTAAACATTATATTTGTATTATATATATATATACGTATATATAAATATATATGCAATTATATATACATATATAAATATATATTAGATACACATGTAAATAAATACTATATACTTATATATATTTCATAATTTATTCATTCATTATACATGTAAATTAAAGCATAATATTATATTATAAATGTTAATATTATATACATATTAAAACATGTAAAAATGCACACACAATATATTTACATAATATTACATCTACTGAAAAATGTTGTTTAAAAGAGCGGGGAATTATAAATTAAATAAAAATTTAAGTATAAAAACATATGTATGCAAAATTATTACTTACCCACGAGTAGCGTTCAAGTAATAAAAAAAGCAACCTCAAATGCTAAAGATTGCAATAACTACATCAAAACATTTATCAAAAAAAAAAAAAAAAATACTCGCCAAGAAAACCAGAACTCTTACCGAAAATATCTATGGCACATGAAAAACAGATGAACTTCGATTATCAGCATAATCCGGGCTACTTTTTTTTCTAACCATACACTATCAGAAAAACTCGTCTATATACACTAAACTATTCCTCATTTTTTAACAAATAATATCTGTATTTCTAGAAAACATGTTTTGACCTTGAATTTTTCCCGAAAGTCTAAAAAAGAGGGAGAAATTAGGTTCATTACAGCACGCATGCGTATTGGCACTATTAATTCTAAAATCCGAATTTATTTAAAAAATAAAAAGCCTAAAATTCTATAAATTATGATTTCAAATTTAATTTAAAAAGAAACAAAAGAAAGAAACATATAAAACGTTTTCGAATTTAAAAAAAATAACAATTCTCTCATTCGTTTAAAAGTACTCATAATTTATCTTTTAAAGTTATAAAAATTATTCACATTTAAAATACAATCTAAATATATTTATAGATAATGTATTTAGATACATTTATAGATAATATATTTAGATATGTTTACAAATAATATAATAAATCTTTATATAGATATGTTAATTAAAATATTAAATGGAAAAAATCGATTTTACTCAAAAACATTTCTTCTCAAATAAAAATATAATATTCATATTTTACATGTAACAAAAATAGTTATAATTCATATTTTTATCGTATATTAATGCTAAATTATTAAAGCCCCAACAACAATCTAACTGCAAAATCTTTCCGAAATTAACTTAAAAATTCCCAACTTTTTAAAGAAATTCATCAAGCCGTGCCATTCTGAAGGAAACATATTTACTTCAAACTATTACACTGCAACTGTAGCCGAGCTATTAACTTTTATCTTATAATCACTTTTTTTCAATTGACGTATATATCATCGCTTGTAATTCAAATAACGAAAATATTCTGGTAGAATTGCTGCAAACAACAACAGTACATTTCCGTGATTTGAAGAATGTATATCTGAAAGTGTACTAACAACGTAGGAAATTCACAGTTATGCAATTCTTTAGTTTTCAAGTGCCTCTTCATGCTCGGTTTAGATTTATCTGGACCAATCTTTACACTGTAAAAAAAAATCTGTAATGTTACTAAAATTTCTCTAGGAAACTGGTATTCCTAGAACATTTTATGTAGCGGCAACAACAAAAATTCATGTAACAGACACACTTCTGAGCCGAAAATAAAGAAAACTGGGATGCCCAGAACTTTTCATGTAACTGCAGCCAGGGTTACAAATAATATTTTTGTAAGATTACTGAAATTTTAGCAGATCCATTTATAAAGTTACAGATTTCTGTAGCTTTACAAAAACTGGTTCTGTAGATTTGCAGATTTTTTCGTACAGTTACAGATGAAAGTTTAGTAAGCACGTAAATTTACATCTGTAGAACTACAGATTTTTTTTTTACGATGTAGAAATGTAATTGAATGGAATCATTTCTGAAATAAATGAATATGCTTGTTACAAGTAAATTTCTGTAAAAACTTTTCTGTTATTTTCAGAAAAACAATAGATTTTTAACGTTTCAGATTGGTCATTCTTCTTAACGTTACTAAAATAAAGAAAAAGTCCACAGATAACTATGAACCCACATTAAGTTTTCACAAGCATTACAACTATGAGAAAATGTGTCTACAACTTTTAGTATTATTAATTAATCATCATTAATAATCAAAATATTAATCATTTTATTGTTAAAAGGTTTGTTAGTTACTCCCATTTTGCAATTTAACAATAATTCTTTGAATAATAAGATTCCAATTTACAGATTTTTCTCAAATGGCATGGCCTTCATTTGATTAGAATCCTTCGTATTGTCTACAATTTTACAAAAGCGCAACGCAATATGGAGAGTATTTTGAAAATTAATGAATATTAAAATTTAGTACCAGGTTGTTAAGCCCACTGCTCAGTGTTGTTGCTAATGTGGCCAGGCACAGAATACACATTTCCCTTAATATCTTGCAATTTTAATGTAATTTCCGAAATCCGCTTGTTACACAATACTTTTATTAAAAATAATTGTACAAGATGATCCGATAATAAACCTATTCATGAATGAAAGTTCCCATTAAATTCAATTACACTGATCAGACAAAAGTTTATCACAAACCATGTATAGCCAATTAAGTGAGTTCTCATACAATTGCTCATCCTAATTTAGAATGAGGTGGGAGGATTTCGTTAAGAATCAGCCATTTTTCTGAAAGAATTTTACATCATCGCAATATAATATTACAAATTCTTCAATGAATCGCAAAACATTTATAAACTGAAGAAAGAAACATTAAGGTAAATGCACCTACAGTAGGCCACATACCCGTAGTGAGCCACTAATTTTTATAATGTTTAAAAACAAGCGGAAAATGTTTTTCTGAAAACGACTGAAAGAAATCTGATTGACTATTATCCTTAAATGTTAACTTTAAATAAACCTATTGGAATAACTGTTTTTTTCTGCTGGCACATTTGTTTATTTTCTAGAGTGTCTTCAAAAACAGATTTTTTTGGCAAATTCGTAGAGATTTCTTAAGATATAAGTTTTATTTAAAACATTGTTTCTTTAATATTATGTT
Organism: Maratus speciosus; assembly: GCA_963932465.1. NCBI lineage: Eukaryota > Metazoa > Arthropoda > Arachnida > Araneae > Salticidae > Maratus > Maratus speciosus. The sequence goes on from OZ010786.1 coordinate 386,305,546, forward strand.
TTATTTTAAATTATACCACTGTTGATTACTCTATTACATTGTAAATAATTTGTTGGTTAAGCCAAAAACTTAAAGATTCATGCACCAAAAATTTCCTAGGCTCACTACTGAAGCATACAGGAAGGTAACATTTTTTTATTTTTCACTTTTCCGAAGAGTATATTTTAAAACCTTGACTGTTTATTCTGATACATGAAGATTAGGACTAGACTAAAAAAAGATACATCTTTTGGAATTCATGAACACTTTAATAACAATTAGACAAATGTCCTTAAGAGGCTCACTACACTGTAAAAAAAAATCTGTAGTTCTACAGATGTAAAGTTACATGCTTACTAAACTTTCACCTGTAACTGTACGAAAAAAGCTGCAAATCTACAAAACTAGTTTTTGTAAAGCTACAAAAATCTGTAAATTTACAAATGAATCTGCTAAAATTTCAGTAATCTTACTAAGCTTTTATTTGTAAACCTGGCTGCAGTTACATGAAAAGTTCTCGGAATCCCAGTTTCCAAAAAAATTCTTAGTAACCTTACAGATTTTTTGATTTTCGGTGCAAAAGTGTGTCTGTTACATGAAATTTTGTTGTTGCCGTTACATGAAAAGTTCTAGGAATCCCAGTTTCCTAGAAAAACTTTAGTAACTTCACAGATTTTTTTTACAGTGTACTGGTGCGTTTACCGTAGTGAAAGATTTCAAATGTAGCGTTCATATACTCTGAGGACATTGTGAGGAGCTAATTGCGTGATGAGCTAATTGCTAAATTGCCTTATAGAATGCGTGCGTATTTTCTAAAATGCATTTTTTAAATCCTTAATTTAAAAATTTTTAAAAAGGATTTGTGGTTTGATTGACTTTACAAATTTCATTTTATGTTATTATTTTTAAAACCTTTCCTATTTCACGAAGATCATTAATATAAAAAATTATTATTATTATTATTTTTAAATTTGCATTTCACATAATTCAGATTCGCTCAATTATCTGAATTAATCGCCTTATTTTTTCAATATATATTTACAATCATTTCATGTTAAAATATAAATTCCTTTTCAGCATTGTGTTTGAATTTTTGTAAAGCACGTTTTATATTTACATGCATCAGTTCTTTTACTTTATTAATAATAGGGAGCTTTAAACTTTTCACATTAAAGTTCATAAAGAGCGGAAAACTTCTTGAGGAGCAAGTAATGTAAAAAGAAATAGATCCGCATAAATCAGTCTCACAATACATATTCATTGGTTCTAAAATTATACTCCATAATTTAAGAGAAGAAAATTCAATTCGTATTCTTTGCGATTCGATTCTCACATACATTATTGCGTTTCTATAAAATCTATTTTACATACTTATACAATAGCAGCTGAAAATAATGAATTTCAATCTGAATGTCAGTTTTCTATGGCCCTTTATATATATCTTCAAAAGTTTAAATCCCTTAAATTTCTTAGAATGCCAATGTAGGTTATCTAATGAATGAAAAGTATTGCTGTTACATTTATTACAGGGAAATAAATTGATATTTATAAGAAGCAACATTATAATGAACTACCGCATTTGGCAATTTAAAAAAAAATAATTGTCCCTGATTTTTTTTTTTATGTCTATTGATTGCACCACTGCATTATTCATGTACTCATTCGTAAGCATATCGAATAAGTAAATTTTAAGGAAATACTCGAAATAAAACAGAGGGACTAAATGCTTCTTAGGATCTTTTACTTTTGTCTTTCTGTAACATTTTCCTAATTTAACACTTTCCTGTCGTAAATATAAGTCGTAAAAAATACGTTTTATTTAAAGTCGAAAATCTTAAGAATTAGGAGAGAAAAAATTACAAATTAATTAAAAAAATTTATAAGAATTCGTACATAATATTTTATTATCTAAAAACAGTATTAAGTGAAAAAAAATTCTGAAAAAGGGATATTTGAATAATATCAGATTACAATTGCATAGGATGCTTTCTAAAAAAAAAATAAAAATAAAAATAAAAAATATATATTTTTATATTACTTTCGAAATTTTTTATAATTATTTTTACATATAAGATATTAAAAAATGTAATGCTTTTATAAAAGTTTTGTCAAAAGATAAGATAATAATATGAACGTATAAGACGAACATTAAAACATATTATCGAAGCAAGAAAAAAAAAATCTAGATACACATATTTTCATATTATAAAATTAACACTTATTTTAAAGACTGGTTGTTCTTTAAAAGTGCTTGTTTCATAAAATATGAAGTACATTTTAATTTTTGGCACCTCTTTTAAAATACTAGTATTTCACAATGAATATTCTGGAGTTCAGAGATTTGCCCTCTGTCAAATAACACCGACCTTTTTCAAGGGCTCTTAATAAAATTACGAAAAGAAATTTTCGGCCAAAAACCATGAACAATAGTAAGCACAGTTGCAATTTTATTTTAAAACAAAAATAAATTATTAGTTTTTTTAATCGGTTCATATAAAACCATTTAACATTGTTGATCATTCGATAGCTGAATATAATACGTTCCAAATGTAGAAAAGATATTTCTATTTGTAGGGCATAGAATTACATGGTATTTAACATTTTTTTTCCTCCGTCAAGAATCGATAAAACAAACCGGAATTTTTTCCACTAACAAGTTTATTTTTATCTATTCTGATTTTTTTGTATGCAAAAAATATATAAACTGGTATTATCCAAAGCATTATCCATGTTTTTGCGAGCATTTCTTTGCGCAGTGCAGTATTGTGAATCGAAGACTCATCTGAAAGACAAAAACAATATGTGTTACGAAATACAATTACTTTTGCGGTGTCATCAACCTATTTTCATTTAAACTGACCGACCCACGGGGAAATATTTCACGCAAAACCTGGTCAAAAATATAAAAATTAAAATTTTCTCAACAATCGTAAAAAGCATCCTTTTTAATAGCTGACTAACTTTTGCTTCGAACTATGTCTATTTCAAGAGCATGAGTCATATCCGGCGACTCCTATACTGTAAATAAAAAATCTGTAAAGTTACTAAAATTTTTCTATAGGAATCTGGGATTCCTAGAGCTTTCTATGTAACGGCAACAACAAAAATTCATGTAACAGATACACTTTTTCACCGCAAATCAAAAAAACTGTAAGGTTATTAAGAATTTTTTTAGGAAAGTTGGATGCCAAGAAATTTTTATGTAACTGCAGCCCGGGTTACAGATAAAATTTTAGTAAGATTACTGTAATTTTAGTAGATTCTTTTGTAAAGCTACACACTTCTGCAGCTTTATAAAAACTAATTTTGAAAATTTACATCTTTTTTGTACAGAATACGGATAAAATTTTTGTAAGCATACACATTTCTGTAACTTTACATCTGTACATCTTACAACTTTACATAACTTAATCATATTATTCATATTTTTAACATCTTTTTCTGTACTCTTCTTAAAGGACGTCACTTTTTTCTTCGTTTTCAAAATATTTCTAAACTCGATGCTGAATTTAATATTTTATGTGTTAAAAGTGGGCGAACTGTGGGTAAGATTTTAACACTTCATAAAAAATTAAGTCTATACTTTAGAAATATTTTGAGAACTAAGAAAAAAAGAGACGTCTTTTAGGAAGTATACACAAAACATAGACGTGCATCAAATGCCGCTAGACTTTACACTGTTGAGGGGAAATGGGAAGCTGAGTGACCAACTCCCTTAATCGCATTCTATGCATAGTGAAATTCTGCGTATGATATGCGTAATGCGACCTTTAAATGTAAAAAAAAGCATTATGCATCTTTGATGTAATAACTCAAAAGGGCATCTACTTTTGATCATTATATTATCTGAAGAAATTTGTTTCTTGTCAGTATATGGGTCATTAAGTCTTCCGTAAATATTAGTCCAATTCAAGTGTAGTTGTTTAAATAACGAAATAGATTTTAATGGTATATGGTCTTTACAACATGGCGCGATCAATTGTATGATGCATCTTCTTGCTGAAATCTTTTATGTGGTAAAATAGGATTTAAATAGATAACAAAGGCCTTGCATTTGATAAAAATAATGCTAATGAAGGCCGTCTTAACCCTTTATGTACTGAATAATGAATTCATGAAAATTTTATCTTCCAAAGCATTCTTCGTGAATTGTTTAAACTACATTAGAAGATTTACATACTCATTTAATAAATTTTAGAAGGATTGAAGGATTTAGGAGGATTAATTTAAATTTGTATTTATTGAGATTTTCTACAATATTTATAGCCCCACTTAAATCTTTTATTTTAATTATTTTTCTTAGTATTTTGTAGAATTAGGAAATGTACAAATATAATGTTCTCACAATCGAAATATAGAAATATTTCCGAATCGAAAAATTCCTCCAAAACGCCAAGAAAGCTGAAAAGATGCCAAGGCAAAAGAAATCATCCTTCTAAAAATATTTTTGTTTTGTATAACCAATATTGCTTTTGGAACAAGGTAAAGTAATGTATCTGTAACTTATTCTAAACTGTATTACAACTAATCGATGTATTCAATGAATTTTATAACAAGTTATTTTAATGGTACTTACAAGTACCGTCAGTAGATAAAGAGTTAAATGTGTACTCAAAATAAAATTTTTCCATCCTCAACAGTTCGACTTATTTTCTGACTCATTTTTAAAAGTAAAAACATGAAACTTGCTATGATTTTTGAAGAGATGTATAAGTGGTCGTGTGTTTTCATTTTTCGCTCAATTAATTACGACTGATTTATAAACAATTATTTTCTCTATATGACCATTATTTTCGTTCCCAGATATCTTCCTTCGGGAAATTTATTTCAAAACGCCAACTTTGACAGAGTTTTTTTTTTTTCAACATATTCTGCCTTATTCAAAAAATTGACAAGCACGTCACATTATATAGTTTCTGAATAAGAGAATCTGTCAATTTGATGCGTTTCAGAACAAAAATGAATTTAAAAATGAATCAGAAAATAAGCAGTTTGGATTTGAGTACAGCCTTAATGCATACGCCGGAACTTGAACCGATTATTTTTCAGGGGTTTCATTAGTAGTTAAAAATTACATACTTTTACATTCCTCTGAGAAGTATTTCAGCTTCTCCCGAATTTCTGAAAAAAAAAATTAATTGTACAAACTTTTATAAACATTTCTTATTATTTCGTTACATTAAACGAAATTTGTAATAAAATCCTCATTTTACTTTAAAGACAAAAAAATCTAAAACTTTTTCTAAAACGTAAAGTTATATACATCTCAAATCATCAAATATATATAGCAATTCATCGTTTATAGCATATGCAGTATGAGCACCACTTTTTATTATTCGAAATAAGAATTTCAGTGATATATTTAAGCTTTTAATATTATTTTTAATGTGTCTTGGTTTTTAAAAGGAAAAAAAGTATACCTTCATTTCAATTTTTTAATTTTTAATTTTTTAATATTTTGAATTTTGTGATAAATAAATTATTTTTTCCATTTTTGTTTACGTAAGTTTTTTTTTTTTTTTTTTTTTTTTTTTTTTTTTTTTAATCCACAAATATCAGTGATGAATTTATTCTTTCGTTAAATGTGTTTTTAAATGCTCTTTGATAAATACAAAAAATAGTCAAGATTGTATTCAAGATCTTCGAGGACTAAATTCAGAAAGTGTTTATACAGAATAAAATAAATTCTTAGTATCAAAACAAAACTAAATATTTATTAAATCCGCTTTGAAGCAGGGGGTGGAAATAAACCTTTGAGATATTCCAATTTTACGAAATTCTGTCTGAAAGTTCAACTATTATCTAAGCCTTTGAATTATTCATACTTCTCCTCAAAAGTTTTCAGCTAATAAATTTCTCAAAGGTAGTTAAACGTGACAAAGTTTTCATTTTAAAGTAGACGACATACGCATTTACTCAGAGAAGTGATTCCCAAAGTCCCTCCACTTCTAAGTACGGTTACAATGATTCTGACACCTTAATTTTATATAACAGAAACGTATTTGGAAACTGGGTAGTTCATGTGTTTTCAAAGAATGGATATCTATGCAGTTATTAGTTTCGGTCGAAACTTTATGGAAGTCAAGCAACTCTAAATTGCTGTCTTTCTATTCTGAAAATTCACAGTTTATAAGATTCAAAATGCTTCTTCCATTACTTTTTATTTCGTATAAATTTATCAACAGATAAGCCATTAAAGCAATGGATTTTAGTCGTTTATAGTAGAATCGTAATTGTTTGTGTATACCTGAGTTATTATAACAATTAATGTGTTCATACTGTAAATTTGTCATGAAAGTATGTGGGTAAATAGGCAGGACCTGACTAATGCAGGAGCATGCGGGGAAGCTTCCCCGGGATGGGATTTCCCTCACCATGGGAGAAATCAGCATTTTCATTAAGAAGGTACCAAATGGTTAAAATTGCCCAAAAGCGACCCAAAATCTTTTTGACTAAAAACATTTTAAAATATTTAGGAAGGGAGTGTGATCCACCCCTTTCCTTTCTTCTTACCCATGCTTCCCCCCCCCCCACGACAAAAAAAAAGAATTAACTATATCTTCAGAAACTACTGAGTAATGTTTTATTATAACTTAGTATTCTATTGTTTCAAGATAGATTCATTATTGAGGTTTTCTTCTTAACGATTCGAGTTAAAAACATTTAGGATGAATAGTTGAAGGGCATTCCTACTTGATTTCCTATTGGTATTTTTATCTATTGACTATCTTTGTTGTAATACCCTGTATATAGATGTAAATAGTACCTGGCATAAAACTTATGTACATATACAAAAGGCATGAATTTTAGTACTAGTCACTTCAGATAAATTCACGAACAATTTCTATGGATAGATAAAAGGGGGGTCCAATATGTTCCGTTCCCCGAAGCATTACATACTTAACCCCTTCGCGACGGGAGCCTTTTACGAAATGTTTATTACTTTGCTACCGGTTTTATAAAACAGAAGTTTGTGCCTATTCAAATCGGGAAAATACTCGGATTAAATAAGGCAAATCTTACAGTAAAATTTTACTGGTGAGGATAAACGAGGATCCTTAGGCCTATTTCCGGCACGTATACGTGTCGCTCGTCCCCAAGGGGTTAAAGTCTGACCCGAAGATATGAACACTTTTTGGTACCAGTAGGACAAAAAAAGTATTTTTCTGAATCATGGATAAATCGGAGGAGGTTATTGTATATTTTTGTTTTTCGTTATACTATATTTTCTCATATTAGAAAACACTTTTTTGTGTTTTTTTTAAGTGTGCAGTTAAAGAAACTGTATTTTTACAAAAAACTTCATCATATTGAAATGTGTCATTTAATCCTTTATTTTAGTAAAGCACTTGATTCGTAACGATATTTACGGTATAACTTAGTGTGATATTATAACAGATTGCTTCTATATTTCATTCTATCTCTAATTCCCTCTAAGCATGTTCAATACATGTTAGTAATATATCCGCTTCATTTAAATGTCCATCATTAAGAACAGTCGGTTTTATATAGAGATTGAGGTATGTAGAAAAATGCTGCATTTTTGAAAAGATTTTACTTTCCTTTACATTTCTATCTTACGCAAATGCAATTAAATATATTAATTGATTAAATAAAATAAATTTAAATATATATATATTTTTTTACTTTCAACGGTTTAATTAAGCGGGCTTAAGAAATTAATATCAGGATGGTTATTTCAATACAAATAATTATGTAACGTAATATTTTTGTAAGTTTTCTATTTCCGTGATAATCTATCCAGGATATTACACTCTTACCACACTCTTACTTACTTCAGGATATTACACTCTTATTTGTCTTACTGGCTATGTAAAGAAAGAGTGCACAATTATCTTTCTTAGAGACTACCGCCAAAGATAATCTTTAAACTATAATATAAAATTAAAATTAAAATCTTAATTCGAACATTCTTTTCCTCTATTAGTATCTATATTTACCGATAGACATGCGCCTATATATCATATACAGTATGAAGTTTTTATCAGTATATCCTTCACAGAGAAATTAAATTTGGTTCGCATGACATAAAAGGATTTTTTACAGTTCTTTCAAATGTGTAATTTATTTGAGAAATTATCGTAATATTTAGAATGGATTGATGAAAAATAATTCATTGTAATTCTATGATACGTGCAGAGAAAGCTTAACCCTTTATTTACTGAATTCATGAAAATTTTATTTTCTAAAGCATTTTCGTGATATTAATACATGGAAATTATTCCAGATAGAAACATTCGCCTTGCATACAATATTTCAAATGAAAATCAAATTTCAAAGTAATTGCTTAAAAGGTGCAAAGGCCAACATAGTGAAAAAGATCCCATGCCAGCACTCGAACCCGGCCCATCAGTATAGCGCACTGACGTTCTACCGACTAAACCACATGGAACGATACCGAGCCTGGAAGTTTCGTGTTCGCCCCGGGTCGGTCGCTCACGATAAAATATTCCATCTTGTACTGCGTTTGTAACCTTGCCAACATATAATAGTGAGAAATTTTCCCGGCTGGGTATCGTTACATGTCGTTTAATCAGTAGAAAGTCAGTGCACTATACTGATGGTCCGGGTTCGAGTCCCGGTATGGAATCTTTTTCACTATGTTGGCCTTTGCGCCTTTTAAGCAATTACTTTGAAATTTTGTTTTCATTTGAAAGCATATTCGTGAATTTTTGAAACTACGTTAGAAGATTTACATAATCATTTAATAAATTTTTGAAAAATTTTAGAAGGATTGGAGGATTTTAAAAGTTTAATTAAATTTGATTTTATAGGAATTTTGTGCAATATTTATAACTCCTCTCAAGTGTTTTATTTTAAATATTTTTCTTAGTATCTTCTAGAATTAGGAAATGTACAAATATAATGTTCTTGCAACAGAAATATGGAAATATATCCGAATTGAAAAATACCCCCCCCCCCCCTCATCGCCAAGAAAGCTGAAAAGATTCAAATGCAAAAGAAATCATCCTTAAAAACTTTTTTGTTTTGTGTAACCAATAATGTTTTTGAAACAAGATGAAGTAATGCATCTATAACTCATTCTAAACAGTATTGCTATTAATAGATGTAATAAATGAATTTTATAAGTTATTTTAATGGTACTTATAAGCACCGTCAGTAGATAAATTGTAAAATGATCTGTTTGAAAGCAATGAACTAGAAATAATTTTATTACCAGAGAAAATGGTTCCGTCAGCCGGGGTGACTATGTCTCAATTTTTGCCTTTTGTTGTTTTTAGAGAACCAAACGTTATCGGAATTTTCCTTTAAACTTTTTTCTAAATCTTTTTTATAGTTTTAATATATTTATTTTAAATATTGAAATTAACATTTAGTATTTTTAAATAATAGTTTTTAATATTATTTGAAAAGTGGGACAAAGTCAACCTTGACTTAGGATGGCTTTGTTTCATAACTAAATAAACGGTCAAGTGCGAATATTACTCGCGCTAAGAGCGTTCCGTACAATAAATGTATGAATTATTAACTCTATTATTAAAAAAATCGTTGCTAAAAGTATAAAAGACTTTGAAGAAAGCTATACAACGTAGGGTTGGGTATAGATGTATATAATAGAAAAATGCGAATGGGTTTGCCATAAAAGTTCAAAGAGATATGAAGACTAAATAATACCAAATATTGCCATTTTGTATAACTCTTTTTTTAACCATATCCAAATCTGTTTATGATGAGCTTAATTCGGTACCGATAATAAAAGTAGTGCATATCAGTAGTGCTTCCTTTGGCATTTCATAAAACTAATTCAGCATAGTATTTTCTTTTTACAATGTAGCTAAAACAAAACCCTTGTTCAAAGTTTTAACTTGGCATTGTGCTAAGCGCGCTTCGAAAGAAGGTCGCAAAGTTGCCAGGCTCCATTGAACCGTGCCGCGTACTTCCAGATGAGTTTTTACTTAACTTTTAAAGACACGGGAGGTATATTGAGAGATCCACTTAATGCAAACTATTCGCGAATCAAATAGTATTTGATTAATTCTAGTTAAGGGTCTTGTACTTTTTACACGCGACGAAAATTAACGAAAAAATTCAAAATTTTAATTAGTCTATATTCATAACCTTTTGATGTATAAACAGGAAATTTTGACTATTGATTAAACAGATTGTGCTTTGTAATGTGCTACCATTAGAAATTTATTTGACTTTTACAGAATTTGTGTATTGTTGAAATCAAAAAAAGCTTTTTTTTTCACTTTTTAAGTCATTGCGCACGTGATATCTTAAGAAAGTATGTATGGATTGTCAGGAAATTTGGTAAAGATACTAATGAAATATGTGTGTTTAAAATTATGTTCTACTCTTACGCCAAAATTATTTCATTAACAATATATAAAAAGAATGTAAAAAAAAATCAAAATTTTACATTTTTAAAGAATAAAAATAGTCATAACTAAAAACATTACCCTTGTAAATACTTAAAATAGATCATTTTAAACACACATATTTGTTTTATACCTTTACCAAATTTCATGACAATCCATACATACATTCTCAAGATATGCGCGCAATGACTCATGGGGTAAAAAAGGGCTATTTTGAGTTTCAACTATACACAAATTCTGTAAAAGGCTAATATATTCCTAATGGTAGCATATTACAAGTACAATCTGTTTAATCAATATCCAAAATTTCATGTTTATACGTAAAAAGGTTTTGTAGATAGACTAATTCAAACTTTGAAGTTTTTCATTAATTTTCGACTAAATTTGTTTAAAAAGGTGCAAAACCCCTTAAATGAGTCTGTTTTTAACAATTTGGCTATTATTGCTTATATACTGCTACTCGGCATTGCACTACACAAATATATCGTTAAATGTTGTTTAAAAACATCGCCCCTGTCATTATGTATGTCCAAACCGTCCATATCTTTAAGGGTTAATATCTCGGCTAATTACCAACGATTTCTTCGAAAATCAGTATCAAAAATGCTTTTATACTTCTGCTACGATAAGTGCCTCCAGCATTCCTCAACACCTTTGCTGAATGCCTGCAAATCGAGATTTGTGAGTATCGAAAAAATGCACTTTTCTCAAAAACTATGTGACCCAGATTAATCGCTATAATTTTCCTGCAAGGTTTACATTAACGTCTACTTCTTCTATTTTTTTTTTATAATTTTAGTTTCAGTAGATTCGGAAATAGATGGGGGGGGGACATATTTTTGCACTATGTTTTCGACAATATCTCTGAAAGTATAATACCTAAAATTAAAATAAATGCATTTTTGAGTTCAGTCTTACGAAAACTTTCACACGATACCCCAAACGATATACAAAGAAAAGATTTTTTTCCAAGTAACTTATTTAGCCCCTTTACATTTTTCCTAAATATATTTGTCAATATTTAATAATCTGAAAATATTTGATTCGATAGTCCCTATTACTTCCCCCAATTTGAACTTTCCAAGTTCCATAGTTTACGAGTAAAGTGGCTGTGACAGACAGACACATGAGTGATCTTACAATGGTTCCGTTTTTACTTTTTAAGTACGGAACACTAAAAATGATAAAATAGGCCTTGAAAACTTTGTAAGACAACACAAACGTACTATTATGACAGAACAATAAAACATAATAAAAAATACTACGTCATTTCAATATTTAAAAAAAAAAAAAAAAAAAAAAAAAAAAACAGAATTTTTTTTTATGAATGTAACAAGAAAAACTAAATTTTATTCAAAAATCAGAATTATGCAAGACATGTAAAAACAACTAACAATTGAGATCGTAAGATTAACTTTTTTAATGAAAACAAAATTTTAGATAAATTTCACTTACTTTAGGCTTTGAAAAAAAAAATTCTTTTAGAAGAAATAGTTCTCTTATTGGCCGTTGGAGGGAGCATGTCGAATGTTTGAGAACCTTATAGTTTATTCATTAAAGTAATGATAATATTTCACCGCGTGGCGGGCAAAATAACCTCGGTTGATGGTTCTAACAAGTTCAGTCATTTATTTATATTATAAGGATATCAAATTAGACAGGTAAATTTGAATCTTAGATTTGTGCTTCTTCAGTACAATCATTCTGCACTAGGAAAAATTAAAAAAAAATTTTCGTATGTAACAGAAACCTTTACTAAAAGTTAAAGAAACATTGTGAAACTTCAATATTATCTGTTTTTCCGGAAAAGTCTTTTTATTGCCTTCAAAAGCTATATAAAAATAACGAGTCAGAAAACCTTAGATTTTCAATACTTACGGATTTGTTTCTAAATAAAAGTGCCATTTCACTGCTCGTACTTTTCCGAAATGTTGAGAATTTTTTACTATCTATGCAGGGTATCGCGGGATTATTGGGGCAAACTTTAAAGGGAGGTAGGACATCACAAGGATTCAGATTTACATAGCAACCCTTGGTCGGTAACGCTTTCCTGCCGCGGTAGTGACGACACAAAAAACACAAGAAAGAAAGGGCACGAACAGGGACAGAAAACGTGTTTATTATTTTTAGAGCTGCAAAAATTTCCGGGACAATACTGGAAAGTGCTGAGGAACTTGTTGCACGCATCGTGGCAGCTGCTGGGGTCCATGACATTGCCGGTATTTTTGAGAACATTAGATCTTCCATGCGCCGTAGAAGCGCTTCCACGCATCACGGGCCGGTGTCGTAATTTCGAACACCTACTGTAATGACGAACGTTGTCTCTTTAATCTTCTTTTTTCTTAGTTTTTTGCAGTACTAAGCATAAAAAACATGGTTTCTCCTCTTATTCATGTCCTGTCTTTCTTGTGTTTTATGCCGCCACTGTCGTGCCAGGACAGCATTTCAGACCATGGGTTGTTATGCAAATCTGAATCCTTGTGTTGTCCCCTACCTCCCATTGAAGTTTGTCCAATAATCATGGGACACCCTGTATACATCCAACAAAGTCTTTATTATATAACTTTAGATTAGTTAATATATCTTCTAATTACTTGACCACAAAAGATATAGCACACACTTAATATTTTCAAAATATATAATACTAAATAATTTTTTATAATACTAAAAACGTGTTGAACTTCAAAAATGTTTGTTTGCTCAATTATGCCGTTGCTGCCGTAGAAGAGTGTTGTATGGGACAGTATCAAGACATTGTCTCCTTCAGTGATTCAGCAATTGGAAGAGAAGTCCAATCGAACGATACCTCATCTGGTTAAGCAACCCTGAGAAAATTAATTCGTGTCCTGTGGACTGTACATATTGGTAAGGAATTAAACATATATTTGTATCGTAGCATATAATCTTAGATTGCGATATTTGGCGGCATCCTCTAATCGCAAATCCGCTGCCTGCCATTGGCACTTGGAACTTTTGACGCACTTGTTAAATATACAATATTTTGGAGGGAGAGGGATAAAATAATCTTCGGAAATGAACTAGAATGTGAATGCTAAAAATGATCTTTTTTTTATGTGTCCATTAATTTAAAATTTTCCAAATTCCTAGCAAAGGCTTCTCAAATTTCAGTCATTATCCTACCTATTTATGGGATCTTCAATATTTCTAAAAAAACGCTTTTCGAAATTAACATTTTTCTCATCAAACACTTTTCTCCCAATAAAAATCTCTAAAATTATTATTTTTCTTATGGTCCAAAATTTATCTACGATGTTAACTAAAGAATCTACATTTTAAAAATACTTTCGTTCATTGATATCAATCCATTTACAATAGTTTCAGTTTATGTATTTATGTATTTGAAATGCTTATTAAAATATGCTTTTGATTACATGTTTGAGAGTTTTAATTGTGTGCATGGACGTATTTATCCCGCAGGCAGATTCTAGTTCAGATATGAAATTCCTAAACAGCGTTAAAAGAAATTAATAAAGTGCGTAAAAAGGCATTATAAAAATTATCTTTATTATAAGCTGTTCACTACAGTCAGTTAAAATGTGGTAAACTGCTTGTGTACAGAATATAATTTTATGCAAATGAACAAAGAATCTACTTTGTAACTTTTTAATGTTCCCACTGTACATATTATAAGCGAAGAGAAGAATAGAATTATATATTTATATTTTGTAATTCGTACATGAGATAAAATATTTCTTATGTTTTAATGAAAACGCTGAATGTTTATATTGGAAAATTGAGGAAGTAAATTATAATAATATGTGGGTAACTGTAACATTACGGTAACTAATAATACAACAAATTATATTAAAATAAAAATTATAATTACATTAATTTGTAAAATACTTAATGTTTTTATACTATTTTTAATACTACGTTGGTTTTGAATAATTCTCCAAAGTTTTCAATGTTATTAGACTAAAATTAACGGAGTATCTAAAATCGGTGAAATACTACTATAATGACACATTTGAAGTGTACTTTTATTTTTTTACAAAATCGTATTTTTCCCATGCATAGTAAAGCTATGACACATAAAAATAGCACAATAAAAAAATTTTTTTTTCAACATTGGCAACGAAAATCCCTATTTTCGAAAAATTCAAAGTCTGATTCAATTAAGGACTAAGAAACTATATACATAACAATATCTTTCCTTTGCCTTCAAAACGTTCGGAAACAAAGATTTTCCAAAATTTAAAAAAGCATTTAAGAAACAAAAGTGCCTTTTGCTGCCCGTTTCAGAGTCAAAGAGAAAAAGACGAAATGTTTTAGACTAGCTTCTACAGTGAACTAATTGTTAATGCAGTTTACTAAACACGAAATATTAGTTTTTAATTTGATATTAATTCTCAAATAAATATTTTCAACTGCGTAACAAAATTTATCCAAGCAAATGTAACAACATAATATTAATTACATGCTTACTTTTACCTTAGAATTCTGTTTGTTTGTATGTTGCAATCAAATGTTGTTACTCAATTTTCAACCAATTCCTGTTGAAATTTGGAATATATATCTATTCCTGAGGGCAATATATGCATTGAACATTGATTTTTAGCTCACAGGCTATCAAAGCCAATGTCTAGGAGCCAATGTCTGTGCCAAAGAGAACTAATGTTCCCGCCGGTTCGGTACGTATGTACGTAACGCGATAACTCTTGATAGAAATATCCGATTTGCTTCAAAAAATTTCTAGGTTCATACTAATAAAGCGCTTCCCTGATTAGTTTTGGCAGTTCATTGGTTAAGTATAAAGCAGAACGGGGGCTAATCACCCCTTAACTTAGAAAAATGGGTTTTTCATGCAGATTTATCAGATTTTATTCAAATATGGTATGCCAGTTAATTTTGACAAGGCGCTTACCTGATTAGATTTAAAGGTTAATTATTTAAGCCTAAAGGGCGTAGGGATGGGGAGATAATGCCCCCTTAAATTAGATGAATGAGTTTTTCTTTCCGATTTGCTTCAAATTTGGTATACCGGTATATTCTAAAAAGGACGCTTCCCTGATTAGATTAGGAATTTAATTGTTTAAATATAAAGGTGCGGCGGGGGCTAACACCCCTTAATTTAGGTAAATGGGTTGTTCTATCCGATTTTCTTCAAATTTGGTATACCGGTTAATTTCGATAAGGCGTTTCCCTGACAACATTTGGAGGCTTTTTGGTTAAGTATAAAGAGAGGAAACGGGGGGGGGGGTTCGCCCTCCCCCTTAATTTATTTTTCGAAGGGTATTATTCTTTGAAATAAGAGTGTAATATAAAATTAATGTGAATAGCCTGTGAGCTCAGTGCCATCAGTTTAACTGGTCACTTTTCTTTTTTATTTACATTAAATACATTCAAAATACAATCATTTAATAAATTTTATAAGAATTTTGTTAAGTAAAATTAATTAATTAAATTTGAATTCATAGGGATTTTGTAAAATATTTTTAACTCTTATTAAATCTTTTATTTATTTATTTATTTATTTATTTATTTATTTATTTGTAGAATTAAGAAATTTAAAGTATAATGATCTTACAATAGAAATATAGAATTCTTTCCGAACTGAAAATCCTTTCCCCCCCCCCCCCCCAATCATTCAACGTCAAGAAAGCTGAAAAGATTCAAAGGCAAAAGAAATTTTCCTTTTAAAAATATTTTTGTTTTGTGCGACCAATAATGGTTTTATTACAAGATAAAGTAAAGTATCTATAACTCATTCGGAACTGTATTATTACTAATCGACGAATTAAATTAATTTTATAAAAAATTATTTTAATGGTACTTTAAAATACTGTTGGGCATAAAGGGTTAAGCCTTTTACATCAAAATGAAAGCATGCACAAGCTCACTCAGTGTATTCAATACAGTGTATATTTCGTAATTTGGGTAACTTTTAACAAATTATTTGGTTTAAAAAAAGAAAGAATCATGTTAATGTCATCCTCAAAAACTAGGTAAAATTACCCAGTTCTTTAATAAAGGATGTCATTAGTTTGATATCCACTCCTCAATGAAGCTAAAGCAAAAGAGTCAAAAACTCTTGGTTTAAAAAACCTTTTTAAATTCTAATCATAAGCTTCACAAAATTAACTTTTTCCAGTGATTTTATTTTCCTTAATTTATTGGAATTGAATCTGCTTTACAGATTGTAATTATACATTTTTAAAGGCTCTTTAAAATATTAATCTCTATTTTAAAAGATTTTATATATGAAAAAATCTAGAAGAATTCCAGAGCACTTATTTGAATATTTAAAAATCAATAATAAGTCACCCCAAATGCAGGTAAAAATAACTTTTCTAAATTAAAGCTGCATTTTAATAACTTACACAAGTTATTTTACATTTCTCTGGTAAATGAAATGGCTGCACTGTTATTGGAAAACGATTAAAAATTGCTACGTAAACCATTTAATCTGATTCTATGAAATTCTTTAATACTAAAGTTCCTCCGCAATACTATAAATTATCATCCTGAAAAAGATAAACAGGAAATTTTAAAAAAGTGATAGATAGAAACACGAACGAAAAGATCTAGAAAGTTGAGAGAGGTAGTGAGGCCTAAAAAAAAATTAAGAATTTTTCCCCTTATCTAAAAAGGAAAAAAGTGCAATGTATATGGATATTTCAAATTTTTAATTAAATAACAGTCAATGCATCACCGTTCATAATTACATTTTCTTTCGAATATTCTTGCTTTGTGTAAAAATCGTTAAAAAATTACAAAATAGTAATAATAATTGCTTAATAGATGCGTAAAAACCTGACAAGGAACACTCACTAAGTACCATATGCCTACTGTTAAGAAATTTTGGAGGTAATTAATGTATACCAAGATATACACCTCCGCCGAATTTTATTTACAATCGTTTCTTTGTGGCAGATATTTGTATTCTGAAATACCACACAAAAGCACGTTTGAAAGAAAAAATGCCCCTCAACGCTAAGATTTCCTGTCTCAAACTTAAAAAAAAAAAAAAAAAAAAAAAATATTTTTAGTATGTTATGTACATTGTAGTATATATATCATGCTATATATTAGTTATTATTGTGATATAACATGCTGGGGAAAATATTTGATGCAACAGTGACGGACACAAAAAAAGCTTATTCTTCAACCGTGTAGAAAATGTAAGACTCTTAATAGAAATATAAAAAGCAATAGTATAATTTACACCAGAATTGACGAATGAAAGTAGGGTGACAGTTGACGGAACAACAGTCTATATATCCAGACAAATTACTGACTATGAAATACGAAACTATGGGATTTATGAATGGTTTATAATCCACAAAATAGTCAAAATGTACCAGGAAACAGCCAGGTTATTCTATAAGGTGGCGACGAATAATGATTGTGAATCAATGGATCTAAGTGTATGAATTCGTTCCAGTTATGCACTTTCACAGGGCGTCCCGTAAAACATTGTTCCATCGAACTGTAGTTTGCACCATAAGACTTACCAAAGAATCGTATGTTTTGTAGTAAAAGTAAAAGAACAGTTCGAGTTTTTTTAGCTATTTCTGCTGCAAACATTTTCAAACTACTTGTCAAATCTTATTGTGCAAACAGCTCTTCCACACGGCAGTTTGTCTTTGTGCTTATATGTGCCTTAGAAATATGAACGGACGTATGGACGACTTTGAAATACTTTCGTTGAGATTTATTTGCAACAAATCATTCGACGTTTTGAGAATTATTATGGTGCACTGTTAAAACATGTGTGCTAATTTTAACCTCATTTTGATGCTCAGCAGCTGGCACCATAAGATGGTGAAATCTTGTAACAACATTTGGAGCTCCGGTTGAATCATAGTTCTATTTGCAATCTCGTTTCAACAATTAGAACTATCATTATACCGCAGCTCCAAATGTTTCACCATCTTATCGCGGCAGGTACTGAGCACCAAAATCTGGTTCAAACCATGACAGAATTTTTAACAGTGTGTGGCTTGCACTCCGATACAATAATTTATTAAAGAAAAAAATAAACAATATGAAAACTTGATTCGCGATACATTTTTTATATATACTAGCAGGCTATATATATATATACTAAATAGGTGCGAACATACATAAGTTTCAAAAACATTTAAAACTATCAAGATGTTAAAACCATTGGTGTCAGAAGATGTTAAAATCCCTAGCACTTTCAACTTAACATTAGCTGTCATCAGGGGAACTGCTGCAGCCTGAAAGACAACATCTGGTATCAAAGGGTGAAACCAAAGAACAACAAATAGGAGGGTGGAAAGGAAAGAAAATAGAGGGGGTTGCTATATAAATAGGGAAAAAAGTGTGGAGAGGAGGGAAATGATATTTAAAACCAAGTTCACCAGTTACACCAAGCATGTTAAACCATATCCGTGGTATACTATAGGACAGAACATCATTACAGGTATCCTTCCCTCTTGTCAAAATTTCCAGAGATAAGGTGTATATGTCGTTTTAACTTGAGATATCGAGTTTCTTTACATATTTTATTAAATTTATGAAAGTTTCACATATATATATTTCAATAAGAGCTTATTGTTGAATGCTTTTAAACTACATTTTGTCTATTTAGCAAAAATCTTACTCTAGCACAAGTAGCATGGTGTATACCGCATACCGATTGGAAAATTCGTTAATTGTTTTCTGAATTCTTGAAATGTGAATGGGCGTAGTTAAACAGTGTGCAGTCTGAATATTTCCGTAAGGAATGTTTAAAGTATTGAAAAAGATGTTAATGTAAATATTACACATATATGAGCTAACAATGAAGGGCGTTTCTTCTTTCAAATGTCCTTTTGTATGGCATTTTTTATCCAATATAAAAAAATTGCACACAAAAAAATGGGTATATATGTGTATCTTGGTACCCTTTACCCACCTGCGATATTTCGTTACAATTGGCTTTCTGAATGCTCCTTGTGAGAACTGAATAAGAATTTATAATGAAAACATGAAAACATTTAGTGCATTGTATATGAATTAAGTGTGGTAATGAACAGTGTGGTAAAAATGAAATTTTATTATAACATCGTTTAACTGTTATTCTAAATTGTTAGAATTTTCAAATAACAAAGTTAATGGTTCAGATTTTGATTACTTATGACTGAGTTCAATAGATGGCTGAATGAAAACAGGTTTAATTATTAGTAGTACTCCGTTGAGTTAAATCTCGGTAATTTAAATAACAATATTGTTTACATTGATAATATTGTAAACAATAATAATATTGTTTTAATTGAAGAGCTGAGTGGATGAACATGTTATGCTACATTTTCTATTTTTTTTTTTTTTTTTTTTTTTTTTTTTTAATCTTTTGAATGAAAGCGTTATAACTTATCCTATCACATGGTGAAGCTAAAATACTAAGATTCTATTTAGTCTTGAAGATTTAAGACATTATTCATTAATATTTAACATTTTAATGTTTAATAATGTCAATAATATTAATAATTTTTAATATTTGAAAATTAAATATGAATAAGTTTTTCTGAGAGAGTTTAGTACCATACCTGCTAATATTTTAAACACATGGTATGAAAGAGAAAATAAATCATTAAAATTTACAGCAAAAAATTTCACCTCAAATTTCTTGAAATGTAATTTTTGTTACTTAACATGTTCTTCCACTTAGCTCTCCAATTGTAAACGTAACTGCTTAGTTAGCGATCAGATTAATCAAAGGATTATGGTACTTTTTATGTCTAACAATTAATTAAACGTAATCTAAAAATAACTAGTAGCACATTATTTTTGGGACTGCAGTAAACGCTGCATGTGCAATTTAGATTCATTTTAACACAATTATTCATTTGGTAAATAAATCGTAACAGCTGTAAATTTCCAAGTGGGCGAAAAAAAGATCGGACCAGGATTCAAACCAGGAATGTCTTGGCTGAAGCCGACAATGCTCTACCAACTGAGCCATACCGGACGAATTTGGAGGGCTAATTCATCCAACTAACCTTTAACGACCACAGCATCTGGTCTGATATCTGAATCAGCTCAACAGTATAAAACGAAAGTTATTTTTTGGAACTGCACTAAATGCTGCATACGTAATTATATTACATTAATTTTTAACACAATTTATTCTGTTGAGTTGATTCAGATAACAGACCAGATACTGTGATCATTAAAGTTTAGTTGGGTGAATTAGCCCTCGAAATTCGTCCAGGATGACTCAGTTTGTAAACCATTGGCGGCTTCAACCAATCCATCCGTGGTTCAAATCCTGACCCAGACTGTTTTCACCGACTTGAAAATTTACAACTGTAATGATTTATTTACCAATTGAATAATTGAGTTTAAAAATCAACCTAATACAATTATGCATGCAGCGTTTACTGCAGTTCCAAACGTAAGCTTCGATTTATTATGTTGAGCTGATTCAAAAATCAGACCGGATGTTGTGATTATTAAAAGTTAGTTGGGTGAATTAGCCCTCCAGATTCTACCGGAAGGGCTTAGTTGGTTAAGCATTGGCGGCTTAAATCATCCCTGATTGGAATTTTGGCAGGGACTTTTTTTCACAGACTTGTAAATCTACAACTATTATGATTTATTTACCAATCGAATGATTCTGTTAAAAAATAATCTAATTAGTAGAATAGTTACGAAATAGATATAACTGATACTATTGGCGTATTACCATTGCAGACAATTTTGACATCATACCTCTTACTGATAGATGAATAATGTGGCACCGAAAATATGGTTATATGAGCCGTTCAGTGCACAAATCGATTAACTCCATAAAATTAAAATGTTCAGTATGAACAGTTAATGTTATTGCAACTATAAAAAATATTGTATCTATATATTTTTCCTCGGGATATTTTGATTGGACTCATTAATTTTCTTTTAATCAAGGATAACTTTTTATCACTGTAAAATGTATAGAAAATGTTCAATGTTCCATTGTTTAAAGGAACATTTATCACTGTATAAATATATAGAAAATTTTCAATGTTCCTTTGTTTAAAACCTGGCGTCCAATCTACCCAAAGAAATCGGATGTTCTTCTGACTCGTCTCAGAATCGGACATTCAAGAATCACTCATAAACACCTTTTAATTCGGGAGGATGCATGCACCCACGTGTCCACATTGTCATTTTGATTACCTGACCATTCATCACATTTAAACTGACTGTCGGCGCCTCCGGCACTTATATAGAATTTATTTTAGCTCTTCATTACCAATCTTGACAAACTTCATTGGGGAAACATATCATGGGGACTCATTACTTTTTTTAAACATGCAAGATTTTATTTTGAAATATCATTTTTATATATTTCTTTGGTTTAACAAATTGGAATTTGCTTTTACACTCTTCTGACATCTGGATGGGAACCCCATCCAGACTGCGCTTGCTTTGAATTACCTTTACTTTTTTTAAGCTACTCTTTATAGTTTTTAAATTTTTTACTCTTCTACACGTCTCTGACTATATCTGAATGGGGTACCCCATCCAGATTGCATTTCTCATTGCTTTCTTTATTTTACTTACATTGTGTTTTTAGTCAATGTTTTGCGCAGCATATCCCCTAAGAGATTTTGCGCCATAAAACCTTATACAACCAACCAACAACCAATCTTTGTTTTTTAAAAAAAGCCACTTAAAATGGAGTTAGTCGGATTGTCTTTTGAACGTCTCATATATTAAAAACAGTTTACTATTTTTCTCTGCGATTGAAGTGACGCCGAGAGGCAATGTAAAAAGAAGGACCGAACATAAAATACAAGAATAATAAAAATAAAAAAAGTAAACCAAATACATTTTTTAACTTCATTCATAAAACAATTTTCAAAAATAAATTTTATTCTGATAGTGAAAACATAATTTTTTAACTCAAATGAATATTAATCAATTTATATTTTGTTAGATTATAATTTTAACAGTATTTTAAAGCTGATTTGGATATTAATTAATATTTATAAAATATTTTACTATAGAAAATATAGATAGAATAAATATAAAAATTTGAAATTAAAAATCTGAAATAAACCATGTAATCGACAGGTACTTGTCGCGTATATCTGCTTTATATTTTGTTTTGTTACAAAATAATAAACTTTTCAAAACACATCAAAAGTATTTAAACAAACAAACAAAAAAAACATTCTGTCAACATAAGAAAAAATGTTCAAAAGTAATTATACAAAGAGAGCTTCAAATAACTAATTTTTATATTCAAAAGTAACTTGTTACGCAAGCTAAGAATAAAAATTGGCATAAAATTCTTAATATTTATTTTAACTATTACTCGGTATTTGTTTTAAAGGCTTTCACTCTTCAATAATCTTCAGAAATTAAAATGTATGTTCGTATTTTTTTTACACTGCAGTCAATAAATAATTCGTTTTCTAAAAATATTCTAAAGTTTATGTTTCAAACATTTTAATTTACTTTTTTAAGTAACAGCTTACTCTGTTTTTCTTTAATTAAATAAATACCTTTATTTTAAAAGTCTATGTTATTCATATTTTTATTTACCATATTAATATATGGGAATTATTCTAAAGCGAAAAATTCACCTTGCGTACAATATTTCAAATGAAAATCAAATTTCAAAGTAATTGCTTAAGATGCGCAAAGGCCAACATAGTGAAAAAAATTCCATGCTGGGACTCGGACCCGGGCCATTAGTATAGCGTACTGACATTCTACCGACTAATCCACGTGGAACGATGCTAAACATGGAAAATTCCACACTATTATATGTTGGAAAGGCTAAAAAAGCAGCACAAGATGGAATACTTATCGTGAGTCACCGACATGGAGCAAACACGAAATTTAATTAAATCCAGCATCGATAGAAACTATATTAATATATGGAAATTATTCCAGAGAGGAACATTCGCCTTGCATACAAGATATCAAATGAAAATCAAATTGTGCCACGTTTGTAGCCTTGCCAACATATAATAATGAGAAATTTTCCAGTCTGGGTATCGTTCCATGTGGTTTAATCAGTAGAAAGTCAGTGCACTATACTGATGGCCCGGGTTCGAGTCCCGGTATGGAATCATTTTCGCTATGTTGGCCTTTGCGCCTGTTAAGACTTAATTACTTTGAAATTTGATTTTCATTTGAAAAATTTTTATTTACCACTCCATAGTTATTTCTCACTTTCACTCTCAAAAATGGCATTAATTATCTAAATTATTATTTTAAATCTATATTCTTTCAAATTCATTATTTTTAAAGTGTTATTGTACAGTTAAATTATTATTATTGTTATTTTAAATGATATTCGCTGAAACGAAATATAAATATATTTGTTTTGTTTTTTTAATGAGTAATATTATAGTTAGGATTTTTGCACTTAAAATACATTGCTCAGTATTTTAGAAATTATTTAGAATGTATATATGAGGACGTGTCTTTCAAAACTTGCTTTATGCAGAAAATCAAATTTTGAGAAATCGCGAAAAACCTCTTGACTGCGTCCATTGTTTTTCATAGTAAATCAAGACTTTACCATGAGCGAAATGAACGATGCAACTAGTTTTTTGTTTTGCATATTGTAGTTCTTTTTCGATGCAGGTTTACCAATAGATTAATACAGAAAACTCTATTGTTTAAATTTTGGATAAGACGAGTTTTGAAATTTATGTCCTCATCTATCTATACTAATATTAGTAAGAAGTGAAGTTTGTGTGTTTGTGAGTTTGTTAATTTTAAGGGGAATCTCTGGAACTACCAAACATTTCATAACTAATGTTGTCAAAATGATGGTGATAGTCCCTGTTCTAACATAGGCTATATTTTATGTCGGTGCCACTACCACAAAGGAAGTCCAAGAACAAAAAAACGTTAAAAAACTGCGATTTATGGGCCACTGAAAGGCTTAGAAACATGAAATTTGGCATGGTAGTTACTTATAAGATATAAATGATCTCTACACTCTCAAAAATAATTTACTTAAAAATGACAACTTCCATGTACTCGTATTTTTTAAGTACAATTGTTTCAAAAAGAAGTACATTGTTAAAAATATCTACTTAAAAATGGGCATTTCTATGTACTCATATTTTTTAAGTACAATTGCTTGAAAAAGGAGCATTAATCTACTTAAAAATGAAAATTTCTTTGTATTCGATTTTTTTAAGTACAATTAATTCAGAAACGAGTACATGATATTTTGAAGTTGTGTATACTTATACTTGATGTATGCAGAAATGAATACATATATTTTGTATTTTAAAGTCTTAATATTCATGTTTAAATCTTATATGCTCAAAAATATGAGTTTTCTGATAAACCCTTTTATTATACCGAATTGACAGTAAGGATTTCCGAGGTTTTATTTAAAGATATGTCTATCCTTGTTATAATTTTAAATTTATAATACACACTTTTCAAATTTATTTACAATTTCATTAGAAATGTTAAAGAAGAAAATTTAGTTTAAAAATTGTTTTATTAGAAATTAGAGTATTTAAGACAGGGAAAATTCATCTCTGCTGTTAGCGATCTTCCGTAGCTGATTGATAAAAGGTGTCATTTGGAAGCAGTTGGTAATTGCTCTTATAGCACAGTTAGTGCAATACTGATCTCCCACCTAGAAGACTCGGGTTCAAATCACGGGGCGGCTCATACACAAAATTTCAATAATTAAAATAATAAATTCGTTGCTCTTTACTCCAAAGGTTATAGTTCTTCGCAATTAAAAATGGTGATTTGTCGGTTCTCTGTAATTTCGCTTTTTTTTTCTTATAGTGTATGTGTGTTTCCATATGTACTTATTTTCGAGTCCCTGTATGTACTCAAAAAAATGAGTACATGCGTTTTTCAAATTTAAGAGTTAAGTACTCGGAGCTATTTTAAGATCGGGAAGTGCTCAATAATTAGTACAATTTACTTATTTTTAAGAATAGTGTTTTAACAGCGTAAAAACATGTCTAAAAATTCGAAATTTTAAAGAGATGAAAATGGACGAAAAACATTCTACGTAAAAAGTTCTAAATTGTAATTTCTACGCAATCTCAGTGAGTACTAAACGAATTTCAAAAGTAATGGTTTAAAATTGATGGTGACACCCCTTGCTCCAACGTAGATTCTATTTTATGTCGGTATCACTACCACATGGGTGTTGCAGGAACAAAAAACGTTCTAAATTGTAATTTTTGTGATGCTGCAGGAGCTAGCAACTTCAAATTTAGCATGGTAATTATGAAATGTAAATGATCTCTAAGAACCATTTCTAAAAAATTGGAATGTAAAAGGGGTGAAAATCAGCAAACAGCGCTCTAAAAACGTTCTAAATTGCGATTTCTATACAATCTCAGGAAATCTCAAATCAAATTCAAATGCAATGGTTGCTAGTTGATAGTGATTGTCATTACTCTAATATAGTCTATATTTTATGTTGTTGTCACTAACACCTGGGGTTGCAGGTGCAAAAAGGTTCTAAATTGCCATTTTTGTAATGCAGACGAGGCTCTAGCATCTTGAAATTTGGCCTGGTAATTATTTTAAAAATGCAAATGCTCTCTAAGAATCGTCGCGAGAAAATTGCAAATTTAAAAGGGTGAAGTGAGCGAAAAGCGTTAAAAGCGTTCTAAATTACGATTTTTATGCTATATAATTGTTGTATCTGGCAACGAAATATTAGTCTAATACATGTGGCAACCGTACTAGAAAATACAAAAAAGAAACGGACGATAATGTTTCATTCGAATGGTTGAATGTAAATAAGTTCAAAGTCATATTTATATTTTCTATGTTTATAAATGTTGTGTCCGCGTCGTAATAAATATTGTTTGTGCATCCCATCTGCAAACGTTTTTTTCTGCCACCTCATAAGTCCGGTCACCACAGTTTTTGGCGACGAGGTGAAGTATTTTTTTTTTCCTTGAATGAATTTTTAAAATGACGTTAGCTCTGAAACATTCACCATGCGCAACAGTTTAAAAACTTTGTGACGGCATTTTCCACTCAGCAACAACAGTTTTGTGAAAGATTCATGCCTGTTCAATCCTCAGATACTCCAATGCAGAATTCAGCTACTGAAACAATTCAGGTAAATCCAATTTTATTAAAACCTTTTGAATGTATTGATGCGAAGAAAGAATCATTTATATTCTATATTCAACGTTTTGAAAATTACCTAAAAATGAATTTTTTCTTCTTCTAATGAACAACATTGTGCACAAATGCTTTTAAATTCTGTCGGAGCAACTAATTACAATATGTCGCCGGCATTGGTATATCTCCTAAAATGCCATCAGAATTAACTTACATAGAACTAGTAAAGGCTTTCGAAGAATGCCTTTGTCCCAAGAAAAATGTTATTGTGTCGCAACATAAGTTTCTTTCAACATATGCGGGTGAAAACCAAACAATTCTGGATTATATTGCTACACTTAGACGCGATATTATTAACTGTAAATTTATTTCTCCTTGTGATTGTAAAGTGTCTATCGGTGATATATTTTTACGTGCTCAATTTATTCGTGGCATTTGCGATGCTTCTATTCGCGAGCAACTTTTATAGTCAGAAGTTAGTACATTTGATGATACAACGAAAAAGGCTATAGCTTTGGAAGTTTCCAGAATTGATAATCGTGAATTATTAAAAAATTCAAATATTATAACCAGTGTAGGTGAATCTGGTGCAAGGGAAATTTAAAAGGTTCCGAAATATCGACGTTTCAGGTATGAGTCAAATATTTCATCTCTTTTTAATGCTCTAATTCGATACCGAAATATAGTTTTAATCGAAGATAAAGTTCACGATCACGAATTGGTTACGAAAAATGGGCATAAACAATTCATGTCTTCGATTCGGTGAAAATAATCATACTGCAAACACATGCAGGTTGGATCGAAATTCTCTTAAATGCAATGCATGTAAAATAACAGTTCATCAAGCAAAAGTCTGTATTCGCACTTTGTTAGTTGGAAAAGGAAAAACTAGCACAGATAAAATAAATACAGCAAACTATATTACGGAAAAGAAAATACTTTCTCAGCACGGTGTGAATAAAATAATAGAAATTTTTCCAAAATAAAAAGGGCAAAGCTAAAGATCTCAAAAAATATTTTTTTACAGTGAGCATATAACGATTATCTCGTTATATATGTTTACATTCCATTCCCCCCCCCCAGCAGTTTCAATTAAAATTCTGTTTAAGAATTTATTTATTTTAGTGCGCTATAGTCAAACAGTGCAACCCCTAAATTAAATTCAACATTTAAAAACTAAATCGATTGTATTAACAGCCCTTCACATTTAAATTAAATTATTCTAGTTACACATCTCTTCAATAAAATAAAATCAGTGAGTCACTCTCCATTTTTACTTTGTGAGTCTCACACACTTACGATTTAACTTTGTAGAAAATTCGTTACGGCTGACTGTTAGTTTCAAAAGCATTTTAACTTCGGTCATTTCCTTATTTGGGCATGAATATAACTCATCATTTAAAATCACTTTACATGCAATCTATTCATTAGAATTATCTTCGCTTCACACCCTTTTGTTCAGATGTATGGCAATTCTGCATTTTTGTGGTAAAGCGGTTTATCTTTGATTTAACATCATTTATGACATTTGAGAAACGCCTTATCAGTGAAAAAAAAAAAAAACCTGCAAAAAACGAAAATGAAAGGAACGTTTGAGCGAGTCAGAGATTGAATCACGGATCTCGCTCTCACTTCTATTTATTCAGCCAGCCTCCTCAAAATTCTCAAAAGTGTGTTGATTCCTCCATACTACAACGAGTTTGTGAAATTTAAGTGCTCCAACAACGTTCTTTTGTGAGGTTTTATAAGTTGTTCATCTTTATTCAAGAGGCATTTTGTGATAAAAAAAAATCGCTCCAAAAAGTCATTTGCTGCTAAAGAATCGTTTTAATGATTCATTCACACGCATACATAACACGCATACATTTCCAGCAAATTTTTATGATATTGACAAAGAGGTCATAAATGTGCAAAAAAAGTGAAAATAAATACTGCACCAGTCCCTTAAAATAGCACATTTTTAGAGTACGAAAGCATGTTTTCATTCCCCCCATTTAATTGCTTTCCTTTCGACTAATTTTCTTTTCAGTTAATTCTGGAAACGTTGTTTTAAAATTTTTAAAGTTGTTTCATTCCATTTTTATGCTTTCATACTCCATAAGTACTCACAAGTACTTGATAATTGATTTTATTAATATTATAGTGTTTTTGTACAGGATACAAAAACACAATGATATTGCTATTTTTGATATTTTGTGTTGTCTATTATAATATTTATAAATATAATATAATTAGTTTTTTCCCATTGCATTGAATGTTCCACTATTCTTAGTTATTATGAAATACATTCACCTCTACTTAACTCTTAATGCATATTAAAATATGCTAAATTTTTTTTCTCTCAAAAAGAGTTAACGAGGATTATACTTCGTCCCACATATATTTTTTTTATCTACGAAGGTTAAAATAAGATTTTTTTAGTTTGCCTTTTGGCTTGAAAATATTTTAATTTGAGAGATTTTTAATTTCTGTCCTTTTAGAGAAACAAGGACAGATAGCAATTTTTTTTCTCTGTTAAAAAGGATAAAATAAGTTTTTATTTCAGTTGCTTGCTCCTACCAGTTTTACTTTGAAAGACGTACATTTTCATCCATTTAAAAAAAAAAATAAAATAGGAGCTATTGCGAAATATTTTTGTTTCTCTTTCTTTTGCTTAAAATAAGCAACGGTATTATTTTTACTTTGAGAAACACAATTTTGTCCCTGGATAAATTTTCTTTTTCTCTATTTTTTCTATAAAAGGTTTAAAAAAGACCTTTTGTTTATTTTTTTAAAGTTGTGTGTTATTTTTTTTTATGTGATTATTATACTATTTTATTTCATTATTTTATTTGCTTTGCATTTTTATCTGTTTATATGTGTCATATTTATATATGTATGTAGAATTTCAGTAACAATTTATGATTAGAGAATTTGTGTTAGGTAAACCGTTGACCATGTCCGCTAAACAAGTTCAAATCAACATTAACCAATTTGATGGAGATCCGGATTTGCTTAAATTCTTTTTTAACCAAATTAGGTCGGTTGCTGAAATTAACAAATACAGCCCTCAGACTACCATTGCTGTACTTGTAGGGAAGTAAATTGGTCCCGCTCAAAAATTTTATGCTCAGAATCCGGAAATTCAAAAAATCAACGATCTAGATATGCTTGAGAAAGAATTTGCGGCATTTTTCTCACCCCCGAGCAAGTGCGTGGCTGGCGTTGAACTTTCGAGCTTATCTCTTCTGCCAGCGGAGTCAATTAAAAATTTGGCACACCGATTAAACGTGTTAGCCGCAACTGTCTATTCAGATATTAAAGACGAAAATGCCCGTAACACGATTAAACTTATGAAATTTATGGAAGCTGTGCCAGCTAACATACGAATAAAGTTGCAAGAAGAAGGCGTCAATGAATATCGTGCTGCTGTTGAAAGAGCACAGACGTTACACGAAATTCTGCATAACGAAAAGATTCTGCATTCCTTACCCTCTGTCAGTAAATCTCAAAATAACGTTGAAGAACAATTGAAAGAACTCTCGGAAAAAATTAATGCGTTAACACTTGCACCGCCTAGACCCAAAACTGAAACTAAAAAATGATATGCAAGGTAGCCCAAAGTATAACGCAAATGCGATGCGCTATAGGAAAAATCTCAAAACGCGAAATTTCCCAGAACGTTTTTCCCCTCACAAATTTCCACAAAGAAAAGTTGTGACATGTCAACTCTGTTTCCGCAATGGCCACCTGGCCCATCAGTGTTTTAAATGGAAAAGAGTTAATACACAGAGAAGGGAAAATTTTAACAGACGCAACAATTACCAGGTTCAGGAAAACTAGAATAGAGACACAATTTTTATGCTGATGATTCTGTGTCTCAACCATATGACTTAACATCAGCAACATTTCCTATTGACCCTACATTACCAAAGATCTCTAAAGAAAGGTTAGTTAATTCAACCGGGTCACAAACTTCAGATCACATTAAAATCGCAAGAAATATCACTACTCAAACAGAAAATGAAGGCGATAACAATGTTCACATCATTTGTAGTGTTAATACGCATTCTCCATCACTCCCTCTTGTAAAGGCCACTATTGCAAACCATAAAATCACCCTATTGGCTGACTCTGGAAGTAGCATTTCGTTACTTTCACAAAATTTATTTAATGAACTTAAACCTGTATTAAAATACAAGAGACTATCAACAGCCATAAATATTAAAACCGTCAATTCGGATGTTTCTTTTTCTTCATGTATTAGAGCATCCATTAAGTTAGGAAAAAAATCCTTCTCGCACCACTTTTATATAGTGGATATTCCTGAATCCTCCAGTTTTGAGGGCATTCTTGGTTTTGATTTCATTAGTAAATTTAACATTATCATTGATACTTTCAATAAATGCATTCACATTAACAACAACTTGACTATTCCACCAGAAACATCACGCACTAAGTCAAAAGTCAGTGAAAGTAATCAATGTAACATCTTATGTGATGTCGTGACAAATCAAAAAGTTTTCTTAACCCGTAAAATAATTCTAGAACCCCAAGAGCAAACATGGTGCTCAGTTTACACAAACAATAATATCAAACATGACATAAACTATCTATTTGAATATTTGGCAGATAAAAAGGAATTAATAGGTCATGATGCCATTATTCAAATGCATAAGAAATCTAAACGCAAAAAGAAGCCTGTACAATTAAATCATTTCTTTTCTATTTCACTTAAAAATAATTCTGACACTACCATTCATCTCCCTAAACACACAAAAATTGGACAGTTATCTGAAGTTGAGGAAATTCTTGAGTACCCCTCTGATAATTTGGACAAGCATCATAACTCAGAACAACACTTCCTAAATTTTATCCAGGCATCTAATGAAACATTAAAAAAGAGGAAAGAGGATTTGGCAGCTACCGATTTTGATCTTACACATTTAAGTTCTAATGAAGAAAATACAATGAATAAACTGTTACTTAATTATTATCCTACCTTTTCAAAATCATTAAATACACTTGGACATACTGGTAAGATTGTACCTGATTTGAAATTTATTAATGACTACCCTATAAAAACACTCCCATTCCCCCTTCCTCAATCTTTGCAAATAGGTACTTTAGAACAAATTAAAGATCTGCTTGATGCCAAAATTATTGAACGCCACTGTTCAGAATGGGCTTGCCCCATGCTTTTAGTCAAAAAAAAAAAACAGACGGAACTGGTAAACAAAAATTCCGTCTCGCCTTAGATCTTCGAATGGTCAATACTGTAATTCAAGGGTCATCTTACCCTCTACCTAAAATTCAAACCATCATTTCAAATCTTTGTCAGTATCGATATTTTTCTTCTCTTGACTTTCATCAGGCATATCATCAAATTGATTTGCCAGCAAAATTCCAAAATCAGTTGACATTTACTACTATGTTTGGTTCTTTTAGATACAAGAGATTAGTGTTCGGATTAAAAAACAGCGCTTCTATTTTCCAAGCTTTAATGGACTCTTTGCTTGATGAATTACAATTAGATGGTGTATATACATATCAGGATGATTTCATTGTAGGTGCAAACTCTTTCGATGAAATGTGTAGTAAATTAAAAAAAAATTCTCTCTATCTTTACTAAATATAACTTGACCCTGTCTCCTAGCAAGTGTACTTTTCATAAATCTAGTATTGACTATTTAGGATTTCATGTAGAAAATCAGTCTGCTTCCCCAATTCAGTCAAATATCATAAAAATAACATCTTTTCCCACACCTACAACTAAACGGCAACTAAAAAGACTCATTGGTGTCATTACATTTTACAAATCTTTAGTTCCATCTTTTTCTGAGTTAGTTCAACCACTGATAAACCTAACTACTCCAAAAGTTAAATTTAAATGGACAGTTAAACATCAAGAAATCATGGACACAATACAGAAAATTTTCTTTAATTCTCCCATGGTGAGATTACCTGATTGGAACAAGACATTTTATTTAAATACAGATGCGTCAAATGTTGCTATTTCTGGTGTTTTATTACAAGAGCTTGATCAACAACTTTTACCAGTAGCATATTTTTCTAAATCTCTTAAGCCATCAGAAAAAAAATACCCTGCACTTAAATTAGAACTCATGGCAATTTATAAATCTGTTACTGCTTTCAAATATTATTTATATAACAGACAATTTGTAATTCTTTCTGACAGTAAACCCTTAGAAAAATATAACAAGACTACTAATCCAGCTGATATTATCTCTCGTTGGCTCATGGAGCTTTCAGAGTACTCATACACTTTTAAACATATCCCTGGTAAGAAAAATGTTCTTGCTGACTATTTATCTCGCTGTACTTTTGAAAACAATCAACAAACTCTGGATACTAACCCTGAACTTATCCATGACCCTCAACCATTACCTATTGTTGACTATGATACACCAGACAGTAATAATTCATGTTCAAGTGCCACTAAGAAATATGTAAACTATCTTGTATCTGGTAAACAAACAAATCCAGATCCTTTATTGGAAATTTCAAATGAAACTTTCTGCACTGAACAAAAAAATGACACCACCTTGTCCACTGTTTACAAGGATATTCTAAAGAAAGGACCTTCTCAAAAATATCCTAATTACTTCATACACCCTGATTCGAAAGTTTTAATGTTAAAAAAAGAAAATAATCTTAACAACACTTTTTCATATCACATTGTTGTTCCTAACTCTCTTAAAAGCAAAGTTTTAACAATCTCTCATTTATCTCACTTTGGTTTTAATAAAACCTATGAGTTCCTATCATCAAGATACTTTTGGAAAGGCATGTATGTGGACACCTTAAACTTTGTAGCTTCATGTGTCAAATGTCTTCAATGTAAACATCATCAAACACCTCCTGCACCCTTACAACCCACCTACACGCCCTGATATCCTGGCCATACTATTAGTACAGATCTCGTTGGACCTTTTTCTAATGGTAAACATATTTTAACTATTACAGATCACTTTTCAAGACATGTTGAACTTTTTCCACTTAATGATACATCTGCAGCTAAAGTCGTTAAATGTTTATTCTCTTACATAACCACCTTTGGGAGACCTTCTGTTGTCTTATCAGACTTAGGACCCCAATATACATCTCAAATTTACAACATTTTTAATGATACTCTAGGTATTAAGGTACTTCACAGCTCTGTTTCGAGGCCACAAAGCAATGCTCTTTCGGAAAGAAACAATAAATCAATCAAATACTCTGTTAATATACTTTTGCAAGAAGGTCACTCATTTGAAAATGCAATATTTATACACAAGTCGCTCTATAATGGTTCAAAACATTCAACTACATTATTCACTCCTAATCTTCTCCACTTTGGACGTGAACTTTCATTAATTTTTGACACTTTTGATCAGAATAGCAATCAACCTTTTCTAGATAAACATACTGAAATACATAAACTACTTGAAGATTTACACAAAATATATGACAAGGCTTACATTAACATTAAAACAGCACAAGATAAAAGATATAAACATTACGGTCAAAAAGCTAAATTAAGAACCATTTGCCTCAAAGATATTGTGTACTTAAAATCTGTTGATAAATTCAAACCTAAATACACTGGACCATATATTGTAACTTTCAAACATTCACCTGTGTCATTCTCGATCAAGAGATTGTATGCTGCTGATAATACAGCATTTCGGGTGCACATTGATAGGTTACTTCTTGCACCACCTCGATATCGACATTTATTCGATGCTACAAGTCACTTAAACAATCACAACTTCCCTAATGTTTATCAACCACATACATATAATTTAAGAAACAGTAAATAATATACTTTTGTTTACATTTTTTTCTTATGACATGTATTGTGAAGCTAAGTGTACAACCAGAGGCCTAGGTTGTATGTATGTTGTTTAAAACAGAACTTTGACAACATTATGGCTGGCCCATGACTGTTTTCTTCGAAGTCTCAAAACTCCCTCCTCATATAGGGCTGAAGCCTTAAGCCGACGCCATAATACTTGTGGTCTACACAAGATTCAGGGTGACACCTTTTTCATGGGCGTGCTTCAGGCACCTCTTTTTTTGTCATCCTATGCTGCATGCATAAACATTACATTTTTTTTTAATTATGTCCAATTTCTTTTAAGTCATGTTACAATTACTTATTAGTTTACAATTACACATTTCACTTATTATTATTTACTCTATACTTCTAGTGTTGCATTTGTGTTTATATATTATATTTTTTTATTGTTAGTACTTGTGCTTTTTCATAAAATGATCCGAATCAGGATCAATATTTTGATGATGTGCAGCCAATGGTTTAGTTATAGGCTGCTTAAATATTTGCTGTCAGAGTCGACTCAGTTAAAAAAAAAATATACCATGGTATGAAATTTTGAAGAAAATTTTACTGAAGGTGGAGATCCATAAACTTAATTTAGAAAATATTAATTCATAAAATCTCTTAGGACTGTTGAACTATTGATGAAAAAGATTTTTTTGTGTTCATGACAGCAACTTGTTTTTAAAAAAAAAACTTTTATGTTTTGAAAATATATTTATATGTGTAACTATTTTTCATGCTGTTTTGCCCATGCACACGGGTCAACAAAAAGTTTTTTTTTGTGGTGTCCCAGGTGATATATATAACGATTATCTCGTTATATATGTTTACATTCCATCCCCCCCAGCAGTTTCAATTAAAATTCTGTTTAAGAATTTATTTATTTTAGTGCGCTATAGTCAAACAGTGCAACCCCTAAATCAAATTCAACATTTAAAAACTAAATCGATTGTATTATCAGCCCTTCACATTTAAATTAAATTATTCTAGTTACACATCTCTTCAATAAAATAAAATCAGTGAATCACTCTCCATTTTCACTTTGTGAGTCTCACACACTTACGATTTAACCTTGTAGAAAATTCGTTACGGCTGACTGTTAGTTTCAAAAGCCTTTTAACTTCGGTCATTTCCTTATTTGGGCATGAATATAACTCATCATTTAAAATCACTTTACATGCAATCTATTCATTAGAATTATCTTCGCTTCACACCCTTTTGTTCAGATGTATGGCAATTCTGCATTTTTGTGGTAAAGCGGTTTATATTTGATCTAACATCTGCTCTAGAAAAATACATTCTCATGCTCTTTATGTTACTATGCCCTTTCCAGACAACAATTCTATTTTTTTTAACCGCAGCTGTATCAATGTACAGATTGGACTGCGCCTGTCATGAGTCAAGAATGTTTGCAGCCCACAATCTGCCCCCACCCTACACAATTAATATGGTAGAAGCCTACAGTATGTTTTTGGCGAACATACCAGCCAATGTTTCTCTTAGCCTCTTGTGCATGGCGCAAAAATACTTTTAGATTGGCGATATTGTAGTCCGCCAAGCAAGAAAGTTGTAACTGTATATTCAACTCATTCCTGCTCTGTCTCTAGCCTCGTGATAACGTCTTAAAAGAGGCTCCTTATTGCTTTCCCCCTGTACCTCTCCCTTGGACTTTCATCATGAAAATAAACTATGTCTTCGTTTACCCGAATTGGAGTTTTTTTTAATAGGACCTGGTGTCAAAAATTTCACCACCTTGTCAACACAAAAACGGCCATCTCTTCACTAGTAAAAAACGTCTTCATAAGCAATGTGGGCCATAAGGTACCGTTAGAAGTGTATTCAGGTGCAGGATTTACTTTTATTCCCCAAGATAAATTCTACAAAATGAAAATTCCACTTCAACTTCAAGATTCAACTATTGCTTTCCGATCATACACTGCTGATGTTTTTCTTTCAGATGGAAAATTTACAGTTAATGTAGAATATCAGGGATGGTCCTCACGGTGAAGAACTTTATATCGTCCCGGAAAATTTCGATGCTTTGCTAGGTCGTGTATGGGTTTGGCGTCTAGGAATTAGCCTTCAACAAATTGATTCAAAAGAGCCAAACAGCTTAAATACCTCACAAGTAAAAACTATATAAAGCCTCAAATATTTTATTTCTATGTATCCACAAATTCTCGAACAGAAAGCAGGATGTATTCTAGGTGTCCAAGTTTCATTAAAACTCCGTGAAAATAGTAAGCCAGTTTACCATAAGGAAAGAGAAGTACCGTACGCACTTCGTGAAAAAGTTGAAAGGGAATTAGATTCACTTGAATCTCAAGGAATAATCTCGAAGATAGCTACGACTGATTGGCGATCGCCTCTGGTAGTAATACCAAAAGCTGATGGAGGAGTACGACTCTGCGCGATTACAAGGTTGGTGTAAATGAAAGACTTGTAAGTACTAATTATCAAATTCAACGAATAGACGAAATTCTAAACAGTCTCAGAAATTCAAAGTATTTTTGTTGACTAGATCTGTTTAAATCTTATTTCCACGTTCCAGTTGATGAAGAAAACAGTATTATTCAAACTATAACCACACATCGGGGAGCTTATCGCGTGTATAGATTGTCGTTTAGAATAAAGACCGCTCCTAGCGAGTTCAATCGAATTCTAGATCAGATCCTCCGAGATTTACCAAAAAACCTTAAAATATTTCGATGATATTATTGTGCATGGAAGAACGAAAGAAGAGTGAAGAAGAAATCTAGAATTATGTCTTCAAAAATTAAAAAAAAAATTATGATCTGCATTTATATCGCACCAAATGCTTGTTGTTTCAAGAGAAAATTGAATATTTAAGTCATGTTACAGAAATTAATGAAATTTCAAAAAGTCCTGAAAAGGTAAGAGCGATCAACGATATGCCAAGACCGTCAAATGTAAAAGAATTACGGAGATTCTTGGGGATGGTAACTTATTATTCTCGATTTTTGCCAGATAATTCTACAGTCAAATATCTTCTTCGACAGCTTCTTCG
This sequence comes from Maratus speciosus, assembly GCA_963932465.1. Lineage (NCBI taxonomy): Eukaryota > Metazoa > Arthropoda > Arachnida > Araneae > Salticidae > Maratus > Maratus speciosus. Next base: position 386,342,777 of record OZ010786.1, read on the forward strand.
AAAAAACTTCAGATTCCGATGGACAGCAGCATGTGAGGCAGCCTTCATAAAATTGAAAAGTGAAATTTCTAGTGAACGATTTCTTGTTCCATGTGATCTAACTTACCAATTATTCATGCATGTTATGATAGTCCTGTAGGAGTAGCTGGTGTTCTATAACATATTATAGAAGACCAAGAATAACCCATTGCATTTGTATCAAGATATTTAACAGCGGCAGAAGAAAATTACTCACAACTTGATCGAGAAGCTCTAGCCATTGTGTTTTCAGTAAATCACTTTTTCAATTATTTATTCGTAAGACATTTCTAGTTGGCTACTGATAATCGACCTGTAACAAGGACATTCCATCCACACGTGAAATTACCTCCTATGACTTCAGGACGATTGCTGAGATATGCTACATTTTTATCAGCATTCGATTATAAAGTGGTTTTCAAAAACGGTAGCGATAATGTAGAACAGAATGCTTGTCTAGAGATCCAGTTGTTCAAAAGAAAGTATCAAGTGATATGGTTATTAATAGTGAAATAAAGTGCGTTTGCATGTCATCTGTAAATGAGATTTCAACAGAATTGCTGAATTTCATCACTAAACGAAAGGCAACAGATGCAGATGAAGAATTATCAAAAATAAAGAAGGAAAATGAAGAAGACCCAGATCGCTCATATGAATTTACTCTAGAAGAAGGAATTTTGTTTAAGACACAAAGAATAATTATTCCAAAAGCACTTCAGAAATCAGTTTTAGAAGGATTACACAAAACACCCATTGGAATTACTAAAATGAAACAGTTAGCACGTTGTTATGTTCACAGGAAAGATATAGATAGAGATACTGCACATCTGTCAAGAACATGTGAAGCGTGTAATGAAATTATGAAAAATCCTTCAAAAGTACCAGTACATCCCTGGGACGAGCCAGAAGAAAATTGGGATTGTATACATATTGATTATAAAGGACCATTTCAAGATCATTTCTTCTTAATTGTCGTCGATGCAAAATCAAAGTGGGCTAAAATCAAAATATGTCGCAATGCTCCAACTTCGGCCTCTACTATAGATTTGTTACCTGATATCTTCTCGACCCATTGTTTCCCAATAGTAATGGTCTCAGACAGCACAAAAATTTTCAAAAGCGAAGAATTCAAGATACACTGTTCAAAGCACGGAATTTTCCCAAAATATAGTGCCACAGGGACACCCAGCAACAAGTGGATTGGCTGAACGGAATATGAAAATTCTGAAGAATCGATTAAAGGCTATGACCAAAGAGCCTTTATCTATGAAGGCAAAAGTTCGTGAAATATTATTTCGTTATCCAGCAAATCCTTTATCAATAAACAAAACCCCAGCAGAAATGTATCTACAACGCAATATTCGAATCCATCTTGATGCCATTCGACCAGCAAAATGTATGAAAAATTCAGATCGTCAAATTAAGTCCCGACAATTAAACGTAGGAGAAAGAGCTCAAGTTGGATGCTACAATAAAAATGAAGTTGTATAGAAATTTGGAACAATTGAAAAAAAATATGGCAAATTCCATTACCAGGTAGTATTAGATAATGGATACAAGTTAAAAAGGCATATTAATCAGCTGATAAAATCAGGAATACCACATAAAACAGTTTCATTTGCTCCAGACACAAACACAGAAGCAAAATCAACAGAACCACCACCCGTGCAACCTTTATGGGGAAGATTTCCAGGATTGGCTGAAATAGCACAATATGCAAATAACCACGACACATTTAATCAACCCGAAAAACCTGAAGATAAAACAACTAACTGACCAAAGACCCCCGCAACACAACAGTGATACAGCACTTCGAAGATCAACCAGACAGCTTTAGACCACCCTCCTATTTACAAGACATTGTCAGGAACTAATAATCAACTTCTTTTTCGTTCCTGTTAACTAAACTTTCAAACGTGAGAGAATTGTTCTATCTGACAACGAAATATTAGTTGAATACATGTGGAAACAGTACGATAAAATACAAAAAAGAAACGGATGATAATGTTTTATTCGAATGTTTGAATGTAAATAAGTTCAAAGTCGTATTTATTATTTCTATGCTTATAAATGTTGTGTCCGCGTCATAATAAATATTGTTTGTGCATCCCATCTTCAAAAGTTTTTCCTGCCGCTTCATAAACCCAGTCACCACACTCATGAAATACCGAACCGATTTAAAAAATAATGGTTGTAAATTGATGATGATAGAACTTGCTCAAACATAAGCTATATTTTATGTCGGTGCCACTACCACCAGATGGTTGCAGGAGACAAAAACATTCTAAATTGCTATTTCTGTGATACTGAAGAGACTAGAAACTTAAAATATGGCATGGTAGCTACTTATAAAATACAACCTAAAATGCTCTCTAACAACAGTCAAAAATAAATTCAAAATTTAAAAGGGTGAAGATGCGCGAAAAGCGCTCGAAAAAAGTTCTAAATTGCGATCTCTATGCAATCTCTGGAAATAATAAACCGATTGCAAAAGTAATGGTGGCGAATCAATGGTGACAGTCTCTGCACTTTTACAGGCTATATTTTATGCCAGTACCACAACCACATGGTAGAGGTCTGCACGGGCCGGAATTTCCAGGCCCGGGCCCGGCCCGGCCCGAAGGAAAGCTATTTTGGCCCGGCCCGGTGTAAAAATTGAAAGTTCGGCCCGAGCCCGGCCCGGACCGGCCCGTTTACATTTTTACCGTTCTCGGCCCGGCCCGGCCCGTACAAAAATCAGTGAAAACAGGCCCGGCCCGGCCCGGCCCGGCCCGGCCCGACTAAATTTCTACGAAAAATTCCGTTTTTTCTCGACATACAATTAAGATTCTTTTAATGAATACTACATGCATATTTATGGGAACATTTTACAGTATATTTTAAATTACTATGTGTTCGCAAAATAGAAAACACACAATAGTAAACGTTAACGATTACTTACAGTGTTTTAGTCAACGTCTCTACAGACGTTTCAAAATTCAAATAAGGGTTCATTAAAAGATTATTGTATTTTAGAATAAAGGGTTAAAAAACATGATAACTTTTGAAGCTTATGATGAAAGGTAGATTTGTGAAAATATTTCTGTCATTTTTAAGGCTTTTCTCAAATCCAAAGGAGCTACATTTTGATACATTTATGAATTCATTTCTTTTCGGAAACGCATGAGATTGGCAGGTATTCTTATTCAGAAACAATGTAAATGCCTTTTTTTCTTAGATAAAAGTAATATATCTTTCAGAAAATACTGCCAAAGTTAGCATTTTGAATCGAATTTCCGGAAGCGATAGCACAGGAAAGGAGAAAACGTACAGTCACGTGACAAGAGTCTCTGTTATCTCTGTACGTAATTTATGAAAAATGGAAACGCTATTCGATCCCAAATGCCTTCAATACTCAGGCCTGTCAATTTTATGCCTTTATAGTTAAAAATGAGTCAGAAAATGTGTCTGAGAGTTTCGCATTGTTGAGCAGTAAATATGAGAACCACCTTAAGGTACATTTCCAAAGATACTGTTAACAGAAGTTCATTATCTCTATTAATATTTTACAAAACATAATGCCTGTCTTACACATCCTGAGAACGATTAAGACCAGTTCCGTCCCGGCACAAGTCTGCCGAAAAAATTAAACCCGGGATCAGGCATCATGTAACTGTACGATGCCGATCTCTACGATGGACATGTTACATTTCTGTATTGATGTTGTTAAACTCGCATCGGTTCGTAACGCACATTTATACTTCTCGAAAAAGTCATATTCATTGGAAATGACCTCGTATTTTATCTGCACCTCTCAAATTCTTATATCGGACCGATAGGCCCGATTAATTTTTTTATCGGCCCGGCCCTGCAGGCCCGTTCAATTTTTTTGCCGGCCCGGCCCGTTTATTTTGTCTGTCGGCCCGACCCGGCCCGTTGAAAAAAATTGTCCTAATTCTGCCGGCCCGGCCCGGCCCGTTTGAAAATTCTCCTCCATTCCGCCGGCCCGGCACGGCCCGCGGGCCGGGCCGGGTACGGGCCTCGGGCCAAGCCCGGACCCGTGCAGACCTCTACCACATGGGGCTGGCAGGAGCAGCAAACGTTCTAAATTGCATGTTTTGCTAACACTGAAGCCTTGAAATGGCTAGTATGAAGGCCGGCAGCTTGAGATGTGGCATGGTAGTTACTTATAAGATTTAAATCCTCTATAAGGATGGATGAAAAAAATTCAAATTTTAAAAGTGGTGAAAATACGCGAAAAACATGCTATCGTTTTAAATTATGATATCTAGGCAATTCTTAGAGGCACGAAATTTGGCGTGGTATATATCTGTCAGATATAAATACATCTAAAGACAGTTTCTAAAAAATTGTAGCTTTAAAAGTATGAAATGAGAGAAAAGCGTTCTAAAATGTTCTTATTTACGATTTCTGAGAAATCTGAGAAAACAACAAACCTATTTCAAGAATAATGGTTGCAAATTGATAGTGACAGTCTTTACTCTAACATAGACTGCATTTTATGTCAGTGCTACGGGTATTACTTATACCATATAAATGCTCTCAGAGCAGTCGAAAAAAAAATTCGAAATTTAAAAAGGATTAAATTGAGCGAAAGACGTTCTTAAAACATTGTAAATTACGATTTCTATAGAACACTTACAAATAGAAGCTCAAAATTACTTATTAGATATAAATGATCTGTAAGAACAGTTACTAAAAATTTGAAATTTAAAAGGGTAAAATGAGCAAAAAGCATTTTATAAATTTAAGACGTATATGTAATGTCAGGAAATATTTCAAAAGTAATGCTGGTGACAGTCCCTGCTACAACATGGGCTACACTGTACATCGGCGCGACTAATAAAACGAGGAGGAGAATGCAGAAGCGAAAAAAATTCTAAAATAGCAATTTTTGTTATATTCAAAGGGCTAGAAACATGAAATCTAGCATGGTAGTTATTTATAAGACGTAAATGCTCTCTTAGAACCGTTTAAAAAGGTAAAATGAGCTAAACACTTTCTAAAAATTATATAAATTTGATTTTTTTTTTTTTTTTTTTTTAATGGAAATTGAAATTATCCATGGTAGTTACCTACAAGATGTAAATACTCTCTAAGATGAGGTGATTTACCACTCTTTCGAGTGGTAAATTAAAACATTGCTTTGAAGTTGAAATTAAATGTCATCGTTTGTTACACCATTTAATATTTGGCCAGATGTCATATACGCACCGAGTTTGCGTGATTTTTTTTACGAAAATTTGGCAAAAACCTCGTTTTCGAATACCAGTTAAATATGTATTTTTAGTACTACTTAGTTATCCCGTCGACCAAAAATCTATCACCAAACTATAAGATTAAATGCCAATAATTGTTGATCGTAAATGTCACATTCACTCGACTTTAAGGAAGTTACACGTCTTTACGTCATCAAGTGATTTTAATTTCGACGTTTTATTTGTATATTTATTAATGTTATGCTATTTTCTTTGTTCTTTTGTTATTTAAAATAAAAATTATGGCAATTTGAATAGTTTGGCGAGTGGTTTGGCGATTTATATAATTTTGCGAAATGGGTCGACGGAATAACTAAGTAGTACCGTATTTTTTAATTATTTCCTATTATTTTTAATGGAAAATAACCAAAAATATAATTAACTATAGAGCAAAACAATTTATGTAATTAGAAAAAAGAAAATAAAGTAAATAAACATTTATTATTAAATAAACAACAATAGCCGGGTTACCATGTCAACCAAAATAATTCCATTTTGGCGCCAATTATGTACTCCGGTGCGTATATGACATCTGTGCCTAATATGTTTCTTTTAATTTCGTTTAAAAAAATAAAGAAGTGAAAGCCATTTATTTTAAATATTTCATTTTGTATTAAATAAAATGATAATGGAATACAAATTGAATTATGAATAAAAGTAACATGATACATTTCTTAGCATACATTTAAGGGAGGCCAAACTTCTCGCCAAATTAGTTTAAAATTGTAACCTTTTCTAAAATCTGAAAAGAAAATATCTGTTATGATTTAAATTTAGGTTGCCATCATTTGAGAAAAGTATATAAAATTAGAAAAAAATTAATATATCGAAAACTAATTCGAATTTAAAAATTCTAATACCAGTTTTGAGATCTGCAGATCAATACGGATTTTTGGTGATAATTTCATCACAAAGTATTCCGTATTTTAGGAGAAATCGCCGTGAAACATAATCAGTTGTTTAATCAGTCGTTTCATAGAATCGTTACATAAATTCGTTTCATAATATCCGTTTCATTGGGATTTTATATATATAGGGTAGATATATATATGCAAAAGTTTAAATTCCTGAGTTCTCAACATTAAAAAGTATATTTTGCACTGAATGCAAGAATAGCTGTTAACTTTCTGAAACTAAAAGAAATTAATATTTAAAAGAATCAACATTATCTATTGATTGTAGAGTCAGCATAAAAGACTTCGACACACCCATGAAATTTAATGTGTAATTTGTTACATAGAATAACGAAAATAGCTATTCAATTAGGAATTATGTATTTTGTCTTCTTTTAATTTATGGCGAGAAAAACAAGCTTAGAACAAGTTTTATACTGAAATGCTAAACTCATAAAGTTTCAATACAGACAGCCAATTTTGACAGCATAATTGGATTTGTCGGTGCATTCAACATTCTAATAACATACGGGACGTCATTCGGTCACATAGTTTTGGAATTATGAAGGTTAAAAATGTGGAACTAGTAATGTTAAAATAATTTTTAATTCTTGCGAAAACCATTGAAATGAAGTAAATTTTTAAAACATAACTTAACCACTACGTGATAGAAAGTGCTGTAATATTGGATTCGCATGTTTGAAGTTTTCAAAAAGCAATTTATATTTAAACTAGTCGAATGTGGCAATCCCAAAACCGTCTTTTATCTCATCCATGTTAATACTTCCTGAAAAATGCAGCCGGTTAGATGATTTACACCAAAATCTAATCAGCAACAACTTATGCAACTTCTAACTGAATCTGAAGTTTCGTGAAAATCTGTTGATTAGTTTTTGAGGTAGAACTATGGAGGAAATCGTAAAAAATTCTGCATAGCAGCGCCATTTGTTGGGCGATATATACCAAAACCTAATAAGCAACAACTTAAGTCAACTTGATAACTGAATCTGAAATTTGGTTAAAATACGTGCATCCCTTCTTGAGATAAAACTATTGCGGGAATCAGGAAAAATGCAACATAGCAGCGCCACCTGTTTGGTGATTTACACCAAAACGTAGTCAGCTCCAACTTATATCAAAGACTAACTGAATCTGAAGTTTCTTGGAAATCCACGCGTTAGTTCTTGAATTAGAAGCATTTTGGAAATCAGGAAAAATGATGTATAGAAGCGCCACCTGTAGGGCGATTTACACCAAAACGTAATAAACATCAACCCATATCAAGGACTAACTAAATCTCAAGTTTCATGAAAATCCGTGTATTAGTTCTTGAGATAGAGCCATTGAGGCAATCGTAAAAAATGTAGCATAGCAGCGCAATCTGTTGAGCGATTTGCACCAAAGACAAATAAGCACCAATTTATATCAGGCACTAACCAAATTAAAATTTTTATTAAATTCCGTGCATTGGTTCTTGAGATAGAGCGCCCACAAAATTTGTGTCCCTCACATAAACACAGACAGACTCACAGACAGACATTTTGCAAAAACATGTTTTTCGGAATCTCTGACCCCTAAAATGTATAAATTCGTCGAAAACCGGAATTCGAAAATTTTCACGAATCCACTACTTTCTTCTTGTAAAGGTAGAAGAAAGTGAAAATTATAGGTTACAATTCATATCGTTTTCTAAAATTACTTTTTTATATATATACATTTTAAAAAATACAAGTTGTAACATACGAACTTTTTACAGGAATAGATTTCTAAAAACTTCTACTATATTAATTCAAAAGTGAAGCTCATTCTGACCAGTAGTTTTTGAGTTATGCTTTAAAAATTAAATGATTTGCAATATCTTTTGTAATGCTCCGTGAATTTCTTGTACCCACATCCATCAATTCGTGATGGCCACAAAACAATTCACAGAGTTCATCTTTTATTAAAAATAAAAGTCCTTTTCAAAGTTTGCTTTCATTAAAATCAGTATTTACATGGGATTTATAATTTTTATTATATGAGCTTTTAAGGCTCCTACTCTTACAAAAAAAAATGAAATAAGTCTCCTCTCGGACAAATGTACTTCTAAATTTACTTTGTTTTTTCTACAAATTATTTTTACTACAAATATCCTTCCTAAATTACTAACTATTACTAAAATAGAAATTCATAGATACTTGTTTGTAAAAACGGAACCATTATAAGATCACTCCTGTGTCTGTCTGTCACAGCCATTTTACTCATAAACTATGGAATGTGGAAAGTTCAAATTCGGGGAAATAATAAAAACTATTAACCCACATATTTTCAAATTATTAAACATTCATAAATATATTTAGTAAAAAAGTAGAGGGGCTAATTAAGGTACTTGGGAAAAAAAATCTTTTCTTTGTATATCGTGTGGGGTATCGTGTGAAAGCTTTCGTAACGCTGAACTCAAAAGTACTTTCCTTTTAATTTTAGGTATTATATTTTTAAAGATATTGCTGAAAATGTAGTGCAAAAATATGTCCCCACCCCGTCTAATTCCGAAGCTACTGAAACTAAAATTATGAAAAAATTAGAGGTGATAGACGTTAATTTAAACCTTGAAGGAAAATTATAGCGATTACCCTAGGTCACATACCTTTTGAGAAAATCGCATTTTTCCGTTACACACAAACTTCGATTTACGGGTATTCAGCAAAAGTGTTGAGCAACACTGGAGGTACCTACCCTAGCAGAAGTATAAAAGTATTGTTGATAATGATTTTCGAAAAAAATCGTCAGTAATTAGCCGAGATATTAACCCTTAAAGATACGGACGGTTTGGACATACATAATGACGGAGACGGCGTACTGTATGTACCATCGGCTTTAAATGTCTAGTTAACAACTTTTAATGACATATATGTCTAAGGCAATGTCCAGTACCGGTATAAAAGCAATAAAGTTCAAATTGTTAAAAACAGACTAATTTAAGGGCTAATTAAAGTTGGGAAAAATGAAAAAAAAAGAACCAGTTTCAACATTTAATGTTTTAAAATGTATATGATTTTAAAGCACAATTTTTATTGGAATGAAAGGTATAAATATGTTTTTTTCATTTCATGTATTTAAAAAGTTGCAAGGTGTAGAATTAGCATTTACAGGGGGCTCGAAACTGTCAGACATTTGTCGAGCAGAAAATTGGTGTAACAGCTTACGGCAGTAGTGCAAAATAAATATTGCCACTAGAATGAAAATTTTTGTGCCTACTTAGATTTCAGATTTTAATCATTACCCTGAACTTAAATAAATTTCTATTTAAAACAATTTTTTTATATTTTAATGCAAAGTTGCATTGAACTAATTCAAAATTTTGAAACTTTTAACTGAATAATCACCTAAAAAAATATTTTTTTGAACAATAAAAATGAAATTTTATGTTCAGTTTATACTAAGTAAGAGGAAATATATGTTTTGAAAATTTCATGGAAAAATATTCAGAAGTTTTTGAGGTATCCTGTGCGTCATGCCCAAAAACGTCATTTGGAGAAAAATGACTTCAAAGTTTCGGAAATGCCGCTTCAGCTATTGAGCGGGTATAATTCTAAAAGCCATAATTTTTATTCTAATGGGAATTTCAAAGAAATAATTATATCAAAATGTTCAGAAAAGATAGGAGTTTAACATGTAAATAATTAAAATTTCTAAACTTTTGAAGCTTTAAGAGTCTTGAGAATGAATAGAATGGATCACATAAATACTATGGGATTCGCGACTAGTTTGCATTGAGTGGAACTCTCAATACGCCTCGAGTGACTTTAAAAGTTAATTAAAAACCTATCTGGAAAAACGCGGCATGGACCAAGGCGGCGGTACAATTTTGTGACCTCCTTTCAAAGCGCGCATTGTCAGTACCAAATTAGGTTCATCATAAACAGATTAGAATAATATTAAAAATGAGTTATACAGATTAGCTATATTTCATATTATTTAGGTTCCATATCTCTTTGAACTTTCGTGGTATATCCATTTACACTTTTCTAGTATATACAGTTATACACAACAGTACGTTGTATAGTCTTTTACAAAGTCTTAGTATTCTTTTAGCAACGGTTTTTATAATAATACAATTACAAATTCATATATTTATTCTACGGAACCCTCTGTGCGCGAGTAGTATTCGCACTTGACAGTTTATCTTAATAATAAAATAAACTTTTTAAAGGTTTCTTAATTTAAAATCAATAGTTGGATGTATTTATTATTCTTATTATAATTATGTGAGCAGACGTCCTTACAGACGTTTTTAAGATGTCTCCTCTCAGAAAAATGTACTTCTAAATATACTTTGTTTTTTTCTAAAAATTATTTTTACTACAAATATCCTTCCTAAATTATTAATTTTTACTAAAATAGAAATTCACAGAGACTCGCTTTTCTTAATAATAATAAAAAAAAACTTTTAAGGTTTCTTAATTTAAAATCAATATTTGGATGTCTTTATTATTCTTATTATAATTATGTGAGCTTTTAAGGTTCCTACCCTTACAGATGTTTTTAAGATGTGTTCTCTCAAAAAATGTACTTCTAAATATACTTTTTTTTTTTTACAAATTATTTTTACTGCAAATATTTTTCTTAAATTACGAATTATTACTAAAATAGAATTTCATAGAGACTCGATTTTCTTAATAAAAAAAACTACTTAAAGTCTTCTTAATTTATAATCAATATTTGGATGCAATTATTATTATTATTATTATTATTATTATTATTATTATTATATGATCTCTTAAGGTTCCTAACCTTACAAAAGTTTTGGAGATAAGTCTCCTCTCAGAAAAATATACTTAAGTATGCTTTTTTTTTCGCAAGAAATTTTTACTATAAATATTCTTTACTAAATTACTAATTATTACTAAAATAGATATTTACAGAGACTCGCTTTTCTGTAAAATAAAATCCTTTTTTAACGGTTGTTTTCTCAAAAATTAATATTTGCATGAGGTATGAGCTGTTAAGGCTCATTCCCTTAGGAATGTTTTTGAGATAAGTTCCCTCTCAAAATATACTTCAAAATTTGTTTTTTCTCTACAAATTAATTTTAATGTAAATATTTCTTGAATAATATTATCTTTATGGTGAAAGCATCATGAGAAATCACTGTGAAATACACACAGTGTTGCCAGCAGTTGTTGCCAGTTGACACGCAGTCAAACCGCGGTGTTGCCAGTTTAGTGCTTTTTTCCAAAATATCTGCCACTATCTCAACTTTGTTTAATATCAGACATTGCGTGATTAAATAAAGCAAAATTTGTTATTCAAAAATAACGGTAGATATTAAAAAAAAAAAAAACACGCAATAAATAGGTAACACTGATAAGAAATGTGTGTATTGCTGTAGCTACTTACAGTGAGATAATACATTTGCATGATTTGACTCATGTGAATATTGGCGCCCTCTCATTTTGTGCCCCTATACATTTTTTTAGCTTTTTTCATGTTTATAATCACCATAAAAAAAAACACGTCCAAGGCTGCGGATCACAGTCATATCCGTTCTAAATTCTTGTCCCTCTTTATGTTTAGTACTGTCAGCGGTCATGCAACACTCTGCTACTTATGTCAATTGGAAATATTGGAAAATATTGCATAATAAGTATAATAGAGTGCAGAAATAATTTCAGAAGATTCATAAGTTAGAACAAATAAAGAAAAAATATTGATGATAAAATTATTTTTTTTAGATTAGAAATAGATTTGCATTACTTTAAAAAAAATATTTCTGAATGAAAAAAATTACTATGCTTTAAAAAATAATAAAATGTTATGGGTATTGTTAAGTTGTAACAATATGTTTATATTTTTTCTTTCAAAATGCTTAAATACTCAGGAATATTTTCTAAGGTCAAAATTGCCTGGAAAAAGATGTATGTTAATCTAATTTAAATAATGTGTATTCGTTACAGATTGTAAATAGCCAATAATATTTAATGCTTCAAGAAACGACGAAAACGAAAATACACCCTAAAATAAGATTTTCTCAAGCACAATCCTAAATAATTTTATGTCACCTAAATGAATGCTTTAAGGCCAGTTGTGGCTAATAAGTTAACGTCAAGTAAGTGAATAGATACTGGCAAGCTTTCGTTCACTGTCTTCTAAGACCAATGTCAGACGGGCGTCTTTTCTGCTGCTTTTCTGCTTAAGTATTATCCATTCACAATGCTTTTTATGCTGCTTTTTTGCTTAAGTATTATCCATTCACAATGCTATAGCATTGTGAATGGATAATACTTAAGCAAGAAAGCAGCAAAAAAGACGCCCGTCTGACATTGGTCTTAGTCTTTCCTCTAGCATAGCTGAAGCGCACTTCTGCTTACTAAAAAGTTGAAGAGGCCTGAAATAGAAGAACATAACATGCATTTTCCTTCTCCTCTGGAGTACGATAAAATAACAGTGAAATGACGGGATGCATGAATTGCACTTTAACATCATCTTACTATCACAAGAGAAAGGAAATGTGTGTTATGTTCTAATATATCATGTCATCTAATATATCATGTCTCCTAAAACAAAATAATATAAAAAATGTAATATTTTGAATAGAAGAAAATCTTTCTGTACCTAGACAATTTGATATCCACTTAAAATCAAACATTTGAGTTAGTTTATAGAAAGTGAGCTATCATACATTTATTTTTGTACATTTATTTTAAAAATAGCAGACTTTGAGACGGCTAAATCTAATTCAAAATATCTTGTGAGTCTATTGCGATGTTTGGAAATGTGGTTTTAAAAATCTATTTTTCTCAGAAACATTATAAATTTGGTTTTATTATAAATCCAAAGAAAGAATGAATATTAATGTTCAGCTTATGATACAATATTATGAATTAAGTACTATTTTTAATTTTTTATAGTAATTTCTAGATACAACAGTTTCGCAGGCGATACATTGCTGATTGTCTGCGATATTTTCCGTTTTTGTACAAAGGTTAAATTTGTTTTACTGTAAGAAAGCATTTTAAATGTCTTTTAACTGTGTTTTATTATTGTAAAGGAATATTACAATGTAAAAAGTGCACCTGAGAAGATATCATATTTCAGTTTTTGTAAGCACGAGAAGGTTTTATAAATTCTCTCAGAAAATTCATTTTTGTCAAAATGCTGATACAAATAGTCAAAATCTCATTTTTTAAACTTTCTAAATCGATTTAAAGACAATTCTACATACCATTAAAAAAACACGACTTCTTAGTCCCATCCGCTTATGGGCGAAAATACCTCGTCCATTAATTGAATATATATTTTTTAATTTAAAAAAATGTAAGAAAATTAAATTATACGTAAATAACTATAAAATGACTCTCTTTTCACAACCCTCACATTTTATTTTTCATACGTAAATCATTTTGACGATAAAATTATATTATAAAATTATTAAACGTAATTATTAAACGTATAATTTTGTCATATAAAATTTTAAGCTGTTTCGTTGTTTTCATGTTAAAATATGACTTTATTTATGACACACTGCCTTTGAAAATCGAACATTCAATAATGCCAACGTTTAGCATTTTTCCAAATATTTGATATTTTTTTCAGAAAAGTTACTTCACTTAGGAGCAAAAAAGAAATATTATAGAAATGGAAAAATATCAACGTTAAAAGCACCAATAATTCAAAATTTAAGCATACCGGTTTCGGTAGCATATAGCGTACGGTACTTACTGCTAAGGATGACGGAAATTTGCTCACATATATAGGAGAGATGCGGATTCAAGTTAAAGGTTTACTGACCAATAGGAAAACAGAGGATTGCAAGTAACAGCCAATAGATGGGAAATGGACCCAAAGTAGTGACAAATTGCCTAGAAAAAAATCTCTAAATCTCTCTATACACGAACTTAACTTCCTTGAAGCATTTCATATTTATAAAAATTTTGATAATATTTTTAATTGTGAATTTGCTATTCCCCCATTATCAGATTGTTGGAAATATTACATAAAAAACTCTTTTTGTTTTGCTTTTTTGTTTTTTTAGCCAATTTCTCTCTACTTCGGTTCCATTTCTCATCTATTTTTCTATTGGCTGTTACCTGCAATCTTCTCTTTTCCTATTGGTCAATAAACCTTTAAGTTTAATCCCCATCTCTCCTATATATGTGGCAAATTTCTGTCACCTTAGCACCGTGGACGGTACGCTATATGCTACCGAAACCGGTATGCTTAAAATTTAAAATTATTGGTGCTTTTAACGTTTTCAAACATTTTTATTATATTGCACCAAGCTCCATCTTAATAATAATTAAAAAAGAAACATGTATTGTATTTTAGTAGAAGGAATAATCACCGTCAGATTTAGCGAAATATATGAAGGGAGATTACAGGGCCTGTGCGAATCGACATTGAAAGAGTCGATTAAAAATCTTACTTGTAACAATTGTATTTAAATAATATAACTTATTTAAATGACATCAAATAAAATGAATCTCAAGATTAAATAAATTACTTTGGACGTAAAAAAATATATCTTACTTCACTGAAAGATTGTTTTATATATTTTGTAACGATTCAAACAGTTGCTAAACAACAATTAAATTTTAACAACATATGCATTTTTATAAATTCAATGTGTACGAATCTGAATTATTCATTTTATGAAATCATTTTATGGTTTTAATTGACGGTGTAAGAATTTCAATAAACGAAGATGTGTTATTTAAATATAGAAACATTTATTAACATTATTAACAAAATGTGTTTGATTTAAACATATGAACCTTCATTTAAACATTGAATCTAAAGTTTGTTAGATATCGAAACATGTCATCTTTCTCCTGCTTTTAATAAGTCCAACAGCATCGGATAGTGCAACCTATAACATCCCACCATACTTACAACACAAAAATGGACTATTGATTAAAAATATACACCTGTGACATCTCTAAATATTATACAGTTTAATTATTTTGGGAAATGATCAGCATTAGGGATTAAATTAAAGGGTTGTAATCTGATAAGGTGCAATTTGTTCTTTCTCTTTGAACAATTAAATTTATTTATGTTTCTTTATAACTATTTTATTATTTTCATTCCAATATAAATATGCTTCTTCTATGTGTCGTTCTAATGAACTAAGAATATCAGGAAAAGAAAATTTGAACATAGATATGTATAATGCAATCTCTAGTGTATAAATAAATGAACTGGCGGATAAAAAAACACTTGAAACGATTCGCATTAAATGAATCTGTCATATCAAAAATCACATAAGTCACAGAATCAGAACTTTTCAGAAATTAAAAATACTGCATTATTCACATGCAAACGAATTTTTATTAACGATTCTTATTTAACGAATACTCTTCCCGTACGATTCTGTTGACAAGTATGTTTTTTAATGTAAAGTCAGCCACCATTTCTTTAAGTCCAAAACGTCTTTAGTTTTCAGATCTTTGACTGTAAATGTTGAACTGGAATCCGAAACTAAATGAATGCAGATATGATCATGATTTTGCACATTTTTCCTCACTACGAATTTGCGATCATTTGGTGAAAATGAATGACCAAGGGAAAATACTGATAATTTATTTTTCAAATCTTCTGGAGTCAGTCAAAGCCAACGTAAATCTCAACATCGTGTTGATTTTATTTTGCCTAGAGCAACTATCGGATAACAGATATAAATGCTTAATATGTGGTCCAATATTATTTTCAATATAATGCAACAACATAGGGCAAACCTCATTTGCTCCCTTGTTAGCAATGCCTTCGTGATACAAGTAAAATATAGATTTACCTGTTTTAAGAGCATTTATTCCCCAACAATGAACTCATAGTTGACGCAAATAAAAAATGTTTTCTATTGGTATGTGCGGAGTAGTTAATTTTGCATCAAATCTAATATAATGGCTATAACATCATCTCGTATTACATGCAAAAACCACTGACTTATGTCGTTTAAGTAATGAACGAAATTTAGAAGATACTGTTTGTAATACACAGAGGAAGGAATACACCGTCTTACGTGGTTATTACCCAGATTATAGCTCTACCTTTTCTTGAAGCATTTGCGCTAAAGAAAAAAGGCATATTTTAAAAAAACTTGACTTATATGGTTTTTGAAATAACCGATTCAAATGATAATGACGCAAACAGATAAACTAGTTAGGTGTCGTAAAGACCCTAAAATCAAATTGCTTTCAAAAAATTTGTGTGTATAAAAATACTAACAATGCAGTTTTTTACATGTTAGTATATTTTCCGGTCATATGTATGGTATTTAATTATTATCTATTAAATAGAACAATCCCCAACGCTGTCTCCAAAAACCCTACTAATCAGTTATAAATATTTATTATATTATCTAACTAATATGTAACTTGTTTGACATATGATTTATCTTATATTTTTAGCTTATAATATGAATATTTCAATTAGAACTTTCTTTTAACCTTCTAATGG
Source organism: Maratus speciosus (assembly GCA_963932465.1). Taxonomy (NCBI): domain Eukaryota; kingdom Metazoa; phylum Arthropoda; class Arachnida; order Araneae; family Salticidae; genus Maratus; species Maratus speciosus. The sequence goes on from OZ010786.1 coordinate 386,359,383, forward strand.
GATATTTTTTATGTTATTTACTTCCATGTAAAGGTTAAAAAAAACGAAATACGAAGACTTTTCTTAAAATTAAATCAATCTTTAATTATTCACGCAAATTACCGTTTCAGCATCAATAATGGAAACGAATTATTTTAAAAATCGACTTTTACTTTCGTATCTGGGGTCTCATAAAAATCGCATGCATGCGATTACTAGATAACATATAATATAATTATTTAAAAAGAATGATCAGCAGTAGCATAAAATGAAAATTAAACGGTAGTTGTAATCTTCAAAACGCCCATGTTGCACAAAATATCTGGTCCTATGTTGGCTAATTGTTTCCCCTTTTATTCCCATAATAAGGCTGTGTTTACATGCTTCTTACTTTCATTCACCTTGTAGTACAATTATCCCTATTATTCTCCAACCGTTTGCGGTTGATAACAAAAGGACGGGGCGATTCAATAATGGAGAAAAACGGAGACGGGGCAGGTCAGTATGATTCGTCCTACAGAGTGATACTTCAGTATACCGGGTGAGCTAAAAGTTGGTTAAAACTTTAAAAACTCATTAAAAAAATGAAGAAATGACGATAAAAGAGTGCAGTTTATAAGAAAGGACTCACAAGGTAGTCGGATGTTTTTTAGCAGCAAAAAAATGCTAAAAAATCAAATGTAAAGGGCGCTGACAAGCCGAAACACAATGACCAGGTACTATGACACACCCTAGTTGTGTCGTAGAATATTGTGGAGGTCATGTTGAACATTTGTTATTGGAAGAATAAATGAATGGAGCGTATTGTTGACCTGCTCATTGTGTTTTGGGTCGTCAGCGCCCTCTATATGTGAATTTTTAGCTAATTGTTTTGCTGCTAAAAAAATCCGACTACATTGTGAGCACTTTCTTGCAAAACACACTCCTTTATCATATTTTCATCTTTTTTAATGAGTTTTTAAAGCTTTCACGAACTTTTGGCTCACCCGGTACTTAAAGTGGAATTAAAAATGAAAGACGGCGCCTCCGCAGAACAAATACGCCGAGATTTCAAGTTTCCTTCAATTTGGAGCTTAAGGAATATCCACCTTATCGTATCTTTGGTCAATGAACAATTTGTTAGCAAAATCCAAAGTGTGACCAACCGTTAGCTGCTCAGAAACCTGCATAGAATTAACTCCAATCCTGCTCCAAATTAGAGGGAGAACTGTACCACCATTTTCCAAACTTAACTGAGCAGATTTAAAACATTTAAAATGATTCTCATGAAAAGATATTAACGAAAGTTAAGTAACTGATTCTACGCTCTTTATGGAAGGTAACATCATATTTATTTAGAAAAAAATGTACGAACATAAAAAATATTATGAATGTAATTTCTTATACTTAATTATAATAGTCAGACATATTAATAATGCTTCATTAGTTAGCTAGTAGACTGCACAAAAATGCATTTCGTTTCAAAAACCCTTCTGGTGAGTTACATAGATTTGTTATAGTATTATCTAAGAGATATGTAACTTTTCTAGATTATTCACTTATAAGATGGTTCTTTTAAATAGAGTTTTCTTTTGAACTTGCTAAAACAATATTGGCACTTACACATTATCCGTACCAGGAATACACCTCGTCAATAACAATGAATATAATACAAGTTGCAGTAGCCTTTTTACTTCATTTCAGGAATGTAATTGCATAATCTTGAATATAGTTACCATATTAAAGTTAACTGCAGATTCATATATACCTACGTAATATGTTGTAGTAAAATATAATGAATATGATATTTATATATGCAGAATATATATAATAAGGCATATACATACTTCATTCATTCCGGAGTGAATTCCCACCAGGAAAAAAATACGATAGGAAATATCTTCTATCAATTAAAAGTTACGAACCTGATGTTATGTTTCTAGTAAATCTATACCACGTAACTGAATTATATTGTTTTTGTTTTCTTTTATACAGTTTACCATTTTAAACAACGTTATTTAATAAATATATATTAAATTACTGTTTTGAACATGACTGGAAACGATAACCATGACTGGCGACTTGCGACAATTTTTCGCGATGTATCCTGCTGGCAAAGATAATACTCAAGTACCGGCATTTTCTTATTGATATATTTATTTTTTGTAAATGCTCTAAACCAAGGATCGACAAACATTTTTGAACACAGACCACCTTAAAAAATTTCTCAATTGTTTATCGATCACCCAATACTTTAGTAATTTTCTGACTCTAATATAAAAATATAAGACGCAGAACTCGTTAGTCGCATGTGTACATCTGTGGTATAAGCAGCCATTTCCCTTGTATATTTTAATTGCATAAGCCTCTTCGAGAACAACTGCCACATTTGTATAATTGATACCAGTGGAAGAAAGGATAAAGAGTCACAGATTCCGAATGAACTTGATTCAAAACTAAGAAGAGAAAAATGGCGGCTTGTATCGCAAAGAAACACATGCAACTAACTCAAGGTTAATCTGTCTTTAGATTATTATTTGTATCAAATAAGGTTAATATTAATATGTAACCTTATATGCGTTAACCTTAAATCCCCACCAAAGTCAATATAGGGGGTGTTCCAAATTTCAACCGACAAACTCAGAGGCGTGGTAGTAGACATCAAGAGGATGAAAAACCGCCATAGAACATGGGGTCGCAAACCACTTATGCAGTCACAAATACAGGGTATTTCATCCTAACTGAACTGGAATTGACGGTAACAATTTAGAGAAAAATAAAAACATTGCAATGAAAATGCAACAATATGTGCCTGGTTTTGTGTGAAACATTATAACATCACGAAAAGTTTCAGAAAAACATGTTGCTCAAGCAATCGATGATACCGTATGAACTGATAATCGCAGTACAAAATATTGGGCGTGAAGTTCGTACTGTCAGCGTGTATAATTCAAAGTTCTAACACTTTTGTTTAGTGTTATCACATTTACAACAAAGGTGAGAATGCCTGATAAATGTTTTATTATAATATAGGTACTTCAGGATTCTGTTATTACAGTCAACCCAAATTGAGTTAGGATGGAACCCTCTGTATTTTTTATTAACTACGTGATTTGAGATCTTATGTTCTAAGGTAATTTTTCATCATCTTGATGCCTCCTATCACCTCACTGAATTTTTCAGTCGAAATTTTGAACACCCTGTATAACTTACACCTTTGTCTTATTTGGGGTCGGAATTAACGTGTCTGAAACCAGAGTCAACGATATACGAGTTTGGTAAATGCAAGTTAAAGTGAAAAATAATTTAGGATATTTTCATACAATATATACGTTAGTCCTTCAAGTACACTGTACAAAATATTCTGTTAAAATACGGAAATTGTACTGTCAACCGAGAAGCCAGTATTATTTCCGTATTTTAACGGAATATTTTTTCGTAAATTCCTGAAAAATTCCGTTTTTCACGAACTTTACGGAAAAAATTTCCGTTGAATACGGAAATGGTACTGGCGTCTTGATTGCCAGTACCATTTCCGTATTTTAACGGGATTTTGTTTAAGGTGTAATATTCCAAAAAGGTATCTAAGATTCAAGAGCAACTGATTAATAAATAAATTCATCCTATTAGTTACGTTTGAGATTTAACACTTCTCTAGAAAATTGAACCGTAATGTGTGATGTTTCAGAACTAATCTGTGATGTGCAACTTCTGTAAAACTTTCTTAGTCTTTTATAATAATAGATGAATTTTAATCATATTTTCCATGTATTCCCAATCGACCTATAGTACCAAATCGAACACTTTTGATGTCATATTAACAATTGGGGGCTGATATCGACCAGTTTGGCAGCCCCTGCTCTAATGAAACCAAAATACCCGAAATTTTCTACAAAATCCTTCATCCTTCGACTGGACTCCGAAGTCCCATTAAAGAAAATTGCAGTATAAAATTTATTTTATTCGTCCACTAATAATGGTACTTTTATGTTTTTTACTATATGGTACTTTTCATACAAAATACTTCGCTGGATCGCATTCAGTAAGCACAGCGAAACAATCGAAGCTAAATATTTTTAATGTGGTTATTTTCTCAACCATTTACATGGATTGAGGTTTTCTCCTATTAAAAAAGTTTTACAAAAAATTTGCAACTACAAAACACTTCTCCGATACAGATAGGATCCCAATACAATTATTTACATTGTTATTGTAAGAACTGTGAGGTTCCCATAACAGTATTTTTTGTTAATTATTCTTGTAAATAGTTTACAAAAAAGCTCTAACTACCGATTTATTAAATCGGTTTTATTTCAAAACCTATTGTATATTTTTGAGAATAAGAATACAGATTTTTTTTTTATTTTCAGAACATCCCAATAAATTTAAAGCACAGTACCTTTGGTTTTGACTTCATTCATCGTAGACTTCACTTCATTCACCTTTTCTGAAATGAGTCCGCTTCCAAATAGCTGAATTAAAATAATCAGGAACCTTTGAGGACTTGCGTTAATGAATTAAGATTAAAATTACATAAATAATAAAGATTTTTGACTCAAAATGAATAGCATTAAACTTGTCCTTTCATATTTTAATAGCACAGAATAAGATTTAGAATTTTAAAATTCGAGGTTCTGAATCATAACATTGAATAAGTCGACTGCTGTCCCGCAGCTAATACAAAAATACAGACGCATAAAATTATCTAATAGAGAAAAAAAATCCATGATTAGTATGCATGTATACAGGAAAAAACATAACCGGATTTTAGAAATTAAAATTGGATTAAAATAATATGAATTACAGTTAATTAAAAGTCTATTTAAAAGGCATATAATTGTTCTTGATTAAAATAATATTGTTTACTCCTGCCATATGTTTAGAAATGAGTGTACTAAAAGATCTTTCTTGACAATTATACACCTATCTAAAAATAGCATTGCAATTATATAAGTTGTTTTGGATATCTTCAGATATTAACGTAGATAATTACTGAAGAGGAGCAAATTTCTGATTTATAATTCGGTACATAAAAGTTTAGAAAATTATTGTTTTCTATGCTATTGCTGCCGTTTCAGCAAACGTAACTTAAAAGAATGATTTTAAAACGTATCAATCATCTGATCCAATTTCCATCCGCATCGGATGACCTCATACAAAATTACATACACAACAAATCACATAATTATTTTACGAAAAAATCAGCTGCGGTATAAAATCGAAATAAAATAGTAGCATTCTGATACAAGTTATTCGCCATTTAACCCTTTATCTGCTGACGGTTCATATAAGTACCACTCACTTTAAACTTTTATCCCATGGTGAATATTAGTAATATTCTAATGTTACTTTGAAAAAACACTCTTTTAACTCCACATTTTCAAGATGCATGGAAACAGTAGTTCTAAGTCCGTTATTTTAGCGAGGAAGGAGGCTATTTTTGAAACAGTCGATGTGTTTTGTGCCGACATTTTGTACAGATTGCCACGCTTGTTTTTTTATTGCTGCAAATATGGTAAAGAACATAAGATAAGCGTTGGATTTTTTAATGTGTTCATTAGGATTTTAGAATATAATTTGAGTAACTATTTTAATTGAGCGGTGTATGTATTTGATTTAACAGTTCAATTACCCGGCGGTACTTATATGTACCGCCAGTACATTGCATGACGGAGAAAAATTCCTGTTTACTTTTCATCTGTATAGTTACCCATCGTTTTTATCTGCTTTATAATGTAATTACTAAATTGTAGTGTAGTAATGTTTTTTCTGGTGTTTCTTTTCTGTTTCATCTGTATTACTTTTTTATAGGAAATCGAAAAATGCGGCACCGGCTCTTTTTTACTATGCTAGAAATGGCATATGTAAATTCATATATTGCATAGTGGAGATGCGAGTGTCTGGAAACCCTGTGTCGTATAACTAAAGGACTGCAAACAAAATCGAAACCAAAAAAATTGTTTTTTTTTTTTTTAATACCATCAAATTTGAATTTTTACCCATTTTTCATGTGTAAAATAAAACTATGTAAATTTAATATTTTTTTTATTGTTAACTTACCAGGGTCTTCTTATTATTTAGCATTTTTAAGAGTTTAAACTTTATATGAAATATCATGTGGGTGTTTTGTTACGAGAATATTTTAGGCATAGTGTACTCACTGTACTTTAAAGTACCACTTTAATTAATTATCTCTAACAAATTAAATTTTTCATCGATGAGTATTTTCTTAATGTATATCCTTTAATTTTCATTGTAGTAACGGATAAAAAATTACATGAAAAAAAATTGCAATAGATGAAGGGTTAAAGATTAAAATGATTGTTATTTTTGCTTCGCTAGGATATTATTATTATACTACACATATGGTTCGTTAATACATTCAAGTAGTGAACTAAGAACAATAGGAACGGGAATTTAAAAGATTTAAAATTATTATGGGTTCCCAGAGAATAAAGAAATTGTCTGCATCGTATTAAGATTCTTGAAATGTTTCGTTTGTAAAAATATTAACGAAATATAAGAAACTTATTCCATGCATTTCTTCGAAGATAATAATAAATTACTTTATAAAAAATTATGGTAATATAAGCAATACAATAAATCAAATTACCGCTAAGATCTAATTACAATCATCAGACAAATTAACAATGTATCAATTAATAAATATTAGACAACACAAATCTTCATTTTGTTTCATAAGAATTATGCTGATTAAGCTGTTCGAATTTATAATAATATTATTTAGTCAGCGTCTAATGTGCCTTAATTACTTATTTTCATCTTATAATGGTAAAACATGTATAATATGAAAAAGTAGTAAATCAAAGTTTTCTAACATATATTTAAAAATTGTTAATTTTACCTACAGCTACAAATTTTATTTTAAATTTAATTGACGAACTGCAAAATTAGTCTACTGACAAATACATGTGAACTAAATTTTTATTTTAATTAGAAATATAAAAATGTCAAGAAACGAAAATGTTCAAGAACATTAAATTTTAATTACAATTTCAATCATATCAAAATTCTCTGTTTTTTTTAAGTAATTGATCAGAGTTTAAAATAATCGATATTCGTCATTCATACTAGATCATTTAATAAGGGTCACTATAATGAAAGTAAGACTGTTAACGATTTAAAAAATAATTTAATGATTATTTGCTATGTATACAGAATAAAGATTGATATATACGAGAGATAACGGCTATACGTAGCTGTCGTAAACTTTTAAACAGACCCCCGCTCCCAGTTTTTCGGGTGAATATTGAGTTTTTCCATCGAAATTACTGCAACAAAACATTATACATGGTATTAAAAAGCAGGATTGCACATGGTAGTCACATGAGGGCGGTCATTATTATGCACAAAATCAACCCCTTTAGAATCAACGATCAATCCCTTAATCCCTTACAACCAGTCCCCCAAATCAACGATTCTTGATTGACGTTTGCAGTTTCTGTATGGTGGTGCAGGTGACGCCAGGAATATTCGGAAGTATTGATACGAACCATTCCAGTCACCTTGCTTCCACGCTGGCTCACAGTCAATTACCCAATTACCACATTCCGCAAATACCGCCTACCTGGGTTACAGTCAAAGCCCTCTTTGCCGCATGCACAGCGCCCTGCTTCCTGGAACGCGTATGTACTATCTATAGTCTCACTTTCATTTGGATGACCCTTATATATCTTATAAACTATGTTTTGGAGTCGTGGCCAGTGTATTCATTATTCTAAAAACTTACAGTTCGTGCTTGCAGTTTTTTATTGAGTATATATCAACATCTAGAGTGGAGTACGAAGTCATGCGCTGTCCTCCAGGTTCATTCCCAGTCGTTCCGAAACACATGTCTGTTCACGAGAACGGCTAGTAGAAGACTGCCTTTAACTCTTATACTTTGCTACGATAATCAAAATTCAGAGAGCAATTTATTGCTATTTATATCGTGTAGGGGATTTTATGTTAGACAGATGTTCTGGAGTAAATTTTGGATGATTAGCCTCAAATTCAGGATATGTTAAGTGCCCATGCTCTCCTAGACTTAAAGGTTATAAGTGTGGTGTCATGTGGTGCGCACCACTTCATATTTCAGTTGGGATTTGTAGTAGATTGGCAAGTTCAGCATGCGTTCGAGAAATCGAACACATGTCTGCACTTAAGATTCTCAAACTGGGCTCAGACATATAGAAAACGGGTTATACTTTATAATAGTCACATAGGCTGTCATTACTGTGACTTATATCTCTTATGGGGTTCTAACTATTTGAAGTGTTATTTGGGGCAGATATAGAAATTTATTTAGCGACTAACGGAAAAATATAGTAATTGAATGGTTTCAGGAAAGGATAGAATAAAAGTTATAGAGCGTCTTAACAATTATATAACACGTTTAAGAGAAGTAGAATTCTGATTAAATTTCAAATCGAAAATCGAATAATTAAAAAAGTAAAATTAATAAACTAGGTTATGATTACAAGATTCTCATAAAAAAATTGCAGATTCGTCAGTTCCTAGCGACTGTACGACTTGAGTAAACGGAATGAAATTTGAGATGTAGACACTTTAAGATATGCGCCAACAGACAGAATAAGTGTATATTTCTTGTTTTATATAATAATTTAGATGCTTTATTATATGTATAAATAAATGCTCATCTGAAAATATTTGACTTTTTTTAATTTAGAATTTTTGTGATGTATTTACAATGTACAATGTGATCATATCATCCTACCTTAAGGTTCTTCCTACACTGTAAAAAAACACAAATATTTCTTAAGGGAACGGTGGACGTTAAAAAATTATTTTTTTTAATTTTCATCATAGAGATATGAAATTCTGTGGAAATATACATTTCACCATAGGTATATAGAACTTCTTAAAATAAATTTCCAATCTTATTATAATTTTATGATTTTTTAAAAGATTAAAATTTTCAAACGAAATCTTAAAATGCTCCCTGCATCATAAATTATTAGATATTTCCTCGATTTTGCATTTTAATCACTTAAAACCCTATTACGGAGAAATTTGTGCATCGATTTTTAAATCTCTTGAATAGTTAATTTTTTAGAGATTTTGTTTACTGGATTCGATATCGATTTTCATCAAAATTTTGTCTTTTAAAGAGTTAAAAATCAAATTTAATTATCTTAATGAAGTCGAATTTTAAAATGCATGCACAGTTTCTTTGTAAGCAATATCTGCACTTTTCCTTATCAATTTCATGAATTTTCATTAAAAAATATATGACGCAGAAATCTCAAAAATCTAAAAATGTTGAAAAATCAGTTTTGAGAAAAGCAGATTTAAAACATGTTAAAAGTTCGAAAAATAGTTTGTGTACAAATTTCAAATTCTTATAACATTGCAAAAAATAATTGCATTTCCATGTGTTTTTTACAAATCCTTCAGAAGAAACTGGAGAATAATAATATGCATAAAGGCAATTTTTAGCTGCGTTCGTAATTATATAAATACGTAGCACCTATAGTCGTCGTTCAGTCCGTCTGTCTGTCCGTCTGTCCGTCCGTCTATCCGCCCGTCTGTCCGTCCGTCTGTCTGTCCGTCCGCATATAACAGAGCAAAAACTACCCGACCGAATGATCTGAAATTTTTAATATAAAATTGCTGCAAAATTTTGTCGGGCCATTTCCAATTTTATGAAAATCGGATGTATAGTTTAATTACAGGGACAGTCAAAAGTTTTTCTTTACATTACGGCCAATGGGAAAAATTATTGCAAGTGAATTTTAATGATGTTACAGACATCCGAATGGTCTGAAATTTTTAATATATAATTGCTGCAAAATTTTGTCGAGCCATTTCCAATTTTATGAAAATCGGATGTATAGTTTAATTACAGGGACAGTCAAAAGTTTTTCTTTACATTACGGCCAATGGGAAAAATTATTGCAAGTGAATTTTAATGATGTTACAGACTTCCGAATGGTCGGAAATTTTTAATATATAATTGATGCAAAATTTTGTCGAGCCACTTCCAATTTTATGAAAATCGGATGTATAGTTTAATTACAGGGACACCCAAAAGTTTTCCGTTACATTACGGCCAATGGGAAAAAATTATAGCAGATGCATTTTAATGATTTTACAGCCTTCCGAATGGTCTGAAATTTTTAATATATACTTGCTGCAAAATTCTGTTGAGCCATTTCCAATTTTATGAAAATCGGATGTATAGTTTAATTACAGGGACACCCAAAAGTTTTCCGTTACATTATGGCCAATGGGAAAAAATTATTGCAAATGCATTTTAATGATTTTACAGCCTTCCGAATGGTCTGAAATTTTAAATATATAATTGCTACAAAATTTTGTCGAGCCATTTCAAATTTTATGAAAATCGAATGTATTGTTTAATTACAGGGACAGTCAAAAGTTTTCCGTTACATTACGGGGAATGGGGAAAATATTATTGTAAGTGCATTTTAATGATGTTACAGACTATGCACTTATGAAGCGCAAAAAATATACATTCAGTACAATATGGGGTGCAAAAAATAATTATAAAACTAGTTATAGTACGAACGCACCACATTTGCCACGTTTGACGAGCAATTTCCAACTTGTTTATTCTTGAGTCGATTTCTACTCAAGTAAAGGTCCACCGTCCCTTTACTGTACGAAAATGTAGTATAATCATGAACGAAAACATACAGTAACCTCGTCCGAGTCAACCAAGATTCCGAGAAGTGCTCCTTTACTTTTAGAAAACTCAGAAAACAATTTATTTTCATAACTTACTGAAAAAAGTATGAAAATAAATTTTTATTAGCTGCCTGCAATTTTTGAGAACGTGCCCGAATAGCTTTCACAATGCATTAATCCGTTCTCTCTACCCGGAAAATCGGTTTTTCGTATGTTATTATTTCTCAAGTAAACGTTTTCAGCTACATAACTGAATATATACATGCAATTGTAGCAAAATAATGTTAATGTTAATGCAGTTAATTTTCAGTGTTTGTATGTTGAATATGTTTGCTGAACATGAAAATATTTACTCTAGAATTGATAGACTCCGAAAAACTCATTTTCCGGGTATGTAGAACTGATTAATGGATTATAAAAGCTATTCAGAAGCAAAGCGATATAAGTAAGCGTCCTATCTTAAATGGGAGAAGTAACAGCAATATTAAAGGCCAGATCACATCAATCAAGGTCGCAAGGAGTTAAACTATAGGAAGATGCCTAACTGTTTTCTTACATCACACCGCTAAAATAGTAAAGTTTTTTTAACCTTGATTAATAGCTGAAACGTCTCTTATAAGGCGAAGAACACTTTGTGGTGTCAAGTGCATCTGAATGCCCCTCTCGCTACGCCATTATTTTGAAATATATGTGATAAACAAAATTCAGTTACATGAGTGACTAAAGATTTAGAAATTATGCGCAGATGGTAAATATTCTGTCATATACGACATCACACTAAAAGCGCGCGTATGCAGATTATCACCGTGTCCACAAGATGACGCAACTGTGTTAATTTACGCCCGATTCCAGTACTAAGTTTGTACGCTTACTTATATCGGTTTGTTCGGAAACGTTTCGAAAATTATGGCAGTTAATCAAAATTTACTTTTATTAATTCTTTTTAAATTTCGAAAATATATTGTTTTCTGTGGTTTCCGGGTGTCCAGGTCTGTATATAAATGAAACCTTTTCGAAATCTTGGGTGACTGGGTAGAGATTATTGTATACTTTCGTTCATGATTATAGTGCATTTAAGTAGATTAAGTAACGTTTGTCTTTTTTTTACAGTATGGGAAGTACAGTCCTGCCACAAGTCGCATTGTTAGAAATTTTGAAAACGATGTTCTAGTTTTAGCTACCAATTAGGTTTGAGATATTAAGAAAAGTAACACAAAAGACTTCAGCTATAAATATTGCTAGAATCCAACAAAAAGGACAAATGCTGATATGGGTTTGAGCAAGATGCTTATCAAATTAGTGAGTAAGTACCAAGTTAGCACCGTATTAAAGACTTGTTTTTGGCGCAAAATACAGTATCCTTTACAGGCAGTGGGTATTAGGAATCTTTTACCCTGATTTATCTCGGGGCAAACGTTGGAGTGGTTAATAGTCACTTTAACTTGTTTCTAGCTATCACCTATCCCACTCTGTAACATATACCCTCCCACAGCCGCGAACTGATATATCCGTTCAGTAAGCTGCAGGTTTCACGGCAATGGAAGCAATATTTAAATTAATATAATTCTAGAAATATAATGCAGTTTTAAAACATTTTGTTATGAGTAATACTCTCAAGGCTTATATTCTTATACCTAATTAAATTTTTATGTCTTTTTGAAAAATCACCTTTTTTTAGATTTTTAAAAAAATTTACAGAGAAAAAAACATTACAATTGTGCCCTTTTGCTTGGCGGTCAGGGGGTTAAATTATTTTTCGCGGTTTCTTAAAAAAGTCATGAATGATATAATTTTCTTCAGTGGAAAACAGTATATTTAAAATGGAAAGATTTCTTTTATAGTCGCAAATCGATGAAATATCCGGAAATTGAATGTATCAGAACTCGCTACGTATTAAAGCACATTTTATTTTATTTTTTTCATTTTACTTGTTAGAGCGCGAAGGAAAACTTTTTAAATATGACTTATAAGGACAAAAGACTGTTTATAAATTTAAATTTCGTAACTTTCACAAAAATAATTATTTTTACGTTAGTGACTTTCTACATGATAAAAACCAGCATAACTTATGGTAAGTCTCCTCACCAGCCTAAGTTCTGAGGAAGCCATATGCGCACTTATCGAACGGGACTGGTGTGAGAGAGTGTGATTCCGCCATAATACGTGTTAACGGCCAAGGAAAAGCATCGACGCATCATTCTCCCTTCACCCCAAACACACCACTCGATGACATAGTCGCTACATCTGCTACAGCGCCTAGAATAAATAGTGTTGGAATCTGCTATCCAAAAAGCGCTAATAATTTGTATCCTTAAATGTGCAATGATGCTGAGATACAAAAAGCCGATCACAGCAACATCTGCGGTATATTTTCAAATTTCAATGTAAACACCGTATTATTACAGCGTCTAGACCAAATTGTCTTGGAGTTTTAGAAAATATCCTGCGGATGTCTTTGCGATCTACTCTTCGGATTTAATCATCATTTGACATTTAAGGTATTCAATATGTTAGTACTTTTTAAAGTATTACTTGAATAGACGATTTCCACATTATTTTTTCTACACTCGAGGATTAAGCTGAGTAATTCGGGGATCACACCTCCGAGACCCCTAGGACCTTCGGGTGTACGGGACACTCATAGGAGAGCCGGGCCTAGGCCGTAACCCCGGGTTTCCCAGATGTACTACCGATTTACCAAAAGCTTCCGAACTTAAAAATATAAGGAGATAGTCACAGACCTTTTTGCTATGGATCGAGCTTGAAGACACCACTTGCACCCTGAGCGCATATTCAAACATTTGAAACATTTTTGCAGTTGGAATTGCCTCTAAACCTAACGATTATAGAATTAGTTGCTTAGCAAAGATAATCGATCGCCCTGAAAATCAGATTTTTACGCGTTACAAAATCTTATACACTTCATTCCTTTTTAAATCCATAAATTAAAAAAATAATTGCAAAGGACATTTTTTAGTAGTCTTAAGCATTAATTTAATAAAAGTTATTTACGTCTACTTTAAAAAAAATATTTTTTAACCGTTTTTGTACGCGAAGTGTAATTAAATAATCATATAGAAATCTTCTCTTTTACGCTTTCAGATATTTTTTAGACTTTATGAAAAATAAAATCTTCTGTTATTTTTTTTTTTCATAATGAAAAATAAAAGATTTTTTCTAATTTTCTTTAACAATTCCTTCTTTGATGGGTTAATTCTCTATAAATTTTTCTGTAATACCTACTTTAATCTCTTACTATTTTTTTTTCATTTTTCAATTACTAACAAAAAGTACGATACTTAAAAACAGAATAAAGAAGAGAGATGTTTTTAAATGAAAATACGTCTTACAAAATAATCTGCTTTAAACACCTACGGCATTATTACATAAAAGAAATAATCTTCCCATTCTTTTTTCCCTGCAAGTAAATCTATTTTCATAACTTTCAATTATAGTTTAAATACAAAGGATTAAGAAATGATTAATTTAAAATATATATATATATATGGAAAAATAAAGGGTTTCTTTTTATTTAATCTATTACATATTGCTAGATAAAATGCCTTCAAAATTATATTTGTTTTCTTAATATTTGATATTTATAGTAAAGAATGTACAGTCGTAGATACAAAATACACCATCGCACGCTGTTTTACAATTAAATTGTGTAGACAGATGTAAAATGGATCTGAAATAATGTTTTCTGAAGATAGTAATTTGACTAGCAATGAGGCCTACTTTCGATGGTGATTCTGGGAATCATTTCTAGTTTCGACAATAATTCGATTGGAAATAGTGTCAAATTTTGATGGTAATTTGACTGGGAATAGTGTCTACTTTTCATGGTGATTCGACTGGGAATAGTGTCTAGTTTCGACAATAATTCGGCTGGAAATAGTATCAAATTTCGATGTTTATTGAACTGGTAATAGTTCTTACTTTTGATGGTAATTCGAGTGAGCATAGTGTTTTGTTTCGACAATAATTCGACTGAAAATAGTGCTATGTTTCGATGGTGATACGAGGGGAAAAAGTGTATACTTTCTAAGTATAAATATACTCTCTGAAAGAGGTTCCTGGTATATTAAAAATTGTACTAAATTTCTTTTTCCAAATAGCAACTGCCACCTTTCACACGTTGCTTGTTTGAGTTCATTGGATCAAAGCAGTACGGAAAAAGGTACAGTTTTTGTACTCTTAATAGATCCTTTATCTATCTATATTATAAAGGACAAACATATCTGTGCGTAACGCATACGTCATTTTGCGAATGGCAACACTTTGAAATTTGAAATAAAATGTTGGTTTTGCAATTTTCTCTACTGCAAATTTTTAAAATTCTAAATATCGCACATTTTAAATTTTTACACCGTCGTATAAAGTAAAAAAATGCTGCGAAACAGCACCGAAAACTGGCGATATGAAGCAATTAAAATAATAAAACTTTGTAAAAAATCACCATAAAATTAAAACAAAACACAGGACGCGTTTCGAGCTAAAAACATAACAGCTCGTCATCAGCTAAGCATACACGTGTCCGAAAACTCGTGTTCGTTTTCGGACACGTGTATGCTTAGCTGATGACGAGCTGTTATGTTTTTAGCTCGAAACGCGTCCTGTGTTTTGTTTTAATTTTATGGTGATTTTTTACAAAGTTTTATTATTTTAATTTAAAAAAATGCTCTTTTAAATGCAATTTGTTTGGAAGCTGTATCTCAATTTATTTTTGAGATATTAATTTTTTTGTAGTTTTTAATACCATTTTTCTTATCGTGGCAACACAAGTACCTCATTTCTATTGAAAGTCATTGAAAGTAAACGGAAAATAGGAGATACTGTATCTTTGTTATGCCATTTTCTCATAAAAACTGAAACAAAAGTTGAAAATAAAATATGGGCTATGTCAAGAATATTGTCTGTTATTCTGTGATAAATGACGTCATATGCACACTTTTCTATAAGCGAAGTTTAAAACTGCATTGTAAAAGTGGATTGCTTTAGCGGATGATAATGACGTAATTTTTTTAAAAAAACGTGTATTTTAATTCTTAAACCTGAATTATCACCAAATAGGATTTTATTTTTTCAAATGGAATTTGTTTGCAAAGTTCATCTCAGTTTACTGATTGTCTATGGTTTTAAAAACAATTTTAAAGCATGAAATATTTTTAAATCTATCTGTATCGCGCGGAGCTCGATTACGAAAGATTAATCCGTTTGCCCTTAAACCAAAATAAAGAGTCCATCATTTTCTTACGGCTAATATCCATTAAAAAAACTTCCCTATGAATAAATAAATAAAATAATATAAATAAAACACAAATTTACCAGACATGTATGAGCTCTGAAATTATCAGAATATAAAAGGTTGCCATAAGTAGCAAAATCTTGGCAAATAACTCTTAGCATGCGGCTAATAAGAAAATATCGCTTTTGATGAATTTCAAAAATTTATTTGATTGTATAATTCGTATTTTCCATATGAAAAATGCTTTTTTAATGTAAGTGGCCAATCTAAAAAATTTATTGTATATAAAAAAAATTAATAGTTTTAAATTTCAAAAATGTTTTCACCTATATTCTTTATCCCGGGAAGCCCGGGTACGATCCCCTAGTATTAATAAAAGAAAGTTTCGCTGTGTGTGTGCGTTTGTGTGTGTGCGTGTCTGTCTGAAAATCTACCGCACGTACAAAGCTGAACATTTTTGTAAGGGTACTCCGAGGCCTCTCCTTGCGGACCCTGGGGCTCATAATTTAATTTTTTTAATTAGTAGGTGACATATTAATTAAAAATCACAACGATTTCTCAAGAAAATTTCGCTTTCCCTTTCCGCTTGCTTTCGGTTGAATGGTTGTATAAAGCATTCAAGGAAATAACTAAATAAACGGGCTAGCAACGTAATTTGAGTGTTCGTTTTTTTAATAGTTACTAGATAATAAATATCAATATTTTAGCACGAAAGTTAAACACATGCTCTGGCAACATTACCGGGATTTTGTGATCTACTGAATTTAAACAAAGCGTCAAAAGTATATGTTACATTTAAAATAAAATTTGGTGTAATATTTTAATTTATAGCAGATCCCTACTTAAAAAATGCATTCATATTCAGAAAGAAGACACAATACCCAGTCGAACGGTACCTCACACATCTCTATTGTGACAATTTTGTGAAAAATCAACATAGGGTGGTGTATTTTATTTTTCACGGCTCTACTTTAATTTAAATTTTTTAAGGGAAAATTGAAGTTTTTTTAATTAAAAATGTTCAAAATTGATAGTTATAATCTTTAGTATGTTCTTTTTTATACCTTGCTGCTTACTTAAAAATTTAAATATACGCTATGTAGATGCTGTGACAAAATGGGGAAAAAATCCACAAGGAATATTCAAATTTCTTAAGATATCAAATTAGAACAAGTGCGCTTGAGAAAGTGGGTGCTCTTTCTTTAATTATATGCAACAACTTTTTCATATTTCTTCACAGGATACTTTTACATACTTTGTAATTTTTATTGAAACAATAATTTTTTGCACATGCATATACAAATTCATATAGAAAGTTCAAATTTTTATAGTAGGTTGAACTAACTTATGGTTCTACAGTAGCTGCAACCATAAAATGGTGAAATCTCACTCCATGATTTTGAGCTTCGTTTGAACCATATCTCCAAATGATGGTTCAAGATTTCACTATATTATCGTTGCAGCTACTGGAGCACCGAAATTTGGTTCAACCTACTGCAAAATTTTTAACAGTGTAAATATTATTGCAATCTGCGCAACATTTTGCTGTACCATCAGTGGAATATTGGTAGTTTTAATCAATATTCAACACTTGATTTTAACTTTTAGTATTTGTATTTTTAATAATAAATTACAGAGTTGCTTTTTTTTCAATCTACAGAAAAATGCAATTTCGTTTATAAGCACCGTGATCATAAGAAGAAGCCATTGTGTTAGTGGGTGTTATTATTTACAACTGATATTATTTCTGCCTGCTATATTATTAAAATAAAATTTAAAACTTTGCAACGTTTCTATGAAAGTGATAGATTTATAAAATTTCAGGGGCCTATATTCTTACTTTGGGTTCGAGGCTATAAAAAAATTTCTGTTTGGGAAAACATTGGTAAACGTTCCATTTGAAAGCAAGCCTGTCTAACCTTTCAGTTATCACGGGCGCACCTCATCTGTTAGCAAACAATGAAAAACACCATTATTCACATGACTGGAAACATACAATGATAAAACACTTCGTTAGTGTTAGCGACACATACTCGTATTTTGCTATGTCTATACATCTTATAGTAATAACTACGCAGACGTAAAAATAAACGGCAGCAAAAATAGAAATCATAGTAGGGTAAAGTGCCCATATTTCGTCCTCCTTAACTTCTCCGCTTCTGCGAAAGTGGTGCAACTTATGACACAAGGCACAGGGGACGGAAGGTAAAAGGAGTCAGTGTTGAAAGTTTCGTTCGCCAAGACGCATACATAAATTAAAGACTCTGAATTTCCCATTTTTAGAAGACACGAGTTCTTATTACGCCATTTGTAGAACATTATTTACTGTAATGTAAGTATTTATTTGTTATTCATTGCATGTATTTTACGTAGGGAAGATGCTGACAGTAGCATACAGTGAGTTTTAGGACGCTCAGTTCATCTTATGGGAACTGAAGCTCCGCCATATTGGGAAGTAGCATGGTCCCAATTTCGTCGAAATATGGACGCTTTATCCTAAATTTAGAATTACATTTTCCTGAGAGGACCTTATCTCAATAACTTTTGTAGGATATTAATCAAAACCTTAATGCTTCTTACAATAGCAATTCAAATATTAATATGGTTTTAAATGAAAGATTCTTTTAAATACGTTTGTAGCTTTAAAAAAACGGTTGCGTCGAAAGGCACACACACGTTTTATACGATGCGATAACTCATGACCATGCAAAAATAAACCAGAGAAAATATACGTCATTGAAAATTTAGAATTATATTTCTCTCAAACGAACACATCTGAAAAACTTTTGTAGGGAAAGAACCAAAAACCTTGATGCTGCTTATAACATAAAAAGTATGCATTATTGATTTAAAAATTTTACGCATTTTTTTAAATTGGATTTTATATTTAAAATGGCTAGTGACTCAAAACATTCAATAGGACTCCAAGAAATCCTTCAAAGAGCGCCAGTGCGCTCGCGGGCACCAGCTCGGACAGCTCTATTGAAAGCATTTCACGATTAAAAAAATTTTATTTTTTTATGTTCTGCCAATGAAAAAATACAATTATATCCAATAGATCTGAATAACATAAGGAATATACCTTTAATTGCAGAATAATTTTGTATTAATTATCGAATTTATTCGAAATATAACGTTCAAATAAATTAAGTTATAGTTGATATGAATAGAAATAAGTGAAATGTTGAATATTTAAGTTGAGATGTGATTATAAGTTACATACATTAAACATAATTTACTTAAATATGTTTTACTATAAGATTTTAGCGTTAATTTTTAGTATTTAGGAAGATTTTAATTTAAATTTTGCAGATTATGTTTTTTCAAAATTTTTATAGATTAAATAATCAAAGAATAATGCTTTTGTTTCCATTATTTCTCAGATTCTGAGTTCATAAGTGCATTTATAAGATAACGTGACTAACAGAAATAGTGAAAAAAACCTTCTCGGATGCAGAGCCTAAACAAAGGATCACGCAGCCATTGTCCCCACTGTGACGTCGCGAGAAATATGCTTATGGAGGGTTTCCCCTTTGTCACTTTCATTTGCTGCCAAAGATATATATCTATTAATGTGTCTGCCTACCTTTTAAAATGCAATTTTCGGTTAAAAATCAGATTTCCTATATTTGGCTTAATATTAAAACTTGACATTTTAGCTTTCTAAATTAGTTTGAATTTTGTTTCTGTCTTGCTTAGAAGCTTGAGTTACAGGCATTTTAAAATTTGTCTGTCCGTAAGTTTCTTAAATTAAAATAAGCCCTTCCCCACCGAAGTGACCGTAAATATTTTCAAATAAACAAAGAATTTTTTTAAAAACCAACAAGAAAAAAAGAATAACTAATGTAAATAACATAGATGGTGAACTTTATAAATCAGGAGCTTTTTTAAATTAGATTTTTCAATTACAACGATTGTTTTAATTACATTATATACTTTTTCTCAAAATGAGATTTTTAACGTTTTGCTTTATCGTAAAACATCATAACTCGAAAAATAATAATTGTAACATTATGAAACTTTGCAAAAGTACTCTAAAGCAGTTTATTTAGGTAATGTGCCTCTATTATGATTACAGTTAGATATCTTTTCATATTTTAGTTGATACAAGTTATGAATTGTTATATATTTTCTTGATTTTTCTATGTGCAAAAACGTTAACTTCTATATTTTTATTAATAACACAGTTATAGTTATAAAAATGGTTCAGTACCAGAAAAAAGTTTCAATAGTCATAATATTTTACAGAATAAAAATATCTTCATTTAAATTTGAGTTTTTATGTTTTTCAAATGTGCCATTTTATAGCAATTTTTATGCATGTTTTGAGCTTTAAAATCAAAGTATTTAAAAATTATCTGTATGAAGAAATCTGTATTTTTTTTCTATTTAACTAATACTAGAAATTTATCTACATTGGAAATATAACAACTGAATTCCCCAAAATCAATTAAATAAACTAAGGAGTTTCAAACTTCCTAACAAACTTCGTTTATTAACTATTTAATCATGCATACCTTTCACGTCTATTCTATAACGAACTAATATCAATATTTTCATAGAATAATTGTTTACAAGTGTCAGTTTGTAAATTACCATTAAGTATTAATATCACTTACAGCCAAAATTAACTTATAATGTTTAACTAAACAATATTTTACAAAATATTTTCATTCGTCCAGACCTATATACTCATAAGAGTTCCGTTTTAATAAATTTAATGGCCTGGAATGACCATTTAAATGCATTTTCCACATGAATAAAGCACGGTAAGCATTTTAACTCCACGAATGAACGTGTTTACCAAGATAATCTAATTTGGATATGAAACTCATACACAGTATTAAAATCAATTAATTTTATGAAAAGGGCTTTGTTAAAAATTTACTTTACAATAAAATGCCAACTTCGTAAAGTTAAATATTCACTTGTAATTCGAGGTACTTTGGAGGAAGTGAATAAATAATACATTGTATGAATTTTATAATGCTGCAATGTGATATAATGAGAAAAAAGGAGAATTATTTAAAAATCAATAAATGTTTTATTATATATTATTTTCCGTAGCATTTTAACATTACATAGAGTTGTCATACGAATTGAATATTTCCAACTGAGCGAAAAAATGCCCAGGCTGGGAATCGAACGCAGATCCTTGGCTTACAAGGCCAATGCTTTTCCATTTAAGCTAACTGGGCCGACAACCAGCCAGCATATTTCGCTCAGAAAACCTTATTGGTCGAAACATCTGGTCTGTCATGTAGAGAGCTCAACAGAATAAACCGCAGGTAAAGGAACTCCATATAAACGATGGATACGTAGATGAACTATTATTTTAACACAATCAAGCTGATTGGTAAAGTTATCATACGAATTGAATATTTCCAACTGAGCGAAAAAATGCCCAGGCTGGGAATCGAACCCAGATCCTTGGCTTACAAGGCCAATGCTTTTCCATTTAAGCTAACTGGGCCGACAACCAGCCAGCATATTTCGCTCATGTATGATAACTTTACCAAGAGCTTGACTGTGTTAAAATAATAGTTCATCTACGTATCCATCGTTTATATGGAGTTCCTTTACCTGCGGTTTATTCTGTTGAGCTGTCTACATGACAGACCAGATGTTTCGACCAATAAGGTTTTCTGAGCGAAATATGCTGGCTGGTTGTCGGCCCAGTTAGTTTAAATGGAAAAGCATTGGCCTTGTAAGCCAAGGATCTGGGTTCGATTCCCAGCCTGGGCATTTTTTCGCTCAGTTGGAAATATTCAATTCGTATGATAACTTTACCAATCAGCTTGATTGTGTTAAAATAATAGTACATAGAGTTGTGTTAATGTTAAAGATAGGTTCGCAAGATTTTTGCTTTAATGAGACATTTTAAAAAATTCAATTTATTCTTAATCTGCATGATTCGTTCAAATATTAAAATTTTAAAAAATTTATGTTTAATAATTAAAACTTCCCACAAAATGCATCATTAAACTTTTAAAATAAAAAGGGCTCAGATTTATAATCTTTTTAAACTGATCACATTAAGTATTTATGTTTTAAAACTTTAAATTCCACAAAATGTACAGTCGTGGGAAAAAAAAGTAAACAACCTATACTAACTCCTCAACAAATTATCGTAAACGAAAGTTACTGGTACCGAACGATTGTAAATAAAGTGTACTTTTAAATGATGTATAGAAAATTTGCTTAGGGGGCCATCTACATATTAAAACGAATCCAAACTTCAATTTTTTCAATGGCAATACCCAATTTTAACGAGATATTTCAAATCTTCGATTCAAACTATGCCTATACACTAAATTTAAAGTCATTTGAATGATAAGTTTTTGAATTATAAACATTCAAAATTTAGTGCTTCTAATATTAAATTAGATTTTCATATTTTTATTTATATCTCCTGAAATTATGCTCCTAATGTGCTCATTTTTTGTATAGCAATAATTCTAATATACCCAAACATAAATACGCTGAATTTGCAATTTTTATAATTTTATGATATGAATTATGAATTATGAAATTAATATTCGAAAAAATATGAATTGCAACCTACAATTTTTTTGATGGATTTAGATTTATTAAGTCCTGCTTTATGGAAATCCAAAATTTCACATTTTTCTTTCAAGTATTTTTCAAGTTATGCTTAAAAAACGGCAAAATGATGGTTTAAGGTGCCGTCTATGAAAGAAGTAAGTAGATATTTTGAAATTTCTTCTACTGTCTTGTAATCTAACCGGTTTCATTGACTGCTTGAGTGGTGCCTTGATCAGAAGGGGGCTCTCTCGGTTAACAATCGAGTACGAGCTTCAATTTGGATACAGCTCTTAAAATACGCTCGTTTTAAAATAATTAATTTCTCGGAAACTTATGGTACGAATTGCATAAAAATTTGTTTTTAGGCTAATTAAAGTGTGTTGAGTTCATTTATGCTGTCAGAATTGTGTGCCGCTATTGAAAAAAACAAAGTTATGGTTCGTTTTAATATGTAGATGGCCCCTAAGCAAATTTTATATACATCGTTTAAAAGGAGACTTTATTTTCAATCGTTCGGTACCAGTTACTTTATTCTACGATAATTTGTTGAGGAGTTAGTAGGGGGTATTTACTTTTTTTTCCACGATTGTAGATATTTAATAAAGTAATAAAGCACAAGCTCACACATGTAATTTTTAAATTTGAAATTGCATTGGAAAATGAATCACACCGAAAATATAGAGAATGAACTTCTAACAACATTTTAAAAAACTTTATTATTCTAACTTTTCTTTAACAAATATTTTAGATATTTCGTCCCTATTTAATCACACTTAAATTTTCTTCTATATCCTAAACAAACTATAATTTCGCACGCCCAAGCACGTTTTTACTTATGTCAGTTTCTATTTAATTACCATTAACTTTTGATATCTAGTCTAAATTATATTACGGTGTTTAACTACACAGTATTTTAGTCCCAAGTATCCAAGTTAATACGAACCACGCTAACTCCTCGTATAAGAAAAATCTTCGGATAAAACGGATTTACATAAATTGCCATAATATAGGAGATAAAATATAAAATGATATAAAATTTATTAATTTTTATGAAATACTTACAGTCCTTTTGATTTACATCTGATATTTTTGTAAAAATCGGGAATGAAATTGTTCATTTGTGAAAACCCTTGACAGTTTTTTGTTGTTGTTGTTGTTGTTGTTGGATGATAAAATGCTTTTTGCCGCAATGTTACGCGATTATATTGGTATAATCAGAATTGCTTGCTTCTTCCTTCTGAATGTATTCGACAGTTTTTTTCATACCAACTTACACTCTCAGAAAAATTGTAAATTTACGAGCGTTTTCCCTTCGATTTTCACGGGCAACAGCCTTATTTGATGAAAAACGGTCTGATCCATGAAATAAGTGGCCATATCCCTTAGATACTTAGAAAATAAAGGGCAAACACATATTATTATAGTTCTAGCTCATCTGTTAGCAAAAATACGGTACGAAAATACGGTTTCTCCGCTATGGTGTAACCCTTCATTTTCACAGTGTTTCGAAAAATAATGCCACTTAACCGCGACCGTAATTTTTTTTTTTCCCCGCGAAAAAAGGCGATTCTGTGATAAGTATCTAACGTGCTACGTGCTACGTGCTACGTGCTACGGGACAGTAAGTAAAGTGCTATTGTGTTTTAAAGTGCATTATATCCTGTTTTAAGGAATTGTATTACTTTGCCCCGCAACATTGCAGTCGAGGGAAAAAAAGTAAACTCCTCAACAAATTATCGTACACTGTAAAAAAATCCGAGGAGTTTTCCTGTAGGAATCGGAAAAATAGTTGCCCTTATCGTATCGGAAATTTTTCCTACCCAGCTCGGAATAAAATCCGTAAAAAAAGGAACCATTCATTAAAACGGTATTTTTTGGATTTTATTCCGATTTTACGGATTTTATTCCGAGCTGGGTAGGAAAATTTTCCAGTACGATAAGGGCAACTATTTTTCCGACTCCTACAGGAAAGCTAGTCGGATTTGTTTTACAGTGTAGAAGAAAGTTACTTGTACCGAACGATTGGAAATAAAGTCTACTTTTAAATGATGTATATAAAATTTGCTATGGGGACCATCTACATATTACAACGAATCCAAACTTCATTTTTTTCAATGGCAATACCCAATTTTATAGCGATATTTCAAATCTTCGGTTCAAACTATGCCTAGACACCAAATTTCAAGTCATTTGAATGATAAGTTTTTGAATTATAAACATTCAAAATTTAGTGCTTGTAATGTTAAATTGCATTTTCATATTTTTATTTATATCTCCTGGAATTATGCTCCTAATGTGCTAATTTTTTTGTAGCAATAATACTAATATACCCAGACATAAATACGCTGAATTTGCAATTTTTATAATTTTATGATATAAATTATGAAATTAATATTCGAAAAAAATATGAATTGCAATCTTCAATTTTTTTGATGGATTTAGATTTATTAAGTCCTGCTTTATGGAAAACCAAATTTTCACATTTTTCTTCCAAGTAGTTTTCAAATTATGCTTTAAAAACGACAAAATGGTGGTTTAAGTCACCGTCTATGATAGAAGTAACTAGATATTTTGAAATTTCTTATGCTATCCTGTAATCTAGCAGCCTTCAATGATCAAGAAGAAGGCTCCTAATGTGCTAATTTTTTGTGTAGCAATAATACTGAAATACCTAAACATAAATATGTAGAATTTGCAGTTTTTATAATTTTATGATATGATTTATGAAATTAATATTCGAAAAAATTATGAATTGCAATCTGCAATTTTTTTGATGGATTTAGATTTATTAAGTCCTGCTTTATGGAAATCCAAAATTTCACATTTTTTTCACAAGTAGTTTTCAAATTATGCTTAAAAAACGACAAAATGGTGGTTTAAGGGGCCGTCTATGATAGATGTGACTAGATATTTTGAAAATTATTATGCTATCCTGTAATCTAGCAGTCTTCAATGATCAAGAATCTCTCTCGGTCAACAATCGAGTACGGAACTTCAATTTGGGTACAGCCCCTAAAATACGCTCGTATTAAAATAATTAATTTCTCGGAAACTTATCGTACGAATTGCATAAAAATTTGTTTTTAGTAGAGTTGGCAAAGTAGACCCAGCCCACAAAAACCCACCCGGGTTTTTGTGGGCGGGTCCACCCACAAAAAACCACCTGGGTTTTTGTTAAAAATCATTTCAGAATCTGCACATCCCTCCTATAGTATTTAAAAATACAAAATACAAGTTTACCTTTTAAGCCCAAAACCTAGGTGGTTTCTTTTATCAAAATTATATGAAAATAATTAAATAAAAATCAGTCTTATTTGTGGTAATCAGGTGGTAGTTTATTTCATAATATTTTTTTAAAGTATATTTCAAATAACTTACACAATGTAATATATTTAAAATAATTATAATTGATCTTTTTTATAGTTTTCCAATCAAAATCACATTCACTTTGCTTTTTATGGTAATATTTGTAAATCTTTACTAGTTTTTCACACTGCTCTGAGCATAGTCTGTTCGGCAATTTAGACCATATGAATCCAAATGTAGAGAAAATTCTCTCGATGGAAGCAGAACTAGATGGAAAAGAATGCAGGGATCGGAAAAAACTTCAAAAATCACAATCTAACTTGTTGTTTTTCTTTTTCTGTACTTTTTCTTTTAGAATTTCCCACCATTTTGAAGCTGAAAAATTTTGACACAATATTTTCTGAGAAAAGAAGTGATCTAGGAAAATAGTCTATGTCTTTAATTTTAAATGCCAATATTGCAGGTAACCACTTTGAATAATACTGCACTACCATGCTTCAGCTTCTTCCTCTTCCGTTGAA
Source organism: Maratus speciosus (assembly GCA_963932465.1). NCBI lineage: Eukaryota > Metazoa > Arthropoda > Arachnida > Araneae > Salticidae > Maratus > Maratus speciosus. The sequence goes on from OZ010786.1 coordinate 386,385,633, forward strand.
TTAAGCCTTTGCATCCATTATATTAGGTAAAAAATGCTCAGTCCTGATAACCTGTTTGTAGCGTTTCAGTATAACTTCCTTGTGTCCGTGCTATACGGTGCCGTAGGCAGCGGGGACCCGATTCGAGGTTTGTTCGCTTCGAGATTTCATATTATAAGAGGTCTCAATAAAAGGAGGGGCCCGCTAGCGTGGGAAGCCAGTTAGTTTAATTATTATAGTTACTAATTATTATAGCAACTTTAATTATTATAGTTACTACAAAAATAAAAATTAATTATTCATTTTGACAACTAAAATGTATTTAAAAGTGATAAGATAAGAACTCACTTTTATCACTTAATAGTACCGTGTTTACTTATGTAATAGTCACACTTTTTTTGCTAATTTGTCATTGTGAAAGTCTAGGGGCGACTATTATGCGGGGAAATCTACTTCACAATATTGTACACTCTAATGCTAAACATTACTGGTACACATTGTAATAAAACACATTGTAATAAAATTAGTAACTTACCAAATGTTTCCAGATTATGTGCTGTTTATTAAATATCATTTTTCTTTTTATGGTAATAATTTTATAGACGCAAAATTTACAAATAATCTTTGTGAAAATTTCGACAAAAAATTCTTATAATAAATCACTTTCACTGAATGTATCAGTATCACTATTGTAATGTGAATCAGTGTCTGGAAAATCTCCGTCATTTCATAAAATGTCATATCCGCTTCTGTCCAAAGCGTAGGAGATAACCGTCTTCATAAAACTTTTTGAAATTATATCGCTTGTCATTAAAGTCGAGCTTTGTAATATCCACATTAGTTCCAGGGATGGACTCCTTACTGTTCCACTTGGAGTTTTCCTTTGTTCGCATTGGCCATCAAATCTCAGCTATACTCGTCTTATACTGTCTTTAAACGGTTGCAGAATCGATGCGATTCCTTCAGAAATTATCAAAAGATCTATTTTGCCTTCTGAAAGTTCCTTCTTTACATCATCAAAAAGCTCGCCTCGGAAGCTGTTGAGTACCTGCATGGCTGGTTTTTTGAACAATGAATGATCCAGACCTTTTCTTCTAAACATTGCGAGCCCAATTTTTCATCCTTTTTTCATCCATTCAATTTATGCGAAGAAAATATTTTTACGATTTTTCTGCTTCAAATCGGGGGTGCGACTATTACGCAAGTAAACACGGTATTCAGTTAATTATAATAGTATTATTATTATTATTAATTAATAGTAGTATTAATAATTAATAATAATAGTATTAGTATTAATTAATAGTAATACTATTAGTATTATTTTATAATATAAGTTAATAAATTTATTCTGATATTAGTATTAACATAATACTAATATCAGAATAGAATAAATTTATTAACTGATATTATAATAATATTAATTAGTAATAAATAGATCAAACGTAATTAAAAACGTGTAACATAATAAATATATTTTTAAATGAGTACACACATATATTATATAAATATGCAAATATTCAGAAAAATAACTAAAACCCACAAAAACCCAGAAAAGCCCACGAAAACCCAGTAAAACCCACAAAAACCCGGGTGGGTTGGGGTTTTGTACAAAAACCCGGGTTTTTGCCAACCCTGGTTTTTAGGCTAATTGAATAGTGAAGTGCTCATTTATGCTGTTAGAATTGTGTACTGCCATGGAAAAAACAAAGTTGTAATTTTTTTTAATATGTAGCAAATTTTATATACATCATTTAAAAGTAGACTGTTTTACCAATTGTGTGGTATCAGTAACGTTTTTCTACGATAATTTTTTGCAGCGTTAGTAAGGGGGATTTATTTTATTTTCCACGACTGTACCCCAGGCCACGACTGTACCACTTTTGTTCAGTATTGGAAAAAATGGCCATGATTTTTTTTTCCTCTTAAAGTTGAGTGGAAAGTCGATTAAACGGCACTTGGGTTATCGAGACTCTACTGAAATATTTGAATTCTTCCATACATAATTTCGCAAAAGAGTTCAGTTTTAAATATTTTTATAGTTTTAGAACAATCATTTAAATACGTTTCCTACTTGAATACGACACGATAAGCATTTTAACTGCGCAAGTGGATGTATTTACCAGAATTAGTATGCTGAAAAATAAATCTCAAATCCATACTTTATGACACATTCAAGTAATCGCGTTCATCGAAAAACAAATTCCGTAAAAATACAGAAATTGTACTGACAATCCATGTATTTTTTTTTTTTTTTTTTTTTTTTTTTTTTTTTTTTACAGTGAATCAAATTTGAATACGAGACTCACACGCGGTATTAAAATCTCACTTTACAATAAAATGTCCACTTTGTAGAATTAAACTAACATTTGTTATTAATGTACTTTTGCGGAAAAGAATAAATAGTTTAAATATATAACAAATTAACACGCCGCTATAAATGAATTAATTAATTAATATGCCTATTAATTAATTAATTAACATGCCTCTTTTGTAATCACGCAGTAACTTGATCTATACAGTTGAACCTCGATATCCCGACACTCTAATGTCCAGAAAAAGTGTCGTCATAAGCGGAGTGTCGCGGTAACCGGAGTTGGAGAAATATATGTTCATAAAAGGCTGTATTTTTAATTAATCTAAAAGAATTTTAAATTCATAACTGTTCTTGCAGTTTTAAGCAATAAAACATTATTGTTAAACAAAATAAACACACAAAAAATTGAAAAGAATAAAAATGAGATATATGATGATTGGTTTTTTTTATTGTTACATGAAATATTGATAAATTAAGGTTTGGTTATCCCTAGATGTGCTTTCAATATTAGGGAACGAATTGTAATCAATATTCATTGTTTTAGAAATGGACGTTAGATAATTTCTGATCGTTTCAATGCATGGCAATGCTTTGGTTTTAGTCAAATGAAAAGCGCCGCCTGACCAGAACAAAAAGACCACGAGTTGACTGATACGTCTATCTGGAGCTTAAGTGGGTCATTCATAGTGTGTGGTTTTATTTATTCAGATAAAGGATTGAAGTAAAATTTCTCATTTATCTCAATGGTTAATTTAGACACTTATGTGAAAAGATTCGTTAAGACATTTCTTACCGTTTAATCGCCGTGCTTATAAGATGGATAAGGGAAAATGGACAATATTCCTAAACCGTGGGGATATCCGGAGTTGGAAATTATTCAACGATGTAAAATCCGGAGTTTATTTACATTAAAATCATGTACAGAAAATCGGGACTTTGAAAAACTGACGTGATAAGCGGAGTGACGTGAAAACCGGGTGTCCGGAAAACGGGGTCCGACTGTATATTGAATATTTACATCATTTAAATTATCAAAATTATGACTCGAGTGACTCCATTGTTACGAATATTGAAATAAGCATCCAAGCAAAAGTAAAAAATAACATGCGTAGTCTGAAAGAGTACGCGAAAAACTGAATGATGGCGTTTTCATATCATTACATCATAGATCGTGCAATAATAGATATTCTTATTTGTTTGCAAACGTATTGCTCGTATTGCAATATTCTTATTTGTTTTGATAATTGTTCGGATAATGCAGAAACATGTAAACAGTCTAATAAAACTATTTTTAAACTTTTCATCTTGCACCTTTTAGCAATTATAAGAAGTAAATAATTTTATACAGAAAATGTACAATATGTATGGTGAAATTCTACGTGAAAGCAGATTTTCTTAAAATTTATCAGCAAATACTCCATCATATGCATTCTGACAAAAAAAACTTAAAAATAATTTAGTTCTCTGTCTATATTACTTGTTCAAATATTACAATTTAAAAAGTATATGCTTAACAATCAAAACCTCTCATAAAAAGTAACATTAAGCTTTTAAAATAAAAAATGTACTCAGATTTATGAATTTTTAAACTGATCTATTAAAGTATTCAGAATTCAATATATATGAATAAGCTGTATGAACATTACAAAAAATGTTGGTGTTTTAAAATTCTAACGAAATATTATATAAATTCGATAAGAAAATAATTTTAAAGATTTATTTGTTTACCTAAAGTTTAAATATTAAACTTTAAATGCGCATATGCTTAACAAAATTAACTTCTTCGAAAAGGGCGGTGTTATGTTAAAAAAATAAAGATTTATAAAATTTTAAAATTAGTTAATTTTACAAGTTTATTATTAGTCAGTATTAGTATTATTAGTTAATTATATATAATAATAATAATAATAATAATAATAATAATAAAGAAATAAATATTTTGTAATATTTTTTACTTGTTTTATACTCACAATAACTCATATATACTAGTTTGTAAAACAAAAGTAAAATTATAAAGCTATCTACACTGGAATTAAAACGAATAAACTCCTATAAATATTTTGATTAACTTTCGCGTTTCAAAATCCTTAAGAATCATTATAAATCATTTATTCATACTGTTTAAGATTCATTTCTATCCCATAAAAAGCTCTAATTTCATATTTTCATAAACTCACTTTTAGAAGTGCCAGAATGTAAATTTTAATTGCTATTAATTATTAATATTACTTAATGTGTAAATATACATACACTATTTAACTAAGAAAGATTTTACAAAATATTTTTATCCTTTTGTACTTAACTCTCATAAGAATTCCATTTTAAAATGTTCAATGATTTATAACGAGCATTCAAATTTATTTTTCGACATGAACAATGAACAGTAAGCATTCTAACTTCTCAAATGTATGTGTCTACCAATTAATAATATAATTTGAACATTAAACTTAATCGTACTATTAAAAGCAATTAATTTTGTCAATAGGTCTTTATTAAAAGATTCCTTAAAAACGTTATAAAATTTAAATAATACCAGAAAATGATCTACATTAGTAATATAATATATTAACCACCATGAACCTTTCAAAAATGTTTGATTAATGATGTTTTATTAATGCAACGTAATCAACTACAAAATTGATTAAAGAATTAAACACATTTGATTAAAAATATTTAAAGATTTTTCATTGATCTAAATTTTACATATTCGAATTTAAATAAACATATTTAACAATTAAAATCTTTTAAAAAATGCGGTGTTATGTTTACAAAATTTAAAAACAAATACTCAGATTTTTAAAATTTCAAACTTGATGAATTCAAGTATTAAGAATTTTAAACCTCAAACTATAACAAAATGTATATTATTTATGTAAGTAATAATTCAAAAGCTCATATGTGTTATATGTTAATTGAAGTATCATTCTATCAGGCATTATTATACTATTCCGGAGAGCAACATCAGTACAGAACCTTTGTTATCTGTTATTTTTGGTTATTAAAAAACTGCATATACGAGGTTACTTAAAAAAAAAAAAAAAAAAAAAAAAAAACATATAATCTGACATTTAAAAGGTAATTATTTTTCAAGAAGATAAAGACATTTCAGAATAATATGAAATGCAGATTGCGGATGTCAAGATAAGAACCGCTAAAGAAGATGTATATTACTGGTATGTAATATACCTTTTATTTGTCAGGCAATATCTTTTGTTTCTATTAAATTAACTAAATATATTTTTAATGATTGTTTATAATGTAAATTCATACGGATAATATAGAAGAATTTTTTAAGAAAAATAGTGTGTCTTTTTAATAACCAAAAATAACGTATACCGAAGCGTCTTTACTGGTGTTGCTCTCCACAATAGTAATAACGTCTGATAGCATGGTATATCAATTAATATATAATTACAATAAGAAATTTAAAAAAGCAGATCTAAAATATCTAATGTGTTATTTTACAAAGCAGAAATAGAACTAAAAAATGACCTACACTAGAAATATAACTAATGAAGTGTACAGCTTAAATTGGCTTATAATGTTTAACTAGATACAATTTTACGAAATATTTTTTTTCTATCAGACATGACTATTTATAAGAGTTCCATTTTAATATATTTAATTATTCGGAATGATCATTTAAATGTCCTTTCGAAATAAATAATGCACGGTAAGGATTCGAACTGCAAAAAAGAAGATGTTTACCAAGATTAATAATGTAATTTAGATACGGAAATCATACACAGTAGTAAATTTAATATAATTCGTATGAAGGATTCTATTAAAAATTCATTTTATAATAAAATGTCAACTTTAGTACACCTAAAATTATAAACTCACTTTTACAAGTGTCAGAATAGAAATTTTATTTTCTATTCATTATTAATATCGCTTACAGACTAAATATACTTACACTATTTAACTAAGCAAGATTTTTCAAAATACTTTCATTTTTTGTACTCATCATCTCATAAGAATATCATTTTAAAATATTTAATGATTTATAAAGAGTATTTAAATGTATTTTCGATATGAACAATGAACAGTAACTATTCTAACTTCATAAATGAATGAATTTACCAAGATTAATAACCTAATTATACCATTAAACTTACACGGACTATTAAAAGCAATTAATTTTGAGAATAGGGCTTTATTAAATGTTTATTTACAAACGTTATAAAATTTAAATGATACTAGAAAATGATCTACATTAGTAACATAGTGAATGAACTGCCATGAACATTTTTAAAAACTTTGGTGTTTCTCAATTTCTAATAAAAACAACTTAATCAATTACAAAATTGATCACAAAATTAAACAAATTTGAATAACAAATTTTAAGATTTATTCGTAGATCTAAAGTTTACATATTGGGATTCAGATAAATACACTTAATAATCAAAATTTCTGCGGTGTTATGTTTACAAAATTTAAAAACAAATACTCAAATTTATAAAATTTCAAACTTTATGAATTCCAGTACAAGGTGCTCATAATTAAACTGACGGTACTCAGAGTGTTCTGTAGCGCGATCTAATTGCGAGAATGGCGCCAAATTTTGTAGGAAGATTAAACAAGATGGGGGACGAAGGATTCCGCGAAAAAAAAATTAGTTCTAAAAATCACCCCCCAGGGGAATGTGTGGCTCTGTGTATTCGAAAAAGACGGTTTGAAAAAAGAAGAATCAATACTGAAATAAAATTTCCGTTTTTTTAACACATCCAACTCAGATTTGATGTGGCCGCGGTTTTTGTGGGCCACATATTGCATTCTGTGCAAAGTATTTACAACAGCAGAGAATAACGTGTCTGCACGAATCTCCCGTACAGTTCGCGATATGTTATCCTTCAACGTAGCCAGGTCCTGGACACCTCCGTGATAGACCTTGGACTTTAGGTAACCCCATAGCCAAAAGTCGCAGGATGTAAGATCAGGGGACTGAGATGTCCCTGCAGTTGGAAAACAACGGCTAATGACTCTTTCTGTTGTGAATTTCTGTCGTAGCAACTGCTGTACTCGCAAAGCAATATGTGGAGGGCCTCCATCTTGCATGAAAATGATTTTGTCCAGGTCTATGGTTCTTCAGGTTTATTTAAGTCTTTGCTGAAGGGCCGGAATAACAAAGTTGTTTAGTATTTGACGATATTTGCCTCCGGTAACAGAACAAGTTACAGGTCCTGTCGGAGTAATGTTCTCATAGATGAATGGACCTATGATCATATCTGCTGTGAAATCACACCAAACAGTTATCTTTGGTGAATGCAAAGGAATTTCTTTGAATGCTCTTGGTGGCTTGTTATCCCAAATTCGGCAGTTCTGGGTATTTACAGTTCCATTCAGGTAAAAGCGGGCCTCGTCTTCCCATAAGATTTTCCAGGGCCAAGCATCATCCAACTCCATTTTGGCAAGAAAATTGAGAGCAAATGTCAATCGCTTATCATGGTCGGTGTGACGTAACTCTTGTACACGGCTGATCTTGTACGGATAGAAGTGGATAATCTTTCGTAGGATTTTCCATACCGTACTATAAGACATATCCAGATTCCGAGTTATCCCACGAGCGCTGGAAGTGTTATCAATATTGTCTGGTGTGTCATGTCAATGCCTATGTCAACAATCGCCATTGCCACTTCTTCGATTGTATCCTGTGATACGGGTTTTCGTCATTTGCCTGACTGAACATTTAGAGAACCTGTTTTCTCAAACTTCTCAACCATTGCTTTTAAACCATTAACTTACAAAGGACCATTACCTTTATCAATTTTTTGTGGTTTCTAAAAACACGAAGAGCGGCTGGCGCATTGCACTGGTTGAGGTAGAAGAATCTGACTAGTAGCGTGCGCTCGACTAAAGAAGGAGACATTATGAAAGATAACTTACAATGAAAGTGTTTCTAACAGTAGCACATTATTTTTAAGTCGGAACAAGCTGGCACTGGGCCAAAAGATGTAACGTGAAATTTGAATAAAGAATTTCTTCTTCTGCTGTTGCTTTCTTTGGGGCTTTGTAAGTGAAATTGCAGATAAAGACACTTTAGCATTGTTTATGTAAATTTTTAGCATTTTATAAACTGTTACCAGTTTGAGCTTGGATTAAATTGCTAAATTCGTTAAATAAACGGTAATTTTATTTCAGTATTGATTTTTCATTTTTTGAAACACTTTTTTTCGAATACACAGCGCCACGGTGGTGATTTTTTGAACTAAATTTTTTTTTCACGGAATCCTTCATCCCCTGTCTTGTTTAATCTTCCTACAAAATTTGGCGCCATTCTCGCAATTAGATCGCGCTACAGAACACCCTGAATACCGTCAGTTTAATTGTGGCCACCTTGTATTATAAATTTTATATCTCAGACTCAACAAAATGTATAGTTTTTATATAAGTAGTTTATACGATATCTCATATTTGCTATATATATTAATTAATATACCATGCTATCAGGCATTATTACTATTGTAGAAAGCAACATCAGTAGAGACCTTGCGTTATATGTTATTTTTTGGTTATTTAAAAGATATATACTATTTTTTCTTAAAAAATTCTTCTAAATTCTCTGTATGAATTTACATTATAAACAATCATAAAAAATATATTTTGTTACCTTTAAAAAAAACATACGGTCTGACATTTAAAAGATAAGTCTTTTTCATGAAGATAAAGACTCAGAATGATATGAAATGCAGATTAGGGATGTCAAGATAAGAACCGCCAAAAAGTTGTATAGTATCGGTATGCAATGTAAAAAATAATTTAAATTGTCAAACTATATGTTTTTTTTTAAGTAACAAAATATATTTTAAATGACTGTTTATAATGTAAATTCATACACGTAATACACTTAGGAGAGATTCTTAAGAAAAAATAGTGTGTCTTTTTAATATAAAAAAATAACATATAACGAAGGATTTGTAGTGATGTTGCTATCCATAATAAAAATAATGCCTGATAGCATGGTATATCACTTAACATATAATTATACTACGGACATTAAAAAAAAGCAGATTATTCTGTTAGTAAACTATCTAAAATCTCATATGCGTTATTTTACAAAATAGAAATAGCACTAGAAAATAATCTACACGGGAAATATAACTAATGAGATCCAATGAATATGCATTTAAGCTGAATCTTAAAAATTTTTAACCAACTTCGTTATTCGCTATTTAATAATGTTTAACTTCCATACCATAACGAACTGCAATTTCATGTAAGTGTCGGAGTTGAAATTTTAATTACCATTAACTATCATTATAAATTACCATCTAAATTGACTTACAATGTTTAACTAGATACAATTTTACGACTTATTTTCATTATTTTAGTCGTAATCCTTTATAAGAGCTTCATCTTAGTATATTTAATTATTCAGAATGACCATTTATATGTTCTTTTGACATAAATAATGCATGGTAAGGATTCTAACTGCATAAATAAAGGTGTTTACCAAGCTTAATAATCTAATTTGTATAAGGAATTCAAACACAGTATTACATTCAACTTATTTAGTGCAAAGAGTTCTATTAAAAATTCACTTTACAATAAAATGTCAATTTTTGTAGTGTTAAATAACGTTTATTACTGAACTGCTTTTGAGGAAATAAGTAAATAATTTAATTTCAAAATTTAAGTATGTTGCATTGTGATATGCGAGAAAGTGAATTTTTTTAATATTATCAGTCCTTTATCTTTTTTTAAGGTTTCGTTCATCTGACGAAACCCTATTCATCTCACTCCTCTGTCTGTCTGACTGTCTGTGACAAAGCCCGTTCTCGCAAACTATATATGTTGGACACTTGCAATTTTCGGTTCTTATAGCTGAATATCCCACATCAACGAACAAATCATAAAATTTTGATGAAGTCTTATATTTACCCCCCTGAGCTCTAACTTGTGTATTTTAAGTAATTTTTTTTAACGCAGCACCAAATTAAATTGAAGATATGAAATTTTACATACTTATAGCAGAACACTTGTAATCACACGGAAAATCATAAAATTTTTAAAAAGTCTTATATTATTTACCCCTCCGTGCTCTAACTTCAGTATTTTTAGCAATTTTTCTAACCTCCACCCTTTTCACTCGGGGTGCACTTTTCTAACTTTTGCCGACACCCCTTCGGCCACTCTTTCATATTATGCACCACAGCCGTACATATTTTAGTTCCAATTTTCACCGCCAGGGAGCGCCTACATAACACGGGTGCTTGGGCCCGATGTCCTCGACTACTATATCTACGGATAGTTTGTAAAAAAGAGTTACGTTCCGATAGAGGCTTGCTTAGAATAGAGTGCACCTCCTGGTTACGAAATGCGGAACTAACAGATTTTTCAAAAGGATAAAGTGTATTGTAAGGAATATTAAACGTAACCCTCTGTGCGATCTGTGATCACACTTACCCACTTGTTTAAATATTTTATCATTTCATTTAATTTATTTTTAATGTAAATAGAGCTTCACAAAATTTTAAACCGAAACATTAAAAAAAAAACTAAATTAATTCTTAATCTACATGATGCGTTGAAATATTTAAATTTAATATGTACAAGGTGTTGCTGAACTCGACTGACAAATTCAGAGGAATGGCAGTGGAAATTTTCATCCAGAAGATGAAAGTTTTCCATAGAACATGGCGTCGCAAACCACTTATTGAGTCACCAATACAGGGTCTTTCATTTTAACTAAACGTGGGTCGACGGAATTAATTTCGAGAAAAATAAAAACACTGCAATGAAACTGCAACGATATGTACCTTGTTTTATGTGCAATGTCACGAAAACATCACGGAAATTTCTGGAAAAACAGTGGCTCAAGCAAACGATGCTACCGTACGAACTGTTAATCGCAGTCCAAAATGTGGAGCATTAAGTGCATACTAGGGTGGTCACAAGAAATCAATTTCCGAATTTTTTCGGGGGACCCCCCAAAAAGTTGCCAATTGACTAGAAAATGAGATTGGCTAAGTTTCAGCTCATTTGTATAATATTAACCCGTGCCTCATTGAGGTTTAAATTTGAAAAAAACGTGATTTTTCGCAAAAAAAATGCTGTTTTTCCTTCATGAAATGAATACAATTGAACCTAGAAACATAATGCAGGTCTCATTTTATAAGAAAAAGTTTTGCTTTGAAGAACCACACACCATTTTTTTCTAAAAATGTATAGATTTAAACATATGCGTATTTTTCAGGACCAGACTTCACCTGAATCCTAAAAATTGACTTCTTATGAAAAAGCGAAAAAAAAAAAATTGTAACATTCCATTTCATCTGCTTTCCACCTTTTGTTTTTCTTTTTTTCGTTTTGTGAAGTCCAATAAAGTGTTTGATTAAAAAAAATTCCAAAGAAAAGGAAAAAAATCGAATTTTAAACTGAAAGAATTTTAAAAAAAGGGATGGCAAAGGAAATATAGAAATGAGAGCAAATAATGCTCAATTGCATTTTATTATTAAAGTTGTGTTACAAGAAAGGAGGTATAATAAAGAAAATAAATTATTTTCCCTTACAACTGTCACGTTAACCCTTTCCGGCACAGAAAAATTCTGTTCGTAAAAGGATGAAATGATTGTCTACCCCGGAATTTACAAACGACATTTTTAGAAATTAAAATCACACTACTTTAACCTTTCATTGTAAAAGCAAAATTTTATTAAAATATTCTTCGTGCCGTTTGTAAGTTTGGAATTAAAATTAGGTGGTCCCGGCGTGGGACACTGCGCCGGAAAGGACTGAAGTGGTAATGGTTTAGATAAGGGGGCTTATGTTGACTTTTTTTACCAAAGTATTATCTAAAAATGAAAATTCAACTTGAACCGAGTTAAGATACCAAAGGCGGTTTGTCATTTTAGCAAGTGCTTTGTCTGCAAAGTATTTATCAAATTTTCTGTAGTGAACAAGTGATTTTATTATTTGCAGGTCTTGAATTGGGGGCTAAACTGGCAGTGGAAGTATTGAAGCACGCTTTTGCATAAATATTAATAAATAAAAATAAATAAAAATAAGAAAAGATCTCTGATACCTTCTTTTTCTAAATTTGTTATTGAAAGATGATCCCTGAAACAATATATTTTGAGAGAATGAATGGCCTGTGCCTCCATCCATGACATGACTCCTCCATCCATGACTCCTCCTGACATGATTAAAAGTGCCAGGTGCTTTGAAAAAAAGTCTTTTGCAGGAAGGAGTTCTATAAAAATTAAAGAAAGTTGGATAAACTCTTTGTAATCATCCCTGAGCTGTTAATTTTTAAGAGTTCCTGTAAGAAAATTTGAAATTTCTACTGAATTAACTATTTATACCTAGTATTTCATCTTAAATAACATTTGCATACTTACTCTGGTTTAATTTTGACCACCCAATCAGAATTGTTTTTTTTTTTTTTAATATCTGGCTGAGGGGCAGTGATTATGCCCATTTTACAATCAAGAACAGCTTTTAGGAAAATTTCTAAATTATGCTGGCGGCATGGTAAATACAGAAGACTTTTCCTTTAACAATTGCTATAGAAAAATGCAGGTTAACTCTGAGGCGATCTGTGTTTACTGCAGTTGTATCAAAAAATATTGCCTGGATTTTACCAACTTCCTCCCACTCTTCAACTGCTGAAAATACAGCTTTCGCCTGAATTATTTCGATACTATTTTCAAGTTGAGGAACTCGTAGTAACTGTTCTTCATCCCCACAACTAATTAAAACTTTTATCCACTCTACATTTTCTTTATTCAAAAAGTGGCGAAGCAATTTTCCACCCCAGTGAACAACAGTTCTCTCTAAACGGGAATTTTAAAATCTGTTTTTGATGAGCTCAGTTTTTTGTTTACGAAACAGTTATTTGCGGAGTCGATGTCTGTGGTTAGCTAGTGGATGTATTCTAAGTCTAGCAGCTTCTCTGGCGTTCAGTTCATTTTGCAAATATTATAAAATAAAATACATAAAACTTGACAATTACTTGGCTGCTTACTGTCGATGATTTGATGAGACATGTGGCCAATTTAAAAAATCTTACATTTCTGCCATCATATCAAGAGGGGGAAGGGGTTTTACGGAATGTTTCGTCAATTCTAAAAATAGATAACCATAACAGATAACAAAAACAGTCTTGTAATAAAAAGAGAAATTCAGAGGTTCAACTGCAACACAAATCGAGAAGCTCTTTCTTACTAGACACAGAACTAGATAACTAATAATCAATTATAATTCGTGAAATATTTTTAAAGTTACAAAAATTGTTCACTTATTTTTGCCTATTAATAAAAATAATACAAAAAATTATCAAAAGTAATAAAATTTTTAATTTGTCCTTTTTTATCTATGTTTCAAAAATGCAGAGTTTGAGGGTATGGTTCACTAGATGTCCTGAAAAATACTAAATGTTCATTAAATATAAGTTTTCATGAGAGTAAAAGTTCAAGGCAACAACAGTTTCTATGAAATAAAACAAGAATCAGGTTTCTAAGACAAATATTTTTCACGTAAGGAAAGAAAAACGACAATTTTTTGCCAAAAATTGCAAATTTTCAAGAATTCAACCTCGATGAGGCACGGGTTAATATTATTTATTTGAGCTGTAACTTTGTCAATCTCATTTTCTAACTAATTGGCAATTTTTAGGAGGTTCCCCCCGAAGAAAACGTTAAAAAAATTTTCCCCATGTTGCTTGTGACCACCCTAGTGCATACTGCTGGCGTGTATAATGCAAAGTTCTGACACTTTTGTTTGGTGTTATCACATTTACAACAAAGGTGAGAATATTCCTGTTAAATGTTTATTATAATATAGATACTCCAGTTTTCTGAAAGTTATTATTATCATTTACAGTATAAATTTATTTACAATATTTAACTAAACAACATTTTACAAAGTATTTTAATTTTTTCGTATTTGTCAACTGATAAGAGTTCTAATTTGAAATATTTACTGATTTCAAATTCACAGTAAAGCTTTCTGACTGTACAAATAAATGTGTTTACCAAGATTAATATCCTAATTCTGATATGAACCGATGATCAGTATTAAAAGCAATTAATTTTGTGAAAATTACTTTATTAAAAGATTTTTTTTACAAAAATATGTAACATTAGAAGAATCAAATAATACTAGAATATTTACACTGGCAATATAACGAATGCACCAGCAAAACGTTTTAAAATTTTTGTGTTCCTTAATTCCTAACAAATATTAAACAAAATTATTTTAACTCGGGAGAACTCGCTAGTGAGAATGCCCAATTGCTTTTCTTTTACTTTACATTCATATAATATCAACTTTTTTTGGTTGGCTTAGTACTTTTATTCACAAAACAGGTAAAATAATTGTAAAACATTTTGAAATTTTAATTAAAATGAAAAATGATTTAAATAAGAGTCGTAAAAAAGTACGACTGTGACAGAAAATCTCATGCAGCGAGTTCTCCAGGGTTTTAAATATTCTTTATTTATTCCGTGATCAAAATTTTTCTCATTAAAGTTTAAATGCATTCATGTTTAACAGCCAAAATCTCTTAAAAAATGTGCTGTTGCGTTTATACGATATTTTTAAACAAGTATTTAAACTCGTATTTAAACAAGTAGGAAATTGTACATCAAACGTGTCAAATGAGGTTTGTTCATACTATAACTATTTTTATAAATATTCAGATTTTGATGCAATAGCTGTTGCACTCTTATGGCAAAAATCCATGAATACAAAATTTATTACGATTATATTGATATTATATTATATTGATATTATATATATTATATATTATTATGATATTATATTATTATATTATATTATATTGATATTATATTATATATCTATGAAATTCAGTAATACGGAAATAATATGACTCCTTCTTAAATAGAACGTAATCACCATGGCAACCTAGAAACATTACCTATCATGGGACATGAATTAATTACGTCTGATAGGATTTAATAGAATGAAGAAAACTTTATTAATATCTTTTAAAGTTTTGATTCGATTTTCATAAAATTTGAAATCACTTGACAAACTTCTTCGGCGATTATATATATTAAAATTCAAACCATTCGATTGGGTAGTTTTTGTTATACGCAGACAGACAGACAGACAAAACAAATAGATGGACCAGACGACGACTATAGGTGCTACGTATTTATATAATTACGAAGGTTCCTAAAACAAAATCTCATACACTGTAAAAAAAAAAAAAAAAAAACGACATTTTTACAGTACAAAGTACTGTTCATCTCGCGCACAAACTCGATCACAGTTGAATGTACTGTATCTTTCTTTGGTTTCCTGACTATTTAAACATGGAAAATACAGTAGTTTCGTAAAATTAACAGCACAATGTACTGGCAATTTGGACGCCAGTATTTTGTGCTGTGGGCCAAATGCGCCCAAAATTGCCAGTACATTGTACTGTTAATTTTACGCAACTACTGTATTTTTCATGATTAAATAGCCAGGAAACCAAAGAAAGATACAGTACATTCAACTGTGATTGAGTTGTGCTGGCGAATTTACAGTGGTTTTTTTACAGTGTATTTGTGAAATTTTAACATTAATAAACTTAGTATTGCGGATTATATACTTCAAACTGAACAAAATTTATATTATTGATATAAGTAATAATGCAAGAGCTCATATTTGTAATGTTACAGAACAGAAATAAAACCAGGAGGAAATATAATGAATGAGCTTCACGAAAGTTTTTCGATAAATTGTGAACTTAAAAATCGTTAACAAATACCATATCGATTTCCTTTATTCGCTATTTAATAACGCTTAACTTTCAATGCCAACCCATAACGAACTGTAATTTCATACAAGTGTCAGTGTTGAAATTTTAATTAGCATTAACTACCACATGTACTTACATTTTAAACTGACTTATAATATCTAATTAGAAACTATTTTACAAAATATTTTCATTCTTTCAGGCATATTAATTTACAAGAGTTCCATTTTAATATATTCAATTATTTAGAATGACCATTTAAATGCACTTTTGACATAAATAATGCACAGTAAGCACTCTAGCTGCACAAATGAATGTGTTTACAAAGATTAATAATCTAATTTGTGTATGAAACTCATACACAGTATTAAATTTAATTAAATTTATGAAAAGGGTTTTATTAAAAATTCATTTTACAATAAAATGTCACATTAAAATCACACTTGTTAGTGAAGATACATACTTTAGATAAAGTGAATAAATTATTTTATTTCGGAACTTTATAAAATTGCAGTGTTATATTTTACGGAGTAAGTACTTAAAATTATCAATAAATGATTTACCATATGTTAGTTTGAAATTACATAGAATTTGTTTTAATGTGTAAAAAAGTGTTGCAAGTGTTTTAATTAAAATTTAAAAAAAGAAAGAAAAAGTTTATCCGTCTGAATATAGATGATCTGTTTATATATGAAAATTTAAAAGTTTATATGCTTTAACAGTGTAAACCTATCAAACAGCATGACATTAACCCTAAGATGATCTACGTAAGAAAATATCTGTCTGTATAAGTAAAAGATAGATTTTGCCTGCCTGTGCATGTATCTCTGCATGCAATGACTAGGAAAATCTACCGCACGTAGAGATCTGAAAACTGGGATGAGGATAGTCCAAGGCCTAATGCGCCAGGACTGAGATGTTTATTTTTTTTATAATTAACCAAGATGTTAAACACTACAAAAACAATACATACAACAGCATAACGTGCTGGATATTCGGAAGCCAGCAGTTTGTGCTGGCATCCAAATTGCCAGCACATTGTGCTGTTAATTTTACGCAACTACTGTATTTTTCATGTTTATATAGTCAGGAAACCAAAGAAAGATATAGCATATTCACTGTGATTGAGTTTGTTCTGGCAAATTTACAGTGTTTTTTTTTACAGTGTACAACTTGACATAAGTCGCCCCTGATTAGATTTTGGTGTGAATCACCTAACCGATAGCACTGATATGCTTTATTTTTCAGGAAATATTAACATGTATGAGATAGAAGGAAGTTTTGGGATTGCCACATCCGACTAGTTTTAGATTTGGAAAACCAAATATACCTGCTTAATTCGGATACCATTGCCTCTACGAATCTACGATAGATTCTACTTTAAGAAATGTGATTATTAACGCTTTCAAAAAATTAACGACTGCAAATCACTTCGCACTTCCGAGAGACTTTTTTCCTGCTCTAAATGTAACTAATTGGTCGGTATTTTAACAGAATCTTTTTACCCTGTCTTTAGGCACTTAATTTAAATCAGGTATAAAAATATCGAAATATTCCGACGAGTAGCAGTATTTAAAAAACATTAAACCTGTAAAATCGTTGCTCAAACCATAAACACGAATGTGGAAAAAGAACACTAAATTCGATCATTTTATAAAATTGCAACTCTACAATTAATCGAGACTCTTTCTCTTTTTATGAATGCTTAAGGAGGCTGGTCACTCAGCTTTGGAATTCTCCTCCGTAATGTTAAATCTGTGGACTTTTGATGCATTCATATATTTAAAATATCTTCTCGGGAAATTCATATTTTGAACATCTTTTTCCTCTGTACTCTTCTTGAAGGATGTCTCTTTTTTCTTAATTTTCAAAATAATTCTAAAATCTATGCTGAATTTAATATTTTACGTATCAAATGCGGGCGAACTGTGACTAAGGTTTTAACACTTCATGTAAAATTAAGTATATACTTTAGAAATATTTTCAGAACTAAGAAAACAAGTTGTAAATTGTTCGTCAAACGTGGCAAGTGAGGTGCGTTCGTACTATCGCTAGTTTTATAACTATTTTTTGCACCTAATATTGTCCTGAATGTATATTTTAGTGCACTTCAAAAGTGCATATCGATTTCATTCTGTTCGAAAGACTGTAACATCACTGAAATGCACTTGAAATATTTTTTCTCATTGGCCTAAATGTAACGGAAAGCTTCTGAATTTCCCTGTAGTTAAACTATATATCCAATTTTCATAAAGTTTGAAATGACTCGACAAAATTTTGCATCAATTATATATTTAAGATTTCAGATCATTCGGAAGGCTGTAACATCAATAAAATGCACTTGCAATAATTTTTTCCCATTGGCCGTAATGTAACACAAAAATTTTGACGGCCCCTGTAATTAAACTATAGATTCGATTTTCATAAAATTTGAAACGACTCGACAAAATTTAGCAAAAATTATATGTTTAAAATTTCAGGCTATTCGGTTGGGTAGTTTTGCTCTGTTATATGCGGACAGACGGACAGACACACCGACTGAAGGACGACTACAGGTGCTACGTATTTATATAATTACGAAAGTACAGTCGTGGAAAAAAAAAAGAAACAGCCCCTACTAAGTCCTCAACAAATTATCGTAGAAGAAAGTTACTGGTACCGAACGATTGGAAATAAAGTCTACTTTTAACTGATGTATGTAAAATTTGCTTAGGGGGTCATCTACATATTAAAACGAACCATAACTTTGTTTTTTCAATAGCAGTACCCAATTCTGACAGCATAAATGAACTCTACATGCTTCAATTAGCCTTAAAATGAATTTTTATGCAATTCGTACATTAAGTTTCCGAGAAATTAATTATTTTAAAACGAGCGTATTTTAAGGGCTGTATCAAATTGAAGTTCCGTACTGGATTGTTAATCCAGAGAGCCCCTTCCTTGATAAAAGCACCTTAAGCTCCACTCAAGGAGTCAATGAAGCGTGTTAGACTTCAGTACAGCAGAATAAATTTCAAAATGCCTACTCACTTCCATCATAGACGGCCCCTTAAACCATCATTTTGGCGTTTTTTAAGCATAATTTGAAAACTATTTGGAAGAAAAATGTGAAATTTTTTAATTTCCACAAAGCATGACTTAATAAATCTAAATCCATCAAAAAAATTGTAGGTTGCAATTCATAATTCATATCATAAAATTATAAAAATTGCAAATTCAGCTTATTTATCTTTGGGTATATTAGTATTATTACTACAAAAAAATAGCACATTAGGAGCATAATTTCAGGAGATATGAATAAAAATATGAAAATGTAATTTAACATTAGAAGCACTAAAATTTGAATGTTTATAATTCCAAAACTTACCATTCAAATGACTTGAAATTTGGTATCTAGGCATAGTCTGAACCGAAGATTTGAAATATCTCGTTAAAATTGGGTATTGCCATTGAAAAAAATGAAGTTTGGATTCGTTTTAATATGTAGATGACCCCTAAGAAAATTTTATATACATCATTTAAAAGTAGACCTTATTTCCAATCGTTCGGTACCAGTAACTTTCTTCTACGATGATTTTTTGAGGAGTTAGTAGGGGTGTTTACATTTTTTTTTTCCACGACTGTACCTAAAAAGAGACATCTTTTAGGAAGTGTACGCAAAAAATAGAAGTTAAAAATATTAATTTACCGAGGAGGTATTTTTAATATACGAATGCATCAATTGCCTGTAGACTTAACATTAGTGAGGGGAAATCGGAAGCTGAGTGACCAGCCTTCTCAACTTGAACTCTAAATGGTTGACTATTTTTTCTTTGTCCAAACTAATCTAAAAATTGCTAAAAGGGATAGAAAAAAATACACTTAAAATTCATATAAATACCTTTATTCAGATCGATCTATGTTTCATTGCTCAAAAGGCGACGTTTTCAAGATCACTGTTGATAGAAATATTTTCACAAAAATTCTTAATAACATGAAACTGGTAAATAAAGTCACGAGACCACATGTACAATAAAAAACAAATGCAAACGTAAAATAGAAATATATATTTGTGAGAGTGAATTACACTGTCATAAAAACTCGTCAATATACATTAAATTATCCCTCATTTTTTAACAAATAATTTCCGTACTCCTAGAAAACATGTTTTATCCGTGAACTCCCCCCCCCCCCCGAATCTAAAAAAGAGGAAGAAATTCCGTTCATTCCTTGCACGCATGCGTATTGGTTCTATTAATAATAAATCCGAATTTATTTTTAAAATGAAAAGCCAAAAATTCTATAAATTAAAATTTCTAATTTAATTAAAAAAGACAAAAAAGTTTTTTAATTTAAAAATAAATAACAATTACTTTCTCATAAATTCAAAAGTACTCACAATTTATTTTTTAAAGTTGAATAAAGTTCAATAAAGTTGAATTTATAAAGTTTTTTATAAATAAATATTAGCATTTAAAATAGACTTTAAACGAACACATTTAAAAGTATTTTAATTAAGAAAATTAAATGAAAAAAAAAAACGGTATTACTCAAAAAAAAAATCTTATCAAAAAAATATATATAATGTTCGTATTTTATCTCTAGCAATCGACGTAAAAATATTCAAAATTCATATTTTTATACTACTAAAGTATAAAAACTACAGTTACAATCTCATTAAAGGCGAAATCTTACCGAAATGAACCCCATCTATAGCAAACATATGTTTACTTCAAAGGTTTTCGCTGTTGAACAACTATAACTCAGTGCTAGCTTTCTTGTCTCGTAATGCTGTAATAGCTGGCTCGAATCCAACGCCCACCGCTTTTGCCTTTTCCCAACTTTCTTCAATTGTTATTTTACGTCCTGTAACTTAGAAAAAAAATGGACAATCGTCAATTTACATATATATGCCGATAGCACTGTTGCCAGTAGAATATCCGTAAATTAAAGAATGTTCTTTTTTTTTTTTTTGAGAGTGTAACTTTTACTATTGTTTCTAATCCATTACAGCATCTCTTTCCAAATTTAAGGTAACTCAAGAAAGGCTAAATCATTGCAAATATTCTCACTGCTTAAAAATATCTCTATTGATTCCTGGATAATGGATAGCAAATAAAATCTTAAATAAATACTTGTTTTTCATTGTAGGTCTCGTGACTTCATTTACCAATTTTTTTGTTTTTTAAAAATTTTCCGCAAATATTTGTATCAACAAAGATCTTGAAAATGTTGCCGTTTAAGCGATGAAACATATGTCGAAGTGAACAAAGGTATTTATATGACTTTTAAGTACATTTTTTATCACTTTTAACAATTTTGAGCTTAGTTTGGATAATTATAAGTGATTTTCATACATAACTTTATAAACATTTTTGTTTTCTTCTGTTTGCAGTGTCATATCTAAAGACAAGAAAGATGATAATAAAATGTAAATTTTGAAGTCGTGTAAAAATAAATGTTTTGTGTGTGCTGGCAATGTCATGTGTGATAGTGCGAAAAGCATTAGTATTTTTACTGTGAAAGAAAGACATTAGCCCCACTGTGCGCCCCACGACGAACAAAAGGTAAGATCTTTTATATATTCTGATTTTGAATATACGAAACAAAGGGATTTTACCGATCTTGAAATGTTAAGAAATTATCAACGTGGGTGGATTTTGTCGTGATTTTAAAACTAAGCATCACTATATTTTATCGCAAATTATAGGGAAGCTTATGAAACATTATATTTATAAATCATAAAATTTTTAAAGCGTACAGACAATAAGTTTTATTTTGTTTTTCCAAAATGATTTTTCCGAGTATGTAAAAAGAAGAAGAAAGAAATTCTTAGCGTGCGTAGCACTCTCAATGTATGCTGCCGAAGTCAGTATGTGCATTACCTCTAGGTTTGTTTGAATAGCTTTTCATTTAAAAATCTAAAACCATACAAATTCGAGTGTATCCGCTGCTGAAGTCATTGAAGCTCCTAACATTATGTTAGCTTTGAAAGAATTTTGTTTAAAAAATTAAAAAAATCTTTAAACACTTATTTCCGATATATTTAATGTTATGCCTGGCCAACTCCGGAAGGGTTAGCTACTAATTTTGTAAACTTGAAATGATACAGTACATACTCTTAAGACAGAGTCACTAAAATTCGGTATTTTCCTGTTTTAGACAGATTTTCGGCTCAGTAAGTATATTTGTATGAATTTTTGTCTATCAAGGACATGGAAATTTTCCACTTAATATAAAATTCTAATGCAGATAGGTTCTGTTTTCATAGTTGATATTTGACTAAAAAATGTTCTATACACAAAATAAAATTTCTCGCCAGCAATTGATTAAACATTGGTGTTAAAATATCTAACAAATGTTTTTCAAATATTGTTTATTAGCTATTTAATCTTGTTTAACTTTCACTTCTACTCCAAAACGAGCTTTAATTTTATATTTGAAAACTGCACTTCTACATGCGTCATCGTAGAAATTCTAATTACCATTAAGCACTAACATGACTTGAAATCTAAATTTACTTACAATATACCACCACATAAAGTTTTACAAAATATGTTCATTCATTCGTACCTATCAACTCATAAGAGTACTTTAAAATGTTTAGTTTTTTCAATGACCATTTAAATTCGTTTTCGAAATGAATAACTCACGCTAAGCATTTTAGCTGCCAAAATGAACGTATTTATTAAGACTAATATTTAATTTGGATGTGAAACTCATACAAGGTATTAAAAACAATTATTTTTGTAAAAATGGTAAATTAAAAATTTACGAGGGTGGTTCGATAATTATTGTCCCGAGTGTGTATAAAATACTTGTACTGCAATGGATAATGTGGAATATTGAAGCCTAATGTCTCAGATGCCTATTTGTTCAATTTCAGAATCGTAGCTGCTATATTAACATATTTTTTTCTTAGTTTTAGGTGTGAGTAAATGGTAGAAAAGGCTGGTTTGGAGCTGATGGGGCCAGACCTGAAGCAGTTCTGTGATAGATTTGTGACAGTGGATGAGACTTGGCTACATCACTATGATCCGGAGTCCAAACGACAGCCACATCTCATTCACAGTCACCCGCCCTCCAACCACCCCTTTCAAGATAGGCGCGACCTCTCACACCAAAAACGGAAAAAGATATGTTAATATAGCAGCTACAGTTATGAAATTAAGCATATAGGCATCTAGAACATTAGGCTTCAATATTCCACATCAACTATCGCCGTACAACTATTTTATTCACACTCGGGACAGTAATTATTCAACCATCCTCATACTTTATAGTAAAATATACTGTTATAAAAATGAAATAATATTAGAAAATTATCCAAACTCTTAATATAACGAATGGTCGCCCATTAACATAAAAGGGATATAATCCCGGGCTTCCCGGGTAACAGAATATAGGTGAAAAACCATTTCTTTAAAATGTATAACTCTAAGAGATTTTTTACGTTTATTATACAAATTTTTTAATGCCCACTAACAATACCAAAAATCACATTTATTTAAAAAATAGCGATATTGCGTTCAAAAAATTTTGAGACTTATTAAAAGCGATACTATCCTATTGGCTTCGCGCCAGGAGTTAACAAGATAATTATGACACTAAATATTAGTATTTACAATCAGCCTTTTTGATTCTGTTAATTTCAATGGTTTAAGCGCGTAGTTCGATTTCATGTCTTAAATTTGTCTTTTGTTTATACCTTATTGCTTTATTTACTGATTAATAAATGCTTTAACAGCGTTATTGAATATAATCTGAAAACAAATGCTGAACTATTTTTATTAATCTACGTACAAAATAATCTTTCGTAATATTCTGTACGCGAAAGAGATAGATTTTAAAAAAATCATGTTTGAAAGTTATTGCAAAAACAATAAAAATTGAGTAAATAGGGATGCAGTTTTGAAACAAATTCTAAAACTGCTTTCAAACAAATTGCATTGGTTGGTTGGTTGGTTGTGTTTATGACGGACAATTATCAACACGATGAATATAGGCTCTAAGGAGGGGGAGTGCCTTTCGTGGGGGTCTTTCTAAGGGAACCTAACCCGCATTAACGCTTAGAAATCCAAGATTCGAAGAAAACAACGAAAACTCCGAACGATTAGGCCGACGGGCGCGATTGGGTTCGAACCCAGCACCTCCCGTCTACCATCTTCGAGAGCAGAACCTCTCGGCCACTGGTGGGGACCAAATTGCATTGGAAAGTAGTACTTCACGTAAAGTAATTTACGTTTTTTTATCTATTCGGCGGTGTCAACTTTGAAAATGTTCGATATTTAGAAGTTAAAAAAAATTATCGTCTGCTGATGCCATCGTCAAAAGGCTGTCAGAGCTACGCACGGACACTTTTGTCCTTTATAATCCTCCTTAATAAAAAGCTATGCGTTGCTGACGACTGGGCTTTTCGCTAATCGCCACAGATTAATCTTGGAAAATGAAACATTTGAAGTCACTGAAAAAATTAATAATTCGAAAAGTATTTGTCAGAAAATTGTTAGACAAACTGCGTTAGAAAGGTAAAAAAATTGAATTTTTCTTGATTTAAATTTCAAATGTAATGATTATGCCGCTTTTTAAAATATTGAATTGCAAAAATTACCAAATTCACACTACAGTACAATAGCAAAACCTTCACGCGTAAAAAGATAATGATAACGGAATTGTGTCCTGGTGTGTATACTGGCTATTGTACGAGTCACAAATTATAGCAGCCTTATTATTCGGTTATAATGTAGAAGTAAATTATAATATCAGGAGTGCATGTTTTTTTATTTAATTCTCGCCTAATAGTAGATGCGCCATTTATTTTTAATTGTGAATAATATTGGTTAATTCACGTATGATCTCATATTTAAAAAGAATGTATGGTTAATGCATGGATTTTACAAGAGAAAGTCATATTACGAAGGGTTTTTCATGAATTTACACTTCTTTTTAATTTTTTTCCCCAAGAATAAAAACTATATTTACTTAGGCTTAGGAAACATTTTTTATAAATACTGGTATAAAAGAAAAAATTCTCAAGGCTTTCAATATATTAAAAAAAAGAGAGCACATTTGCGCGAAATTTATAGTCCGTACGGTGTTTAATTTTAAAATTGATTTTTCTAATCAAACTTGTTTAAAACCCCGGGTAGTGCCGCGTATTTCAGCTAGTATAGAAAATAATGTTTGATGTTTTGAACCCTACCAAACAATTAAACTTTTTTTTTTCAATTTTTACTAAACGGTTTAAAAAAAACGGTTGTTCGTTCATCTAAAGTTCATATACAAAGTACTCTCATTAATGCGTTTCCGCTTAATACGTATCTCCTGTTTATGAACACAATTTCTTTTTCCCCATCATCTTTTATTTGTAATTAATGTTAAGGAATACTTAATACGTACTAGTCATCGGATAATGCGAACACATTTTTCACAAATTTAACAGGGTAGAATCAAAATTAGTTCTGTAAATTATTTCTTCAAAACGAAATTTGAGGCAACTTCGGATATTAACAGATCAAGAAATTGTCAGTAAGAGTAATAAAGAGAAAGAAAACATTACTTAGCGAAACTTCGTAGGTTCAAAAATTGCAAACATCTATTCACCAATAGTACCAATCGAAATATGATCTAACAGAACGAATTTTCGAGTTTTTCTGAATATTGTAAAATGGTGAGGTAATAGGATTATTTGATCAACAATGGAAGACAAAATTTGTTAGAGATTAGCTTAAATAATATAAAATTATGTAAGCACAATATTTTTCCTGTAGTTAGTTTGACTTGGAATAATTTATTCTTTGGTATTAACGAATTTTCGTTAGCCTGCTTTTAAAATAAAATTACTAACGAAAAAAAATGTTTGTTTTAGCATAAAGTTTGTAGCCTGTTAAATTTCTGTCAAAAACTGAATTCAATTTATTCAACGTAAGATATATTTTACACCTTTGCAGTGGTTACACTGTAAAAATACGCAATATGAACTTTAAAAAGCTCGCTGTTTTACTTAATTGGCGATATAAATAATAATTAAACAAAAACCTAATTTGCAGATCAAATTAAAAAAAAAAAAAATTATTTCCTAAATTGTTTAAGCCCGAGAAGAGGGAGATATTAAGATATTTCATTCAATTCGTTCTACATTTAATGTTAAATTTTTGTAACCAATAAGTTAAACGAATTGAACATTAAAAAATAAAAATGAAATTCATACAATATAATACTTAAAACACCTATATACTTAGATTCCGTTCAAATGAAATCGAAATAAATCTTAGACTTTTTTAAAGTTTTGTATTTTGCATGTACCTTATCATATTATATACAATCGTCGTAAACATAATGCAAAATCTGCAGTACAAATATTTACAACTTAAAAATGGAAAAATTCTAAGATTTATTTCGATTTCATTTTAACGGAATATTAAGTATATAGGTGTTTTAAGTATTATATTGTATGAATTTCATTTTTATTTTTTAATGTTCAATTGGTTTAACTTATTGGTTACAAAATTTTAACATTAAATGTAGAACGAATTGAATGAAATATCTTAATATCTCCCTCTTCTCGGGCTTAAACAATTTAGGAAATAAATTTTGTTTTTTTAATTTGATCTGCAAATTAGGTTTTTGTTTAATATGTCAAGTTTTTTAGTAACTACTGCATTCAAACGAACACATTTCAAAATTAATGGAGGGTATCATAATCAGGCTGTGATTTGTGCGATATCGCATCACAATTTGTGATGTATTTTACCTGTGTATGATTCAAAAATTTTCACCAGTGCAGTAATGAATATTGCTGTAGTTTCCACGAAAAATTCCAATCTGAACATAAAAAATCTGCTTGAAAACGTCATTTTTATTTCCACTATGACGTCATATTCATATTCTTTTTAATTCTTAAAAAAACTCTTTCAGTTTCTCAGTTTCATGTTTCACGTGAAATTCATTCAACGAAAAATAGGCAAATTATTATTACAGCTTTTGAATTATTTACAACAATGAAAAAAAAAATTAATTTTATTACAAAATGCCCATTGAATCTCAATGAAAAAAGCGAAATTTGGAATTATTAAGAAAAATATTTGAATAATGTATATAAAAATTAGCCCATGTTACTCTCTAGATTATAATCCATCTATATGCAAAGGCATTTTATGATCCGTTTTGACTCTGACGTCTGGCATATGTTTTTACACTTTGAATTTATAATATTAGTAGAATTAGCAAGGAATTAAAAATGAGTGGCATCAGGGACAAAAAGGTGGGAAGAAAAAATGAAAAAGTTACCATCTCCATAGGCTTTTCTATGTTAAATTAACATTGAGAAGTGACACTGGAAATAAATACAAGTTAATAAAATATACATTTTATTTAAAGTTTCTTAGTACTTTCGGCCTGCAATTCCCACAGCCATCGTCTGAGAACTTTTTTTTTTATTAATTGCTGTTCCATTCATACAAACACGCCACATCGTTTGAAATCGGAGAGTCTGTAATTATTAAGGTAGTTGAAATCAGAAGTAGCAGTGCTTTGGATCTAACTTATGTAGAGAAAAATATATTTAACTGCAGTTTGATTTATTTTAATACATCATTTTTTTTTTATATACGTCACTTTCATTTTAAATGCGTAGATAGATAGTAGTAGAAGTAGCAGTGCTTCGTATTAAATTTGTGTTGATGAAAATATTTAACTGCCGTACCACTCATTCAAATACGTTTCTTTGCTCAAGTTTCCAGAATTTATTTTCAGGATATTTAAACATATATTGGAGATATTGTATGATAGGTCGTCGTTATATACTTGATTGCATTTACAGAGAATTTCTATGGATTCTCAGATAGTGGATGCGTAGTAATTAGATGTTGGGTTTTTAACTTTTGCTTGATCAAAACCTATTGTGTTATTCTGATTAAATTTTAAGCGTGACAGAGCTGTGGACAGACTATTTATTTTTTTTTTTTGTCATATCGTTTAATGTGGATATCGTTCAGTGCGGATAAAAATAGTCTATATTATAGTGTTATTACACGTAAAAATTCCAAGCGACAAAAATCGCCTGCGACTCATCATATTTCCCGCTTTTGAAAGCCACTTTTTTCGGTTTCCAAACATTTCATTGGCTGTTCGGGAATAGGCTTTTCCATCGTCAGATTTCCAAGCATTTGATTGGCTGTTACTGGCGACTCGCTTCGTTTCAGGCGTCAAAGACGCGCCGACAGAAGAAAGTTGCTTGCTTTCGAAGCAACTCCCCTAGAGCCATTGGATATCATGGAGACGCTTGGAATTTGTATCGACTTTGACCCCTCGTGTAATAACACTTTTAGAAGTCTGCAGTAACGAGAGTTCACTATAGTAATAAGATTTAAATGAGCATACAATTAATAGTCAAATCCTTTCGATAAATGCCATGTTATTCTCATTATATTTAAAAATAATGCTGAAATTTATAAAGTTTTAAAATTGATCAATTTAATTTTTGCGAATTTATTATTAAAACTCAACAAAGTTTTTGTGATTTCAATAGCTAATGGAAAAGAAAAGTTCTATAGAACAAAAATAATGCTAGAAATAATCTACACTGGAAATATAATGAAAGAAATCCCTGAACATCTGGATAAACTTTCATGTTTAAAAATGCTTAAAAAATACAGAGTGTCCATAATTAAAAGACCCTATTTTAAAGTTGTCTACAGACATATAATATTGTTCAGAATGATGTGAAATTTTGAGG
Organism: Maratus speciosus; assembly: GCA_963932465.1. Lineage (NCBI taxonomy): Eukaryota > Metazoa > Arthropoda > Arachnida > Araneae > Salticidae > Maratus > Maratus speciosus. The sequence goes on from OZ010786.1 coordinate 386,414,349, forward strand.
AAGACATATTAAAGGTATGGGAATCAGGACCCGAATTAGGCTATGTGGGGGCCCGGTGCAAGAACCACTCGGGAGGGGGGGGGAGGTGCTTCTATCTATCTATAGATTTTTTTGTGAATAATGTGGAAGTGGCTAATACTAAACTTCATACATGTTGTATTATATGCATAAATTTTGTAACCGGTTCTGCATAAAGTATCACAAAAAGATAGTCACAACTTTAAGAAAAAATACCAGTAGTATAGTTGTAGGGAAAAAAATGATAGATTGGTTGTTATGAGTATTTCTTTGCAAACTTTTACTTTGCTTATCTACGTACGTTATAAGATATCTAAAAGAAAATGTCAAAATTAATCGTTTAACGTGCCACGTTATGAGCAAAACGTTAAAAAAGAATTTCTTTTAAAAACAACAGAAATATTAAATTCTTTTAATAAAATATTAATCATTAGTTTTCTAATGATATGGTTTGTTTTTTGCATGGGGGGAGGAGAGGATAAAGGGGGACTGCCCTCCCTTCCTAAATGTTTGAAAATATATGAATGTTGGTAACTTTTGGCTAACAATTTTGGCTTTAACCATTTAGCACATTTCATTTTTTTACATTTTCTACAACGCGGGATAACCCACCATTGGCATAGGCTTCCAGTCCCGCGTTGCAAGTTTATTCAAAAAAAAAAATTACAATATTTAACAATAGTTTTAACAATAAGAAATAATGGTAATAGTACAAATAATAATAATAGTAATTATAAATATAATAATAAAAGTAATAATAGAACAGATGAGCTGAGCGCTTTACAGACGAAAGTGTGTATTATTTTCAACACGAATATGATTGATTAATTACAAATAGCAGCAGATGAATAAGATGTTCTTATGCTTTACATATTCTCAGGTGCATTAGTTTAATAGTTATTATCATGAGTTCAAGTGTTTTGTTGTGGGATAACTTTAAGGTTATGGATAACCTGAGTGTATGGCTGTTCTATGTACAAGAGTTTTCTAAATTTTATATTCTCGATTTAGTTAGGCACTGTTTGTCCTGAAGTTCATGTTTCTGTTCATTAGTGCTAATCTTGTTCATCTATTGGCATTTGTGGGTTTTGAAAAATTTGTTGATTGTTTTCTAGTAACCGCACACAATCTATTATTTTAGTATATAGCATTGGTGTTTTCAGCACAAATTTGAACCAGTGGTGATGTTCTATTGTGGCTGATTTACGGATATGGAAGGTTGATGTTAATGGACAGCTGAGCACATAGTGAAGAGAGTTACCAATTTCACCACAGGTACACAGTGGCGACGGAGCTTTATTTATTTTGAATAGGTAGGACGGGAAGGGTCCATGATTAGTTGAGAAGATATACAGGTTTCTATGTACTAACATGAAGTCTGTTGATACTTTTGGACATAATTTGTAAGTAAATCTGCCAGTGGTACCATAATCCCACTATTGCTGCCATTTGTCTATGGCTTCTTTTTTCAATTTCTTTTTAAGGTGTGAAGCTGGGTATGGATGAAATATTTCTCGTACTTTAATATTTGTTATTGCATCTTTGGCTAGTTTATCTGCATGTTCATTTCATTTAACACCTGTGTGTCCCCGAACCCATTGAAATTTAATTGATTTAGATGTTTTCTGTAAGGCTATTATAATTTTTAATGTGATAAAATCTGTACTAAAAACGTTCTCCAATAATGCAAGACTTGACTGGTTATCTGTGTAAATGACGAAGTTCCCGTCCCCTGAGGAGTCTGCCCATAATATTTCATCTAATATGGCGAGTTTTTCAGCTTGAAAGATTGAATTTGATATTTGTAACTTTATTTGATGAGTATGGATGCATTTCCCTTCTTTATAAACACAGAAAGCATACGCTGTGCCAGCATCTGATTTTGAGCCGTCAGTGTATATATTTATTGTTGAAGTGGATGGAACTCCTTCTTGTAGTAAAAGATAATCTTGATGTGGGGAAGGTATGGATGAGGATATTTTCGGTTGATAGAAGACAGGAAAGTTGTCCTCTATTGGAATCCCCAGACGTAGGACCTGTCCTGAAATTGCTAATGTATTTAATTGGATCGCCAATGGTTGAATGCCGCACAATACATTCAAAGCTGCCGTTGATGATTTTCTATAAGCTCTCGACAGAAGCAAAAGGCATTGTGTCTGAATTGCCGATAGTAGCCTGTAGCCATGTGAGACTGGTAGGTGTGGAAACCAACATGAAGCGGCATAAGATATATTTTTTCTAATATTTGTAAGTACCAGATTTTTAAAATTTGCGTCGAAAGGCCTCCATATGCAGCGGCGAATTTTAGAAGATTTTGTGATATTTGATTAATTTCTATACGTTTTTTATTCAGGTGCGGAAGAAAAGACAGTGTTTTATCCAATGTTAAGCCCAAGTAGTCTATTGTATTTTCAGATTTAAGGGAGTGCCCATCCAATTTATATATTGGTCCTCTCTTCATGAAACGTGGTTTTCGAAGATTTAACACTACACATTTGTCATATGAGAACTTCATATCCGTTTGTTTCGCCCAATCACTTATTATTTGTAGTACCTCTCTTCCCATCTGCTCCAACGGTCTTCTTGTTTGGCCAAAAATAATTAGAAGAAGATCATCGGCATATGCTATTATCTTAAAGCCATGATTCTTTAATATTCTCAGTAATTTATTCAGGAATATTCTCCAAAGAAAAGGTCCAAAACAGGACCCCTGTGGGCAACCTCTTCTAAACCAGTGGATCTATTTTGACAGCCAATTCGGCATTGCTCCTCTTGTTGAAAGAAATGATGCTGCTTTAGCACCTTTCAATGAAAATCCTGACTACTCTCATGGGCCCCCCTGAAAAGGGGGGCCCCCGAGTCAGCTGCCCCGCATGACCCTGCATAAGTCGGGCCCTGATGAGAATCTGTTTGAATGAAAAAACAATTAGTTCAAAATTTCGTTGTCAGAAGTCTTTTTTGGTGAATTACATATTTAGCATACATTTACCATAGTTTACAAATTTTATTACAACTAAACATGTTCCACATGATAGTCATCATTTTCAGATACCATCTGGTATCGTAAGAAAGCATGTTTCACAGTTAACCACAGTGTGTTCTAGGAAATGCTAAGAACATATCATGAAATATCTGGCAAAGTTAATAAATAAATCCAGTCAAATGTTCTGAAAACTTAGAAAGAAATAGTGAGCTGATTGAAAAGTTGTGGAAAATCCCTTATAATAAAGCTATTTTTAGGAAGCAACTCACTATATCGACCCTATCTTTGTGAATTTTCGCGATATTTGACTGGATTTTTTATATAGGTTGCCCCAAAATACTGACTACCAAATTATGAAATAAAATTTTAAAATCTTCCGCGCATGCGCAGTTAAAAATTATGTCATAAAACTTCCCATATCTCATCAAATATTCAATATATTCATGTTTTAATTGCAGTATACTGTTGCTACTATTCTTTGACAAGTTTTCGGAAAGTTGTGTTAAATTTAGTTTAAAACTCTGTATGCTATAAGCAAAAAACTTTTGAATTTTTCACAGACGCAATAACATCTTCACGAATATGAGTGTTATGCTTACACAAATGCACAAAAACGTTAAACAAGACCCAAATAATCATTTAACACAGTGACAAACCATTTCCAGCCTTTTCTGTTACATAGGTGATCGCATATATTATTTTATTATTAAATTTATTATTAGCCCCCTAATTGTTCGCCCGACTAAATCTTCTCCGAGAAATATGAAATCCAACATGTTCTTTTCATCCCAGAAGTTCAAGAACAACTCTCCAATAATTTTGGTAGCTATTCAACAAAACGTGTGCAATCGAAAGCATCCAGTCCCTGTACCTTAACTTTTGGAGGCCAGTATGATTTGGGGTGAGATCGTATTGGCATCATTTAATTGAAGAGTTTGAGGAGCTCAACGCGATCAGTTCATTTTGTTGCAGTACTGTTCAAGCTTTTGGAGAGATCTTGTTTTCCTGGCAGTGTTTTTTAAAGAGAATTTTAGCTTAACTTTGTTGAAAAACGTGTATGGGAACTCTTTTGGTAAAACCTAAATTTCAAAGAATGATTATTGGAGCTTATAATAAATAATTTTTAACTCAATCTTTCGATTGGTAAATAAATCATAACAGTTGTAAATGTTAATGTGGGTGAAAAAGTCCAGGCCAGGATTCGAACCAGGGATATCTTGGTTAAAGCCGCCATCATAACACTTGTAAATTTCCAAGAGGGTGAAAAAATTCCGTTACAGGATTCGAACCAGGCATGTCTTGGTTACGGCTTCACCCAAGACATCACTGGTTCAAATCTTGGACGGGACATTTGTCACCCACTTAGAAATTTGCAACCGTATGATTTCTTTAACAATTGGATAATTGTGTTAAAATATAATCTAATTATACAGGCAGCGTTCACTGCAGTTTCAAATATAATCTTCGATTTATTCTGTTGAGCTGATTCAGATATCAGACCAGATGCTGTGGTCGTTAAAGATTAGTTGGGTGAATTAGCCCTCCAAATTCGTCCGGGATGGCTCAGTTTGTAAAGTATTAGCGGCTTCAGCCAAGACATCCCTGGTTCCAATCCTGTCCCGGAATCTTTTCACCCACTTGGAAATTTAGAACTGTTTTGATTTATTTACCAATTGAATAATTGTGTTAAAAATCAATCTAATATAATTACACATTCAGCTTTTACTGCAGTTCCAAAAGTAACCTTCGATTTATTCTGTTGATCTAATTCAGATATCAGACCAGATGCTATGATTGTTAAAGGTTAGTTGAGTGAATTAGTCGTCCAGATTCATCCGGGATGGCTCAGTTGGTGGAACATTTGCGGCTTCAGCCAAGACATCCCTGGTTCGAATCCTAACCCTGCCTTTTTTGACCCACTTGGAAATTTACAACTGTTGTTATAGCTTATGTTTTGTCAAGATTTAAATTTAAAGTATTCTGATTTCAGTACGCTGGTTAACTAAAATTTATTTAAAATAATCTGATATTTTTTACTTTTAAATAAAAGGGGATAGTTTTAGACAGTATCTGAGGACAATTTGATAAATTTCTTGCGAGACTTAGTTCACCAAATCACCAACATTTTCCCTTATTGAGTCAAAGCCTAGCTTTCATGTAACTAAATTCTTTTCAACCAGTGTGGCCGTGGCACAATAATTCATCATGAGAGGAATTGAAATGCGTCGCGAAACTTTTAACTCGAGTTCGAACAACATTTCACAATTTAACAAAAATATCGAAACTTTAAAATCCAAAATTTTATAGCGATATAGATTTGCTTGGAAATGAGATTTAATGACCTAAACTTACATTATTTGGATGCTTGTTTCTGTGTTTGTATTCTTTAGTATCCAGCATTTTATACAATGCGATTTGCTTTAAACTGAGATTTAGTGTCAAAAAGTTTAATTTTTTGTAAGTTTATTTCGCTGTTTCTGTACTCTTTAATAAGCATACGCGAAGAAACAATGAGAATGGCCTCATATTGTCTGATATATTTAGTTCTTTCAGAGCAAGTTATGTCGATTAAACGCAGATATCGAAAGAATTTTGATAAAACCATGTAGCTATAGTCTTTTTTTTCCGAATACGAAACTTAAGTTATTATTAGACTGCATCGCTAAAAAAAAAATATGTACTTATACAATAACACTGCATAAAAACACATGATTTTGGATGATTCCCGAACACATGTATTTGTAATTGATCAGAACTATTCGAACACGCCGAATTTCAACGAAAGAAAATGATTAAAAAAAGCAGTTATATTGAGTAATAATAAACATACAAAATTATTTTTAATACAAAATTATTTTTAATACAAAATTATTTTTAATACAAAATACATCGAACATTGGTTAGTCTGACTCCTGAGAAAAAAAATTACTTTAATCTAAAGTTACCAAAATACCATTTTTTTAAAAAACTTCAACTGTTCTAGATTACTGAATTTTATTGGTATACGTAATTAGTAAAATATAATCAAGATAAGTAATTGTGATTAAATTATCAATTGAGGCTCTTATGATACTTATTATCGAATGAAAAACCAACAAAAAATATTTCACACTGACACAATCATAAAAAAAATTTCTGCATGAAATCTAAGCCTTATGTTATTTTTTCCATCTCAAAATTTACGTACGCACCTCTCATAACCGTATTCAACATTTTAATAAAATTTTTACTAATAATATTTTATTTCTAATTTTTTTTCCAAACTTGAAGTCATGTTTGTCAGCTACAACTTTGCATATGAACAATCGCACCCTTGACTTCGAGCCCAAATCTCAGTACCGGTGAGTAAAAGTACAAGAAATTTAAGCCGTTTTAGAGACAATTTTGGTAAAATATTTAGCATCATCAAAGAAAATGTTAGTTTTCTTTTAAATATGACGGCATTTTCTCTCGTATTTCTCTCATTTCAATGAAGCATTTCGCTTAAATTCTCATCAGTATCAACAGAACGAATAAATATTCAAATATAACAGTTTTATGATGTAAATGAGTGTTTTTTAATGCATGACGTATTTTTCTATTCAGATTTTTTAAAGATATTTTTAATTATAATGAGAAAATGGCATCAATCAGTATATGAACTAAAAAAAAAAAAACTCAATTTTCTCTTTTCTCTGCAACAATAGAAGGAATCCCATTGCCACCATTTTAAAGAAATTTCACAAAAAAACTTAAAATTAAACATAAAATATAACAAGTAAGAAAAAAATCATGCGCACAGCATAGATTATGAAACACTTTCCAACACTCCCTGAAAGCTTTAACGAAACTTCGTTACTTAGGGAAATAAGGTAAATAAGATAACTAAGTAAACATTTAAAAATCTGATTTCAGTAGTTACCGCCCATAGCCAAATATGTATTCCAATTCTTTTGAACAGCCCTGTATTCGATCTGTATATTGATATATATACTATATAATGGGAAAATTTAATTTAGCAAGAAAATGCATAACAGGTTGAAATTCATCTTTCAGCAATTTATACTAATAGATGGAAACATACTTGAATAGTTTTGTACAGCCCTGTAGTTTACCTAGTACATTTATTACATGCCACTATTTAATTCAAACTAAAACACGCTTAAAACTACTGAAATTACATTTCCAGAAATTATCACCCATAGACGGCCATGTATCCAACATTTTGCGTGGCCATGTATATCATTTTATCTATATTCTACAAATATTTCTTAGTACACTAAATTCAGTTCAGCGTAAAAATGCATAACTCCTTTAAAACCCACCTTTAAGCAATTTATGCTCATACTCAGTAACCTTTACGAATTCATTTCTGTAGCTCTGTATATGAACTATAGCAATTATACGCACTTTACAGTATGCATAAATATAGTGAAGAAGTAGGTAAGTGTGATCACACATCGCACAAAGGGTTTCGTTTAATATTTCTTTCAAAACACTTTATCCATTTGAAAAATCTGTTAGTTCCACATTTCGCAACCAGGGGCGCACTCTATTCTAAACAAACCTCTACCCGAACGAAACTCCGTTTTATATACTATCCGTAGCTATATTAGTCGAGAGAATTGGGCCGATAGCACCCGAGATAAGTAGTCGCCCCCTGGCGGTAAAAAGTAGAACTAAAATATGTATGGCTATGGTGCATAATATGAAAGAATGGTCAAAGGGGTGTCGGAAAAAGTTGGAAAAGAGCTCCCGGGAGAAAAGGGCGGAGGTTAGAAAAATTGCTTAAAATACACAAGTTAGAGCCCGGAGGAGTAAATAATATAAGACTTTTTGAAAATTTTATGATTTGGCGTGTGGTCTGAGGTATTCAGCTATACGTATGCAAAGATTCATGTCTCCAATTTAATTAGGGCCTCTCTAAGAAAGAATTGCTTTAAATACATATGTGGTAGCTCAAAGGGTTAAACGTAAGACTTTTTCAAGATTTTATGATTTGTCGCCTGGCCTCAAGTGTTCTGCTATAAGTATGCAAAATTTCAAATCTCCAATTTAATAAGGGGCTCTGTTAGAAAGAATTGCTTAAAATATGCCTGTGGGAGCCCAAAGGTTTAAAGTTACGATTTTTTTAAATTTTTATGATTTGTTGTATGATATGTGGTGTCCAGCTATAAGTATGCAAAATTTCACGCCTCCAACCTAATTAGGGACTCACTTAGAAGGAATTGTTTAAAATACACATGTGGGGACCCAAAGGGTTAAATGTACGACTTTTTGAAACGTTTATGGTTTGTCATTTGATGTGAGGTGTTTAGATATAAGTATGCAACATTTCACGACTCCAGCCTAATTAGGGCTCACTTAGAAAGAATTGTTTAAAATACACATGTGGGAGCCCAAAGGGTTAAATGTACGACTTTTTCAAAATTTTATGATTTGTCGTATGATGTGTGGTGTTCAGATATAAGTATGCAAAATTTCAAGTCTCCAACATGTATAGTTTCTGAGAACGGGTTCTGTGACAGACGGACAGACAGAGGAGTGAGACGAATAGTGTTTCGTCAGATGAACGAAACCCTAAAAAGGCGCATATCATAATTTAAAATGCATTTCGAGCAATAATTACTAATATACAGTAATTCGGTTACAATATAGTATCTGAAATCCTTTCACATACACCGCAAACAATTTCCCCTATACCATTATGAACGGAATTCTTTTGTGTGGCCCTGTAAATGAATAACAGCTATTCTTTGCCTCGTATATTCTACAGAATGTATATTTTAGTGCACTTGATAAAATGCATATGAATTTTATTATGTTTCAAAGCATGTAACATTATTTTAAACCATTTTAAACGATTTTTGCTCATAGGCTGTGATGTAACGGAAAACTTTTGACTGTCCCTGTAAATGAACTAAAGATGCTAGAAACTTTATTTGAAATAGGGATCGTGCTATGGTAGTGGTCACTAACATCCAAAAATTTCAGAACGATCCGATTATATTTACGAGAGTTAGGGCGCGGACAGACGGCCAGACGTCCAGACAAACCGAAATCATAAACATTAAAATGGAAATAAATTAAAAAATAGATAGTACGGACACATCGACAAATGAATAGCTTTCATCAAAGAAAAAAAACTTATCAAAATTGGTTCTGTAGAAAGCTCGGGGCTGATGAGTAAAAAAACAGCCTTGTCTTTTAAATATATAGATTATAATCTTTATTATTTTTAATCAATATATATAGAAATAAATCAGTTAAACTAAAATATATAAAAAAATACGACTTTAATTAAAACTAGTTGGATGTGCCAATCCCAAAACTTTCTTTTATCTTATATATTTCAATATTTCAAAATGTTGTTACAAATGTCAATATTTCTTTTTTATTAGTTCAATACCATATCAACTTTGACATATCTTAATTTCTGCTTCAGTCAATTTATAAGAGTAAAAGCGAGTTAATCTCGATCATGATATTTATTAAAATCAATAGTTGTCGGTTATTCTGTTGAACATCAGTTGTTCGCGAAGAGTCGGCTTATCAGGATGGGAAATTCCCGTCGCTTCATCAGTTGCCGATGTACAATAGAACTACGAAAAATCAAGAAAATTACACAAGAATCGCTATTATAGTTCCCCCTTTCGGCGGAATATTTCCAAATTCAGGAAGGACATTCTTGCCATGGCCAAAAATATACACTTTTTTTTTCATTTCTATCTATAACTTCATATACTTTTCGATGGTACAATATTGAAAATTGTACAAAAATCGCTATTACAGCGCCCACTTCCGGCAAAATTTTTCCAAATTCAAGGAGGACTTTCTTGACATGGCCAAAAACATACACAAGAAATTTGGTTCAATTCTATGCATAACGTCATACACGTTTCGTTTTTACAATATTCAAAATGGCACAAAAAAAACGCTATTACAGCTGCCCCTTTTGACGAATTTTTTCCTAATTAAAGGAGGACCTGCTTGCCATAGCCAAAACCTTAAAAAAATTTGGTTCAATTCTATGCATAACTTCACACATTTTTTGAGGGTAAAATGGCGTCGGACAGACAGACATTTTCTATAAATATGTTTTTTGGGACCTTTGACTCATAAAAAGGGTAAATCCTTCGAAAAAAATTTCGATTAGAATACTTTCTTCTATTGAAGACAGAAGAAAGTGAAAATATATAAAAATAACATAAATGAAGATTATTAATACACGCAAAAACAACATCTTGAACATTAAAATACGTTAATTCCTACTTTTCCTTTTTACAATTGAATACTTATCTTATTACTTTTTATGTCCATACATATGATTCTTTAATACGTCCTTCTAATGAACTACTGAATATCATAAAAGGAAAATTGGAGATTTGCAAACCATAATGCGTTCTCAAGAGAATAAAGAAATTGGCTGACCGGTATTCAAGCACTTAACATCTTCTACTTCAGAATATATTAAACTAAGAATCTGATTTTGTGTGTTTTGTTAGTCGTAAGAACAAATTACGTAATCAAAATTTATATGGTTATAAAAAAAAAAACGATGTTTGTAATTACTAAGTTGTAATAACACACATCTTCATTAAGCAAATAAATTATGCATCATAAAATATCTATTAGCTTTTTCACATATTCATTTTGATGCAAATAAGAAAATATCTTCATTAAATCATGTACCTGTATTCCATAATTAGAGTTTATTACTACAGCACATCTCAAAAAATAACAACAACGAAAAATCATGCGCCAAGCATAGATTATGAAGCACTTTGCAACACTTCCTACTTTAACAAAACTCCATCGTTTAAGAGGAGATCTCAGGACTCTTAAAATTGGAAATATTTAAAAAAAAAGATCATTTTCAATATTTAGTATCTTAAAATGTATATGATTTTTAAAGGCAATTTTTATTGGGATGAAATATATAAGTATGTTCTTTCATTTCGAATATTTAAAAAATTGCAAGATGCAGAATTAGTATTTACAGGGGGCTGCAAACTGTCAGATATTTAACGAGTAGAAAATCAGCCTAACATATTACGCGCAAAATTAGAAAATAAGTTATAGAACTAGAATGAAAATTTGGTTGCCTACTTATACTTCAGATTATAATAATTACCCTGAACTTAAATAAATTTGTATTAAAAGCATCTTTATATTTTTTAGTGCAAAGCTGTATTTAGCTAATGCAAAATTTAGAAAATTTCAACAATATAATCACCTAAAAAATATATTTAACAATAAAATTAAATTTTAGGTTCAGTTTATACAGACTAACATGAAACATATGTTTTGAAAATTTCACGAAAAAATATTCTGTAGTTTTTGCGATATGGTGCGCGTTATGCCCAAAAACGCATTTGGAGAAAAATGACTTCAAAGTTTGGGAAATGCCGCTTCAGCTATTGATAATTGAAGAGCTAAGTGGGAGAACATGTTGAGTAACAAAAATTACGTTTGAAGAAATTTGATGTCAAAGTTTTTGTTGTCAATTTTAATGATTTATTTTCTGTTTGATACCTTGTGTTTAAAATATTAACAGGTGCGGTACTAAAATCTATCAAAAAAACTTATTCATATTTAATTTTTAAATATTAAAAAATATTATTTACATTATTAAATATTAAAATAATAAACATTAATGAATATTGTTTTAAATCTTCAAGGCTAAATAGAATTTTGGTATTTTAGATTTACCATGTGATAGAGTACCTGATAACGCCTTCGTCCAGAGGATAAAATAATTTTTAAGAAAATGTAGCATAACATGTTCTTCCACTCAGCTCCAGCTATTCATATGGTATAATTCTGAATGACATAACTTCTGTTCTAAAGGGAATTTCAATGAAACAATTATATCAAAATGCTCAGAAAAATAGGAGTTTAACATCTAAAAAAAATTTAATTTCGAAATTTTTAAAGCTTTAAGGGTCCTGAGACCCCTTAATAAGGTGAAACGAAACCAGCGGGGAAGACAGAGATAAGCTCGGTTAAAATTATCTTGTCTTGAACTCGAAAAAAAATCGAGATCGATGTGACAGTTGTATTCCTTCAGTAGATTTACGCTGTACGGAACAAAGGCGCTGTTTTTCAAGAACGATCTATAAACTCTGATTCGCTGAATCATGTATATCGGCTCCTATTGAGAATTTCTGGAATATTCCTTCAGATTCTTAAAGTCAACTTTTTCGCCAAATGTCATCGAAATTTGACAAAAACTTGCAAACGTGTCGACTTTTTTTTTTCATTTGGCAACAAAAACGTATTTTTTCATTGATAGAAAGTCTATTTTTCCGCCCAAATCTCGCCAATGTCGCCAACTTCGCGTTTTCATTTAATGTCTAAAGTAAAATTTAACAACTCTTTCAACCGTTATTTCTATTAAAGGCACTGACCCGTAGTGACCAAGAAACGACCCGCTAATCGAATTTTTCGAACATGTGACCTAGCCCAATGGTCTTCACGTAATCAAAAACGGTAAGATATAAAATTTACTCAAAAGCGTTAGAGCCAATTTTAGATAAGATTAGCTAGACCCGTAGTAACCCAAAAATGAACTACTAATTGAATTTTTCGAACATGTGACTTAGCTCAATGGTCTTCTCGTAATCCAAAGCGGTAAGACATAAAATGTAGTCAATATCGTTAGAGCGGTTTTTTAGATAATAGTAACTTTACCCGCAGTGACCCAAAAATCAAATATTAATCAAGGGTTCTCAAACATATGACTTAGCAGAATGGTCTTCTCTTAATCTAAAACAGTGGGATAAAAAACTTTGTCAAAATTGTTTGAGCCATTTTTTAGATAAAATTAGCTTGACACTTACACGTAGTGACACAAAAGGACCCACTAATTCAATTTTCTCGAACATGTGGCTTAGCCAAATGGTCTTCTAGTACATCAAATTGTAGGGTACAAAATTTATTATCTTGAAATCGTCAGAACCGTTTTTAAGATAAAATTAGCTTGACACTGGCCTGTAATGATCCACTAATCAAATTTTTTTGAACATGTGACTTAGCCCAATGGTATTTTAATAATCCGAAACGGTGAGATACAATATTTAGTTAACACGTTGAATGTCAAGTCAATTTTTCTGTCTTCCCGTTTGGGCCACGAAATAAGATTCCCGTTGCACAACATAATAGTGTCAGGCATCGATTACTGACGGAGCCTAAATGGAAAGATGAGTGTCAGTCGCCGTGACTAACGTGGCACTCAACGTGTTAAGATCGTTAGGATAGAATTTTAGATAATAGTAACTTGACACGTACTGTCCCATAAATGATCTTGTAATCAAATTTTCTCAAACGTGTGACTTATCCCAATGATCTTCTTGTAATCTAAAACGGTAGGATAAAAAATGTAGTTAAAATTGTTGAAGCCGTTTTTTAGATAATAGTAGTTTGACCCGTGGTGACCCAAAAATGACCCACTAATCGAATTTTCTCAAACATGTGACTTAGCCTAATGGTTTTCTAGTAAACCAGAACAATAAGATGGAAAATTAAGTCAAAATCGTTAGGACCGTTTTTTAGATAAGATTATCCAAACCCGTAGTGACCCAAAAAAGACCCACTAATCGAATTTCCTGGAACATGTGACTTAGCCAGACGGTTTTCTAGTAATTTGAAAACGGTAAGATGCAAAATTTAGTCAAGATCTTAACAACCCTTTTTTAGATAAGATTACCTAAACCCGTAGTGACCCAAAAATGACCCACTAATCAAATTTTCTCTAACATGTGACTTAGCCCAATGGTCTTCTCATAATCCAAAACTGTAGGATACAAAATTTAGTCTATCATGCTACAGACTACATGCTATTCTATCATGCTAAAATCATGCTATATTTCAATATTTTTATTAAAATCGTTTGAGCCAATTTTAAGATAAAATTAGCTTGAAGCTAAACTGTAATGACACAAAATGGCCCACTTATCAAATTTTCTCGAACATGTGGCCTAACCCAATGGTCTCCTTGTAATCGAAAAAGGTAGAATACAAAGTTTAGTTTAAATCGTTAGAGCAGATTTTAAGATAAAATTACCTTGATTCATAGTGATCCGAAAATGACCCACTAATCGAAAGTACTCGAACATATGACCCAACGCATTGGTCTTTTTGAAACCCAAAATGGCATAATACAAAATTGAGCCAAAATTGTTTGAGCCGTTTCTTAGATAAAATTAGCTTGACCCTGACCAATAGTAACCCAAAATGACCCATTAATGAAATTTTCTGGAACAAGTAATCTAGCCCATTGGTCTTTTCGTACCCGAAATTGATATGATACAAAATTTATTCAAAATCACTAGAGCCGTTTTTAAGATAAAATTTCCATACACAGACACGCACACACACAATTTCCTCGTATTATAATATATATTATTAGGTGAAACATCGTGTCTAAGTAAACATTCTGGAAAACACATTACACATTTTTAAAACAAATTTCAGGAATTACCATCAATAGTTAGAAAATATTAGAATTCGTCTAAGCAGCCCTGTATATGATCTATAGATTTGTATGTAATATACTACATAGTATGCTAAAATTTAGTTTAGATTCACCTTCAGCAATTCCGTCCAATAAACGGAAATGTACTCGAGATATTTTGTTCTGCCCTGTTTATACTGTATAGAATTTATGCATACCAAGTCATTGGCAAAAAGTTATTATTTATTATTTTAAACACGTACCACAACTTAAAACGCAATTGCAGCAATTATTGTTTGCAGTGCTGTAACCCAATTCTTGTGTGTGTCTTGTAAATGAATGAGAATTCTATGCACACCATGTTCTATAGTACGCCTTTTGTAGTGCAATTCAGTGATATACATCAACTTCAATAGGCTTAAAATAGTGTAACAACATTAAAATACATCGCAAACAACCCTTTCTCATAGACTGTAATGTAACAGAATTATTTTGAGTATCCCTATGAATGAACTATAAATGCTACACACTTTATTTTCCATATCGAACATGTTATAACGAGCATCATTAACATGCATCAATTGCATGCGAATCCGAGTGTATTTATGCGAATTGGAGCACGCAGAGACAAACCCAATTCATAAATACTTTTCAACTATGTCTGAAAGTATTAAAAATGCTTTTTTTACATCCTTCGAAGATTTTCGAATTTATTTATTTATAACTAATCTAAAATATAATAACCATCAATTACACTTCACCATTATCAGTGTTTTTCTTACTTTATAAAAACTATAGTTTATTAAATTTAATTAAATGTAATATAAAGTAATAATTTTTTTATAAAAACATAAAATAAAAAGATAATTAAAAGTATAAGAATCCCAATAAACGATGATAGTTAATAAAAGCCATCACATTTTTTAGAAATCCAAACAGGGCATGATTGTTTCACTTTTCCTTTTAGCAATTCAGTGTTTTATTATATTCATTATCTTATCAGTTTTTATGTCCATGTATATGCTTCTTTAATACATCCTACTAATAAAGTAAAAATATCATGAAGGGAAAATTGGAAGTTTGTAAAAGATAATGCGTTCTCCAGAGAATAACTAAATTGTCTGCCCCGCATTAAAACATTTGTTATTTTCTGCTTCTAACGATATTAAACTTAAAACGAACTTTCAGAAATTATCATTAATACACAGTACTGTAACCGAATTTTTTGTTCTTCCCTGTAAATGAATTATGCACCTAAGCACACCATATTCTATTGTAATCCTATTGTAGTGCACCTCAGGGATATATAACAATTTTGATATGTTTGAAAATGTGTAACATCATTTAAATACATGCCAAAATATTTTTTTCCAATTGATTGTGACATGACATAATTCTTTTGAGTGTCCCTGTAAATGAACTATGAATTATAAACACTTCATTTTCAATACCGAACATTTTATAATAAACATCATTGGCATATATAAATTGCATGGGAATTCAAATATATTTACTCGATTACAGATCAAGAGAGGTCGACACAGACAGACAAACAAAACCAATTTATAAACATCTTTAAGCTATGTTGGAAAGTGTTAAAAAATGCATGTTTTACATTCTTTGATGATTTTCGAATTTATGTATTTCTTACTAATCTAAAATTTAATAAACATCAAATACACTTTACCATTTTCAGTATTTTTCTTACATTATAAAAATGAATCTTTGTTAAAATTAACTTAACTTAATAAATTTTATATAAAAGAAATAAAATGAAAAGGTAATTAAAAGTATAAGAATCACAATAAACGAAGATAACTAATAAAAGCATTAACATTTTTTAGAAATCCAAACAGGCCATGATTGTTCCACTTTTCCTTTTAACAATTCAATGTTTTATTATAGTTCCTTTCACTATCTTATTAGTTTTTATGTCCATGTGTATGCTTCTTTAATGCATACTACTAATGAAGTAAAAATATCATGAAAGGAAAATTGGAGGTTTGTAAAAGATAATGCGTTCTCCAGAGAATAACTACATTGTCTGCCCCGCATTAAAACATTTGTTATTTTCTGCTTCAAAAGATATTAAACTAAGAAACCAATTCTGTGTGCTCTAACAATGGTTAGAACAAATTACTTAATCAAAATTTATGTGGGTATGAAAAATACTATTTGCGTAATTACTGAGTTTTAATAAGAGAAATCTTCATCCAACAAATTAAACATGGGTAATAAATTATCTATCTGTTTTCGCATTCATTTATTTAAAAAACAGTTGATTCAAAGATGTAGTTCTATTCTAATACTATGTAACATTTAACGTTTAATGTATTAGATCCCATCTCTATTTCGAATTTCGAATATAAAATATTTAAAATTTACAATCCATACCTGAAACGTATAACGTAAAGATTTAAAATATAATTTAATAACAATGTTATTTTTGATAACAGAACATTTTTAATAACAGAAATCTTCATCGGACAAATTAATCATATATAACAAACCGTCTATCTCTTTTGGGAAGCATTTTGTTTAAAACCAAAAGGTTCATTAAACGGTGTAGTCCTATTTTAATATTTATAGCACTTATTTTTTAGTTTATTAAAGTATAACTTTATTTCGGATGCAGAATGGAAAGTATTTAAAAGTTGCAAAATATCAAATACCCTAAACATTTGAAAAATAATTTAATAACAGAATCTTTTTTAATAACAGAAATCTTCACCGGACAAATTAATCATGTATAATAAACTATCATCTCTTTTCATAGGCATTTTTTATTACAAAACTGTTGATTAAGCAGTATAGCCACATTCTAACATTATATAACATTTAATTTTTAGTTTATTAGAGTATATTTCAAATTTTGAATACAAAATATAGGGTGTATCTAAAGTCTTGGGCAAAACTTTAAGGTTCACACCTTAAAGTACATAGTACATACCAAGTACATAAAGTACATAGTACATACCAAGACAAAGAATATTAAATAGGGAACTAAAGTCCCAAACGTCTTCCGAAGGAGATAGGCGCCATTAATGTTTAGGGTCCAAAATTTCAAATGATTATAAAAAACGGAAAAAAATGGTCGATTCGTTTGCGGTTTTCACTCGATTTTCATGACATAAAGAATAGTTTTAGTGAAAACCGCAAACGAATCGACCTACTTTTCCGTTTTTTATAATCATTTGAAATTTTGGATCCCAAACTTTAATGGCGCCTATCGCCTTCGGAAGACGTTTGGGACCCTTAGTTTCCTATTTAATATTGTTTGTCTTGATGTGTACTATCATCCCTTAAAGTTTTGCTCAAGAGTTTAGATACACCCTGTATTTAAAAGTTGATTTCAAATCCGAAACTAAATAATCTAAATGTTTAAAAAAAACGTATCATGATTTTTTAACCTAGGCATATCTAGATAATTGCGCAATTTCTGCATTTTGGGTCCTCTAGGACGGATTTCTTAGTTATGAAACTTTTAACCCTTTTGGACCGGCGGTCACATATGTGTTCCCTATTTTTAAAGTGCTTTAAACTAACACCTTGCAGATACCAAAAAACCTCATAATCACATATGTGCATTCTATATTTTGACTTATTAGTGGACAAGTTAGCGCGATCGAGCTTTGAAATAGTATTAAAAAAAAAAGTTGACAAAAGTTGTTTTTTTTTTTTGTTTTTTTTTTTGTTTTTGTTTTTTTTTTGTTTTTACTTTAAGAAAAAAGTCATGCCGAAAGGGTTTAAACTTAAATTAGGGACTACTTTTCCGAATGAATAATTTGTGATAAACAATAAAAAATATTAGTATGTTTTTATGTCTGTTAAATCTTGTTGTAATACGTCATTTTCCAAACGTTTTCAAAACTTCATCCTTCGACTATTGTCATATACAAAGAACATGAAATAACTACATTCGTTAGGTTTCAGAAACTACCATATTCGTTAAATTTCAGTAAAACCTAACTTCTGTAGTTTGGTTAGTTACTTTTAATTTTATTAGTGTAAAAGGGATTTTTACCCCAAACTGAAAAATTAAACATTAATAGTGTTATTACACGTAAAAATTGCAAGCGACAGAAATCGCCTTCGACTCGTGCGTATTATCCACCTGAAACTTACGTATTATCCAAGCATTTCATTGGCTGTTCCGTAAAAGGCTTTTCCATCGTCAGATTTCCAAGAAATCTGAGGGCCAATTTTAAATGAAATTTATTTCTTAAACTTCTAAACATCCCACAATATTACTTTTTATATCGTCGTATAGAGAAAAAAAAATGTACTTTTAAATGCAATTTGTTTGAAAGCTGTATCTCAATTTGTTTCTGAGTTATTATTTTTTTTGTAGTTTTTATTACTTTTTTGTCATAGTGGCAACACTCTGTTGTCCATCTCTGTTGAAAGTAAAGGGAAATACAGATTACTGTATAGACTAATCAAAAAACGAATAAAATGATGATTAAACCAATAAAAACCTTCAGATATGCTTTTGATTTCCTACCCTGACGAGGACAATAACCATTCTTCCAAATGGTTAAAAAAAATTCAGGGCCGAAAGGGTTAAGTAACGGTTAGCCTCTGAATGAAATGGAAGTATAAACAAACACAAATAATAAAAAAATTCTGGCTTTCAGTACCAATTTAATTTATCATATTTTTTAAAACTTATTTCTTGTTTGAAATTATTGACTTACTTAAAAAATTATTTAAAACATTTTGATAGATCGAAAAGCTTTAACGTTTTCTTTCCTGATAACATCAGCGTTTCAAAAAAGGTAAAAAAAATGTCTGTTTCATTTTTCTTTTCCCTCTACGATAGAACTTTTGTCTTTTTGTTTGTGGATTGTATTGAAATCTAGGTAATCGGGCAACATACACATTTGAAATCAACTCTGGGTGATTTCTTTAATTGTTGCGAAATCATTAATTTACGGTTAGCATACTAATAAAGTAGAAGTAAAAACAAACACAAATAATAGGAAACATTTTGACTTATAGCTATGCGTACAGAAGATATAGTGCGACAACCGGCCATCTAAAAGTCTTTCCAAAGTTTTATAAACTTTAATATTTACTCTACATAATGTTTCCTTTTTTGCCGAGCATCGGCGAATCCAGTAGAAATCGGTAGACCTCTACATTTTAAGTCAACTATGGATGATTTCTTTAATGGCGACCAAACATTTAATCAACTGTTAGGATATGAACAATCAAAATTACAAATAAGCAATACAAACATAAACGTTTAGAAATAATTTATCATATTTCATAAAATTAATTTCTTCCTTGGAATTCTAGTTTTCTTTAAAGTTTATTTAAAATATTTTTATAATGTTAAACACTTTAATATTTACTTTCTAGATATCATGAAAATTTGAAAAAATATGATTCTATTTTACATTTTCGACACTTAGCTTTATCTTTCTCTTTGTAGAGATAATTTGTTTGTTCACTTTACTGAAATCTAGATAATTGGGTCGTAGACCGTGAACCATAATAAGAATATATTGTTCGTGGAAAAATAAGTATATTTTCATTGAAAAGTAGAAGGTTTCTAAATAACTAAATAAAATGTAATAAAACACACATTGCTAAATGGTGTGTTTCGTTCGTTCGATGTCGAATGAAATACATCCTTTTGCAATGGGCCCCACCAGTGGCCGAGAGGTTCTGCTCTCGAAGCTGGTAGACGGGAGGTGCTGGGTTCGATCCCAATCGCGCCCGTCGGCCTAATCGTTCGGAGTTTTCGTGGTTTTCTTCGAACCTTGGTTCTCCAAGCGTTAATACGGGTTAGGTTCCCTTAGAAAGACCTCCACGGAAGGCACTCCCCCCCTTAGGGCCTATATCCCATGTGCAGATAATTGGCCGACATAAATACAACCAACCTTTTGCAATGTGTGTCTTATTATTTTTTATTTAGATATTTATATTAAACATGGTGTAAAGATACACCATGTTTAATATAAATGTATAAGTTGCCATGCCTTCATAATATAAGGTTTATTTTAGCTAATTAAATTATTTTAGTTATAAGCAATTTTTATAATGTATAAGTTCCCATGCCTTCATATTAGAAGGTTTCTTTTAACTAATTAAATTATTTTAGTTATCATACGCAATTTTCATAATTAAAAATATTGTGACGAAAGTGATAAAAGAATGTTTTTTGACTCTTTGCAAACGATACAATATGGTCATACTTCCTAAGTGATTTGAACTAGTAAATCTGCAGATCAGAAGCCTCAACGTCAGCTCTGCAAGTCATTGTTTTTAAACAAACTTTGGTAATATTAAATTTCTTGCAAACCGCAATTTAAAGTTTTCAAATTACTTAATTATTTATAAGAATAAAAAAAATACGAAGTTTTCAGATATTAAAAGCGTAAATTAAAAACGTTATTTAAGGATATTTTGAAATTTTCATGAGCTACTAATTCTGGTATTTTTTTAGATAATAAAGTAGATTTCTTATGGGTGGCTCCGCCCCCTGAACCCCCCCATGGTCCCATTAAATTTACACATATAACTTTTTATTGATTGTGCTAATGGTTATTGTAAATCTTAGATTTCTTTTTACGCTTCCGAGCCTCATTTTTCAATATCGTTGGACATAAAATGATTTACACTGAGGCAATTAGTTATATTAAAAGTTTAGATTTAATGAATGAAATTGTAATTACCTTTAAAAAATAAAATAATTTTCATTCATATTTTCTGAAATGAAGCGGCATTAATAAGTAAAAAATATTTTTTTAGACAATCTACTTAATGCTTGGTTTTTAAGAAAGAAAATATTTATTTCCCGATACAATGACGTCATTTTTGACAGAGATAAGTTTGTGGTGCATAATTTTGCATTTACTATCTATTTGCTTTTCAAAAGTTTTTTTTTTTTTTTTTTTTTTTCTCATTGAAATTTTCGATTAAAAATTAAACATTTCTGTTAGCCGTGTGCAGACGATAAACCGTAGTAACATTTTTTTTTTTTTTTTTTAATAAGAAGAATTAATATCATAACACAAGGCCCTTTTATTTCAACCTCAAAGCGTATTCGTTTTATTTTTGATATATGAGGTCAAATTCACCTTCTTTTCGTATTTTTGTTTTATTTCCAATATGAAGACGTATTCATGTCTATTTTTTATTTCATTTTCCTCTTATACATGAAAATCTTTCAAATCAAAATTAACTGTTTAGGATAAATTATTATTCCGGGAGATTTGATTTTCTTGGCAACGGTAAAAAAAATTATTTCTAAATTTTATTTCAGAATGTCAATTTTTTCCTTATGAAAATAATGAACTTTTTAATTTAAAAGAAAAATATTTGAACAAAATAAATCGAACACAGCTTTTCTTCATTTCTGGGGTAAATTCCATCTGTATGTAAAGACGCAAAAAGTATTAATTCATCCATTTTGACGTTGATTTGACTCCAAAGAATTACACTACTTTCACATTTACGATATTTTTAGGTGTAGTTCCGTTGCCAGGCAACAGTTAAAAGAAAATTAAAACAATGAAGTATGTGCATTTAAAAAAGAAAATTTGTAAAATAAAATATTTGATATTATTGGAACACGTATATAAAATCCCTCCATAAGTTATACACCGAATTTAAAAACTCTGACAAATGTATACACAAAATTTCAAACTAATATGAATAATGAATGGTTCGTTCTAATTAGAAAATTTCATTATCCATAATTTACCATTTAAATCCTTCACTCATATGAGCCATTTCCTTTCAACAACTAAAAATGGAAAAATCGTCTGAAATGCTATAGAAAAGCATTATTGCGCAAAATAAAATATTCCATATTTTCCGAACGAATGAACCAAATATAACAAAAAACTATACAGCTAAAACTGGGGGCTTCACCAACATACCCACTTAATTTCAAGCTAATCGGATGCTTTTTGCGGCAGTTATAGCGGAACAGACAGACGAACAGACTAACAGAAAGACTAACGGAAACCAAAACCTTTCGTGTCTCCACAGTAAGCCTTCACTGACGTTTCGGCAATTACTTTATAAATAGCTAAAATTTTATATTTCATGACTTCATATTCATGAGTCATATTTCATGAGTCATATTTTTACTTTTCTGTTTTACATCGAAATTTTATTTCATAGATTTTATTCAGGATTCCCGTTTTTGTACCTTTTATAATTCTTAAACTAATGAAGATTTTTTTCAGTTTTGACAATATTCTAATCTATTTATCATAAAGTATTTGTATGAAGCATTAAATTGAAATGAAAAGCTAATACAGTAGATAATGAGTTAATCTCGAAAATATGTTGGTTATTGAGATTTTCAACGATGAAGAACGCTTTTCGGTATGATGGCTAACTCGTAAGACGTTATTGCATATTTTCATATGAGATTATGTTATGTTTTCGTAGATTTAAAAGCCTTTGACTTTTTTTTTTTTTTTTTTTTTTTTTTGAGCATATAGTAATTTTACTCACCATAAAAGTTTTTTTATTCACCATCTGGAGAAAAGATAATGTTAACTTTCATATTCTAAGGTTTTATTCGTATTCTAATTTAAAACACAAAAATAATTTTAATTTAAAAATCAAAACTGCAACAGAACAAACTAAATATTGAAAGATAAATTCTCATAACTTGCGGGCTCAGCCACCTGCTCGCTAACGCTCTTCAACCCAAGTAAATCACAACGCAATTCGCAAAGCAACGCAATGCAAATTCACAGTAAATTGCAACGCAGTTCACATTCACATCGCTCGCTTGCCACCATTTGGATGAACTCTAGCCAAAAGCAATATTATTATAACTCATTTTTTTTTAATTAACAAATATTTTTAATGTATAAAAAATTAATCGAAAACATCATTGAAAATGAAAATGAAAATGCATTTTTTCGCCTATAACATTGCACAGCAGGACTTAAGTTAATTGAAATCTCATTGAAAAACACTACAGAGATGCTACGTATGACGCTAAAAAAATGTAAACAAAACATTTTCAGCTGGCTCTAAAAGACATTCTTGATCAGAAAACTGATTCGCTGAATAAACACGCCATCGCAAAATGTAACAATGACATTGCTATTCATACATTGATTGAACGATCTGTCTTTAAAAAGAGATTTTCTCTGAATTTCTATTTTCTGAATGGGTTGGGCCACTTGACCGTGAATTAACCACTGAGAATTGCCGCTGTGGTTGTTGCCAAATGACACCCAACAAATTCAGCCTCATTTTTGCGCCACGTAAGAGAAATATACTTGTATTGACTTAGATTTAATGTTCTTTTAATAAAACTAAATGTTAGATTTAATAAAACAAATGTCTTACAAGGAAGGTCTCCATACGGGCATATTCAGAAAATGTTGAAAAAATTACAGAGTGATCTTCTCATGTGGATACATATGTTTATAAAAAAAATTTGGCGGAACCTCGATAGAACTTTCGTAAAAAAATAGTGAAAATTTCGTTTATTTGGCGATTTATCATCGGTTGGCGATGGAATGAAATTTCGAAAAATTCTTTTTTATGTCGAATACTCTTTAAAATAAAAATGTTTCATATTGAACTTGTTTAAATAAATTAAATGTAAATAACTTTAGTTTTGTCAGTTTTAGTTTGATTTAACTACAGTTTTGTTATATATATTATATATATTTATAATGAAAGTTAAATATCAAATTTCATGAATTAAAACAAAATTAAAATAAATTAAAAATGTTTCAATATCTCAAAATTAAGTACAATTGAGCACTATCGATTCAATTTTGTTGCTATGGAAACGACGAATTCTTTGATATTACAGGGTGGCTACTAAATACTGTTACACTCCAAAAAATACGAATTAATTTTAATCGTTTGGTAAAACAATTTATTTCTCTATTTTAACGTTTGGCAATCTTCTATTAGTGCAGACGAATTTTGTTATAAAGCAAATATTTAAAATTATTTTAAAGATGGAAGCCAAAAGAATGATGATTAAACAGCTCTTTGATCGCAGATTTTCCGCTGGTGAAAATTTTAAGCAATTAAAATGCCTTGATTTTAATGGAACATTTATATATAGAACTATAAATTGATTATTGGATACTAATAGCTATGTAAAGATCGACCTAGGCCTGGAAGTCCACGCTCAGTTCGCACAATAGATCGCATCAAAAGAATTCATGAAGAGGTGTGAAGTAATCGACAACGTTCTGCAAATAAAATGGCTGCAGAAGAGAACGCGAGTCGCAGAACTATGCAAGTTATTATAAATGAAGATCTGGATTATGTCCCTTATCGCAAAAGAAAAATTCAAGGTTTGACTGCTGCACAAAGAATAAAAACATTACAAAGGAGGAAGAAATTGATGAAGCGGCACGGTAGGAGAAGTATTGACAGAATAAAACTTTCTGATGGGAAGCTATTTTGCACTGAACAGTGTTATAATGCTAAAAATTATATCGTATATTCTGCAACCCTCCAGGATATACCTGAAACCTTTCGAACTGTTAAACGCTTTCAGAACAAGAATTCTGTTATGGTTTGGGCTGCAGTGTCAAACAATGGAAAATTGCCTTTGAAGCTCATCGATAAAGGGATAAAAATCAATGCGAATATTACAAACAGGATATATTGGCTACACATTTATTCCCACAAGCTGAAATGTTGTATCCCAAACAGAATTGGGCATTTCAGCAAGATTCTACACCTTCGCACCGAGCTAAGTCAACACGGGCTTGGCTCCCTGTCAATTATCCAATCTTTATCATGCAAGAAGATTTGCCACCTTCTTCACCGGATCTAAATCCTTTAGATTATTGCGTCTGTGGGATTTTAGAGGCTAAAGTAAACAGCAACAAACACAGAAATTGGGCTCTCACAAAGCTTCGATATTTCGTGAATGGTACCGATTACCTCTTAAAAGGATTCGTGCCGCAGTCTGACAATGGCATAAGAGATTATCTATGGTAATCGATAAAGATGACGGTCAATGGGAGTAAAATTTTTTCACTGTAAACTTTCATCTCTGATGTTCATCATATTAGTGCAGTTATCATTTTCTTATTTATATTTGTAAAATAAAATGATTGAATATTTGTAACAGTATTTAGTAGCCACCCTGTAAAATGAATAACTGTTAAATGAATTTTGCTTTTATTTTGGAATATGCTTAAATATATGAAAATATTTTTTATATATGAAATTGTTTTTAGAGTAATTAAATTAGATAACAAACAACATAAATATGTAATACGAAAAAATGTATTTATTAAACTCTCTCATTGTTTATGTTTAAATTCATTCAATACTTTTTACACGCATTCTAAAAATCAATTAACAAACAATTTTCAGGTGCATTAAAATCGTTTGCTTTTGGCGAGGAAAAGTACTGCTCGCCAAATTGCGTGACGCTTTCGTCTTTCGCGCCAAATACTCGAAAGTATTTTATTTTTTTACAAATTTTCTACTGTAATTCCGCCGTTAAATTTGACAGATACTTCATTACATATTTGGAGTTTTAGTTTAACAGGTTTTTTTTTTTTTTTTTTTTTTTTTTACAGTTTAATTGGAATTTTTTCAAAATATTCTTAGTATGCCCAATAAGGAGACTTTTTTGTTGGTTTTAGAATTGAGATTCTTAAAACTGATTTCTTTCATCTAGTTTTATTTCTAATTTTAATTATAGTTTTATTTATAAGCTCATTTGAAAGATTTTTATAGTTCTGTTAACTTTAATGCTTGCATTTTATATTCCGTTGGTCATAAAATTCATATGTAAAATTATATTTCCTTTATTTATAAATATTTTTAAATAATTTTTTTTTCTGAAATATTTTTTCTGTAAATATCAATTTTCAGATATTTTTTTTTTTTTTAATGCTGACTTTTTGAAATGTTGAAGTTTAAATTTTAAACCTATTTCAATTTTTATATAACTCATGAACCGCTTACCCAATTTCATTACTTTTTTTTCATTGTTGTGTACAGAAAATTTTCCTTGTTAATCTGTCTTCAGAATTTATAAAAATAATATTTACCAAATTTATAATAAATTTAAAAGTAAAATAACACGATTTTTGAAGGTGATTTTTTACTGTGAGGATATTTTCAAAATTGTCACTTGAAACTACAAATATATATAAGTATTGTGTATTCATTTCTTCACATTAAGCGAAAAAAAGACAAAGCACAACAGGTGGTGCTGTTGCGCTATCCCCCCTGTTTGTATTCAAATCCAAAATTTGATAGTACATAATTTCCTTCAGATAAACAAGTTGGTGCCATATCTGTGTAATTGAAATTGAGCTACACCTACTGGGTGTCCTAAATAGAACCACTTGTAGGAAATTGAATTACCCATACGCTATTAAGACAAGCGCGATCAACTTTGAAAAGTTTCAAGTGCAATAGATAAGTCTGCTATGTTAACGGATAAATTAATGTGGTGAATAAAATTCTTCATAACGTTGAGAACCGCGCACCTGTAAGTTATGTCTATGGCTGTTTGCAAAGAGCCGGATTTCTCAATTAGCCTACGACATCTACATAGCGTTTGTTTTCCGGAAAAGTCACAGTATGAAACCTTACTTTTTCTGTAAGATATCGCCCAAAGAAGTGAGTATTTTTTTTCGTGAGAAGCCTGGCGAACAGCTAGCCATTCGAGTCAACAATTAACCGAATAATGTAGTGATTTAATAATATTACTAAAATAACACTGAATGGAGAAACGAGTTTTTTTAATATGATTCAGTATGCACATTGTTGCCTAGTAATTAGAAGACAATTTGAACATTTTTGTTTAGAAGAAATGAAGATGTTTTAGACTTTCTGTGTATTTTTTTCTAAATTTCACTAGCATTTTTATGGACACTCACTACTTGAATTTCTCTCAACATGCCAACGCCCATTCTGTCCACCAGGTGACACGTTTTTCAAGAAGCTTCTAGGTTTAGATTTTAAGTGTATATGTACCGTCATGCCTTTATTGGGACCTAGTAGAGATTACCTAATCACAGAAAAAAGTCCTTCCGGCATATGTGGGAAGGAAGAGGTAGCTTTCATGTTCCATATTTTAAAAAAGACAGCTTATTCAAACACAGGAAGCTCAAATTAGTTGAATTAGTCAGCTTTATCTATGATGATTCGATTTAAAGTGATTTATATTTAGTTGCCAAATTTGGCGATATATATTGAAGTGCACGCCATTTTAAAACAACATGATGGGTGTCGCAAAGCAATGAACTTTGTTGAGACATTAGTAATTCCTGTGCACATGCCGACTCACATCTAAATCGGTTGGTATATATCAAACAATTTCGCTGCACTCGTATATACGAGTGCAGTCGCAGGCAAAAAATCGGATTTTTTAAAATGTCATCCACATCAGAAATACAAACTGCTATATCTATATGCCATTTTTTAAGATAAAGGCAAAACAAAAAATGCTCCTCTGGAATTCTTGTATCAAGGTCAAACACTCAAAATGAAAAACTTTTTCAATTTCTAATTTTTTTGTACCTCACTTTAAATTTTATTTTATTTTTATTTTTAATGGCCGCCATTTTGAAACAAGAGGGTGGATGAAGCTGGTCAGCAAACTTGGTCGAGACATTGCTATATACTATGCAAATGCCTAATCACATCGAAATCGGTTAATAAATACGCGTGTTATTGAGGGACAAAAATCAGATCATCATCGCAAAATGTCAGCCACATTAGAAATTCAAAGTGCTGTAACTCGGCCATTTTTTAAGATATAGACAAAATAAAACATTCTCCGAAATCTTTCTATCAAGGTCAAACCCATAAGGAAAAAATCTTTTTCAATTTCTAATTTTTTGAACCACATTTAAATTTTTTATGGCTTTCATTTTGAAACAAGAGGACAGATAAAGCTGGCCAACGAACTCAGCCGAGACATTTATGTGACCTGTGGCAACAGTCTGTAAGAGACGACGGCAGCGCCACGAGTCGGCGTAGAAGAATACATTTTTAGAACATACAATTCACAGACACATTCGACATTTTAATACATTCGACAGACGCGGGAAAAGAAGGTAAAAAGAGGTGGTTGCAAAACACCGAGCTCTCAACGACGTTTCATTAAGACGCAATAAGACAAATAAGTGTTTAATTTCATTAATGTTCTACTTAATTGTAATTGTATATAGTGTAAATAGTTCATTTAATATATTTAATTCTTAAAGTTAGCAAGTGTTATTATTCGAGTATGAGTCTCCTTTTCCCAGTCACATTTGTATGTACTATATACACACCAGGCTACATCCAAATACGTTCATAAAGACACGAATTATCGCGTGACAAACGTCAGGTCGTTTCAAAATGTCAGCCACACTAGAAATTCAAAGTGCTATAACTCAGCCCTTTTTTGAGATACAGACGAAACAAAAAATGCTTCGGAATCTATGTACCAAGTTCAAAGACATAAAAAAAATCTTTTTCAATTTCTATTTTATTTGCACCTAATTTTAAATTTTAAAAACTTAATTTTTTTTTAATGGCGCCATTTTGGAACAAGATGGCGGATGAAGCTGCCCAACAAATTCGGTCGAGACATTGGTATGTACTGTATACACACTAAGTTACATTCAAATCGGTTCATAAATACGAGGGTTATAGAATGACAAAGATCAGATATATGTATATATAGGGTATGTTCACAAAGTTTCAAGACTTCTCTGAGAATACAAAATTTATTTTTTTACAGCGAACTAAAATTCTTCAAATATGACCCTCAGGCATCAACGCGCCGCTTCCAGCTTTTTTTCATGGTTCATAGGCTTCCTGGAAGACCTGGTAGAGCTATGTGTTGTTTTCAATCAAAATCAATCATTCTGACATTTATGACAAAAGGACTTCGTTTATGGGAAAGGAACCGTTGTTGATTTGTTGTCTTGTGTATTAGGATTGTGAAAGATTTCTCGTTAGTCAAGCCTGAACAAGCCAAAGTGGATCCATGAAAGCCTGATTTTCATCCCGATGCTCAAACCATAATCGTGGGGAAAAAATCAATTCCTTAGAATTCATGTATTGACATTTAAATAGACATTTCAAATTATATCTATCTATCTTTAACATCATTGTACTCTGGATGTACATGATTTTAATAATAATCTATACAGTGTCAGAAACTGATTAAAATGTACAGCAAATCTCATAACATGAAATAAATCAATATACTGTTACTTAGAATGTACTTCGGGCTTCCTAATATCAGGAATCTCAACGCCGCGGCCCGATTGGTCCCTGCTTTAATCATGTCCAGTTGTTAGTCACCAGCATTTTCATTTGTTGAAAGAGATCGCTATTACTATTGTAGATAATGGAGACTGATGAAGAAAAAGGGACATAACTTATTACTTATCTTCTACTGAGAGTATTTTGAGGGAATTTATTAGCTAGGTAATTTTGAGAGAAATGTTTTAGCATATTTAAAGTTTTCAGATTATACATGATGCTTGGTTATAAAATTAGGGTGATTTTTGAAAAGTACTTCGAAGAAAACATACGCATCACTTAATTTCAATGAATTTTAATATCATTAAATTTCACGGGCATATTACCTTTTGTAACTCAGGTATTTAAAAATGGAGAATTTGGAAAAATATTTAAAGCTCAAATAATATCAAATGCATTTAGTTACTTAAAATTATGTATACAAACAAATATAACGTACTAAATGGTATACACAATAAAATAGTTATTTTTTAACGCATTTAAAATATAATTAAAATCTACGCTTTGTTTTGCCTCTGCGAACGTCATCAGGATGTTATGCCACATACAAGTCTAAAATTTCAAAATGAACATCGCGTATGATCACGTTTGCAGAAGCGAAACGAAACGTAGATTTTAATTATATTTCAAATGTGTTTGCAAAATCACTGTTTTATTGAGTGTACCATTTAGCACGTTGTATTTGTTTGAATATATAATTTTAAGTATAAATCATGGTGCAATTGCCCAATTTTTAATTACATTTTGTTACTTTTCTATACTTCTGGTACATAAAAAAACTGACCAAGTAGTCATTTTTTTTCTGCTTCTTATTCAACATTTTATTTAATAGTATATCGAGGCATGATATTTCCATTTTCCATTACAGATTAAAATATACTTTAAAATATGAATCAAGGCAAATACAATGATAAATACGATTTTTTTTTCCATGATAAACGATCATGAAAACATAACAATCAAATACAAAATTAAAATGTGAATCATAAATAATTATGTACAAATATCGATGTCTATATTTTTCCATACTCCCACCTACAAATCTCAACAATGCACTTTAATAACGGTATTCTTCAAAATATCTTTACTAAATTCTCATGATGAACAAGTATACGAATTTTGAAAGTATATTGAAATCCTCTCAAGTGTAAACTGTATGAAACGCTGAATCACAGCACAAGAAAATTCAGTGCAAGAATTCACAATTTCGAAGCCGAGATTAATATTTATAAGAATCAGCGTCATCTACTGGATATTTTAGTTTTATGAAATATTGTCGCAAATATTCAACTATTGTGTGCGCTTTTGAATTATTCATATTTTACCATTGAAATTTTGGAACAATAAATTTCTAATGCATACTGAATGTGACAAAGTTTTTGTTTTCAGTACGGATGACATCTGACTTTATCTAACTGTGTATTTCACAAATTCCCTCGATTCTGCGATGAGCTTACGTGTTTCTGTAACATCGGTTTTAAATAACAGAATCTTATTTAAAGATTGGGGGCTTTGTGTGTCCTAAAGCTATTACTGTACCATAGGTTATTTTATAAAATAAAAAATGTTGATTCCTTTTAAGTTTTAGCTTTTGCGAACAATCCACCGTAATTTCTACTTCCTAAAATAATGTGTGTCAACTAAATCATAACTCTGTGTTTGCTGTGTTAGGTTGTCGAAAATTTATGTTTCATTTTTTAAAACCAACGTCAATTTGGTTGAACTTCCTCGGCTTTTAATTAAAATGCTGTAAGTACTTTTATTGCACAATCTTTTTTTAAGACTAGGCATATAACTATACTAAAAGTTTTAGGTATCTATACTTATTTACTTCATGTTTGAAATTTAAGGCCGGTGTCCCAATTACCCATAAATTTTTCAAGAATGTGGTAATTGGGACATGTATTAGGAGTAACTGAGACATGTTGGATCCACTTACTGCAATAGTTATAAATACTTTTTGGAGTTTCTCTTACTACGGGAGATTAATTTCTCCATTTTTTTTCCTTACAATAAAGAAAATTATATATCGCCTTATAATTATTACATAATATTTTTTAAAGCATATTGGAGGGTATCAAACCAAATTTCTTAAGTGAGATAGGCAAACTTTGAAATTCTATAATACAGATGAAGTGGTGTACATAAGACAAAGTAACACTATTAGAAAATTGTCAAAACCAAAAAAAAAATAGTTCTGTTCGATATAAAAACATGGTTACATTCTCCACAGGTTTAATGGACATATCGCACTTTCATTGGGGTAAACAAAAAAGAGAATGAGATACTTACGTAGTCGTTTCTTCATAGATTTATCTTGTTATTTTTTTCCTAAAATACACATGTAACTTTAAAACTTATCCTAAACAAAAGTACGTAAGTACTTACTTAATTCCTGTGTTTTTTGTATCAATAAATGTAATAGTTTCACATTTAGTGCTCTTTTAAGGCACATTGACAGCAAAGCTTTCCCTTACAACGCTATTTAATTGACACATAATTTACATGATCTGCCTGATTAAAATTTTTTTAAGTTGTTTATACTTTTCGAAACAGGACAAGATACTCCATATTAAAAGACACAAACGCGTGTGGATCGCTGACCTACTTGGTCAAGCTACCCCACTTTTATGGGGCAACTGCACCCACGAAGAAAGAAAAATGAAACTAGTTTACCCTTGTTGTATGCCTGTTTTGCTGTGTCATTTTGTAGACGTTTCTTTGAATCACCCTGTATATTCCAAATTCTAAAGCTCTATATCGACAGAAAATTAATGATACACTAGAGAACAGGAATTCTGCTTTATCAGAATTTAGTGTCGCTCCGGCATTTCCATTACTTCAATTTCTTCTGATGGACTAATGGCTTCTATTATTATGAAACGGCCATTATAAATGAAGTGTTAGGTGAAGATGAAAGAGCAGCCTTAAAAAGTTAGAACTCTGATTTTGTGGTCAGAATGGGGGGAAGAAATGGCCATAATTGTTTTTTACGGCTGCTCTTTCATCTTCACCTAACACTTCGTTTATAATGGCTGTTTCATAATAATAGAAGCCACCAGCCCATCAGAAGAAAATAACTCGGTTAAGCGGGACTCTACTGCAGTACAAAACATATTTAAATTTTAAGACTTAAAGCACACGTTTTATTTTATGTAAAATGACGCCATTCGCATCCGCTTAAGAATTTCACAGACCGACAGTAAAGCATGCATAGTACATCACTATCGCGAAATAATGCACAAATGCAACAAAAAGATATCGTCATTCAAGAAAATCGAAAAAAAACGGCTATCTAATGATTCATAGATACTTACACTTAAATATAGTATATAATAGCTCCATTGTTTTGACAGAAATCATTCGTTTATATTTTTTTTCAAAATAGCACGTATTTTAATTTCATTTTCTTTCGGTTGTTATGAGAAAATGGCAACGAAAATATATAATTACTATTTTAAAACTATTTTTCCTTTGCTTTCTACAGAAATGGATAAAATGCCGTTGCCAATATTAAGCAAATGGCTCCAAAAACTACAAAAAAATTAATATTTGAAAAACAAATGGAGATACAGTTTTCAAACGAAGTGCATTTAAAAGAACTTTTTTTTCCAATACGACGGTATAAGAACTGAAAGTGTGCGATGCTTAGAAGTTAAAAAAATTGCTAAAGAGTATTTAATCGTAATGATTTGTTTTGCAGCTAGCCTTGGTAAGCTAGCGTTAATTTTTGGGCACAAAATAAGCTGGGAGAAAGAAATAGCATACCGGACCGGAGGCTAATACATATACTTTTTATTTTTATACATTAAAATTTCATTTTGAAAATTTCTGTCTGATAGAGTGAACCTAACAGAATACATTTACGGAGTTTCAAACTTGAATTCAAATGAACATCAGATTTTGGAAGCTGAATTGCCAGAATCTCCATAGCCACATTTTAAAATCATGTCCCAGTTGCCCCACGTAACCCTAAATACAATCTTGGAAAAAAATAAACACCCCCTACTAGCTCTGCATCCAATTATAGTAGAAGAATGTTACTGGTACCAAACGATTGCAAATAAAGTCTGCTTTTAAATGACGTGTATAAAATTTGCTTTAGCGGACCATCTGCAAATGGAAACCAGCCCAAACTTTGATTTTTTTCATTGGCAATACCAAATTTTGACAATACATTTTAAATATTCGTTTCAAACGATGCATAGATACGAAATTTCAAATCATTTTGATAAATATTTTTGAATTGTAAGCATTCAAAATTTAGAGATTTTAAAATTTCTTTTGTGTGGTTATAATACTAAAAACCACAAACATAAATATATCATTCAACTTGTAATTTTTATAATTTTATAATATGAATTGTGAAATTAATATTTGAAATCATTATGAATTGCAACTTGTAATTTTTTTATGGATTTATATTTATTATGTCTTGCTTTATGTGAATACAAAATTAGTTTTTTTCGATGTAGTTTTCAAATTAGGTTTAAAAAACTTCAAGATGCTAGTTTAAGGTGCCGTCTATGATGGGGAAAATTCCTAATTTGAAAAAATATATATTTTACTCATTTTATTGGACCATGTAGGTTGGCAATAAGCGAAACATATTGAGTGAGTGAAATGCCCATATTGGCAAGAAATAATACATTTAGAAGTTTGTCAGACATTCTGTAGCATTTTAACAATCGAGTACCGAAATTAAATTAGAATACAACACCTAAAAAGGCTCATTTTAAACTCACTAATTTTTATGAAATTAATAGTACGAATTTTATGAAAATTTGTATTTAGGCGTAGAATTTATTTATGGTGTTGAACTTGGGTATTTCTATTGAAACAAAACAAAGATTAATTTTTTTAATATGTAGATGCCCCACTAAGCAAATTTTCTATACATCATTCAAAAGTAAACTTTATTATTTCCAATGGTTTGGTACCGATAACTTTCTTCTACGATAATTTGTTGCAGACTTAGTAGGAGGTGTTTACTTTTTTTCACTGTACATATATATAAGCATACAAAATTTTGTATCGGGATTATCTTATGCTGTTCTGAAAATAAGTACAAATAACCAAATCGCGATCAATGATTTTGCCTTTTAGGATATAACTGAAATATTTAAATTTATTCAACATAGACATTGAATTTGTTCCCTCTTTTTAATAATTTTCAAACTGTTAAAAGTGTTTTTTCAAATTAAAGTGTTTATAAATTCGGTTTGTCTGTCCGTCTGTCCGTGCTGTAACTCTCGTAATTATACTCGGATTGTCATGTAATTTATATATGTTATTGAGGTTGCCGATACTGAAAATGAAGTGTGTAGCATTTCTAGTTCGTTTACAGAAACACTCAAAAGAACACGGTTATATTATAATGTATAAGAAAAAATCGTTCGCAGTGTATTTTAATTATGTTACTCGATTTGAAATATACATGTTACCGTCCAAACCGGATTTTAGGCCAAACTAGTTTATCATAGGCCAAACTAGATTATCCTAACGCTCATAGGATAAACTAATTTTTACTAGGCCAAACTAGTTTATCCTAACGCCCATAGGGTAAACTAGTTTTCCCTAGGCCAAACTAGTTTGGCCTAACGCTCATAGGATAAACTACACTGGTGTTCAAAACTTAAGCAACAAGCATAAAATGCTAATTTTTAAACATGTGAGTACTCAAAAGTAAACGATATAAACATCAGGTGAAGCAAATAGCATGTATTGTAGCTACAAGACGCCTAGTTGATGTGCCATTTCCTTCATGTCACAGATGGCCACAAGTGACACATTCACTACGGAGACACAAAATTTGGGATCTTTCATTCGTCTCATTATTACTCTAAATTGATCGTCATATGGTGACTCCACTGAGAATATTGTTTTGTGATGAGTCACCAGGAGACATTACAACGAGGTCACCTTGTTGTTCTCGTGTGTGACTGTGATTTGAAGACTCAGTTTTGAGGTCATCGTGAGCATTGCATTGTGCTGAGTCGCCAAATAATGTCACACTGATGACCCATGGTGACTTTCAGGTGACCGAAACTCTATTGTGAAATCATCATTGCGCTCCTTTGTGAAAAGTCACCAGATCATTTCATTTTCAATCACTTGGGAACTCGTCACAAAACAACTATCGTGATGATTTTACAATTGAATCTCCAAATGACGTTCAGATACGGGTCACAAGATGACTTCATTGTAAAGTCATTTAGTGACTTGTCACTAAGCAGCAGTCATGGTGACTTCTTGGTGGAGTGATCAAATGAGATTAAGAATGAGACGAATGAAAGACATCACATTTCAGTTCATTGTAGTGACTGTGACACTTGTATCCCTTTGTGAAGTCATGGAGACTTCCTATAGGCTGGCTATGCTGTTAATATAACACCTATTTTTTACGCTTGCTGTTTATAGAATTTTCTTTTGAGTACTCACGTGTTTAGAAATTATCATTTTGTGTTCGTTGATTAAGTTTTGCAAACTAGTGTATTTTAGAATGCTATTTATTGGTCCGAACTAGTTTATCTTAGGGAAATCTAGTTTATTCTAGGCCAATTTAATTTGGCGTGATTATATTGATCTCAAAGACCGCCCCGGCGTAAACCTTTTAGTTTATCCTAGGCCGATCTCGTTTATCCCAAACCAATGCAATTTGGCGTGCTTTTATTGATCCTAACTACCGCTCCAGCGTCATCCTTGTGGAAAGTAGTATTGCCGTCACCCCTGTATAATATGTTTTATTCGATTGGGAGTGGGGTACTGTCCTCCTATTTTCCCTATTTCACCGCCGCCGGTAGTTAATAAATGTTAAAATATGTTCCGTATGACAAATTGTGTGCTGGAGGAACAAAGAATAGGATGAGAGATTATCATAAAATTCAGGAGAGAATAATTTAGAGGATTGATTAATAATGTACAGTATAACCTCGAAAATCCGGCGTTGTGGGGATCGGGACTTCGCCGGATTTTTGAAAATTCCAAATTTCTAAAAGAATATCAAATGTGCTTCAGATATTCTTAACGGTGCATTTATTCATAAATAATTCAAAGCCGAGTGATATTTATGTTAAAAAATAAATAAATATTTAAAAAAAATAACATTGATTTCTTTATATTCATTTTTTTCTCACATAAATATCATTTGGCTTTAAATTAATTATGAATAAATGCACCATTAAGAATATCAGAAGCACGAGGGTGGTTCAAAAATTATTGTCTCGAGTGTAAGTAAAATATTTGTACTGCGATGTTAGATGTGGAACACTGAAGCCTAATGCCTTAGATGCCTATATGCTCAGTTTCAGAACCGTAGCTGCTATATTAACACACTTTTTTCCGGTTTAGGTGTGAAATGTGACACCTAGCTTGAAAGGGGTGGTGGTTGTTGGGGGAGGCTGCTTTGGAGCTTATGGGTTCAGATCTGAAGCAGTTCTATGATAAATTTGTGACAGTGGATGAGACATGCCTACATCACTATGATCCCGAGTCCAAACGACAGTAGCCACGTCTCATTCACTGACAACCCTCTCCCCTCCCTACTAGCATCTACAGTTCTAAAATTGAGCATATAGGCGTCTAAAACACTTGAATTCAATATTCCACATCAACCATCGCAGTACAAATATTTTATATACACTCGGGAAAATAATTATTGAACCACCCTCGTGCATTTATAATTCTTTCAAAAACCTGAAATTTTCAAAAATTCGGCAAATCCAGGTCCCAGTTTGGCCTAAAATTCATATAATTTTAAGCTACCATTATTACACAATTAAAATTTTCTTTAAAAAGTATTACATATGTATTTATACGGATGGAAATACAGCACTGTAAAACATGTTAGAAGAATCTGTGTATGACTAAATCATGTTTTAAACAGATTTTTTTTTTTTAATCGGATCAAATTGGATATAATAATCCGTTTGAAAAAAACATAATACGTTTGCTACGGACGACGGACCTGCTAAAAAATTAACTTAAATATAACGAAGTTTTTATCTCCCCTATGTGATTCCGTCTTAGAAGGTTTTTCTATATAATTTTTTTTTCAGATTTTTAAGCCTCTAAGCCATGTAAAAAAATTAATGGTATTAGTAATTATTCAGATATTTACATACAAATGGAGATTCATTAAAAAATCAATATAATTTACAATGGAATCATTAATATGAATCCACATTCTATGGCTTGGAATTTTTAAAAATTCTATACAATAAAATCTTCTAAGACGGAATTTCATAGGAAAAATGGAAAATCCGTTATCGGCTGGTTCCCTTATTAGAAGGTTCATCGTCTGTTGTAAATGCATTGTATTCTTTTTACAAGTACTAATATCCTCATTTTACATAGATCAACATATTTGTTTTTTGTTAAACGTGGGATTCGATCATAGGCTGGTTATTTTTCTCAGGTTTTGGCGCACTCTAATTTTATTACATAAAAATGCATCTACTCATCGGAAAAAATTAAAAAAAAAATAAATATATAAATTTTAATTGTGGAATAAATGCGATTTAAAAATACGTGCGGTAAAGCCAAATGTTACTGATATTTATACTAAACAGACCAGAGATCCTGGAGATCCAAATGATTTTCATATGAGCTGGGGTGGAAATTGGATTGAAAATTTCTGCCTGTGCAAACCTCAAGAAGAATGCAGTGCAGTCCCGAATTAAGCCGGAAAAAAATTGAGTCCGGTCCATCTCGGTCCGAACCTCCCGAAAAAAGTGACTTCCAAACAAATTCCCAACCGAGTGTCGGGAAAGAAAATTGAGCGGGCCCGTAAAGACCCTTACATCAAATAACCAAAAGACTAGCTCAGAAAATTTTGAAAATCTGGGCGCTAATCTTCTATTATACTAAAAATAAATAAATAAATAAATAAATAATAAAAAAAAAACGAGTTTTTACCGAACTTTGCTCATTTTCATAGATGTGTTTGAGTTAAGCGAATTCGTTTGAAATTTTTGAATTTGAGGGTGAACTTGACTCATTTTTATGAAATTGAATTTGACTTTGAATTAGTTCGTATTTTTTTCTTTCTTTCTTTTTGTGAGCGTGCTCAACACTAGTTGGCATCAATTAAAGCACGCCAAATTGTATTGACCTAAAATAAACTAGAAGGTTGACGCCGAAGTTGTCTTTGGGATCAATAAAAGCATGCCAAATTGAATTGGCCTAGAATAAACTAGATCGGCCTGGGATAAACTAGTTTAGACCAACAAATAGCAGGTTAAACTAGTTTACCCTGTGAGCGTTAGGCCAAACTAGTCTGGCCTAGGAAAAACTAGTTTATCCTACGGGCGTTAGGATAAACTAGTTTATCCGATGCACGTTAGGATAAATTAGTTTGTCCTAGGTTAATGAAGTTACATATAAACATTGCTTTCTATGTACTGGTCCTTTTATTAAGATATTCTATACTCTCACACTACGTTAGTTTACAAAAGACTTATCGGAGATTACCCTTAATCTCCCAACACATTGGCTCTATACTCTAAGAGTCTCACCCAAATTAATACTCGCTCTGTCCAAGAGCTCTACTCAGGAAAATGTGACCTCCTATCTCGAGATCCACACATCAACTGCACTCTCTCAGCTATTTTACTGCTCTCCCCGAAAGCCTAAACGGGGTCTTCCCACTGTCATCAGGGTCCACTTCCCTCCATCGCACCTCACCTGTCACATTCCCGTGGCGCCCATTATTTCGCTATATGGTTTAACCCTTTTGTCTGCCTTATCCCGGTATGCATTTGAATAGGTAGGGGAACTGCTATTCATTGACACAAAAGACTTCAAGATATGAAATAAATGTAACCTTAAAACCTCCTAATAGATAGAAAGTGACTTGCATACAATATATAAGTAAAAAGTTAATATCATATACATTAATTCGAAATAGTATCTGATCATCAGAACCTGACACCCCCCACCTTGGTGGAAAATATGCCATTTAGGGGCTTATTTTCCCCAAACATATAGTACTATCGGTAACACCTTAAACATATAGAGGAAGCTAGTAAATATAAAACTTGTGAGGAAATATAAATCACCTAAAAACTACGTTTGAACACACAATAAAAATACATAAGTTAATTTGAACAGACACATACGTTTCGTGAGTTCCAGGACTCACATCCTCAGCGTATAAAATCTAAAAAAACAAAACCCCCCCCTCCCCCCCCCCAACTACATGTACGGCGAAAACCCAAATGTCAAAAAATGACCATCAAGTTCCAACAGCCAATGAAAATCAAAGCGGAAGTGAAGTGTCGTGACACAACAAATCAACCCAGAAAGTTGAGATGTAAGGTACACTAGACAAATCATTAACCAAGGAGTTTTGAAATCTATGGATATGAAGATATCCATAAATCCATTATGTTTTGTTGTAGTATTTTGTATATGTTGGAAAGTGTTTCATAATTTATGCTTGACGCATATATATATTTATATATACAAAATTAACCAAGCTGAAAGAGTACAGCCAACTTGAAATTCATAATTTTGTGCGTAATATTTGTTTATTTATAAACTTATATTCAGACCGAATTACTCATAATTTTTAAATTTAACGTTTAACGTTTTGAGATCAACCAAGCACATTAGTTCAGCAAGTAGTGAAATTAAAATTCACATTTATAATTTTAAAAAAGGGTAATAATTTTTAATCATATGCTATGGTGTGAATGTAACAAATGGTTTCTTATTTAAATTGACTTTTGTGTTAATTGATAAAACTTTGTGACGTATTTTATAAATACCCTTTATTCACAATTTACTCATGCTAAAACTTTTGTACCTACCGCACAATTTTCCGCAACAATATGTATTTCAATAAGAATACTTTTACAAGTGTTGTTACAGAAGATTTTAATTGCACTACGCAATCACTTGCCATTCTAAATTCAATTGTAGTATACGTTTTAGTAAAATTTCACAAAATATTTTTAAATCTATTATAATTTTCCTTTTAAAATGTTAAACAGCATGGCATGCTCCTTAAAGCATGATTTTGCTATGAATATTACATAGTAAAACGTTTTCCATTCCATCTGATCATGAATTTTCTAATTTGGATATGAAACTCATAAACATGTCATTAAAAATAGTTCAATATGTGAAAGTAAAAAATTGCTGTATCTAAGAAAAATAGTTTAATAATCTTTCATAATTATTAATTTGACACTTATAGCAAATATGACATATATGACACATATATGATAAAAATAGCAAATTGAAATTTATCGGTTTAAATTTTAATTAATCAAAAGTTGTATGGTAATTTAATTATCGGAATAAATTATTAACCTTATGAGAAGTAACTTATACGTTCCTTATAAATGATTAAAATTTTTGTTTAATATTTAGGAATTAATCAATTCAAATAAACATAATTTTAAAATATTTGTTTGAATTTTAAATCAAAATCTGTATGGTAATTTATTAACCCGAGTAAATTAGTAACCTGATAAGAGGTACTTTATATCTTACGTATAAATGATTAAAATTTTCGCATAACAATTATGAATACGACAGTTGAATAAAAGTTAATAGTAATTTATCAGTTTCAAATTAAGCTGTATGATAATTTAATAACCAAAGTAAGTTAGTAACCGGATTACCAGCACTTTATACCTGCTTTATAAACATTTATTTATTTTTTTTTCCAAATTATGATTTTGACATGCATTTGAGTGAATTGTAATGTATTAGTTTGCTTTTTAATAAATCCGTTCTGATTAATTCCGTCCTAAATTAACTACAAATGTTAGTTAAAAAATTTCAATCCTCATAAGAATTTATATCTTGTATGTAAACGATTAAAATGTTTGTTATTGGGAATTGTAATTTATTATTTTGCTTTCCAATTAATAAAAAAGCTGCATGGTAATTTAATAACCTAAGTAAATTAGTAACCGGATTTTAAGTATTTTATATCTTATTTATTAACAATTAAAATTTTTGTTTAACAATTAAAAATTTGAC
This sequence comes from Maratus speciosus, assembly GCA_963932465.1. Lineage (NCBI taxonomy): Eukaryota > Metazoa > Arthropoda > Arachnida > Araneae > Salticidae > Maratus > Maratus speciosus. The sequence continues at coordinate 386,456,021 of OZ010786.1, forward strand.
AGTTGAGTGCATTATAATTTACAAATTTGCTTTTCAATTAATCCATTCTGTTTAATTTCCACCTGAATTAATCACGGAAATTAGATATACAAAAATGCCTGCTTGATAAGTAATTTATACCTTGTTTATAAACGATTTAATTGTTTGGAAATGTGAATTGCGATTTATTAGTTTGCTTTCTAATTAATCAAAAGCTACGTGGTAATTTAATAGTTGAGTAAATTAAGAACTTTATGCAGTAATTATTGCGTTGCACCTTGCTTATAAATTATTATAAATTTCATTTGGTTTCCTCTGAGTATCTTATTACTTTCCTATCCTTACATTATGTTTCCCTACTAATGAACTAAGAATATCTAGAAAGGAAAATTGGAGGTTTGTAAAACATAATGTTCTATCAAGAGAATAATGAAATTTGTGTGCTACACATTAAAGCAGATAAAATACTTCACGTGAGAATATTTTAACGAAAACTGATTCTGTATCTTTTACCGGGATAAAGAAAAAGTTAATTAATGAAAATTTGTACGAATGTGGAGAAAATTATGAGGGTAATTATTTTGTTGTAGCAACACATAGTTTCGATAGATCAATTAATAATACATCATTAAATATATATTAGTTTTCTCTAACATTTTGATTGTTCCAAAAAAATATTATGATTAAATAATACAAAATTGTAAAAGTCATACACTGTCAGAAATTTCGTCTTCATACACTAAATGATCCGTCATTATTAAACAAATAATTTCTGTACTTCTAGAAAACATTCTTTTTCCGTTAATTCTTCCCGAAACTGTGAAAAAACGGGGAAATTTCATTTATCCCTTGCACGCATGCGCATTTTCTGTAGTGATACCAAAGTTCAAATTTCTTTTTAAAATAAAAAGCCGAAAATTCAATAATTTAAAATTTATAATTTATTAAAAAACAAACAAAAATAATACTTTCGAATTTAATAATGTTGTAATTTCTTCATTCATTTAAACCTATTCGCAATTTATTTTTTAGAATATTATAAAATATATTCGCATGTAAAATATATTATAAACGAACACATTTAAAATATATATACTAGGTCAATCAAGTTAAAGAACATAAATTTTATTTAAAAAAATCTTTTCAAATTTAATTCAAAACATAATACTCATATTTCACATCTAACAATCAGATTATGTCTTATTAAAAATGTCTAACATGTAATTTTTAGTACATTTATCCTCTATTATTCTATGAGTGTTAAAATACCAGCAATTATTTCATAACGGCGAAACGTTCTTGCAATTAAGTTTAAATTTCCGAGCTTTCTGAACAAGAAATTTAACAAGCCTTACCAATCCCGTATTTAAAGTAAAACCCGTATCTTTATTTTAAACTCACACTCTATTGAGTTGACCGAGTGGTGACTCTACTGACCGAGTGGTTATGATGCAGGACTCGAGACGCGCGGTTCGAGGATGAAAATCAAGTGGATACGCGGAATAAAGAAGGGCGTATTTTAAAAAAGAAAAACCTCCTTTTTTCAGATTACGGAAATTTTCTGTCCTAGAACAGAAAAAAATGAACGGAAATTCTCGGTTAATAAACGGAAGCAGTGCTGCCAGGAATTTTTCTGCGAATTAAAAAAAGCATTTCTGAGAGTGTATGGAACCTGAGCTAAATACTAAATAGCCGTTAACAAACAAAATTTTTATACCATCCGTCGAATATAACTAAATATAAATTATTTTTTAAATATTTTTTTGTTTGTTTTACAAATAATCAAAAACAGTATAAACGGTAATTTAATATTCTGTAAATTAATCTGATAAGAAGTAGTTAACCATTTATCTATTGACCGTACTTATAAGTACAATTAAAATAACTTGTTATAAAATTCATTTAATACATCGATTAGTATTAATACAGTTTAGAATGAGTTATAGATGCATTACTTTATCTTTTTCCAAAGGCATTACTGCTTACGCAAAACAAAAATATTTTTAAAAGAATGCTTTATTTTGCCTTTGCATCTTTTCAGCTTAATTGGCGTTGTTGGGGAGGGGGGGGGGGCTCAATTCAGAAATATTTATATATTTCTATTGTAAGAAAATGTTTGTACATTTCCTATTATAGTAAAATACTAAGAAAAAATATTTAAAATAAAAGATTTGAGTGGGGTTATAAATATTGCACAAAATCCCTATAAATTAAAATTTAATTAATCCTTCTAAATCCATCAATACTTCTAAACTCCTTCTAAAATTTATTAAATGATTATGTAAATATCCTAATGTAGTTTCAAAAATTCACGAAAAATGCTTTAGAAGATAAAATTTTCATGAATTCATAATTAAGTACCTAAAGGGTTAAAGCCTTGCTTGAAACAGATTAGAAATTTTATTTTGTTTTCCCTTAGTATCTTACTATTTTTATGTCCATACATATGCTTTGAAATGCACCCGACTAATGTAACAAGAATATCTAGAAAGATTTGTAAAGCGTAATGTTTTCTCAAGGGAATAATGAAAATTTTCGGCTGTGCATTAAAACGTTTGAAATGCTACACATGAAACCATGTTAGCAAAAACGAAGAAATTGTGTGTTTTATAGCAACAAATAACAAATTACGTTATCAGAATTTATGAGAGTATAAATGTTGTATGAAATCAACTGTTTATCTAAATAACGTATATGTTTGACTTTTAAATTAATAATGCATTATTTAATATTTGTTCGATTTTCGAGCTTCTATTTTCTTAGAAATCATATTATAATTAGATGGTATAGATTTCATCAGCATTAAGTACCTTATTACTTTCAATTGCATTACAAAGTTTTGTTTTTTTATAATCCGGATCATGGAGAGAAACCCTTTTGTTGGGTTGTAGTATGAAGAAGAACATATTGCTATTTCATTTCTATATGCTATTAACTTAAATAAAAAATTAAACACCGCCAACTTCTGCATCAATCTAATACATTTATTAAAGTTTTTATTTGAACCAGGAATCATGGGAAATGCTCTAGTAATTGGTTTAATTTGCAGTACTTAAAAACTTCATTATATCCATAGCATCTAAATTTCTGGTATGTATCCAAATTTCTGTTATATGTATCATATACAGTCGTGGAAAAAAAAAAGTAAACACCCCCTACTAACTCCTCAACAAATCATCATAGAAGAAAGTTACTGGTACCGAACGATTGGAAATAAAGTCTACTTTTAAATGATGTATATAAAATTTTCTTAGGGGTCATCTACATATTAAAACGAATCCTAACTTCATTTTTTTCAATGGCAATACACAATTTTAACGAGATATTTCAAATCTTCGGTTCAAACTATGCCTAGACACCAAATTTCAAGTCATTTGAATCATAAGGTTTTGAATTATAAACATTCAAAATTTAGTGCTTGTAATGTTAAATTATATTTTCATATTTTTATTTATATCTCCCGAAATTATGCTCCTAATGTGCTAATTTTTTTTGGTAATAATACTAATATACCCAAACATAAATAAGCTGAATTTGCAATTTTTATAATTTTATGATATGAATTATGAATTATGAAATTAATATTCGAAAAAATTATGAATTGCAACCTACAATTTTTTTGATGGATTTAGATTTATTAAGACCTGCTTTATGGAAATTCAAAAATTTCACATTTTTTTTCCAAGTAGTTTTCAAATTATGCTTAAAAAACGGCAAAATGATTGTTTAAGGGGCCGTCTATGATGGAAGTGAGTAGACATTTTGAAATTTATTCTGCCATACTGTAATCTAACACGCTTCGTTGACTCCTTGAGGAAGCGGCTCTCTCGGTTAACAATCCAATACGGAACTTCAATTTGGATACAGCTCATAAAATACGCTCGTTTTAAAATAATTAATTTCTCGGAAACTTATGGTACGAATTGCATAAAAATTCGTTTTTAGGCTAATTGAAGGGTGTAGAGTTCATTTATGCTGTCAGAATTGGGCACTACTATTGAAACAAACAAAGTTATGGTTCGTTTTAATATGTAGGTGGCCTCCTAAGCAAATTTTATATACATCATTTAAAAGTAGACTTTATTTCCAATCGTTCGGTACCAGTAACTTTCTTCTACGATAATTTGTTGAGGAGTTAGTAGGGGGTGTTTACTTTTTTTTTCCACGACTGTACAGTGTTTTTCTTTATATAAACGACTCCTAAGCTTTAAAATTCAATAGTTCATCAACTATAAAAAAATATAAAGATGAATAAGGTTATCAAGTTGTTGTTGTCTCAATATGTTGCGTAATTTTTTTTAAATAGTTCAACTTTTGTCAACAGATGTAAGAAAGCTTTCAACTGTAAGAATGCTAAAGGAATGTGTAAAAATACATCACAAATATATGAGTTTAAACTTTTTTTTTAGACAAGCTTTGTATTTTGAAATTATTGTGAGCATTCTTAAAGTTTTAGACAGTGCAGTGCTATCTACTGAATGAAATTTGAACTGTTTTAAAGATAACGTGTTAAATATTTATGAGCGACCTTCGGACCGTCGCAACCATCGAACAAACAGGGCGGTTGCCTAGGGACCCAGGCCATTTGGGCTCTTGTTAGGGTCCCCTAGTTTCAATTCATACAAAGAGTCATTTCATACATCCTCAATTTATACTCATTTCATACATCCTCAATTCATAATCATTTCATACATCCGAGTATAGAATTCAAAATAACATTTCCCCTGTATAAAATAACAATATTTTCTCTTCAGATTTGTTTTCAAACATTTCTTTGCAAGAAAGAAGATAGTATTAACTTTATTTCTTACAGGTAAAGTTGGTGTAATTGTGAGGGAATGTATAGAATCGATGATCCCGAAAATAACCTTGGAAGAAAAAAATAAATATTTAAAATATTGTAAACTATTGAAGATTTTATGCACATTAAATGGGAAATTAGTGGTATTTTTCACAGATTTTTTATCCATATTATATATTATTCCATGATACATATTATGTATTATTTCAAAATTCTGTACGAATTTCAAAAATTCGGTACATGTTTCAAAAATTCGGTACGAAAGTAAAGCGCGATAAAAAAGAAAAAATATATAATATTTATAGATAATAATCAGCGTGGTACGGGATTTTGTATGACACCAACAAAACAATTAGTTCAAAATCTCGAAAACAGAGAGCGCTACTTCATACAACTCTATGGAATTATTCCATATTGCACACGCAACAGAAGATTTTGGTACAAAAACTTTAGAGATTACTACATGCACACATTTTTGTATACTAATCTTGACTTGTTTGAGCAATATGGAATTATTGCATGGAATTATCTGCTGCAGCGCCTCTAATGTTGAGATTTTGAACTTAATTTTTGTTGATGTCACACAAAATTCTGTATCACGCTGAATATTTATCTGCAAACGACATGTCTCTCCGACTCTGAGATTTTTTTTTTTTTAATCACGTTTTAATTTCGCACCGAACTTTTTGACACACTCTGTATATTATTCAGTATATATTATCATATATTATATATTATACTATTATGCAATTTAAAAATACATTTTATTAGTCCAGTATTTCAGTATACGTTGGCACCGCTAACTGTTTTGCCAGCTGATAAGATTTTGGTGTTAATTGCCCAATAGGTTGTGCTACTACGCTAGATTTTTCACGATTTTCGCAATAGGTCTATCTCAAGAAATAATGGACGAATTTTCATCAAACTTCAGATATAGTTAGGCGTTAACCTAAGATCAAACAGGTGGCACTGCTGTGCTGAATTTGCAGGATTTAGACAATTTTAGTGATAGTCATATCTCAAGAATTAATGCACGTATTTTCATATCTTTAGAATCCTCATGATGGGCATGGATTGTCATTTATTTTTGGCATTGTGATAGCAAATTTTGAGGAATTAACATGTATGAGATAGAAGAAAGTATTGGGATTGACACATACGACTAGTTATATTTATTATACCTTATAAATTATTGAATTTTAAAGTTAGGAAGACTTTCAAAGATTACCATGTGTGTTATAAAATATATCTAAGTATATAAAAAGGTGTATGCATGTAAAGTTTATGTACATTATCATGTATGTAAAAGAGGTATATATATAAAGATGTATATAAGATATATATATATGTATATATACGGACTACTCAGTATGAAAGTGATTTAAAAATTAAAATGCTTTTATTAATTTTAATCAGAATTGATTTTGAATAAAATCTGCCAATAAGTCATTTTTTATTATTATTCTTGTTTTATTTTTTCATCTGAAATGGAATGAACTGTGTTTTTAAATTAGCTGTCTTATAAAGAATAATTTTTACCTTGTTTATAAATTAAACTCATTAAATTATTAAAATATGTATTTATATTTTTTTGTGTTTATCTTTTAATTTTTATGTACTTCTTTAAAGCTTCCTCCTAATGAAATAAGAACATCATAAAAGTTAAATTGAACATATACAAAGAATAATCTGTTCTCAAGAGAATAATGTATTTGTGTGCTGTGTATTAAAATGCTCAAAATACAAAATTCTCCGCAGTAGTAGACATTAAAGAAAATGAAGAAACTTATTCTGTGTTTTATACACGAAAAGAGCAAATTACTTAATCCCGATTAATACTAGCGTTAAAAATACTATGAAAATAATTATTTTCTCATGTACTTGATGAATTACTATTGAAATTTCATTTTAGAAATAATTAATACCGCTTTATCATGGCAGCTTATTATCCTAAGAAAATTTGAAATCGTGTTGGTAATAAGTTATTACTCGCTTATAAACGATTAAAATTTCATTCTGTTTTTTCTGACTATATTATATTTTGAAATGTCCGTACATATACTTGTTTAATGTACGTTCCTAATAAAACAAGGAATAAAACAAGAATATCTTGAAGGTAAACTTCTAGGTTCGTATAAGATTGTAGGTTTCATGTAGCATAAAATGTTCACAGGGAAATAATGAAACTTATCTGCTAAGCATTAAAACGCTTGAATTGCTCTACATAAGTTTGTGAAAACGAACAAACTGTTTCTGTGTGTTTCAAACATATTTTGAAGCCTAATACTGGAATGAAAAATACTATAAAATAATTATTTTGATAACAAAATATATGGATTTTGGAAAATTAACAATTAACCCTTTAATAAATTATTATCACAATTCCTCGCAATTAATTAATTTTGGAAAAAATATCATTATATCGCGGCAGTTTGATAATTTTCGAAACAGGAAATAAGGAGCAAGTTTTGTGTTGTTTATAAATTTTATTGTTTTTTCTGTCTATTTTATTATCTTTATGATCCTATGAATGTTTTTTTAATGCACTTTCCTAATGAACCAAGAAAAACTTCAAAGCACCATTCAAGGCCTGTAAAGCATAGCGTGCTTCTTTCAAAGGAATAATGAAATTCGACCACTGAACAGTCGGGGGAAAAACATAAACACCCCCTACTAACTATGCAACAAATTGGCAGAAGAAAGTTATTGGTACCAAATGATTGGAAATAAACTCTACTTTTAAATTATCTATCTAAAATTGGTTTGCGGGGGACATCTACAAATCCAAGCCAGCCCAAACTTTTTTTTATTTATTTTTTTTTTTTCGTTGCAAATACACAATTGTGACACAATATATTAAATCTCCAATTCAAAATTCACCCAGATACGAAATTTAAAGTCATTTGGATGATAAGATTTTGAACTATAAACCTTCAAAATTTAGAGCTTCTAAGGTTAATGGGGTTCGAGACACAATTTAAAATGATTTTTATATATTGAGTTAAAATTCTGGATTTTTTTGTGATGGTTAACCTTATCATTTTTTAAACAAAATCACATAATAAAACTTCTCATAATTTTTTAGAAAAAATTTTAAATTTAAAATTTATTAAAAAAGGGGGGTAAATTAAAATCGTTATAAATCGGAATATTATTTATAAAATTTCATTTTTTTTTCATTTAAATAAACAGAAACATATAAGTTTTAATTTTGAGCTAGTATTTTTAAAAATATTAATTTATAAAAAAATTAAAAATATTTAACAAAAATATTTTTTAAAAAAGTGGTGCAACTGTTATTAAAAAATCATATTTTCAAAGTAAATATTTTTTTCAAATATGCTGAATCAGAATTAAAGTAAAACAATTGAAAAAGATATGTTCCAAGTTTGAACCCGTTATCTTTAACGGTTCCCGAGTTATAAGAATTTAAATACGAGAAATGGTGAAAAAAAACAATCATGAAGAAAAACGCATTTTTACAAGAAGTCATTTCCATGACAGCCATTCAGGGCCGAAACTAACCTTTTTTGCGCCCGGGGCAAACATGAATTTTGCCCCCCCCCCCTTTCTTCCTCAAAGTATATTTACAAAGAAAATTTTCTAATGGCCGACTTATTTTAAAAATTAAAATATGTAATCATAAAATATGTAATACTGAACTACTTGAATGTGACGTTTGTTGCAATTATAGTTCGTTCATATAAAAGAATTCGCATGTATTACCAGCTACTTACAGTGTTTGCTTATACAGTAGAGTTCCGATTATCCGAGTCCCGCTTAAGCGAGTTTCCGCTTTAACCGAGTTATTTTCTTCTGATGGACTGATGGCTTTCATTATTATGAAACAGCCATTATAAATGAAGTGTTAGGTGAAGATGAAAGAGCAGTCGTAAAATGTTTGAACTCTGATTTTCTGGTCAGAATGGGAACAGAAAATCAGAGTTCAAACTTTTTACGACTGCTCTTTCATCTTCACCTAACACTTCATTTATAATGGCTGTTTCATAATAATGAAAGCAATCAATCCATCAGAAGAAAAAGATCGATTCCAAAGATATAATCTTTCACTTGGCGCCCCTTGACTCTGGCGCCCGGGGCACATGGCCCCTCTGCCCCCCTCCCTTAGTTTCGGCCCTGCAGCCATTACTTGAAAGCTAAATTTTGAAAACAAACTAGAAGTAAAAAAATAATTTTTTTTGCTCTAATTCAGATAGAAACATGATTTAAATGTTATTTTAAGCAGGAAAAAACAGAGAATTTTTTAGCGAAATAAAATATTTTTGTAAAATTTGAAGATTTTTGTGTCTCGGACCCCCTTAAATTACATTTTCCTATTTTTATTAATATCTCCTGAAATTATAATCCTAATGTATTAGTTCTTTGGATGGTTATAATACTAAAAAAACCAAACATAAATACATTGGATTTTTAATTTAACTTTAAAATATGAATTATAAAATTAATATTCGAAAAATTACGAATTGCAACTTATAATTTTTTGATAGATTTATATTAATTATATCCTGCTTCCTGCGAATCCAAGATTTCAAATTTTTCTTCCAAGTAATTTTTAAATTATGCTAACAAAAAGGTCAAGATGTGGTTTAAGGGTTTTAAGGTTCTATGATGTGCAGAAATGCATAATTTGAATATTATTTTACTTATTTTATCGAAACATTTGGGCTGGCAATAGTCGAAACATATTAAGTGACTGAAATGGACATATTGTCAAGAAATAATACAGTAATAAAATTAAGATAATCTTTCTGTAATATTTCAACAATCGAGTACCAAACTTCAGTTTTTATACAGTCACTAAAATATGTTCATTTTCAAATAATTAATTCCTCTAACACTAGTCGTACGAATTTCATGAAAATTTGTTTTTAGGCTAATTTAAGGGTGTAGAATTTATTTATGGTGTCAGAATGGCTAATTTGTTCCAAAGTTATTAGGTTTTTTTTTTTTCGCGACTGTTCATTAAAATGCTTAAAATGTTCCGCAAAGAAAATGGTAACGATAACGAAGATTTAGATTTATATAGCAACTTGTTCTGATAAATAATAATACATCATAAAATATATCTATTAGCTTTCTGAAAGATATCTATGTTGCTTTGAAAACTATTATGATTAAATTATGCTAATATATTCTTATAGTATTTAATCGATATGAAACATGAATTTCATCATAGATTGTATTGATATTAAGAGCATACCTCACTCAAGTGAAAAGACCGGTTCGGTAATGCTAATCCTATGGAAGAAATTTATAAAGATATCTCGGTTGCATTTTAATATTTTTAAATGGTTTTTTTTTGCATTGGATAGCTGAGATCGATCTGTACAAAGGCCGTTTTTTTTTTTGCTTTTTCGATTTTGTTTACAGATATTTTTAATGAGGGCACTTTCATTTTCGAAACCGGTTTTGAAACTGAAAGCATCCTCATAAAAAAATCTGCAATCGAAATCGAAAGAGTAAAAAACGGCCTGCATACAGATCGATCTCAGCTATCCAATGCAAAAAAATCATTTAAAAATATTAAAATGCAACCGAGATATCTTTATAAATTTCTTCCATTGGATTAGCATTAGCGAACGGGTCTTTTCACTTGACTGAAGTAGCCTCTTAAACAAGATATTCATAATTTCCCTATTATATTACTGAGTATAATTTTTTTTATTCCTTCTATATATAAAAAAAAGTTTTGATTTGGAAATGGACCAATGAAAATTTGCGTAGATCATCCGGGTATACTCCTACTAGATCGGCATTCATATTTTTTATGACTGGGGGTTCTTTCTTCGTTAATATTAAGAAAACTGTTTCATACAAAAATATGAAAATCGGTGGTATTATAGAGACATGTTTGATAAACACGCTGATGCAGACAGTTTTTAAATCGAATAATTATTTTAAGAGATATTTAATGTTTTAGATGGTAAAAATCGTTCCATCAAAAAAGTTTTATAGGAGAAAAACTATACATAGGAATTTAAACATTTTTAGATCATTTTATACATTGGAAGTTCCAGATGTGCAGACTGCAATTATCTTTTTAATTTGACTCATTTTTTGAGGATTTATTTCCATTTTAAATTCAAATTTTCAGCATTTCGAGAGATATTTTTTACACATTTTAGAAAAGGGCAATTATTTTAAACTGTTGCCAATTTTAAAAACAGCGCAAAGAATAATATTTCCTTCATATAAAAAATTTATTTACACGTGGCAATTATAAACAGATAAAAACTTTCTAATTAGAATTAAGTGATTACGAACGTCCTATTGAAATGATTTGTGATACCGTTGAAAAAATTTGGCCTGAGACTGTTCCTGATACAGAATTAAATGCTAGTGATATTATAGATTTATTGAGATTTTGTTTAACTTCAACTTGTTTTATTTTCAATGATTCCTTTTATAAACAGGTGTCGGGAATCGCTATGGGCTCACCTCTTTATGTGGTAGTTGCTGAAATAGTGTTGCAGTTAATTGAAATAAATATTATTAATGCACTCGATCATCGTTTAATTTTCTGGCGTAGATACCTGGACGATGTTTACATAATAGCTAAAGATTGTGATTTGGATGAAATCCTCTCTACTGCGAATTTGATTGCTGTACCTTTAAAGTTTACCATCGAACGTGAGTCTAATGGAGTGTTACCGTTTCTGGACATCCTCATCCAAAGAACAGAGAATGATAATTCACAGCAAATTTCTACTTCTGTCTATAGAAAACCGACATCTACAGGTCAGTACACCAATTTTAATTCTGTTTGCCCACTCAGTCATAAGATTTCTATTATTAAAAGTTTAACATATAGAGCTATAAAATATTTCAGCAGCATTGAAGCTTTCGAAACTGAAAGAAATAAAATTTATGAAGATTTAAGGAATAACGGCTTCCCAAAAAATCTCGTTAAAAAAGTTTTCAAGAATACTCTAGATTTGGTTAATTCAACTCCCCCCGCCCCCATTTTCAACAGGTTAAACCAAATTATATCTTGTGTTTACCATATTATAATAATGTTTCTGAAAAAATTTCTTCAGTTTTGAAATCATTTAACATAGGTGTTTCTTATAAACCATTAAATAAATTAAGTTCCTTCCTGAATAGCCACAAGTTCAAATATGAAAAAGAAAAATTAAGCGGCATTGTGTACAAGATTCCATGCAATGATTGTGATAATGTTTACATAGGTGAAACCGGCAGCTCCATGGAAATTCGTCTTAAAGAGCACATCGGTGCATTTAAAAAAGGTAAATTAAATTCCAGGTTAGTGCAACATGCATTGGACAAGGATCACACCCCCTCCTTCAGAGATTCTTCAATTTTGAGAAGTAATTGCATAGACTATTATTATAGAATTTTTATGGAGGGATGGTTTACTAAATTGCATCCATTAACCCTGAATGATTCAAGTCCTGTTCCGAATGAATATTTTGTTTTCTTAAATCATTGACTTTAACTTTGACTGGGTCCGGTGTATGCACGTTGTTTTGTTGTAAGTTGATTCGAATACTGATGAGGCTATGCGGTGCATAGCGAAACGTTTATTTTATATATATAACTAGCAGGCTACACCCGCTTCGCTGGTCCATTTTCCAAATGATCATTGATCAAACAAAATTATAATTCGACCTTGTATTTTAAATTAATATGGACCTTCACCGGGAAAATCTTTCCGCATTTGCTGAATACTATGCGAACGCTGCTATTATAATATCTTATGGGTTAGGCAAAATTCGTACTATTCAGAAGAAATTCTTTTTACAGTATATATTTAAAGTAGAGGTTGGGAAGAAAATACGGCCGTTGTGATAATCAGAAATGTTAAAATCTTCTCTAGTCAATGGAGTTATGAATAAAGAGGAGGAGACATATAGTGTACTACTTACCAGGTGCGAGTGAAATAACTGAGGAGGTCGTCACAAGATGGCGGCTACTTTTTTTGAAAATCGTATCTTGAGCTTCTGATTACCGCCGGGGCAATCATCCCACCAGTATAATTGAATAGAAAATTTATTCTTATTTAAGCGTCTTATTCATGGATTTTTTTCCGATAAATGTGGCCAAAATTTCTATTTGTTCTTACTGGTGTCAATGTCCATATGAAAACTGTCAGTTTGTTATCCTGGTTGTCACAATATGGCGGAAACGCAGGGCGGGACTACCACCAAAATAAACTGCTACCAGTAAAAATGAAAATCTGTTTCTACCATTATTCATGACTGAAATTTTGCAATAATTAGGCTTTTAAATAAGCAGAAATTTTCTATATAAACTTACTGGTGGAAGTTTCCACCGCCGGTAAACAACCCCTTCGACCGCGGTTACAGTTGATGCTTCACTATTTTACGGATATGTCAATTCCTCTTTATTAATAGTTCCATGCTCTAGTCACCACACTACGAAAAGGAGAGATAATTACAATGATTGCAGAGAGTGACCACTGAACATTACTTATGTTCGGATTATTCACTTTCGTTTGATAGTTCTTGAACTCCGGGCTTCTCAGCTTGGTGCTATGTGTGGTTCTGGTAGCTTAAATACAATTTCTCTCTACGTTGCATTATATTTTGTAATACACGTCTTCTAGCAGGTCGACTGCAGTTTTCTATCTTCGGATTACAGCAGCGTAAATACGGTAAAAAAAATGTAATAAATTGTTTGCACACAAAAAGTCTTTAACTTTCATTAAAAGAAATGTGAATCATATAAAAGTGGATATTTAAAAATGAAGTGTTTGAATAAAATTAAAATAATGTCATTTTCATTACCATTTCCTTTTTATATATATACCACTTGCAATTATGTAACTGTTAACCTGAAAAAAAAACCTCGATAACTCATTATGATAGAAAAATAAACATCTTGTTTTCACCCAATCAAAATCCTCCCAATCGTCCATAATCGGGTGCACAGCTAAGTTTTACGGCAAACATTAGAAGTGTTTGCAAACTATATGGTTACAAATTTACCAGAGTTAACACACGTAAAACATACGTAATTATGCGCCAGACTACATCCCATTAAATAAAGTCAAATTGCTGTTGGCTGAATTATAGATCTTTCGCCTAAAATCTAAAATACTCTTTGTAAATGACAAATAAAGTCAGTTATACAAAACTTAATAACCTAACACGTTATAATATAACGAAATAATCTTTTTGATGCACCGAAGACCGTTTTTCATTTCTCTAAAGAGTGCAATAACACGGAGAAATAAATACACTTTTTATTTTCAAAATTACATTATTCTTCAGTCTGCTGCCTAAATAAATCTAAAATCATTAATTTTTTCCTCAGTTTAGCGAATAAGATTGTGCGTCAGAAGAACTTGCTTTATAATGATTTCTATTTTCAATTTTATCTGCATTTCAGGTACTTTTTTTCTTATCCAGGCTAAAATGATAAATCAACAAATATTGTTCCACCAGCCACCATTGGAATTTCAAATTTTTTTCCCAAGTATTTATTTTTTAGTGACAGTAAAATAACTGCAAATAAAAATATATATAATACTAAATCTTCTGTTTTCCGTTTGCTTCATAATGAAAAAACATAAATTTACTAATAGCTAAATACAAATTTCATGTAATCTTCTACAATCGCGATCACTGTCTGACAGTCACTGTCTGGTCACTGATCTGACTCTTTCAAATATAAAAGAAACATCTAAATAGTTCAGTAAATACACTAATTAGCAGGTAACCTGATTATGAAAGATTAATCCAATATCAAAAACCTTAAAAAAACTGAAAATGGGATGACGAATTAAAAAGACAATCGAAAATGTATTTCAGTAAGCAATTTTTATTCAGTAAGCAAAATATTTTCTTTTGTGGTATTAATAACGCAAAATTGCATAAATTTTCTTAAGAATAATCTTTAGTACTTAACATTTGAAACAGTAGACTTTTCTAAAAGAAATATTGGCGATATATGTAAAAAAAAAAAAAAAAAAAAAAAAAAAAAAAAGAGAGAGTGGACAATATTTGTTGATCTAAGTTCGAGGTTATAAAAGTCATAAGTTTGGGGAAAAACAAAATAGCATGTATCCGTAGTAAAGTACGCGAAAAATATTTTAAATATCTGAAATTAAATAATTTCTAATATGTGTGTGTGTGGGGGGGGGGGGGGGCAAACGTTTGCATTAAAATTTAAATATTTGACTCCACTTTTATAATATTAACTGCTATTTATGTAATATCATTATTTTTATAATTACAACTGCTAGTTTTTTCTGTAAGAGATACATAATAATAATAATAATAATAATAATAATTGTTACTCACAAGGAAGGACTCCTTAAAACGCATACTCAAAATATTTTGAAAAAGGAAATACTAATAAAATGACTCATGTATGTAAAAAGGATCGGTAAAAATACAGCGGTCGAATCGCAGTAGAAAATCCGTAAAAAAAAATATTTTTTCGAGTATTTGGCGCGAACAGGCGAACGCTCGACGCTCTTTGGCGAACCAATAGGTTTCCTCGCCAAATGCAAGAGATTGAAATGCATTTATAAATTCCTTGTTAAATATGTAATTAAATGGCTAATGATCAATGAATTTAAACTTAAACTGTGGATTAGTTTACTATTTTTGCTGTAAGCTTATATAATATATGCAAATTGCGTGTTACTTGTATTGAGCTATTTAATTTTATACGGTGTCACCGGCTGGATAAGTTTTAAGGGTATTTTAATTAAGAATGCTATCATTAAACATTTCGATATTAAATTGTTGTTTCCATGGCAATAAAACTCTCTTGTTGTCTCTGACACTAACAATATCGAAGTCAAATTGCCAATGCTCAGAATCGGACCTTAATTTGAGTTTGAAACACTTTTAATCCATTTAAATTTCATTGTAAACGGCATAAATACGATCGTTAAATTTCATTGTTACATATGTAAATGTATATGACAAAACTGCAGTTATAAATATGTATTTATTTAAGTTAAACTTACTTAAACTAACTTCGTATCAAGAGTTTAAAAAGTTTTTCTTAAAGAATATTTATCATAGTATTATTCAAAATTTTATCGTGTCGCCATCCAGCGCTAAATCGCAAAAAAATGAAATTTTCATTATTTTTTTAGGAATGCTAAATAGAGGTTCTGCCGATTTTTTTATGGATATATATATATTTATGAGAAGAATATTCTATATTTTTTTTTTCAAATAATGCTGAACATGCGCTTATGGGGAACTTCCTTGATATCATTTTATCAATTTTCAGATGCATTTTTCTTAACCTGATGCAAAAGATAAATCACCAAATATTATTTCAATTGAGTAATTCTTTAAGTATTACGAACATTCTCTTTCATGTTTAAATAAAATATATTCGTTTTTTAATATTATCATTCATTAAAATGAATTTCTTTTTTTTTCTTTTTTAAAGATTTTAAATAAAATTAGTAACAGTTTTTTGTCTTTTATTTTTCTAGGTGTAATAGTCGTTTCAATTTTTTCAACAACAAAAAACTTCGCCAAGAAATAAAATGGTAACCTTATCGTCCAAAATAACAGAACTTTCCGTCATACTTCTATAACTAATCTAGGTAGAATGATGTGTTATAGCTTAAAACCTTCCCTGAAACGATACCTATCTAACGGTATAAGTTCCGTAAAAATCCATGCAGTAGAACTCGAAATCTAGGCGTTCGGAACGAAATTTCCGTTTAGATTTTATATATATAATAGATAATAGAATAGATAATAAATTGTATATATATATATAATAGAATAGATAATAGATTATGTGTTATGAACTATCTCAAAGTTTAAAACAGATCGCATTGTTACATTACCTAATTTTAACAATATCGCGTTATGTTAGTTCCACATTCCACCACCAGGGAGCGCACTCTATTCTCAACGAAAGCGTATCTGAACGAAACTCCTTCATGCAACCTTTCCGTAGATACATGAATCGGGAGGGTGGCGGTCTTAACCAATAATTTAAGATAATTGCTGAAATTACTACGAAAGATATTTTAAAGGGGCCCTACGCGGGCCCCTAATAGAGTTAGAGGAAATCGGAAGACGGCAAAATAATCGCGGGGAAAAGTTTGCTTGGGTGCTTCGGAGCTACTTTTGGCGCGAGATCTAAGCTCTACGACCAATAGGAGCCCAGATATTTAAGGAAATATGAAGTAACAAAGTCCAAAATAATAGAATTTTCCGTACCAATTCTATAACCAATCTAGGTAGAATGATGTGTTATAGCTTAAAACCTTCCCTGGAACGATACCTATCTAACGGTATAAGTTCCGTAAAAATCCATGCGGTAGAACTCGAAATCTCGGCGTTCGGAACGAAATTTCCGTTTGGATTATATATATACTAGCAAACCCCGCGGCTTTGCTCGCGTAATATTTGAAATATGCCAAGTGATATTTATATGTCTAATTTTTATTAAAAGGTACTAACTAAATTTTTATTTTATTTTATTAAAAGGTACTTATTACTTTTAGGAATAATTAAAAAAATTACTATTTAAAACACAGTTTGATTAAACATCATTGTTACACTGCAAAAGGCAGAAATGAGACTTAAATTAATAAAATGAAATAAAATTAAATAAATAATAATTTAGAAAATATTTTGAAACTTTTATGCTCAATTAATACGCTCATTTCAGTATTCATTTGAAGTTTTGAATTTTTTAGAAACCATCTTCTTACATCTTAAAATTAACCATCATGTCAAACTCCAAGTCCTACCCCTCTCTCAACATAAAGGGCTATGTTGAAATAGGAACTGTCACCATTAATTTGCCAACATTAATTTTGAAATTGGTTTGTTATTTCCTAATATTCCACAGAAACGTAATTTAGAAAGCTTTTAAAGGCCATTTTTTAGGGCGTTTGTTGTTCCCATGAACCCCAGGTGGTAGAATCATCGGCATAAAATATATCCTGTGTAGGATCAGAGACTCTTGCATTTGATGCGCAACTATTACTTTTATATTTGATTTATATTCCCTGAAATTGTGTAGAAATCATAATTTAGGACTTTTTTAGAATGCTTTTGGCACCTCCTCTTCACTTCACCCCTTTTTAATTTGAATTTATTTTCGACAGTCCTTCGAGGTCATTTATATTTTATAAGAGACTACCATGCCACATTTAAAGTTTCTAGCCTTTTCAGTATCGCAGAAATCGCAATTTAGAAAGTTTTTAGCTACTGCAACCCTCTGGTGGTAGTGGCACAGACATAAAATATAGCTTATGTTTGAGCAGGTTCTATCACCAACAATTTGTCATCATTATTTTTTTAATTGGTTTGGTATTCGATAAGATTACGTAAAAATTGCAATTTATAACACTTTTTGCTCACTTCATCTTTTTAAATTTGAAATTTTCTTTCGACAGTTCTTAGAAAGCAGTTGCATCTTGTAAGTAAATACCATGCCATACTTCAAAGTGTTAGACCCTTCAGTTATGAAAAAAACGCAAATTAGAACATGTTTTGCCTTTTCAACCCTCAGATGGTAGTGACAGCAACATAAAATATAAAGTATGTTATAGACGGGACTGTCACCATTGATTTGCAACGATTACTTTTGAATTAGCTTTGGAATTTCCTGAGATTGAGTAGAAATCGCAATTTAAAACGTTTTTAGAACGCTTTTCGCGCATTTTCACCCCTTTTTAAATTTTCAATTTTTTCGAAACTGTTCTTAAAGATCATTTATATGTAATAAATATGTACCTTTCCTAATTTTAAGTTGCTAGCCCCTACCGATCACAAAAATCGAAATTTGGAACGCTTTTTTGCTCCTGCAACGTCTAGGTGATAGTGATACCGACTTAAAATAGCGTCTATGTTAGAGCAGAGGCTGTCAGCATCAATTTCTTACCATTACTTTTGAAATCAGTTTGATTCTTCCTGAGATATTGGTGACAAATCGGCATTTAGAACGTTTTTAGAACGCTTTTCGCTCATTTTGCTCCTGCATCTCCTCTGGGGTAGTGGAAACAGATATAAAATGTAGCCTATCTTAGAGCAAGATCTGTCCTCATCATTTTTAAACCATTATATTTGAAATCGGTTCAGTATTTCCTGAGATTGCTAAAATCGCAATTTAGAACGTTTTTTACAACGCTTTTTGCGCATTTTGACCCATCTTTTAAATTTCGACTTTTTTAGGAAATGTCCATAGAGATCATTGATGTTTTATAACTAACTACCATTCTAAATTTCACGATTCAAGGCCCTTCGGTCACGCAAAAACCGCAATTTAGAACGTTTTTCTCCTGCACCCCGTTTGGGGTAGTGGCACCGACATAAAACATAGCCTATGTTGGAGCAAGGGTTTTCACCATCATTTTGACACCATTATTTTTTTAATCGGTTAGGTATTTCCTGTGATTGTGTAGAAATCACCATTTAGAACGTTTTTTAGATCGCTTTTCGCGCATTTTCACCCCTTTTAAATTTCGAATTGTTTAAGAACTGTTCTTAGAAATCCTTTATATCTAATAAGTAGCTGATACTTCAAATTTCATATTTCTAGGCCCTTCAATAACACATAAATCTCATTTTTAGAACGTTTTTTGCTCCTACACCCCCTTTGGGGTAGTGGCACCGACATAAAACATCGCCTATCTTGGAGCAAATGTTGTCACTATCATTTTGACACCAATATTTTTTAATTCGGTTTGGTATTTCCTGAGATTATGTAGAAACTACCATTTAGAACGTTTTTTAGAACGCTGTTTGTGCATTTTCACCCCTTTTAAATTTCGAATTGTTTATGAACTGTTCTTAGACATCATTTATATCTTATAGGTAACTAATATTCCAAATTTCATATTTCTAGGGCCTTCAGTAACGCAAAAATCGCATTTTTAGAACGTTTTTTGCTCCTGCACCCCCTTTGGGGTAGTGCCACCGACATAAGATATAGCCTATGTTCTAAGTTGGACTAACACCATCATTTTGATACCATTACTTTTAAAATCGGTTTGGTATTTCCTGAGATTATGTAGAAAATACCATTTAGAACGTTTTTTAGAACGCTTTTTGTGCATTTTCATCCCTTTTAAATTTCGAATTGTTTAAGAACTCTTCTTAGACATCATTTATATCTTATAAGTAACTAATATTCCAAATTTCATATTTATAGGCCCTTCAGTAACGCAAAAATCGCATTTTTAGAACGTTTTTTGCTCCTGCACCCCCTTTGGGGTAGTGCCACCGACATAAAATATAGCCTATGTTCTAAGTTGGACTAACACCATCATTTTGATGCCATTACTTTTGGAATCGGTTCGGTAGTTCCTGAGCTTACCTCCTACAAATAAACAATTTTTTCCTCTTTATAATAGGAGTATAGATAATAGATAATTTTATATGATTTTATCTCATTTTAATTGTTTTGTATGTTTTTAATAAGTGTATTAAAGTCTGTCTACTGTTTCCTATTTAAATATTTTGAATTCAGACGTTAAAATGTATATATATCTTAGAAGTGATTACGTGTTAAAAATCAGGAAAATATTGAAAATTACATCATAAAAACTACAGTTACACGTGAATTTTAAAAGGGTAAGAAAATAAATACTAAATTCATTATTATGCGTTAAAAGTCACAAATGAAGGAAATTACGTCATATTTAAAAAGGCCAACCAAATGAAAGTTGGCAAAACACTTTAAATTAAAAAATATATTTGCACGAGACGTTTATTTCATAAATTGAGATAATCTTTTCAACTATTATCGTGAATTCTAAGACAGCACAAATAATATTTCCTTTCTAGCAACAAAAGAATTTTCATGAGAATATTAAAAAGATAAAGGACACTTTGGCGAATATTACATCAGATTTAAAACGATACATTTAAAAGAACTTTCTCATAGCGGTGTTAAAAATTACCGAGAGACAAAGACTCTGTGTTCATTTAACATTCGCTTATTTTCAAATTTTTAACTAATTTTTAACACTTTCCAACAAAGTTGAAAAGTGTCTTTGATTTCGGTTTGTCTTTTCGCGCTCTAACTCTCGTAAATATACTTGGATCGCACTGAAATTTTTGGTTATTGACGTTTAGCCTAGCACGAACCCTATTTCAAATGAAATTTGTAGCATGTTTAGTTCATTTACAGGGACAGTCAAAAGTATTCCGTTCCATTACGGCCAATGGTAAAAGATCATTTCAAATGAATTTTAAAGATGTTACACCCTTTCAAACTTAATAAGAAATATAATGCATTTACGAAGTGCACTAAAATATGCAGAATATTCTGCAGCATATGCGGTGCAACGAATAGTTACTATTCATTTACAGGACTACACAAAAGAATTCCATTACAAATGGTATAGGGGGAAATTGTTTGCGGCGTATTTTAATTATACAAATTGATATATAATAAAATTGATATACGTCGGTGAGGCTCACTTAAGTTATTTGATGTATAATACGAAGTGCATAGCATTTACAGGAACATACAAAACATTTCAAACAAGTATTTTATATCCGAAGTACTGTATATTAGCGGCAAAGGCAGGGAATGCCTTTTTAATTATGATATGCGCGTTTAAGTTTCACTATATTTATGCATACTATATGGTGCGTGTAAATGTTATAGTTGATATACAGGGCTACGCAAAAGAATTCGTAAAGGTTACTAAGTATGACCGTAAATTGCTGAAAGGTGGGTTTAAAATGTGTTATGCTGATTATTATGCTGTGTTATGAACTGCATGCAGTTTTCTATGAACTGTTTGTAGAATATTGATAAAATGATATACAGGGCCACGCAAAGAATTGGATGCATGGCCGCCTATAGATGATAAACTCTGGAAATGCGATTTCAGTAGTTTTAAGAGTGATTTAGTTTGAATTAAAGTTTAGTTAAATAGTGGCGTGTAATAAAGGTACTTGGTAAACAACAGGGCTATACAAAAGTACTGAAGTATGTTTACATCTATTAGTCTAAATTGCTGAAAGAGAAATTTCAACCTGTTATGTGTTTTCTTGATAAACTAAATTTTCTATTACATAGTATATATATCAGCCTACAGATCAAATACACGGCTGTTCGGAAGAATTGGAATAAATATTTGGCTATGGATGGTAACTGCTGAAATCAGTTTTTTGAATGTTTAGTTAGTTATCTTATTTACCTTGTTTCCCTAAATAACGATGTTTTGTTAAAGC
This sequence comes from Maratus speciosus, assembly GCA_963932465.1. NCBI lineage: Eukaryota > Metazoa > Arthropoda > Arachnida > Araneae > Salticidae > Maratus > Maratus speciosus. The sequence continues at coordinate 386,477,990 of OZ010786.1, forward strand.
TTTCAGGGGTGTTGGAAAGTGTTTCATTATCTGTGCCGTACGCATGATTTTTCTTTCTTGTTTTAAATCAAAGACGAAAACGGCCATTGTATCTCTTAGCAGTGGCTGATTTCGTCTTAAAAATCTCCTATCAAAGGAAAATGAATGAAAACCCGTTTACAGGGAGACCGTCACTGTTTTTTTAAATTATAATTCAAACTTTTTAAGGCCGATGAAATTAGCATGCTTTTAGAATCTGGGGTGTCTGAACGGGGGTTGGCGAGCGTAGCTTGTAGGGCCCCCTAGTGTTACATATATTAAATATCAATCAAATTTTTAGAATTTATGTGTCTGTAAGATTGCAGTTTTCATTTACCCATTTATATATTTTAATTGAAAATTACGAGACAACAATAGTATTTTTTTAACTGTAAATTTTAAAGTTAACAAAGACGGAATCGTAATTTATTAATTTATTTTTTATAGGCTCAAAATGAATATAAAATGATTAAATGCCTGAGTTAATTAGTAATTTCACAAGCTGTATATTACCTTGCTCAAAAACGATTAAAAATATATATATATGTTTTTAATTATTATTTTTATGTCCATACGTATACTTCTTCATGAGGACGCGAAAATCTTCATTTTAGAAAAAAAAATGACAAAAATATCTGTTTTCTAATTTTTTGCTTAAAATGTATCAAGACATTTCTGGTATATTCAGTCGGAATTACGTAAAGGTACAATAATTATAAATCTCTGATAAAGGGCTTTTATTGCATCCCTTTTTCAGTATGTTCAAACTGGCAAAACTACATCATTCATGTTTTTAAATTTACTCGATATTTCTTATCCATATTCCTTATTGTGTTTTTTATTAAATTAAGGATTGGATTTGAAATGAAAATAGCTTATATGATTTTAATTAATTTTCAGCAGTGAAATTACGCTCGAAATTATTGAATATATAATACGTGATTTATCACATTGCTAACGAAGCGTAGAACCAACAATGTGAAAAATGTCCATGCCGGGAACGAACCCGGAACCCTTGGAATAGCACTCCAAGCGCTCTACCATTTAAGCTACTAGGACGATGCCCAGCTTTGCATTTCCCATATATGTTGGCAAGACTGCAACTGCAGCACAAGATTGAATAATCTTCATGAGCATACAATCCTGCGGCCAGACATGAGACACAAAAAACGCAGGATTGTGTGCTCATGAAGATTAATCTCTCTTGTGCTGAAGTTGGTGGCCTTACCAACATATGTGGGAAATGCAAAGCTGGGCATCGTCCTCGTAGCTTAAATGGTAGAGCACTTGGAGGGCTGTTCCGGGTTCGATTCCCGGCTTGGACATTTTTCACATTGTTGGTTCTACGCTTCGTTAGCAATGTGATAAATCACGTATTATATATTTAGAAATAGTTTTTTTTAAAATAAAAATGTTAAGTAAAATAGCATACTTTTACATATGCCACGACATTTATTTTTTTTCTCATTATTTACCGTATATCATAGTATAAAGCATACTTTTGAAAAAGTAAAATTGATCAAAATTTACACGTGTGCGTTATAACCATGTATATAAACGAAGACTTAAAAACTGAACATAAACATTATCATTTCTATATTAATAAAGAAGAGAAGTAACCGTGATTTTTTGAATGAAACAGGTTGCAATTCTAAATGCTCTGTGGGGAATCATGAAAACATGTGTTAGAACAAAGTTAGAAACAAACAAAAGAACATGATAACAAAGTTAGAAAAGTTAAATTTAATAATTTCTTTTCTGGTGCAAATCTTCCTTAATCATAAGTGAGATATAATATATCCCACCGCCCCTCAAGCGGTTAAGGATCAACTTAATTACTTAAAATCTGTTGCTGTCAAAAGAAGTCTTCTGTTATCAATGATAGTCTGAAAAAATTCGATAGTAAATCTTCTCTTTCTGCATCTGTCAAAACCAAAAATGATAATTTATTTTGGATTTTTATCCTCCTTTATGTTTCAAGTTACGTTTTTTTAAACTTTAATGTTATCTTTAAACTTGTTAATCAATTCATGTGCTTCACTAAATCTCCGGTTCCTCATCATCGTAAATGGATAATTTATAATGTTCCTTGTAGTGGTTCTGTCTTATCTTATACTGATGAAACGAAAAGAAGTCTAGAAATTATGTTAAAAGAGTCTCCGGTACCTCATTTTCATAAATGGATAATTTATAATGTTCCTTGTCGCGGTTGTCTCTTATCTTACATATTGATGAAACTAAAAGAAATATCGAAATACGCTTAAAAGAACACACTTAAAAGAATCCGTGCCATCAAAATTTGTTCAGATTCTTCAGCCCTTAAGGATCAACTTAATTACTTAAAATCTGTTGCTATCAAAAGAGATTTCAACCCTTCTGTTTTCAATGATACTCTGAAGAAATTTGATAGACCCTCTAATAAATCTTCCGTTTCTACATCTGTCAAAACCAAATCTGATAAACTTTTGAATTTTTATCCTACTTTATGTTTCAAGTCACGGCTTTTTGTTTTATATTGGTGAAACTAAAAGAAGTCTCGAAATCCGCTTAAAAGAACACTCTCGTTATGTAAGTAACGAATTAATTTTTAAATCTTCTATTGTCATGATTTCTTGGGATTCCTGCCCTAGTTTTAATTTTCATAATGCAAACATTACCTTTAATGCCAATAGCACCTCAGAATTGGGCTTTCGAAAATTTAATTAGTTATCTTAATCGAGAAATTATTGTTAATGAAAAATCCACCATGCTCTCTGCAGACTGGAAAAACTTTTTCAGTCATACAATATAATTGGAATAATTTTTTTTATTTTTTTTTTATAATTATTAATATTAGTTTGTGGTACTATACAATTTTTATACAGGGTGATTTTTCTAAAAAAGTTTAAAAAATGACATGGTAAATGAGACATACAACAAGGATGAAAAATCACATACGGATTTCAGGGTCGCAAACCACTTATTTAGTCATAATTCCAGTGTGTTTCGTCCTAACTCAATTTGGGTTGACAGTAATAACTTTCATAAAAACGGAAGTATGTTATAATAAAACATTTAACAAACATTCTCATCTTTGTTGTAAATGTAGTAACATCAAACAAAAGTGATAGAAGTTTGCATTATTAGTGTCAGCAGTATGCAGCTGAGGCCCCACATTTTGAACTGTGATTATCAATTCATACGGTATCATCGGCTGTTTGAGCAACATGTTTTTACAGATCTTTTCCTGATGTAATCACATTTCACACAAAACAAGGAACATATAGGTGCATTTTCATTACAATGTTTTTATTTTTCTCGAAATTATTACCGCCAACCCCGGTTCAGTCAGGATGAAACACATTGTATTTGTGACTCAATAAGTGGTTTGCGTCCCTATGTTCCTATGTTATTTTCTATCCTTGCTGTATGCCTGATTTGCCATGTCATTTTGTAAACTTTTCTTTTTCTTAATCAACCTGTAATTGCATGAAGTTCATTTTTATCATTTTTATAACTTTTTAATCTTATTTGAATTTGTTTTATACTTTTACCTTAATTATTATTATTATTATTATATCTGTTTTAATTCTGTAATTTTATATTTGGATTCTTCTCCCCTCCTTATTTTTCATATATATTCGTGTGTTTTCTTTTAATTTATTAATTGTGTCTTTACTGATTTTGCTTCATAATTATCCTTCTATTTTGTGTTATTTTGATTGGGTAATACCCTAGTGTGACAGGCTGATGCTTCTTGGCTACGTATTGGCTGCTTTTTTTTTTTTTTTTCAATTTATCCCTTTCCATTCCTTAACCTTTCTGTCTTGAGCTTGATTTCAAAGTAATAGCACTTGTTATTTGCGCCTGATGAAGAAAGGCAAAGTTCTTTCGAAAGGCCTTGCAGTTCTATTTTTATTTATTTATTTATTTATTTATTTATTTATTTATTTATTTATTTATTTGTAGTGTTTTTAAGATTCTAAGCAATTCTAAGCAATACAAAAACAGTATTTCATATTCTAAAATTTAACAGTTGAAATATAGATAAATGTAATTTATTAATTTGCTTTATAAAAAATAAAAAACTGCACAAAATAGTAATTAATTAAGCTGAGTAAATGAGTAATCTGATAAAAGGTAATTTATGTCTTGCTTACAAACTCTTAAAAAGTTTATTCTGTTTTCTCGGAATATCTTATTAATTTTATGTTCATGCATTTGCTTTTATAACGCGACTTCCTAACTAAATAAGATTATCAAGAAAGGAAAACTGGAAGCTTGTAAACCATAATGTTGTTCTCAAGGGAATAATGATATTTTTCTGCAATACATTAAAACACTTTAAATGCTCCACATGAGAAGATATTTACGAAAACCTAGAATTAAATTATGTGTGTCTTACAGATGCAAAGAACAAATTACTTTATGAATATTAAGGTAAGTATAAAAAATAGGTAGAAAGTAAGTTTTTTGTCGCACCAATGGATATTCGACAAATAAATTTGGTATACATAATTAAATAATCTAATGGGTTTTACAAACATGTATATTGTTACAAAAAATACTATTATAAAATGGTGTATATTTATTAGCACTTAATCAATGTGCAGCTATTAGATTGTATTAAAAATACGGGTCATTCCTTCAGAAAAGTACATATATAGTACTACACTTTCTGAGAAAAAATTAATTAAGTGAGAAAATATGTTTTTATACTGCTTTAGACTTGCCTAAAATCAAGCTGTATTGCCCTTGAATCCTGAGAATTTTTTTTATTGAAATTGCATTTTGATAGAAAATGAGCAGAGTGTTAACCGCAGTATCTAAGTCCTTTGGTGTGGCTTCAAATATAAATAAAATCACAAAATAGTTCATTTTGAAAAACAGTTCCATTTGTTCATTCAACTTGAATGTTAAATCTAAATAATAATGACATGTGCATGTACATCCTGCCTTTGCTGGGATTTTCATTATCATTGTCAACATACAAATTTTTCGAAGATTAATCTTAATTCCGCCAGTTTCCCCTTCCTCCAACTAGTTTTTTTTTATACTTACTTAGTACATTAAAACAGGAAAAAATATACATACATTCACTGGTAAAAGAGAGCATCTTTACGACCGAAAGGGAGACAGAAAAACCTGTTCGGAACGATACCACTTTCGGACAAACAACATAACAAGATTTTTGAGGCTAAAGTTTTAGCCAGATTCCCAACACATTTTTACATTACGTAAATGTTATGATCACAACCATGATGTCCACGGAATCGGTTAAGGGGTCTCACGGCTCTTAAAATTGAACAAAATTTAAAAAAAATGACCATTTTCAACATTTAATATAATAAAATGTGTATGATTTAAAAACACAATTTTAATTAGGATGAAAGATATAAGTATGTTCTTTGATTTCATGTATTTGAAAAATTGCAAGATGCCGAATTAGCATTTATAGGGGGTTCCAAACTGTTAGACATTTAGATTAATATTAACACAATTATTCTAATTGGTAAACAAATCATATTAGATGTAAATTTCCAACTGGGCGAAAAATGTCCGGACCAGGATTCAAACCCGGAACCTCCTGGCTGAAGCCGCCAGTGCTCTGCCATCTGAGCTATCCCGGACGATTCTGGTCGAACTTTTTCACCCAGCTAACCTTGATGATTTCAGCATCTGGTCTGAAACGTGGTTCAGCTCAACAGAATAAATCACAGGTAATGGAACTCCAGAAATCGCTGGATACGAAATTACACTAGATTAATATTAACACAATTATATAATTATATATTATAATTGTGTTAATATTAATCTAGTGTAATTTCGTATCCAGCGATTTCTGGAGTTCCATTACCTGTGATTTATTCTGTTGAGCTGAACCACGTTTCAGACCAGATGCTGAAATCATCAAGGTTAGCTGGGTGAAAAAGTTCGACAGAATCGTCCGGGATAGCTCAGATGGCAGAGCACTGGCGGCTTCATCCAGGAGGTCCCGGGTTTGAATCCTGGTCCGGACATTTTTCGCCCAGTTGGAAATTTACATCTAATATGTTAGACATTTGTCGAGCAGAAAATTGATATGACAGCTTACTCGCAGGATTACAAAATAAATTTTGAAACTAGAATTATTTTTTTTGTGCCTAATTACACTTAAGATTATAATAATTACCCTGAATCTAAATAAATTTGTATTTAAAGCATTTTTATATTTTTAATACAAAGTTGTATTTAGCTAATACAAAGTTTTGAAAATTACAGCTATATAATTACCTAAAAAAATATTTTTTTGAACTATAAAAAGGAAATTTTCGGTTCAGTTTATATAGACTAACATTAAACATACGTTTTGAAAATTTTATGAAAAATATTCAGAAGTTTTTGAAATATCCTGTGCGTTATGCCCAAAACCGTCATTTGGAAAAAAATGACTTCAGGAAATGCCACTTCAGCTATTGCTCGGGTATAATTCTAAAGACCATAATTTCTTTTCTAAGTAGAATTTTAAGGAAATAATTATATCAAAATGTTCAGAAAAGATAGGAGTGTAACATCTAAAAAAATAAGAAATTTGAAAATTTTGATGCTTTAAGAGTCATGAGCTATTATAAAGCTTAAGCTATTTAGAAAGTATTAATTTTCTGTCAACGGGCATGTTTCAATTTCTTGTGACAGTAGTTATTTATCAAACAAAAATATAAATAAACAAAATTACCATTTGAAACTGTAACTCATATTACCTTTTAAAAGCACTGAATTAAAAATAAATAATAAATCCTTAACAAAAGGCTTTAAATCAACTGTACAGACTCAGCAATATGTATAAACTAGGACTGTGGTAGGCTAAGGTTATAATTTGTTAGGCTCTATAGACACAGTATTTATTATGAAAAATTAATCTATTTTTAATTATTTACATGTATTGTTTGGTTATACTACACTAAATTTCCATTATAATGATATTTTATATTTACAATTATTTATTTTAACAAATATTCTGTGGAATTATTTTGTAATTTTTCAGAAAAATTATCTATTAGATAAAGTAACATAAAACTGTGCACCTTATTATTAATTGCTTCTTAAAGCCAGAATTTGCAACAGAATTTAATGAAACTTTCCGTAAATACTCAGCACTTGTACTTGTAAAATAAAATCATTGTAAATACTAAATGTATTGTGAGTGACATTTTTATTTATAAATTACTTTCCTGAAAAAATGAAATCACCAGGTATTACACAACCGGCAGGGTAATAGTAACCCACTGGTGGGGAAAGATAGCATGGATATCAAATTTTGAAATTGTTTAGGCTTGCTATTGATAAGCAATAAAATATGTTATTTCGCAATTTTAACTAAGCAACTTAACGAAAAATATTTAAATTATGAGCACTTGTCCTTGTACAATAACATCATTGCAAATACTATATGATTTGTGAAACAGATTTGCATACATAAATTAATTTCTAGAAAAAGTCAAAGCACCAGGTTTTGAACAACCACAAGTGCAATAATACCCCATTTGTGGTGAAAGACTGAATAAATATGAAATTTGACAGGCTTTAGGCCTTCAATTGATAAATAACAAAATATTTTATTTCACAATTTTAACCAAGGAATTTAACTAACAATATTTAAATTATAAGTTTAATAAATTAATACTCAAACACAAATGTACAATTACCTATATTACAATTTAAGAAGTTGAGAAATAATATATTAAATTTAAAAAATCAAAAAACCCGACTGCGTAAAAAGCGAACTAATTAATTATTTCTCATCAATGTGAAACTATTTTTTATGTAACTTACCATTTTTTTCTTATTTACGTATATTGATGACTTTTAAGCTGTGTTTAATTGTTGGTTCCTATCTATAAACACTATTTTGATTAGGCCTATATAGATGTCTATGATGGTTAGAGTTGCACTAAAGCTAGAGATCCTTCCTACACAACTTCCATGTGGTGTAATATTTAAACGGAGCATCTGATTGTAAAATAGTCAATGAAACATCGTCTTCATTTTGAAAGACCTATCCAATGATGTGCCACACAATAGGGTGCGTAAAAAAATTTTCGTCTCTACCGCCATTTTGTATTTTACGTCCACCATTTTGAATTTATAAAAACAAAACCCAGCCTATAACCATCGGACGGTTAAGACGAATCGATAGAGGCCTTATTCATTAAAATCCATGCAGCTGTTGGGATGTTTCGATGGTATAAAGAAATCCACATACACAGATACCCGTGAAACACTACCCTTCTTGGCAGTCGGGTAAAAAAAGTTCATCTCTTAATCAGTTTTAGAAATATTTGAATTCTTCATGTCTAGGTATCTAGGTATGTCTACTATATTTTCTTGAAGCTTTGTATACCAACTCTTCGAGCATTGTTTTCCAATATCAACTTTTATGGTACGCAGGATATTTGGCTTTAATCCAACAGAATGAGGGTTGGAAAGGAAACTATAAAAAAAAAAAAATGTTCCTTGTAATTCTTGCCGCACTTTCATTGGGAGATATGAATCCTCATTAATTAATACACGATTTTTAATCTTCCAACTGAGAGAAAAGGTGTCCAGGCCGATATTTAAACCGAGGACCACTTTGCTTAAGCTGACAATACTCTGCCAACTGAGCTGTCGTGGACAAATCTAGCGAATACACAATTCAAACAGAAACCTTATTTAATATGACATCTGGTCTAATATCTGAATCAACTCAACATAATAAATCGGAGGTAATTAAAACTCCAAGAAACGATGGATACGTAATTACAATGATTAGTTTTTAACACGATTATTCTAATTGGGATACAAATCGCACAAGTTGTAAGTTTTCTACTGATTGGAAAATACACCAACTTTCTCGAATCCTGTCCTGGAAACTTTTCATTCATTTGGAAAATTACAACACGTGTGATTTATTTACCAATTAGAATAATTGTGTTAAAAATAAAGCTCATTAAATATGTTACATACAATAACTGTGCTAAGTGACCGAAACTTTTGTACGTCCTCTCCAATCGTTTCTTTGTGACGCTGTACGTCCTAAACTTTCGGCCTAACTTTGATTGATGATTATAAAATTCAGTACAATAATTTCTGCCATAGGCAGCTTGTTTCGCGTAAAAAAGATCTGATACACACCGTGCGCTTGAAGAACAATTATAAATCCTAAGTGCTATAGACTTAACATTAAAAGCTTACCTTGAACCCCGCCCGCGTGTGATTCTGAACATAATTTAGAATATCTGATGTTTCATGTACACTGTAAAAAAAATTGTATATACAGGGGATTTTATGTGAAACTTCTGTTTTTAACGAACTTTTTGTTTTGAGTGAAAATCGTACATTTTTCAGGAATGAAGGAAAATTTTCCTTTTTATTCTTCCTCCTTAAATATTAAAAACAAAAATGTTCCTTCAAAGAAAGGCAAAAGGGAAATGGCCATTTAAATTTTCGTAATTGAAAATTTTCCTGTAACTAATTTGTTGTATATGGTTAGGTGGTGTAGGAGACAGAGCATTCACCTTCTAATTATGTGTATTGAGGTTGAAATCCTGCAGAAGGTAAGGCAGTTAAAAATGGTTGTGATAATATGCTGTTCCTTATAAATGTGTATTAGTACATATAATTATTATATAGATTACTTTTTAATATTGCACTTATTTCTAAAATATGAAAAACCCCGTTTTTAATAACGGAAATTTTCCATCTTGAAAACGGGGAAATACGAAAATGGAAGTTTTGAGGGGGGGGGGGAAGAGAATACACAGTAATTTTTCTGCCACTAGATTTTTTTTTTCAAGGAATTTGTTTTTACCGTGTAGAACACTCTGCTCTATGGTCAAGAACAGTTTTAAATGCATCTAAACCTAATAACCACAATGCAAAGTATGACTACTTGGTTTTTAGAGCACGAAATCTGACTTTCACCAAGCACAACATGTCAAAAAGTTTTTTTACCAATTCTTATAAAATAAATAATTGATAACAACCGGCTTACAAAATTAAAGATTTAAAAATATAGTGAGCACATGAAAGTTAATAATGACTAGAATTTGTGCGTAGCTCATTTTTTATTGATTCCTGAAAAATATGAAATATGTGACTTACCATATATACTCGCGTATAAGCCGACCACCATACTTTGAAGGACAAAATAAATGTAAAATTCTTAAACCGCTCATAAGCCGACCTAAAAAAAATCCCTTTATGTTTTCCGACAAAAATCACATTTTTAAGGAAATACTAAACAAACAAAAATAATTATATAAAAAAAACAAGCATAAAACGAATCTTTTAAATATGAAATCACTAACAGAATCTCCAAAAAGCTCGATGAAGTCCCGTTTCATTGCTTCCTCGTCATAAAAATCGGATTCAGTATATGATGAATTTTTCTCAGAACTTTCGTAAATAAAATCGTCCGCAGTGACATTTAAGGGATTGCTAATAAAATACTTTTTTAAATGATTTCACAATAAACTTTGTTGGAATTGATATCCACGCCTCGTTAACCCAAGATGCGATAATATCAAACCCACTTTTTTCAAATTGTCCTTCCTCCTTTATTTTCTGCACATCTTGCGAAGACATCCTCTAAATATAGATTTTTCGCCATCTATCTTTAAACAAGTTGTTGATGCAAACATCAAGTGAAGGATTTAGATGCAAAATTCATTCTCCACTTCACCTAGTTTTGAGAAAAATGCAAAACTGATTATTATTAATAAACATGATATATTGGCACAATTTTTTAGATATATTTGTTACCATAACAACTAATTACACATAGTTATAAACCTGTAATAATTCTGGTAAAGCTAGAAAAATAAATTTGAATACGCAAAATGTGAGCTTTTTAGCAAACTTTTGTGAGTAAAGTTAGTCCTAAACCAAAATACTTATGAATTTAAAACAAGAACAAAAAAAAGGGAAAATTCTGAACATTAGTTTTCATTGTGTTATTTTGGAGGGTAATAAAGAAATCAAAACGCAAAAAACATTTATTAAAAATAATTTGTGCAACACATTTACCATTAGATATGGCTCAACTTCTAAACTGTCATTAAACTAGTGAAAAAATTTTTTTACACCACTTCTTACTTCTGTTTTTGGCTCACATGGTTCATCCGAGATTTTCAGCATTTTTTTCAGCCAAAATATTTTCATTATGGTAAAATCACTATTACAGTCCGATTCGCCTTAAAAAGACGAACACGGTCATATGAATAACTCAATACCTTAAAAGAGTGGATAATACAACGTTTGCATCTGCACCATTCAATTATTTCCAACATTGGTGATTGTCCATCTCGTTTAATAATCATAGACAAATGAAATTTTTCAACTTTTTCTTTCTCTTAACCGGTCGTAGAAGCACTAAATGTACTCCATACAAGCATAACTGATTTCTTAGATACCGCTCCGGGTTTTTTGCTCCACACATTTTCCAGCCAATCCATGGTTTCTCTTTTATCCATCCATCCATTATTTTATGGTCGGATGGTTACCCCATCTGGAAATCTTACATTGGATAGAATATTTTCCCTCTTAAATATAATGAACAGGGCGATTTAGAGCCATCTGTTAAGTAAGATAAAACAACTGTGTTTTCTAGTGACCATGTAGCGTAGAACTATTCTCCCTAAATCTAATCCGCGTATAAACCGACTTCCCCTTTTCAAAAGACAATTTTAGGTCAAAATTGTTCGGCTTATACATGAGTATATACGGTATGTAGGTTTTGAAAGAACCTTTATCAGTTTCGAAAAATAGCAAACATAAAACAAAAAACTTATAAAGTAAATTTTATGTTGCATAAATTACACATATATATATTTGTTTGTCATTAACAAAAAGGCACTAACGAGCTAACTCGTGATAATTATTCACCGTTTACAAAAAACTGAAAAATTCGAAAATATGGAAACGTGTGTTAAATATGTTCTTTGTTCTTCTTTATTAAAATCCTTTATAATTAAACATCTCATTAAAACTGAAAAAAGTATAACAGGATATATAAAAGGATAGAAAACTGCAAATAAAATTTTAAGTTTACCAGTTAAATAGTTGTAAAAAAAAAAAAAAAAAAAAAAAAAAAAAATAGTTTACTGGAGAAAACACGGGGTGTCCCAACACTCCCTATAACATTTTAAAATCCAATATAAAAACAAGTTATCGTCATACAGGAATGCGGTTTGGACTAAAAGGCTTCTCACGAAGAAACGTTTTCTTAACTGTATAAACAAAATTAGTTCCAAATTTCAGTCATAGATGGTGCTACTCGTCCGAACGCTTGGTTTCAAACATGCGTTTTTTTCTGATTTTCCGATTAGTTTCGATTTGGTTTCGAAGTACCGTTGCGCCATCAATGATAGAAGTTTGGAACTAATTATTTTCAAATCTCTTGAAGCAAACTTTTCATCGTGAGAAGTATTTTAGTGCAAATGGCACTCTTGTACGACAGTTGCTTGATTTTTTATCGAAATTTAAAATGTGCAGGGATTTTTCGGACACCTTGTATTAGTTCAATAAACGTTATATCAAACGCTTTTGAAAAGCAAAACAATCGGCAAAGAGTAGAGCAATGTAAAGAAACATAATTCAAATATGCATATAAATCACAAGAAAAATGATTTATTAGGTGACAGTTAAAGAACTAAGTCAAAAATAATGTAGTTACATGTTCGGAAAATAGCTTTACATTAAAAAATTTGGATAATAATGGTTTATTCATTTACCACCCTAATAAAAATGATAAAAATATTTAAAAGCATCTGTTTCATAGATATACAAGCGAATTATTCAAGCAAATATTCAATAACCTTCCGCAGAAAAGGGAATTATTTTTATTTAAAAATTCGGATGTATACATAAATAACCACATAAGCCATTTTATTTACAAGAAAGTTGAAGAAGTTAGAAGAAAATGAAATTTCCTCTTCATAAACATAGCTTTTCTAGCAGAAAACTTGGGAGTTAATGTTTTATTCATCTACCAGCAAAGTAAAAGGGTAATAATATATAATAGCATCTGGGCTTCGTCGATATACCGACGAATTATTGAAGCAAATATGCACACAACTTCTGCAGAAAAAAGAAAACGTTTATATTTTTCTGGGATTCTTCCGTTACGAAAGTAAAAAATAGATCATTGCTTGCGGCTTTCTGCTATGTCAGGCTGTAACAAAAGATCGATTCTTTTCCCAGATTGGCGGATGAAGTTACAATCTTGTCAAAGTTTCCAAGTGATATAAATAAAACTTGAATTTCTTCCGACACTTTTACATGTTTTCTGGTATTTATAGATTCAATTGTGCTGATAGATAATATTTTGCTTGATAAAAAATTATGCATGCGAGTGCATCTATGTTTCTGCCAAATTATCTATTTGTCAATCGATCGGTCAATCAATGTTTTTTTTTTTTAATTTTCTCTAGTCCTTTTTACTTTTTAGTAGCTTCTTAAGAAAGTTTCTGTTAAGCCTTTGTGATCCACCAACTCCGTTTTGAAAAATGATAGTTACTCAGATGTTAGAATACATCATTGTAAATAAGAATAAATGTAAAATAAAAGAGAAAAAAATAAACATGTTTTCATGAAAATTCATATAACTGTTGAAAAAAATACATTTTTTAAATGCACTAAAAACAGAAATGGAAATTTCGCCAAATTAACCAGCTATCGTCAATTTGGCTCCATATATGACAAGTTATTTTCGTCAACAAATTTCGCAATATTTCGCCAATTTTGCCAAAATTTATATCTTTTGTGGTAATTTTGCCATTAGTACTTTTCAACAAATACTGTTGAAGCTGATACTGATTTCTGCATAGGAAGTAATCCCTCCCCCCTCCCTTCCCCTCTTAGGGATTGAATTTTAGAAAATCTATAACGTGCAGACGATTATGAAACGAGAATCCGTTTGCAGTTAAGCTAATATAAATAGTTCGGCATTTGTTTCCGGCAGGAATCAAAGCTGTATAGCCTTTTTTTAAAAACTGTATCGTAATTTACTCACTTTTATGATTTTTAAAATAATTTCCAAGCATGAATTTCCTATTAAATCTATCTCTATCACGTGCAGACAATTATGAAAGATAAATCATAATTTCACTAATATAAATAGTTCGGCATTTATTTTCGGCTGATATCTCATTGAACTTCCTCAATAAAATAAAAAAATATGAATAAAACAGAAATTTAACAGGCATGTAATCGTACTACGCACTTAACTGATCAGAATTTAAAAAGACTGCTGAAAGTAACAAAATCTTTGGCAGTTTCTTCGGCTATTAACTTATAAAAAAAACTATCGCTTTTAATAAATTTAAAAACTTTATTTGAATTCCGGATTGATACTTTCAAATAAAAGTACTTTTTGCTATTTTCTTTGGGTAATCTGAAAAATATACAGGGTGTTCCAAAATTCGACCGATCAATTAACCCCTTGAGGACGAGCGACCGGTATACTTGACGAGTAAGGTGCTCAGAATCAGTAATTATTCTCACCAATAAATTTTTATTGTAAATTTTGCCTTATTTAATCCGAACATTTTCCCGATTCAATTAAGCAAAAATTTCTGTTTTAAAAAACCGGTGACAAAAGATTAAAAATTCCGTAAAAGACGCTCGTCCCGAAAGGGTTAAGAGGGGTGATAAGAGACATCAAGAGAACGAAAAATCACCGTAGAACATGGGGTCGCAAACCACGTAATTAATCAAAAATACAGGGTGTTCTGCTCTAATTCAATTTGCGTTTGACGGCAATAACTTTCACAAAACTGAAATACAGGGTCATCGAAAAATAATGCCTAGATTTAAAAAAATCATAACATCGAAACCTTTTATGTTTAATGAGTAATTCTTTCAATACACGATAACTGGTGAACGCAAGTTTGGTTTTAGCTCACCAGAATTCGTTTGCGTGTCTGCGCGGATTAGTTGCGCAGACATCAAGGCCAGCCGACGCGCCAGACTGCAGCTGCTCAGTACGATGTTGACCGTGTAACAAAAAGCTCCGTAAAAGCCGCTGTACACCAGTGGTGACCATTCCCCCCAAACCCAATGACGCAAATTCCCCCCCCCCAAAAAATCTTCATACATTAATTTTTGAGTCCCCCCCTAAACAGCAAATCAATTGCAAAATATATTCTTATTATTAAATTATTTAATAATAGTATTCTTACGTACTGTCATACAAACATGAAATAAAAGTTTTAACAGCGTAATAAATAATAAAAGATACATTTTTTCTTATTAGCAATCTGATTGTTTTCACATTTATAAGTCCTGACTGACAAGCCCGTGTTCACTACGTACGCTTTAATAAATAAAGCTACTTTTTTATGAAAATAAAGATTTACTTACAAGTATTTAAAATAAAAATCTTTTAAATTATTACAAAATAAATCTTAAATATAAAAATTGCATATTGTTTTAAGAAAACTAAAATATTTAAGACGAGTTGTTTATATCAAACGCATATCAAATATATTTGCATGTACATACGCCCTTGTTTAAGATTAAACATTAACACTTAAGATTTCCCAATCATTTTTTTAATACTATCTAGTCATACAGTTTAATCTCACCCTCCCAAAAAAATTCTCTAAATCACCCCCAACCCTAAAATAAACTGTGGATTGAAGCGTTTATATCAGTACAAGTGTTGCTTTATACTGCTTTAACAACATACAATATACTCTTATACAAGTACGGATTCTTATAAAATGGCAGACATTATACCATTAAAACATAGTCCTAATCTATTGTAAGCCCCTGTATTCTGTATTGGTATGTTTTTCTTTCACACTATAATTTTTCAGTCTTATTACCTAGTAATTAATCCTCCTTTCCCTCCCAAAAAATTCTAATTTTTCTATAAATTTATCCCTTCCCCCTAAAATAATTCGTGGACCAATAAAAAAAATCGTAATCGGTAAAAAACACAATCGATATAGTCATCGATTACTTCCGAGAACCTGCAATCCAGATGTTCTACAATCGTTTATTAAAATCATTGTTTTCATATGTTTATAAAGCAGTATTTAGTAAATACATGGTAACTGAAAAGAGATGGATTTAAAAAACAACAAACCGAAGGGAGGCTATAATGGAACCATAATAGTGGAAAAGTCATGTAACGGCGTTGTTTGGTTGCAAAAAGTTGAAAAGTCGCGAGTAGGTATGAAACGGTAAGAAGAGTTTAATATCAATAATTCGAATTTTTCGACAATTAGCAGCAAATTGGCCAAAGAAATTAGAATAAAAAGCACCCCTAGTGGCAAAAACATGAACTGAAAGGATGGTAAATAGTATCAATATTTTTTATTGATGTTTTTACGTCATTTGAGATTAGTTCTATGATTTCCCCTTTATTAGAAGACCATCTACTGGAATGCATTAAATGACCCCCCTGTGGGGAAAAGTAGGGGAGGAGCAATAAATGCATAATATGAATAAGTGGTCATAAGGCTTTCCAACGATACATCACATGAGGGGTTTCGGCTAGATTTAGAAAAGTGACCCACCCCCGCGGGGTCAAAGGGGAGAAGGGCGCGGGAGGTATGTACATGAAGTAATAGTCACAGAGCTTTCCAATGATATATCATATGAGGGGGTGACGGCAAAAGATAGAAAAGTGCCCCCAGGATTCCAACTATTGCGCGCTCCGGAATACGCACTCCCCCCTCTCTTTGAAATTTTAATGTATTATAAATTATTCATCTGAGGGTTCCGTAACAAAATCCGATCTAAAATGATAAAAACGCTACGATTTCAAAAAAGTTCGAAAAGCGCCTCACCCGGGAAGCCAAATTGGGGAGGAGGGAAGAAAGATTCATAATATGAAAGAGTGGTCCGAAAACTTTCCAATGACATATCACATGATGGGTCCAAAAAGTTTGAAATTTACCCCTCACCCATGGGTTCACTCTTTCTTACCAGAATACACCCGGAAATCACGCAACCCTCACTTTTAAAGTTTTATATTAAATAAATAATATTTACCGGAGGGCTCCATAAAAGAAACACACTTAAAATTATATTTCTTGTAGAAATCGCAACGATTTAAAAAAATCATCCCCTTACTGCTTCCCCCTCCCGAAATTTACTCTAAGAGGAGAAAGGTTCATAATATGAAAGAGTGGTCAAAGGGCTTTCCGATGATATGTCACAGGAGGGGTTCGGTAAAAGTTTGAAAATTAATCCCCCGTCGGTCCATTCTCGCACCTTCCAGAATTCACTCACCTTCTTCTTCTGAAATTTTTATATTTGATAAATAATATTTATCTGAGGGCCCCAGGTATGGGACAGCTTGACAGAGCTAAAGTTAGAGAAACATTGAAAATTCGGGCCAAAATGACACTAAATTCAACAGTAATTATTGAAATTAGGACTATACAGAACTGAATAAATAAACCACTATACCTCCTAACTCATATCGGTTAATAACAAAAAGAGATTGGATAAGCAAATGCACTCCTTCGAGAAACTATGACTTAAACCAGAAATGCGGTAAGTTGACTCTTAAAGCTTCATTTCTCTCTTTCTCTGGCATTTCCGCAAATCTCATCTCGATGATTTTTCACCGGCATCTCGACTTTTGACTTCCCGATTATTCCTCTCGCGCTTTTCAACATTTCGTATGTTGGCCGAGAATGAGAAATCAATTTTCTTCGCTTCTCGATATGTTGTTCTCGATTAGTGCCTTTTCATAGGTTGCCGAGAAGGAGAATTCAATTTCTCGTTCTCGGCAGAGAAGAGATGTGAGAAGATTTATCGAGACGAGATAGAGAAAGAGGCATGACAATGAGCTGTGAAATGAAGCCGTAATATTCAAAGTTCCTCTTATTTTAGCCCTATCAAGCTGTCACATACCTGGAACCCTCTGTTAAATACTATTTATTAAATATAAAAATTTCAAATAGGAGCATGCGGGGGGGGGGGACAAATTTTTAAAACCGTAGTGATTTCTACAATGAATATAATTTTAGATGTGTTTTTTTGATGGAGTCCTCCGGTAGATATTATTTATTAAATATAAAAAATTAAAAGGTGGGGCATGCGTGAATTCCGGGCCGAAAGAGTGAACAAACCGGGGGGGGGGGATTTTCAGCCTTTTTTAAGCCCTTCATGTGATATATCATTGGAAAGTCCTCGGATCACTCTTTCATATTATGAGACTTTCTTCTCCCCTTCCCAATTTGGCCCCAGTTTTTGAACTTTTTTGCGTTTTCATCATTTTAATTCGAATTTTTTAAGGAGTTTTCCGAAAAATATTATAATATATGAAATTTCTAAAAGGGGGCTGAATTCCTGGGGGTTGCGATATTTGGACCCCCGGGTGGGCACTTTCCTAATTTTTGTCGACACCCCCCATGTGATATATCATTAGAAAGTCCTGCAATCACTTATTCATATTAAGCACCTACCGTACCCCTTTCCTCACTTTGACACCCAGGGTGGCACTTTTCTAAATTAACCGAGACCCCTCATGTGACATATTGTATGAAAGGACTGTGACCACTTATTCATGTTATGCACCTCCCGCGCCCCTCCCCCCACTTTGCCCTCACGGTGGGGGGGGGGCATTTTTATAAATTTAGCTCGAGACCCCTCATGTCACATTTGGTTGGAAAGGCCTGTGACCACTTACTGATGTTATGCACCTCCGGTATCCCTCCCCTCACTTTTCCCCCACGGGTGGCACTTCTGGAAATTTAGCTGAGACACCTCATGTGACGTATTGTTTGATAGGACTGTGACCACTTACTCCTGTTATGCACCTCCCGCGCCCCTTTCCCCCACTTGGTCACCCCGGTGTGCATTTTTACAAATTTAGCTCAAGACACCTCATGTGACATTTGGTTGGAAAGGCTTGTGACCACTTATTGATACCCCTCCGTGTGATTGTGACCCCTCCGATGACCCTTCGTCCACTTTGCCCTCCCGGGGACACTTTTCTAAATTTTGCCTATAACCCTCATGTGATATATCGTTTGAAATCCCTGCGACCACTTATTCATATTATGCAGCTCCTGTGCCCGCCCTTTGACCCCCAAAGGATACGGTTCGAGGTTCGTTCGGTGTGCACGTGTGTGCACACCACACCTTCTATACGGTGCAGTATGCAGCGGGGACCCAGTGTGAGATTTCATATTACAAGATTGCGTATAAATTAGAGGCCCTGATTAAAGAAAGGGAGCACTAGCGGACGTAGCCATCTAGTCCTTATTAACCTGACTCATTTCAGCTTTCCGGCAGACGATTCTTGATAAAATCGAATCGGGTATGGTATAAAAGCAATTGGCAAGCTGGAGTCATCGAGAAAAATTTTGCACAATCAAAAAATATCGAGATGTCTATACAATCGATAAAATCTATAAAAACATCTCGTTTTCGCCCATCACTAGCTGGAAGTCTTTTTCTCTGTACAGGTTGTTTACCTTATACTGTTTTAATGACATACAATACTACTCTTCTAACATCACTAAAATATACTGTACTTAAATCCTAGTTTTCTGAAAATCGTCAAGTAATTTTAGCGTTGTCTCTTCCTCTGAAATGCTTATTTTGTTGTTATTTCTTATCATACCCATCAAGAATGTATTTTTGCACTCGGACTGTACGATTCGACCCTGTCAAATAATATAATAAATTACGTTAGACGCTTTTGGAAAGCTATTCCTTTTATCACATCTTGCGGTCCTAATTGCCTTTCAGAATGTGTTAAACATTTTCCCACCTGTATACCAAGTATTTTTTTTATTCCCGCACAAAGATATTGAGATGCAAAATCGGTTCTTACTGCCCTTATCTAGAATTTAAAGAATTAAAAAAACATGACCATTTCTGGAAATTGAATGTTGAAAAGAAGTTAAAAGTGATATTAAAAAAATCAAAAACTTTTTTAGTAGTGAAAAAAAAAAAAGGAAATAGTATTAAGATTTTAAAAATCCTCCCGCCAAAAATGTACTTTTTCTCTAAATTCCCCCCAAAAAATAAATTTTATGACGCATTTTGCGTCACCAAACCCCTCTCTGGGCACTCCTGCTGTACACTGACTATTGACATTGACCCCACATACCAAATCACGCAGTGTGTTTTTTGTAACTCCTAGTATCGCTAAAGGAAAGATTTTATGAGGAAGGATTTTTTTATGGCTCAAATACAAAAGGGCAACTTTATGACATACATTTAAATTTATTTTTGTTCGGAAATGCATGAAACTAGAGGGTGTTGTTGTTCAGAAACTCTGTAATCGAGCTGTTTTTTCCTTTTTTTTTTTTTTTTTTTGCAAACGCAATAGATTTTTCAGAAAATAGTGCCAAAGTGGGCCTTTTGAACCGAATTTCCACGCAAAAGAAGGATAGCCCTTCAAGAAAGGGTGAAAAACGTCTTTGTCACGTGATCAAAATCGCTTATAACTCATTGGGTAATTTCTTTATCAAAAAATGGTAAACACAGTTCGATTACAAATCGCTTCCATGGTCAGGCTTTCCAATTTTATAGCTTTCCGTTTAAAAATGAATTTGTAAATGTGTCAAAACGTTTTGCGCTCGTTGAGCAGAGCAGTTGAGAACAGCCTTATGGGAAAGTCACCCAAATTATTGCTCTCTTAAAAAACATGAAAGCCTTACTCCGGTCAGACAGCGCTGACATAGAACCAGCGAACATCTTAATAAGCTCTTCATTTTGTGGTCAACTTACTAACCACTGGCTGAGTGGGCCCCTTTAATATATATGATCAAATTTGCCATTTAAAATTCGGATATACTCAAAGAACGCTCTAAGCCAGAGGTTCTCAAATTATGGTACGCATACCAGTGCTGGTACATTAAGCTCTGTTTACTACTACGCCAAAGTCCAATACTTGTACGTGACATGAAATAAAAAATACAGAATGTGAAATCAAAAAACAGCTCAATCCCCCCCCCCACCCCCCTCTTTCTTGATTTGTCTGTTCACCGGCTCCGTAGTGTCAGCTCTCTGTTATTTCTGGTTTGACAGCGTTTTGCTTTCTCTTATTTTAATGTAATTTTGTTTCGAATTTGTAGATAAATGAAACTAATGCTTCGGTAGGTGTTCAGTTGATGTTTTATCACCCCACTGGAAAAAATAAAAAAAAATTCTATTATTAATTTTATGTGTGTAGGTATATTACGCATTTCAACGAGCTTCGATCTTGCATTAACCACTTAAAAGTTTTGTTTTGTTTTTTTAAAGAGTAAACTTAAAATAAGCACATAACACTAGTTTTTCCGTACTAAAATATTTGCCTTATATTAATCGAAAAATCTCTGCCTAACTTTTATTTGAAGGTTAATACACTGGTGGAAATTGATTTATGAAACTACGGTTTTTTAACAAGAACTTCTATAATATTCATCAAAAATGAATGATATTTCATGGGATATACATAGTATGTATAAAAAATGAGTTACAAAAATAAAATTTGATACATAACATTAAACAAAAACAAAAAGGCCAAAATTAGATTTTCATAATATGAAAACATGGAAACTGATTTATGAGATATCACATTTCATTGGCTATTCCGAAGTAATATGACGAAAATTTGTATAAAACAAGGTAGTGTGACATGCGCAGTATACATAAAAAGCGTTATATTTTGGAAGCAATACGTTTCAGTTATACTTTTCGCGATGGGTAAATGAAAGATGCTGTCTGAGGAAAAAAGAGCTAAAATCAATGCATATATAGGATATAGAAACTCTGTTCCGGAAATTAGTAAAATTAATTAAAAGATCAGTTGGTGTGATATACAACTATAGAAAAGATCCAGCAAATTATTGCAAAAAATTTAACAAAAATGTAATCCACGTTTAAGTAAGAGAGAGAAAATGGGGATTATTCAACTTGTATGGAAAGCCGAGCACACTTAAAAAAAGATTTATGCAGATCTATCCCTTCCTGTTACTTCTAGAAGAGTTAGGCAAATTTTACTTTCTTCACGAAGCTTGAGATGGTCGAAAATGAAGTCTGGTCCAAAATTACTTCTGCATCACAAGCAGATGCGTTTTCAGTACTGAGAGAAATACATGACAATAGGTGGCAATTAAAAAAAATCATTTTCTCCGACGGTAAAAGATTTAATTTGGATGGCCCGGATGGTTTGACGTATTATTGGAGGGATCTCCGAAAAGAATCAAAATCTACATTTAGCAGAAATTTTGATGGCGGAAGTTTGATGATTTGGGCAGCGAGCGCTTATGATGGCAAAAATGAAATTGTATTTTTAAACGGTCGCCAGACTTCTTTTGATTACAGTTTTGTTTTAGAAAATCCACTTCTTCCATTTCCATGGCAATATTACGGTTTAGATTACATCTTCATGCAAGACAATAGAAGTATTCACATTTCAAATGAAATGAAAGATTGGTTTGACGAATAGAATACTGTTCTTTTAGATCATTCACCCATTAGTCTGGATCTGAACACCATCGAAAACGTTTGGGGACGGCTTGTCCGAATGATTTATGGAAATGGGATTCAGTACACATCGCTTATAGAATTTAAAGCTTCAATCTGTCAAAGCTGGAAATTAATTGATTAGAAATTCATTCAAAATCTTATTTTATCAATGCGATTTAGAATAAAGGAAAATCTGATGAATAAAAGCAGCTTTACTAACTATATTAATTTCAACTAAATGAGATATTTCAGAAATCAATTTCCATGTTTTATGTTACTAAAATCTAATTTTTGACCTTATGTTTTAGTTTATTAATATGTATGACATTTTATTTTTCTAAATTATTTGTTGTACATAGCATATATAACGTATGAAATTTCATTCGTTTTTAGTGAATATTATAGAAGTTCTTGTTTAAAAACCCTGGTTTCATAAATCAATTTCCACGAGTGTATAAGTCAGTGAATCTAGCAGCCAATTAACCCTTTCGAGGACGGTGTCCTTAAAAAAAATGACACCTAATTTTAATTCCAAAACTGACAAACGGCACCAACAATATTTTATTAAAATTTTCCTTTTATAATGCACGTGAAAATAAGCAAGTTCGTATTTTCTAATAACTTCGTTTATAAATTCTGGTGTCAGTCCATTATGTCATCAGTTTATAAACAGAATTAGCCCGCGCCGGTAAGGGTTAAAATCATATCACTACCTTTTACTTGAATGTTAATATAAAACAGTTAATCTAAATAACAATTTAATAATTCAATCATGCAGTTAAATGCAGTAAATTCTGCACCAAAGGAAGCACAAAAATATTTCGAAAGGGAAAATATTTCGTTTTAGTCATATTCAGTTTACAAAAGTTTTTCTGTATTTGCTTTCAGTTTGTCACCTGGTGGTACGCGAAGTATGAACTTCTATTCAGTGGTACGCCATCTAAAAGTTAGGGAACCCCTGCTCTACGCCACTTTATTGGCAAGATATTTAAAGAGATTAGAAGAAAATAATGCAAGTGCCTCTTTATAAAAATAGCTTTCTAGCATAAAACATGAAAGTTAATGTTTTATTCATAAACCAATCTAGTAAAAGGATAATAATATTTAACAGCATCTGTTTCATCGATATATAGACGAATTATTGAAGCAAATATTCACTCAACTTCTACAGAAAGAAAATAAGTTTATGTTTTTCTGAGATTCTTTTGGTTGAGAAAAGGAAAATAGAACATTGTTTG
This sequence comes from Maratus speciosus, assembly GCA_963932465.1. Lineage (NCBI taxonomy): Eukaryota > Metazoa > Arthropoda > Arachnida > Araneae > Salticidae > Maratus > Maratus speciosus. The sequence goes on from OZ010786.1 coordinate 386,501,674, forward strand.
CGGCTTTTGCTGTGTCAGGTTCTAACAAAAGATTGATTCTTACGCCAGACTGGGAGACAAACTTACAATATTGTCAAAGTTTTAAGTGATATGAGCAAACCTTGCATTTTTTCCGACTCTTTGACAAGTTTTCTGCTATTTATAAATTCATTCACGTTGATAAACACTGTTTTCTTGATAAAAGTTATGCAGGTCAGTATATTTGAGTATTTATCTGTTTGTCAACTTATTCAATTAATCAGGCTTTTTTTGTTTGTTTTCTTTTGGAAGGGGGTGGGTTCGATTTTTTTTTAATTTTTTAATTGAATGTTTAAAGGATTGTTTTTGTTATTTCCGTTCCTTTATTTTTTACTCTAAAAAAGACAATTTTTTTTTTTTTTACATTTTTCGGGGCGTTCGTAATTATATAAATACATAGCAGCAATAGTCGTTGTCACCTATAGTTTTGTCATTTCAAAATTTGTGAAAATCGAATCAAAACTTAAAAAAATATTAATAAAAGTTTTCTTCATTCTATTAAATTCTAGCATATGTTGTTAATTCAATGCTATCCCATGATACGTGATGATTTTGTGTTGCCATGGTGATTATTCTATTAAACCCTATCATATGTTGAAGAATAATCTTCATATATTCCACGAAATTTCACGTTATCACAATTCAAATCAAAGTTGGGAGAGCATAGTTATAGACTTCACGATTCGTTTTAAATCATATTAAATAATTGGAGCATATTTTCACAACTGAAAATGGCGCTGGTCTTTTCCAGTATAAATCCAAGTCAAGCACAGGATAATTAAAAACTTTGTATATTTACACTTTTAATTCTATATTTACACTTTTAATATGTACAATATTTACAACGAAAACATTTGAATAATATTTGTTAAAGGCATTATTCCTCACTGGGAATCAAAGATTTCTTTTATATATTCAAGAATATTCATTTCTCCCTTTGCGGAAGATCAAGAATTGTACAGCCAGAATGTTGCGTTCGAGATTCACATTAAAACTGAACTAAAAACAAGAGAAATGCTTTTAAAACAATTAATACTTCAGCAACTATATCTTCTAAAAAGAAGCCAAGCATGATTTCATATTCGGAAATAAATTTCCCCTTTTTTTAAATTAAACATCATTTCTTCTAATAGAAGACCACGATAAAAAAAAACCTATACGCAGCTTATTACCTGCTACGTTCAAGATTCACATTCACAACAAAACTAAAAAAGGACAAGAAAGAAAAAATGTTTTTTAATATTAATTCTCTAGTCACGTGACCTGGGTTCACTGGCGCCTAATCAGTCTGGCTGAGAAAAGAAGGGGTTTGCGAAATTTCACAAACTCCCCCCCCCCCCCCCCCCGATGAACAAGGGTTCATCAAAATGGGGATTAAAAATAATTAAAGTAGAAATAAAATTATTCTAAAAAATTATCAGTTACACTATACATAAATACAATACAAATCAAAATATATACTTACATACGGGTCATTCCATGTCAGTTCAGGCAGGCATGTAACCCACCATCACAGATTTTGATGAAACTGCGTGTGTTTGTTCCTTTTATTAAGATATGATTCCCAGTATTTTTTTTTTACTTCTTGGTCAAATAGTTTCTGAGAAAAAAATTGTCAAAATTTTGAAAAACTGCCATCAGTTGGCATTCATGACTGCTCGATTTTCAAATGTAGCATGACATAAATATGATCATATTTCAATATCTATTCCACAAATCATCTTCAAATAATTTATGCATAATATATAGGGTACGTATTTTATGAAAAAAAAATACTGTTACGCTTATATAACATTTTAAGTGTGTCTAAAAAAATGTTTAATCTTTGAAGTCGTGATTTTTTAATGAAAAATAATGCATTAACTAAAATAGCATTATTAACAAAAGGCGGTATTTTTATTAAATTTATTTTTGTGAGGGATATACTTAAAGGTGTCCTTTACCTGATTCTGAAATAAAAGTAGGGGGATTTTGGGTGTTTTTAGTAGTATTTCATATTTAAAAATATTTTGAGGCGTATTTCAAATCAAATCAAGCAGAGTCATTCCATGTCAGTTCGCCTAAGACATTTAATTCACTGTCAAAAATTTCAATGAAACTGGGTATGTTTATAGCTCATTTTAAGACAGGATCAAGGAAATTAAAGGTGATTACAAGTAAAATATTTTTTAAGATAAAAAAAAATATCTAAATTTTGAAATTTTTTAAAAATGTTTTTAATGACAGATCTATATTCAAAGACTGCATAAAAAAAAAGTCATTTCAATATAAAATCACTAAATAAGTTTCAAATAATGTATATGTGACAAATAATGTAGGCAGATTATTATTTATTGTTGTTTGTCATGTTTAAATGCTAAGAGTGTGTTTAATCTTGTGAATTCTTAAAATCAAGAATTTTGTGAAAAATAATGTGTTAATCAAAAATTTATTATTAACCGAAGGCAGGCTGTTATTACTTTTTTTAATTGTACGTAAAAATATCTTTCAAATAGTTATAAAATAAAAATAGTGAAAATATGAGCAATTTTAACAAAATTTTCATAAAATGTGAATGTTTAATGATAAATATTGAAGCTTTTCATGCTAAGATGTACTAAAATGACTACGATATCGTGTATTTCTACTCTTGCTTAAATATAATACATACAATAATAAAATAACAAATATTATTTACAGCAATAAAAATTAAATTAAATAGTACCAGTTCCTTTACCAACACTACATTGCTCAACAGCCGACTTAAAATCAACAGCCCACTCTTATTGAAAAATACTTTCAACTGTTCAAATAATAAATAAACTGCATTTAAAAATTTTAATATCAACTTATTATCTTAAGACGATAATAATAACTAAACAACATGATGAATTTATAAATCAGCTTTTAATTGAAAAGTCATGAAATGGTCCCTTTTATATATTGTTGTTCATCGAGTCAATCAAAACAAATTATATAAAAAAAAAATAGTGAGCCTAATATGCTGACTGCAATGACACTTCTAACAAAACTAATTAATTCATTACCATCTGAAATCAAACCCGAAAGATCCAAAAGAAAAAAATCATCTGTAGTGTGAATGTGACATACTCAGTGGTTGTTGAGGTAGGAATGTCTTTGTGACATTTTCACCTGTACTTCAATAAAATATAAACATGTAAGCTTTTTTCATTCATCCAAATTAAGTAAAACAATTATAAAATTTTGTTGTCATTACACCAGATGTTAAATTTTTCGTTACATACTATTAGATAAGTTCTTTACTTTTAGACATTATTGACATAATATCATAAAATTTACTATATGTATTTTCTATAAGTGTATAAACAATATATATATGCTTTATTAAACATAAATGAATAAATTTTTAAATAATTTGTTTGAGAACAGGCATATATATACACACATATATATGTTGAAAATCCATCTTTCAGCAATACTGTGATGAAATAAATCAAATTACCGTAATTTCCGGTGTATAGCCCGCGGATCAAACAATCGTGTTTCGACCCAGAAATTTTTAAAAATAAAATGTAACTTTTTAGATCACAGTAAATATTGGTCTTCAAATACTGAATAAAATTTCTGGGTCCAAACTGAATTGTTTGATCTGCGGGCTATACACCCGAAATTACGGTACATATCATTAGAAACTGAATAAAGTTACAAAAGTGCAACTCATTAAGTTTTAAATATTTTTTTAGATATAGTTATTTGAAAGATATAAATATAATGGATTATGCATTTTTTGCATATATTTAAAGCACAATACGTCAAAATTTTCTTCAAAAGAGTGAAATTTGGTATTTTTTTTCAATATTAGCAGCTCAATGCTAAATTTTCAATATTAACAGCCAAATATGAGTTTAAAGATTAGGATTGTCATTTTGAAAATTTCTATTGGGCGGTGAGGAGCTAGTGATTTTTCTCTTTTTTGGAAAGGGATAATTGCTCTTCGCCCTAGAAGTTTTACTAAAAAACAATATTGTTTATTTTTTTCCTTAAGAAACGAACATAAAAGATAATTTGAAAAATAAAATAAATGTATAAATAAAAATATTTCCAGGGATGATACATTGGATAGGTTTTACATTTGAAAATATTGATAATTTTAAATATGATTTAAATACTACTAAAACCAACCAAAATCCCACTATTTTTATTTCAGATCCAGTTATAATGTAGTATTATGTACAATTTAAAATTAAAAAATTAGTCATAGAAACTCCGCCTCTGATTGATAAAGATTTTTTAATAATTTCATTATTTTTTGTAAAATATTTTTGATTTCAAAGATTATACAATTTTTTAGACACATTTAAATATTTTTTAACATTACAGCAATATTTTTTTTCATAATCTACATACTTTATTTACCTTGCTTAAATTATTCGAAGAAGATTTCTTTATTAGTTATTAAAATATGATTTTATATATAAAATGAGGCCTTTGAAAATTGAACAATCATTAATGGCAACTCGTGGCATTTTTCCAAAATTTTGATAATTTTTTCTCATATGTTCACTATTTTTATTTTATAACCATTTAAAAGATAATTTTACGTACAATTAAAAAAAAGCAATAACACCCTACTTTCGGTTAATAATAAATTTTTGTTTAACACATTATTTTTGACAAAATTCTTGATTTTAGAAATTCATAAGATAAAAGACACTCTTAGTGTTTAAACATGATAAAAAACAAGAAATAATAATCAGCCTACATTATTTGTCACATATACATTATTTGAAACCTATTTAGTGATTTTATATTGAAATGACTTTTTTTTTTTTTTTTAATGCAGTCTTTGAATATCGAACTGTCATTAAAAAAATTTAAAACAATTTTTCAAAATTTTGATATTTTTTATCTTAAAAAATATTTTACTTAGGATCAAGAAAATTAAAGGTGATTACGTCTTAAAATAAGCTATAAACTAACCCAATTTCATTGAAATTTGTGACAGTGATTAAATGGCTTAGGGGAACTGTCATGGAATGACTCTGCTTGATTTGATATGAAATGCACCTCAAAATATTTTTAAATAGGAAATACTACCAAAAACTCCCAAAATCCCACTATTTTTATTTCAGAATCAGGTAAAGGACACCTTTAAGTATATCTCCCATAAAAAATAAATTTAATAAAAATACCGCCTTTTGTTGATAATGCTTTTTTTTTGTTAATGCATTATTTTTCATAAAAAATTCACGACTTCAAAGTTTAAATATTTTTTTAGACACACTTAAAATGTTATAAGCGTAACAATATATTTTTTTCATAAGCTGCGTACCCTAAATATTGTGCATAAATTATTTGAAGATGATTTGTAGAGTAGATATTGAAATATGATTATATATATGACATGCTACATTTGAAAACCGAGCTATCAAGAATGCCAACTGACGGCAGTTTTTCAAAATTTTGACAATTTTTTTCTCAGAAACTATTTCACCAAGGAGCAAAAAAAATTACTGGTGATCATATCTTAATAGTAAGAACAAACACACGCAGTTTCATTAAAATCTGTGATGGTGGGTTACATATTGATATTTTACTGCCTGATTTGACGTGGAATGCCCCATACTGGACTTCAAATAAAATAATAAACAATTTAAAAAATTTGCCAACAGGTTTCTGCTACTAAAAATAGAAAGAACAATTTAAATCTATACAATCTTTTCTGGAATATTCAATACAAAAAAAAAACTAAAAATTAGAAATATTATCAAACAAGAAACTTCTTTTTTTCTTTAAGTGAAAAAAAAATTTTTTTTTTTTTAAGTCAATAAACAAGAGTTCAATTTTTTTTTTTTTTTTTTTTTTAAGTCAAATGTCAAATGAGAGTTTTTGAGTCTCTAATAATATCAGAGTTTTTTTTTTCAGTTCTATTAATAAAAAAGTTCAGAGTTTTTTCACTTCTAAATTATACACAGGAATCAATAGGTCTTTTAATGATGGAATTATTTGCCTTCAGTTCATAAGACCTCATTTTTTTTTTATCTCTGTCCACAAATACCTAACTTCCAGAAAGTTCTTGATACATGTTCATATGCATAAAAATCACATCATATATTTCAAAGTCAGAAGTTTTATTCTGGTCCGTGTAGTGAGCAGATTGTAAGTTGAGAAGATACTCATTTTTCAAGCGCTTCCAAAAATGATTCAGAAGAGTCTCGCGCAAACGGAAGCGTTTCACTAAGGATTCCTTGGTTGCAGGTAAACACAAGATATGCTTTAGAGTTGCTATAACTAGTTGACCAGGGCGAACACTAAAGTTCTTGGAGATTGCACATTTGTTTAGGACTGATTTTATGCATTATCTGGATCTTAAAATCCAATTTTTTTCACGAGTTGATACTAATGTACTGGGCACTCCTGAATGAAAAACTTTTTCATGTGCATCTTTCACGATTAATTCAGTCAAATTATGTTTTGCAGGAATCACAAAGGGATGTTTTTCATAAAATGAGGAATCAGACTTTTGTAACAGTCCTCGTACGAATAGCAAACCTTCATCTGACAACATAGGAATTAACTGTAGAAGATTCAATTCTTTAGGGATACTCTTGCTACATTTCAAGTATTTTACAACTTCAGGGAAACTTTCTTCCTGCATTAGCTTAAACCAAAACTTTTCAACATGTAAAATTTTCTCAGCTGATAATTCTGAAAAATCTCTTTTCTGTATCTTTAATTTTATATTAGAAATAAATCTAAATAGCCAAGCAGTTACTCGATACAATTTCTTTAGGGAGCTATATTTTTCAAGATTAAAAATAGGAATTTCATCAGCTTTATTTGTTTGAACAACACAAGAAATGGTTGCTGATTTTCGAGACTTCTCTTTAGAAACATCAGGTAATTGTGTAGCAACAATTTTAACGCTAGGGCACTGATCTTCGGGCAAGGAAAGAAATTCAGGAACATACACATTAGGGTTAGCATCAGGAAAAATATGCAATTGGAGATGCTCCTTTTCCATGATTAGGTTGCTAAAATACTGCCAGGGAATTTTCAAGTGAGCGAGATCCGGGATTTCCGAAAGCCAATTTTGCCAATTATTTTCTAGTTCACCAGAAAAAATTTCATCCCATGATATTCTCATTAACAATAAATATTGTAAGAGGCATTTGATGCGAATAACAAAAGGGGCAATATATCCGGCTGGATCAAATAACATAGTTGCAATTTTCAAAACACTGCGTTTCGTAGAAGAATCGTTATTTATTTTTTCTAACAAGGGTCGTAATTCTAGTCCTAATTTATCTTCTGTATTGTTCCAGATCAATCCTAAAATTTTCAAGGAAGTATTTTGGGGTTCGAAACTCGATACAGGAATGTTTTCATCATTTAAAACATTAGAATTCAAGTTAGGGACATGACACAAACATTCGTTTAATGATAGAGAATCATCATATTTGGAAGAAGCATCATAGACTATGCGCATTTTTGTTGTAGTTTTGTTGTCACGGATAACAGGTCTGTGTGGCATGTAATAGGAATTATTAGAATCTTTCTCGGTGCACAATTCTATTACACCCTCATTAAACTGCTCTAGCAAAATGGAGTTATATTCTTTAAATAAAGATTCGTTTTTCATGAATTTATTTTCTAAACTAGAAAACCGCTTCTTTGCTACTTCAAGATTATTTCTAAGCAATTCACGAGAATTTTTCCACAATAATTTTGCTTCATAACGCCCATTTACGAATTTTAAATTTTCTTTAAATTCTTTTATTACCTCATGATCGGTAATGTTCTTTTCATTGCTTTCAGCAATGCCAATTGATTCAAGATCCCAAAATGCTTTCAGCTGAGTATTTATATTTTTAACTGAAACACGCAAACAAGCTACTTCTTTTTTATTCGACTCTATCTGCCCTTGCACCGTATGACCGAAAATAGTTTCTGCAACGTATAATTCTTTTGTCAATTTTCCCTCGATTCCCTTTAATATTTTCCACAAAAAGTCAGACCCTAGCAAAATATTTATTTCCTGTTCAAGACCTGTATCAGCAGGCTTAAAGCCTCTTGTTCTCATTAAGTCTAGAAGTTCTGGTTCTAGTGTTTTCACAGAAGCTCCAGTTATATTATCAACCACAAGAGCTTCGATATTTATCGAGTTAATAGGTTGCACAACACTGGATAATTCTAGAGCAACTACTTCATAACAAGATTCATAAGGGCGTCTCCGCCCAAAAGGATAAACTAATAAATTTTTTCTTCGCAATGGCTTCAATTTTAATTTTTGTACTAGCGATCTCTTCACGAAGCATTTTTCTGAACCACTATCACATAAAACGCGAACCAACAAGCATTCCTTACCAGTAGACACAGAAACTGTACAAGTCTGCAATAATGTTCCTTTATTTTGTTTATATTTTTGTTCCGACATCATAGATACAATTGCACCTTTCATTTCTTTTTCAGGATTTTCTTTTGCTGTTTCTTTAAAACAAAACAAAGGACTATGGGCAGTGTTACCACATTTGGAACAAGGGTTAATTTTTGTTCTACAGTTTACAGATAAATGTGACTTATTTGTGCATTTTTAACAGCGGCCTTCTTTCTTTAATTTATATCGTTTTTGTTCATCAGTGAATTTCGAACAATTTAGTCCTACATGATCAGAAGACTTGCAAAATATGCAAAACTGTTTTGTAGATGTATTTAAAGCAGCAGCTGAAGGTATATTTTTCTTTTGAGGAAAATTTTGATATTTACTTGAAGAATTTTCATATTTAGTTTTAGAATTTTCATAAGCTTTGCTTTGGGAATTATTTACTAAATTAGTAGCTTCACGACATCTTAATTCCGTTTTAATAAAATTTATTAAATCGGTGACTTCACAGTCCTTATCGGGATCACGTTTTCGATGAAAATCTAGTATCAAATTTTCGGGTAACAATCTTAATAATATTGGTAGTAATAAATGACCGTAGGAGCCTGATGTCACTCCTAACGTATCAAGATTTCTCATACAAGTTTCGATATTATCATACAACTTTCTTAAAGAAATAACATTGTTAGTGGATTTCACTGGTTCAAGATTCAGAATTTTGTTCATGTAACAGTTTATTATATTTTCCCGCTTCCCATACCTTTCTTCTAACAATTTTAAACAAGTAGAATAATTTTGATCTGTCAGTTCAAAACCAGATACAATATTATATGCAGGACCAGACAACAAGGATTTGAGATATTGGAATTTTTCAATTTTTGATAACGATTCGTTTGAATCTATCGCACTAGTAAATAAATTAAAAAATTCTAAGAACTGGCTTGCATCACCAGAAAATTTTTCTATGTTAAGTTTAGGAAGCTTCACTGCCGAAACTGGTTTACTTCCGATTTTTGAACCGTTACTTGATTCTACTAAAAGTTTTGGTTCAGTTTCGATTTTACATTTTTTAAGCCTCATCTTAATTTTAAATTTCAAACTGGATATTTTTTCAGAATATTCTTCTACCGATTTTAGTTCTTTTTCATATTCAGTTTTTTCCTGAATTAGCTCATCTATTTCGGAATCTAATTCCTTAAGTAGAGCTTCCTTTTCATTTACGAGCTCTAATGATTCCATTAATGAGTCGCAATCAGTCTTATCAATATCAACAGATAATAAAAGTATCACATTTTGTGATTAATTTTGTAACTGCTGTGCGAACAGTAGCTCTTTTACTTTTAAGCTTATCAGGCTTATCCATGTTTAAAATTAAATTCAATTTTCAAAATAAATTATCACAAAAAATGTATATTTTCAAGAAATCAACAGTCATGCAGAATAATAAAGGTATTTCTTACCTTTTTTCCCGGTTGTTGAGGCACCAAAACATGAAGAATAATCTTCATATATTCCACGAAATTTCACGTTATCACAATTCAAATCAAAGTTGGGAGAGCATAGTTATAGACTTCACGATTCGTTTTAAATCATATTAAATTAATCGAGCATATTTTCACAACTGAAAATGACGCTGGTGTTTTCCAGTATAAATCCAAGTCAAGCACAGGATAATTAAAAACTTTGTATATTTACACTTTTAATTCTATATTTACACTTTTAATATGTACAATATTTACAACGAAAACATTTGAATAATATTTGTTAAAGGCATTATTCCTCACTGGGAATCAAAGATTTCTTTTATATATTCAAGAATATTCATTTCTCCCTTTGCGGAAGATCAAGAATTGTACAGCCAGAATGTTGCGTTCGAGATTCACATTAAAACTGAACTAAAAACAAGAGAAATGCTTTTAAAACAATTAATACTTCAGCAACTATTTCTTCTAAAAAGAAGCCAAGCATGATTTCATATTCGGAAATAAATTTCCCCTTTTTTTAAATTAAACATCATTTCTTCTAATAGAAGACCACGATAAAAAAAAAAAAAAACCTATACGCAGCTTATTACCTGCTACGTTCAAGATTCACATTCACAACAAAACTAAAAAAGGACAAGAAAGAAAAAATATTTTTTAATATTAATTCTCTAGTCAGACCACGTGACCTGGGTTCACTGGCGCCTAATCAGTCTGGCTGAGAAAAGAAGGGGTTTGCGAAATTTCACATATGTAATTAAATCAGTACTATCGCATGACAGGTAATGGTTCTAGTTTGCCATGGTGATTACGTCCTATTTAATATGGAGTCATATTATTTCCGTATCACTGAATTTAAGATATATATACGTAATAAATCATGTATTCATGTATTTTTGCATAAGAGTGCAACAGCTATTGCACCAAGATCTGAATATTTATTAAACTAGTTATAGTATGAACGCTCCTCATTTGTCACGTTTGACCTACAACTTCCGACTTGTTGTTTTACTAAAAGATCATCAACTGTATTCCAGTAATTTATGTAAATGTTCATTTATCAGTTTGTTTTTCATCTTCTTGACAATTTATGTATCTGTATTGTTAGTTATGTACTTTTATTGTTGCAGATATTTATTGAAGTTAGAATTAGCCGTTACTGTAGCAAATGCCTGAATATTAATCGAACAGTAGGACGCAATTCAAATGTAGCCAATATAGACTATTATTTATCATACTAGCCGCCCTTGTCGACCAGTTTGGTCTCCGTTAGATGTGTGCTAAGCATCGTACCATGTTACTTTTATCCAAAATTTGATTTACTTTCTCAATACTTCGCCAAATCAGAAGTTTCTAGTAGAGAAATCAAGAACTCCGCATTTTTATGGGTACTACTTAGTTATCCCGTCGACCAAAAATATATCGCCAAACTATAAGATTAAGTATCAATAATAATTGATCGTAAATGTCATATTCGCTTGTTTTTAAGCAAGTTGTACGTGTTTACGTCATCAAGCTATTTTTATTTCGCCGTTTTATTTTTATTTTTATTAATGTTATACTAACTTATTTGTTCTTTCGCTATTTAAAATAAAAATTATGTCAATTTGTATAATTTGGCGAAATGGGTCGACGGTATAACTAAGTAGTACCTTTTTATGCTAGCCAGGCGCAAGTGATAAATCATCAAACATTGTCTTTCTAATCGCATTTTTTCATATTTCATTAAATTCATCTAAAATATAATAATTTCACTCATTTTACTTAAAATACATAATTTTAATTTGAAATTCATGACTTTCACTTTTTCTTTCCCTTTTTTAAGAAAAAGAAAAGAAAAATAATAAATAATACCAAAAACCATGACTTTTAATTTCAATATCAAAGCATTGTTTTAATTTACCACGCGAAAAATAAAAAATGTAAAAAATGGTCAGCTGGGATATAAAAAGCGAAACGGTCAGCCTGGAACTATTGATGACAGTCACATGACTTAGGCTATTATTATAGAGATGGATGCTGTTTAGCCTGAATTTCACTACCGTCTGAAGAATTACAAAATATATTTAAAATGGAAAAAGTTTATCTGGTTATCAAAAAATTCGTAATGATGATCAAGATTCCAAAGCTTATTTAAATAATACATGTAAAACATTTACTTCAACAAAAATTATAATTTAGCAAAGTTTATCAATTATTCTTTTTAATCTTTATTTATCTCCACCACTCCTTGTAAAATATCAATCACACGATAAAAAAAAATCGCAATAATATAGGAGATTTTTTCCATACTAAAGGGCAGGAAGGAGCGACTTCAAATTATTTTTTATTAAGTATTGCACCACTTTTTTTCAATGACGTTTACTAAATATTTCATAGTACTCCATGAATATTATAACATATATTTTTTCAATGATTGTATCTCAGATTAACTATTAAAAAATAACGAATTCACTATTTTCTATCTATGTTAGACAGATGTAACATTAAAAGAAAATTATCAAAGAAATATAAAAAGCACTACAAAACGTTAGCAAAAAATTGGAGTTCGTTTAATCGCTCTAACATAATTAGTTTATAGGATATAAAATTTTAAAATAACCCTCCCGTACGCTGTATTTTACTTTATATCTTAATTTCTATCTAGTTAATATATATCTTGTTGAAGTACGGTGGATAAACACACATAATATGTCTTCGTATATTGAGGTGATAACTTACCAAATGTTTCAGCATAGGTTCCCACAAGGAGACACTTTGACAATACTTATCCTCCTTGACCCATTAAGGAATTCTTAAAAAAGCAAATTCTTCTTCATAAAAATAGCTTTGTACAGAAAACCTGTAAATTAATGTTTTCATTTGCCGGTATTAGTGTAAAAAGGTAATGCCATTTGAGATTCTATTTAACTAAGATGCTATTTAACTTCAACTAAATATCACATTGAAGTACGGGACTAAACGAACGTAAAATGACTTCGCATATTGGGGTTAAAACTTGTCAAACACTTCAATATAGGTTCCCATTGGGGGACACTTTGCCAATACTTATCTTCCTAGACTTTGTAAGGAATTTAAAGAAAATCAAATTCTTCTTCAAAAAAACAGCTTTGTTCAGAAAACCTGGAAGTCAATGTTTTTTATTTGCCGGTCTTAGTGTAAAAAGGTAATGCTATTTGAGATTCTATTTAACTACGATGATATTTAACTTCAACTAAATGTCACGTTGAAGTACGGGGCTAAACGAATGTAAAATGACTTCGTATATTGGGGTTAAAACTAGTCAAATGTTTCAATATAGGTTCCCATTAGGGGACACTTTACCAATACTTATCTTCCTAGACCTTGTAAGGAATTTAAAGAAAATCAAATTCTTCTTCATAAAAATAGCTTTTTTCAGAAAACCTGGAAGTAAATATTTTTCCTGTGACAGTTTTAGAGTAAAAAGGTAATGCTATTTAAGATTCTATCTAACTAAGATTATATTTAACTTCAACTCAATGTCACTTTAAAGTACGGAGGCTAAACACATGTAAAATGGCTTCTTATTTTGGGATGATAACTAGCCAAAAGTTTTAGCGTAGGGTCCTATTGGAGAACACTTTGCCAGTACCTATCCTCCTATATCTTTTAAGGGTTTAAAAAAAAAAAAAATTCTTCTGTATAAAAGTTGCTTTTTCCGAAATCCTGGAAGTTAATGTTTTTCCTTTGCCAGTTTTAGTGTAAGAAGGTAATGTTATTTCAGATTCTATTTAACTAATATGCTATTTAACTTCAACTCAATGTCAAGTGGAAGCACGGAGGCTAAACACACATGAAATGTCTACGTTTATTGTGGTGATAACTAGCCAAAACTTTTAGTATATTTTCCCATTGAACCTTTAAGACCATAGGCGTAGACTTTTTAAGGAATTAAAATAAAGCAAATTCTTCTTTAGAAAAATAGCTTTTTCAGAAAACCTGGAAGTTAAAGTTTTTCCTTTGTCAGTGTTAGTGTATAAATGTATGCTATTTAAGAACATATATTTCATCCGTGTATAGACAAATTATCAAACTAAATATACAAGAAAATTTGGCAAAAATTAAATCATTTATATTTAAAATTTGTTGGTATGTAAAATATATTGCATTAAATTTAAAGAAAAGTGAAGAACATGTTTCAATTTTATCTTTACACAGATATCTTTCTTCGAATTCTTGCATTTTAATGCTGTTATCATCTACCAAACTAATAAATGGATAATAATGTTAAATGACGTCAGTTTTGTCGATATACTAGTAAATTATTGAAGTAAATATTCACACAACGCCTGTAGATAAAAAAGAAAACATTTATATTTCTCTGAGATTCTTTCGATACGAAAGTAAAAAATAGAACTTCGCTTGCGGCTTTCTGCTATGTCAGGTTGTAACAAAAGATCGATTTTTACGCCAGATAGGAGAGTAAAGTTACACTCTTGTCAAAGTTTCCAAGTGAATAAATAAAACTTGAAATTCTTCTGACTCTTTTACATGTGTTCTGTTATTTATAGATTCAATTCTGCTGATACATGATACTTTACTTAATAAAAAGTATGCATGTGAATATTTATCTCTTTGTCGACTAATTCATCCGTTTGTCAATTGATCAGTCAATTATTACTTTATTTTTCGTTTTGGCTATTCCTTTTTATTTTTTAATAAAAAAAGAAATGCTAGTAAAGTGAATCTCTAAATTATTGTTTTTTCTTTTTAAAAGGATACGAATCGAAACCCGTCGAATTTGACGAATGAAAATGTTTAAGGGGGATCCGAAACACGATTTAAAATAATTTTTATTTATTGAGTTAAAATTTTGATTTTTTTTTTCTGATGGTCAACCATGTTATTTGTAAACAAAATCACATGATAAAACTTCTCATATATTTTTTTAAAAAATTTAAAATTTAAAATTCATTAAAAAAGTAAGGTAATTTAAAATTGTTATAACTCGAAATATTATTTGTAGAATTTCATTTTTTTTTTCATTTAAATAAAAAGAAATATATAAGTTTAAATTTTGAATGAGCATTTTTAAAACTATTAATTAAAAAAAGTTTTAATTATTTAAAGTAAAAATTAAAACAAAATGGTGTAACTTAAAAAAAAAAATCTTATTTCCAAAAGTAAATATTCTTTTCTAATTTTCTGAATCAAAATTAAAGTAAAACAATTGAAAAAGACATGTTCCAAGTTTGAACCATTTATCTTTACCTTTCTTGACTTATAACGATTTAAACACAAGAAATGGTGAAAAAAGCCATCATGACGAAAAACGCATTTTCACAAGAAGTCGTTTCTATGTCAAACATTGCTTGAAAGCTAGGTTTTGAAAACAAACAAAAACAAAAAAATTAATATTTCCTGTTCTAATTAAGATAGAAACATGATTTAAACGTCATTTTAAGCGGGAAAAAAACAGAGAAATTTTTAATGCAATAAAAAAAATTTTAGAAAATTTGGAGATTTTGTGTGCCGGACGACCTTAAAAGAATTGATTGACTGAATTTATAAAAAAAAAAATCAAAAAAATAATTACAATAAATAATCTCTTATCTTATCTTGGCTGGCTCAACTCTTAAAACAAATATTATTTTTAACTAAAGTTTAATTTCAACTTTTCAAATTATTAAAAAATTAAAATTTATACCTAATCTGTAACATGCAATTAAGATAATTAAATTATAAAGTTATTAATTGAGGATTCGATCTTTGGTATTACGCAATGAAAAATCAACGAAAATTGCGCCACTATGATACAATTATAACTTTTGTTTTCAACGAAATCTAAAAATAGCATATTTTCACCTTCGTGAAATTTACATGCATACTTTTCATATTCATATTCACTATTGCAAAAACATTTTAACGTGCAATAGATTATTAGTAAGCATATTCCCAAGTTTGATGTCACGTTTCCCAGTTACAATTTTGCACGTAAACATTCGCTCGCTTTACTTGGAGCTCTAACTTGAGTGCCGGCGAAATCCAGAAATTTACTTTTAGGCCCATTCGCAGTAAAATATTTAAAAAAATACACATCTAATTTTTACTACGACGTCATTTTCGCTCATCGAAGCCCTTTGAGATTCCCGTCTCAATCACAGTATCAGCGGAATGCAAAAAATAATGAAATGTAACAGCTGTATGTGTCAAAAGCGTTATTTTAAATTATTTCGTCTTTTTCTATTCAAAAGTTCTAAAAAGGTTATTACTTTCTTCTATCTTTACAAGAAGAAAGTATTGGATTCGTGAAAATTTTCGAATTCCTGTTTTCGACGGATTTACACGTTTTAGGGTTCAGAGATCTAGAAAAAGATGTTTTTATGAAATGCCTGTCTGTGAATCTGTCTGTCCGCTTGTGTGTCACGCAAATATTATGGGCGCTCTATCTCAAGAACTAATGAACGGATTTTAATAAAACTTTAGATTCACTTAGTTCCTGGTATAAATTGGTGCTGATTACTTTTCGGTGTAAATCGGCCGACAGATGGCGCTGCTATGCTGCATTTTTCACGATTTTCGGAATACCTATATCTGAAGAACTAATGCACGGATTTTTATAAAACTTTAGGTTTAGTTAGTTCTTGATATAATTTAGTTCTAATTACATTTTGGTGTAAATCACTCAACAGATGGCGCTTCTATGCTGTATTATTATTTATAATTATCGCAATCGCTCTTTCCCAGGAATTAATGCACGAATTTTCACCAAACACCAGATTCAGTTAATCCCTGAAATAAATTAATACTGTTTAGTTTTTGGTGTAAATCGTCCAATAGGTGGCGCTGCTATGGTACATTTTTTACGATTTCCGCAATAGTTTTACCTCAAAAACTAATGTACTGATTTTCATCGAACTTCAGATTCAGTTAGAAGTTGGCAAATATTGTTGGTATTCAGATTTTCGTGTAAATCGTCTAACCGGTGGCTCTGCTATGTTGCATTTTTCAGGAAGTATTAACATGCAGAAGAAAGTTTTGGGATTCCCACATCTGACAAGTTTTTGATTGTAATACGAAAATGGCTTCCGTAATGATATGGTAATTCTCACTGTTTCCCTTCAGTCTTCAACAATGGAAGTAAGTCGATTGACACCAATGTAAAGAAATTTCATAAAGGATCTTAAATTTTCTTATACCTATATTTCAGGCATTATAGTAGCCACCAGTATAGACACTTTTACCACATTTGTTTTACATTAATATATAAAGATTCATGACACTTAATTTTCTTTTAAAAAAATCCTTTATCTTTCGTTTTGTACATATTAAAATCGAAAATTATAATTTACATTTCTTTACTTTTCTTAAAAAAACACATTTTTTTACTTAAAAAGGACATAAATTCCGGTATATCGTTAAAACTATGCTATTTATAAATATATACTGCATTGTCCATACTCTCTGGCACTTCTCTGAAAAAACGTTTTCGTCCATTTCTTGGACTTCATCAGTTTCAATTGGCGGCTCGCAGTTTCATTTTCGACCTTTTATCATCTCTCTCTTTCCATTTTCCCCCCTTCTCCCTTTTCACTTTCCCCTTCTTTCCAGCATTTTTAGCCAACGGGAGTCAACATTTGCATGCGCCATATCGTTGCATACACTTTTTCTTTCGAGGTTAATCTCGATAGCCTCTCTCATTACGGTGTTGTGGGGATTATCATATGCAGCTATTTTTTCTATTTTAATTGATTGAGGAATTATGGGGTTTTTTTAATTTGTTCTTGAGAAGGCTGTTGCTTAATTATTATATTTTATGTCGCGGATGTGCTCCTTATACCTTTCGCTTATTTTTCGCTTGGTCATCCCGATGTATGTAATTTCCTTATTTTCTGTATCTGAGGCTTTAATTTTATATACTCCCGCCGTCTGTAATTCGTCGTATCTTTCTGCTTCATTTCGTATCGTTTTAAATAGGGAAGGGTTGGGTGTGATTGGGACTATCTTTCCGAGTTTACTAATTTCGCGTTTTATTTTTAGTGCTCTTCCGTTCATGTATGGTAGGGGGGGTGTATAATCTTTTTTATTTTGTCCTGGTTGGATCCAGTTAATTTTTTCTTTCGCTTTTCTGATTAGCTTGTCTATTGTTTTTCTTGGATGGCGAATTACAGGCGAATTACAGACGGCGGGAGTATATAAAATTAAAGCCTCAGATACAGAAAATAAGGAAATTACATACATCGGGATGACCAAGCGAAAAATAAGCGAAAGGTATAAGGAGCATACCCGCGACATAAAATATAATAATCAAGCAACAGCCTTCTCAAGAACAAATTTAAAAAACCCCATAATACCTCAATCAATTAAAATAAAAAAAAATAGCTGCATATGATAATCCCCACAACACCCTAATGAGAGAGGCTATCGAGATTAACCTCGAAAGAAAAAGTGTATGCAACGATATGGCGTATGCAAATGTTGACTCCCGTTGGCTAAAAATGCTGGAAAGAAGGGGAAAGTGAAAAGGGAGAAGGGGGAAAAATGGAAAGAGAGAGATGATAAAAGGTCGAAAATGAAACTGTGAGCCGCCAATTGAAACTGATGAAGTCCAAGAAATCGACGAAAACGTTTTTTCAGAGAAGTGCCAGAAAGTATGGACAATGCTTATATATTTATAAATAGCATAGTTTTAACGATATACCGGAATTTATGTCCTTTTTAAGTAAAAAAAATGTGTTTTTTTTAAGAAAAGTAAAGAAATGTAAATTATAATTTTCGATTTTAATATGTACAAAACGAAAGATAAAGGATTTTTTAAAAAGAAAATTAAGTGTCATGAATCTTTATATATTAATGTAAAACAAATGTGGTAAAAGTGTCTATACTGGTGGCTACTATAATGCCTGAAATATAGGTATAAGAAAATTTAAGTGTAATATGGGCATTAAATGAGACAGAAATTACTGTCGAAAAACACTGGCTAAAAATTCATAAAGGATTTTTTAAATTAAAATTGAAACATAAAAATGGGATTAATTAAAAAAATAGCTAGAGCGTACACATCTTCAAATAAAGTGCTTTTATTTAAAAATAATTTTCAAAATCGGTTCAATAGAAATCTCAGGGTAGATGACAAAAAAAAAAAAAAAAAAAAAAAAAAAAAAAAAAAAACTGCCTTGGCTTTTAAATATGTTGATTGAAAAATTTATTCTATTTTTTGTTTGACCAAAGATCATAAATTTTATTCGAGTGCTTTATGTTACCGTCCGTTTATTAAGCTTTTTACTTTCCTGAATTTTTATTTGTTGTTATTATATTTTTTTTTTTTTTGTCAATTATCTGTATTTTGTATACATATTTATCGAAGTTTCATTAAGAATAAGTGTTTGTATTATATGTTTTAACTTGTTTTTTAAAAGAAACATTAATCATTTTATTTCAAAATTATAAATTATATAGCATAGATGCCGTAACTTCCCTCAGCCGTTGTTGTTTTGAATTGTTTGGCGATTTTTTGTTGGCGTGTTGGCGGTGTTTACGGATATGACAAACTCGATATGTAAAATCTGTGTGACGTGTGTGTTGTGACGTGTCGCGTTGTGGCAACCCCTGAGAAGGTTAGAATTTTGTGGATGTATTTTGATGTCGTGTTCTATCGTTTTATTTTTATTTTTATGCTAAATTTATTGGATGTATTTCATTGACTATAGTTTCTGTAGTTCGTTTAAACGCTGTTGCTGAAGTAATTAAGAAATATGAGGAAATTTTGACAAGAAAGGGAGGTTTGTTTATAACGTGTCAATGCGTATTAAGCCTATTTTGGAAAATGACGGCGATGTTATGAGAGATATTTCGTGAGCTGGAGGTTTCAAGAAAGCATATGTCTGTTAAGGTATGTTGATAATTCTATGTATATTTCGTTGCTTTAAGAGTTTTTACATTTTGAGATTGCTACAAAACGAGAATTGCTGAATTTTGAGAATGCTATACCGCGAAAAATACTGAATTCGGCGATGTTTTTTTTCGGTAAATGTGCGCGAAGCGCTCATACAACTATTGCTGATTGCCACTTTAGGGAGTTTCGTTTTTAGGGTTTCGTTCATCTCACGAAACCCTATTCGTCTCGCTCCTCAGTCTGTCTGTCTGTCTGTCAGTCACAGAGCCCGTTCTCAGAAACTATACATGTTGGAGACATGAAATTTTGGGTACTTATAGCTGAACACCTCACAACATACGACAAATCATAAAATTTTGAAAAAGTCGTACATTTATCCCTTTGGGCACCCGCATGTGTATTTTAAACAATTCTTTCTAAGTGAGCTCCTAATTATGTTGGAGACATGAAATTTTGGGTACTTATAGCTGAACACCTCACATTATACGACAAATCATAAAATTTTGAAAAAGTCGTACATTTATCCCTTTGGGCACCCGCATGTGTATTTTAAACAATTCTTTCTAAGTGAGCTCCTAATTATGTTGGAGACATGAAATTTTGGGTACTTATAGCTGAACACCTCACATTATACGACAAATGATAACATTTTGAAAAAGTCGTATATTTAACCCTTTGCGCTCCCACATGTGTATTTTAAACAATTCTTTCTAAGTGAACCCAAATTAGGTTGGAGGAGTGAAATTTTGCATACTTATAGCTGAATACCTCACATCAAACGACAAATCATAAAATTTTGAAAACGTCGTACATTTAACCCTTTGGGCTCCCACATGTGTATTTTAAACAATTCTTTCTAAGTGAACCCTAATTATGTTGCAGGAGTGAAATTTTGCATACTTATAGCTGAATACCTCACATCAAACGACAAATCATAAAATTTTGAAAAAGTCGTACATTTAACCCTTTGGGCTCCCACATGTATAATTTAAACAATTCTTTCTAAGTGAACCCTAATTAGGTTGGAGGAGTGAAATTTTGCATACTTATAGCTGAATACCTCACATCAAACGACAAACCATAAAATTTTGAAAATGTCGTACATTTAACCCTTCGGGCTCCCACATGCGTATTTTAAACAATTCTTTCTAAGTGAGCCGCTAATTAGGTTGGAGGCGTGAAATTTGGCATACCTATAGCTGAACACCATCATGCGACAAATCATAAAAAATTGGAAAAGTCGTACATTTAACCCTTTGGGCTCCCACATGCTTTTTTAAGCAATTTTTTCTAACTGAGCCCCTTATTAAATTGGAGATTTGAAATTTTGCATACTTATAGCAGAACACCTGAGGCCAGGCGACAAATCATAAATTTTGAAAAAGTCTCACGTTTAACACTTTGAGCTACCACATATGTGTTTTAAGCAATTCTTTCTAACAGAGCCCCTAATTAAGTTGGAGACATGAATTTTTTCATACGTATAGCTGAATACCTCAGAACACACGACAAATCATAAAATTTTCTAAAAGTCATATATTATTTACTCCTCCGTGATCTAACTTGTATATTTTAAGCAATTTTTCTAATCTCCGCCCTTTTCACCCGGGGAGCACTTTTCCAACTTTTGCCAACACCCCTTTGACCATTCTTTCATATTATGCACCAAAACCTTACATATTTTAGTTCCACTTTTTACCAATAGGGGCGCCTACTTATCTCGGGTGCTATGGGCCCAATCCCCTCGACTAATATATCTACGGATAGTACGTAAAACGGAGTTTCGTTCGGATAGAGGTTTGTTTAGAATAGAGTGCGCCCCTGGTTGTGAAATGTGGAACTAACAGATTTATCAAAAGGATAAAGTTTTTTTTAGGGTTTCGTTCATCTGACGAAACCCTATTCGTCTCGCTCCTCTGTCTGTCTGTCCGTCGTTCACAGAGCCCGTTCTCAGAAACTATACATGTTGGAGACATGAAATTTTGGATACTTATAGCAGAACACCTCACATCATACGACAAATCATAAAATTTTGAAAAAGTCCTGCATTTAACCCTTTGGGCTCCCGCATGTGTATTTTAAACAATTCTTTCTAAGTGAGCTCCTAATTAGTTTGGAGGCGTGAAATTTTGCATACTTATAGCTGAACATCTCACATCAAACGACAAATCATGAAATTTTGAAAATATCGTACGTTTAACCCTTTGGGGTCCCACATGTGTATTTTAAACAATTCTTTCTAAGTGAGCCCCTAATTAGGTTGGAGGCGTGAAATTATGCATACTTATAGCCAGAGGTCCGGAGCTGGAGCTGGAGCTGGAGCCCGGAGCCGGAGCACTCCGGAGCTGTGTTTTTCCTGGAGCTGGAGCTCTAAATTTTCCCCAGCTCCAGGGCTCCTTTAGTTTTTAATATTCTTTTAAATCTTTTTTTTGTTTTGTTTTGTTTTCAGTCTTTTAAATTTCTAGGCTTAAAATATTTTAATTACATCATTATTCAGTATTTTAATTATATCATTTTTTTAGGTTATTATTATTATTATTATTAGGGAAGGAAAACTTCTCAAAAAATGCAACACAACTTTACTTCTACTTTCTACTTGAACTAAGTGACAACACTATTTAAAAACAAATATGACCGCCTGTTGTTTACATGTGTAGTCGTACAATTTTGGCTGTTTGAAAAGTCTAGAAGAAATTTAAGATATTTGTGTTTAAAATTCTACCAAACTTTCTATTTTAAAAGCAAAAGCTAAAAGATGTCATATTTTCTGAACAAACATTTGAAGTTTGATGAGAAGAAAAATGCATTTTGTCAGATCTTTAATGAAGATAGAAAGTATTTGTGAGCAAAAAATTAAACGTGTAAATTAAAATCTGCAACTTAAAAGCGCGAAGTCGGTGTCGAGCCGGAGCTGGAGCCACGGTATTTTCTCTAGGAGCGGAGCTGGAGCTGGAGCATCAAAAATTGTTCGGCTCCGGGTCACTGCTTATAGCTGAACACCTCACATTAAACGACAAATCATAAAATTTTGAAAATGACGTACGTTTAACCCTTTGGGCTTCCGCATGTGTATTTTAAACAATTCTTTCTAAGTGAGCTCCTAATTAGTTTGGAGACGTGAAATTTTGCATACTTATAGCTGAACACCTCACATCAAACGACATATCATAAAATTTTGAAAAAGTCCTACATTTAACACTTTGGGCTTCCGCATGTGTATTTTAAACAATTTTTTCTAAGTGTGCTCCTAATTAATTTTGAGGCGTGAAATTTTGCATACTTATAGCTGAATACCTCACATCAAATGACAAATCATAAAATTTTGAAAATGTCGTACGTTTAACCCTTTGGGGTCCCACATGTATATTTTATACAATTCTTTCTAAGTGAGCCCCTAATTAGGTTGTAGGCGTGAAATTTTGCATACTTATAGCTGAAACCCTCACATCAAACGACAAATCATAAAATTTTGAAAATGTCGTACGTTTAACCCTTTGTGCTCCCGCATGTGTATTTTAAACAATTCTTTCTAAGTGAGCCCCTATTTAGGTTGGAGGCGTGAAATTTTGCATACTTATAGCTGAACATCTCACATCAAACGACAAATCATGAAATTTTGAAAATATCGTACGTTTAACCCTTTGGGGTCCCACATGTGTATTTTAAACAATTTTTTCTAAGTGAGCCCCTAATTAGGTTGGAGGCGTGAAATTATGCATACTTATAGCCAGAGGCCCGGAGCTGGAGCTGGAGCCCGGAGCCGGAGCACTCCGGAGCTGTGTTTTTCCTAGAGCTGGAGACGACGCTGGAGCTCTAAATTTTCCCCAGCTCCAGGGCTCCTTTAGTTTTTAATATTCTTTTAAATCTTTTTTTTTTTTTTTTTGTTTTGTTTTCAGTCTTTTAAATTTCTAGGCTTAAAATATTTTAATTACATCATTATTCAGTATTTTAATTATATCATTTTTTAGGTTTTTATTATTATTATTATTAGGGAAGGAAAACTTCTCAAAAAATGGCAACACTACTTTACTTCTACTTTCTACTTGAACTAAGTGACAACACTATTTAAAAACAAATATGGCCGCCTGTTGTTTACATGTGTAGTCGTACAATTTTGGCTGTTTGAAAAGTCTAGAAGAAATTTAAGATTTTTGTGTTTAAAATTCTACCAAACTTTCTATTTTAAAAGCAAAAGCTAAAAGATGTCATATTTTCTGAACAAACATTTGAAGTTTGATGAGAAGAAAAATGCATTTTGTCAGATCTTTAATGAAGATAGAAAGTATTTGTGAGCAAAAAATTAAACGTGTAAATTAAAATCTGCAACTTAAAAGCGCGAAGTCGGAGTCGAGCCGGAGCTGGAGCCACGGTATTTTCTCCAGGAGCGGAGCGGAGCTGGAGCATCAAAAATTGTTCAGCTCCGGGTCACTGCTTATAGCTGAACACCTCACATCAAACGACAAATCATAAAATTTTGAAAATGACGTACGTTTAACCCTTTGGGGTCCCACATGTGTATTTTAAACAATTCTTTCTAAGTGAGTACCTAATTAGGTTGGAGGCGTGAAATTTTCATACTTATAGCTGAACACCTCACATCAAACGACAAATTATAAAATTTTGAGAAAGTCGTACATTTAACCCTTTGGGCTCCCGCATGTGTATTTTAAACAATTCTTTCTAAGTGAGCTCCTAATTAGTTTGGAGACGTGAAATTTTGCATACTTATAGCTGAACACCTCACATCAAACGACAAATCATAAAATTTTGAAAAAGTCCTACATTTAACCCTTTGGGCTTCCGCATGTGTATTTTAAACAATTTTTTCTAAGTGAGCTCCTAATTAATTTTGAGGCGTGAAATTTTGCATACTTATAGCTGAACACGTCACATCAAATGACAAATCATAAAATTTTGAAAATGTCGTATGTTTAAACCTTTGGGGTCCCACATGTATATTTTATACAATTCTTTCTAAGTGAGCCCCTAATTAGGTTGGAGGCGTGAAATTTTGCATACTTATAGCTGAAACCCTCACATCAAACGACAAATCATAAAATTTTGAAAATGTCGTACGTTTAATCCTTTGTGCTCCCGCATGTGTATTTTAAACAATTCTTTCTAAGTGAGCCCCTATTTAGGTTGGAGGCGTGAAATTTTGCATACTTATAGCTGAACATCTCACATCAGACGACAAATCATGAAATTTTGAAAATATCGTACGTTTAACCCTTTGGAGTCCCGCATGTGTATTTTAAACAATTCTTTCTAAGTGAGTACCTAATTAGGTTGGAGGCGTGAAATTTTGATACTTATAGCTGAACACCTCACATCAAACGACAAATTATAAAATTTTGAGAAAGTCGTACATTTAACACTTTGGGCTTCCGCATGTGTATTTTAAACAATTTTTTCTAAGTGAGCTCCTAATTAATTTTGAGGCGTGAAATTTTGCATACTTATAGCTGAACACCTCACATCAAATGACAAATCATAAAATTTTGAAAATGTCGTACGTTTAACCCTTTGGGGTCCCACATGTATATTTTATACAATTCTTTCTAAGTGAGCCCCTAATTAGGTTGGAGGCGTGAAATTTTGCATACTTATAGCTGAAACCCTCACATCAAACGACAAATCATAAAATTTTGAAAATGTCGTACGCTTAACCCTTTGTGCTCCCGCATGTGTATTTTAAACAATTCTTTCTAAGTGAACCCCTATTTAGGTTGGAGGCGTGAAATTTTGCTTACTTATAGCTCAACACCTCAGATCACAGGTCAAATAATAAATTTTGAAAAAGTTATATGTTTAACCCTTTAAACTCCAGCTTGTATATTTTAAGAAATTCTTTCTAACTGAGCCCCTAATTAAATTGGAGATTTGAAATTTTGCATACATATTGCAGAACACCTGAGGCCAGGCGACAAATCATAAAATCTTGAAAAAGTCTTACATTTAACCCTTTGAGCTACCACATATGTATTTGAAGCAATTCTTTCTAAGAGATCCCCTAATTAAGTTGGAGACATGAAATTTTGCATACGTATAGCTGAATGCCTCGGACCACACGATAAATCATAAAATTTTCAAAAAGTCTTATATTATTTAACCCTCTGGGCTCTAACTTGTGTATTTTAAGGAATTTTTCTGACCTCCTCCTTTTTAACCCGGGGAGAAAATTTCCAACTTTAGCCGACACTCTTTTGACCATTCTTTTATATTATGCACCATAGCCTTACATATTTTAGTTCCATTTTTTTTCGCCAGGTGCGCCTACTTATCTCGTGTGCTATAGGCCCAATCCCCTCGACTAATATATCTACGGATAGTATCTAAAACGGATTTTCGTTTGGATACAGGTTTGTTTAGAATCAAGTGCGCCCCCTGGTTGTGAAATGTGAAACTAACAGATTTTTCAAAATGATAAAGTGTTTTGAAAGGAATATTAAACGGAACCCTCTGTGCGATCTGTGATCACACTTACCCACTTGTTTATGTATATTTTGCTGCTTTAAGTGTTTTTTACGTTTTGAGATTGCTACAAAACCAGACCTGCTGAATTTTGAGAATGCTATACCGCGAAAAATGCTGAATTCGGCGATGTTTTTTATTCGGTAAATGTGCGCGAAGCGCTCGTACAACTATTGCTGATTGCCACTTTACGGAGTTTCGTTTTTTATGTATATTTTGCTGCTTTAAGAGTTTTTTTACGTTTTGAGATTGCTACAAAATGAGAACTGCTGAATTTTGAGAATGCTATACCGCGAGAAATGCTGAATTCGGCGGTGTTTTTTTTTTTAGGTAAATGTGCGCGAAGCGCTCATACAACGATTACTGATTGCCAGTTTAGCGAATTTTGTTTATTATTTACATTTTATTTTCGTTAAGCCAAACATGCGTATAAACCGGTGCTTGGCGACATTTACTACTTGGCGGAAAAGGGGTTTTCACGCCAAGAAGAATTCAAGATGGCAGCCGGGGGAACTTATGACATCTGTTCCAATTATATTCCTGTGTTTTATGTTTTTGTCTATTTATGAATTTGTATTTTCTTTGTTTATCTGGCATTTACTCATCTGTATTGTAAGTTATGTATTTATATTTTTACAGCTATTTATACAGATGTCATTAAGAACAAGTGGTCATATTATGAAATTTAACCCTGTAAATGTGATCAAAAGGGTAAATATGTTTTTTATTTAGTTCCAAATTGCTCCATACTATTATTTTCTAAGTTTTCTTCAGGGATAATTTAAGTAGTCTTCGAAGGGCGAATTTTTTTTAATCCATTTGTTATTTATGTTTTTTCTAACTCAGAAGGTGTCTAGAAAAGACCGCAAGGAAGTATTATATTCAGCGCAATATTTAAGTCATAAAACCAGTTTAAAGGACCGGTGTCACGGCTGGCATATTGGTAATTTTTTTAAAACTCTTCCTTCTTGAAAACACATTTTTTGTTAAATATGTGTGGTTCTGACGCCACACTGTAAAAAAAATCCGACCAGTTTTCCTGTTGGAATCGGAAAAATAGTTGCCCTTAACGTACGGAAAATTTTGCCGACCCAGCTCGGAATAAAATCCGTGAAAAAAAGAAATAGTCAATAAAACAGCATTTTACGGATTTTATTCCGATTTTACGGATTTTATTCCGAGCTGGTGTCCTGATTCTGCCCTTTCCGGAACGGGTTACTTTCTCGTAATGCGCCGACGAAGTGATATTTTCGAATTCTGCCCCTAACGTGTTGGAATTATTTCCCATTCACCGGGGTTGCTCCGTCGTAATTCATCCCGACTGCCATCAGCAGCCGGAAAGCATTACTTGTGTCGGTTTAAGATGGCGTTTATATATGCATCTCTTGTAAATGAGGATAGATAGACCTAATTTTTGTTAAATGTATATTCGCATTGTACTATTGTTATTATTATTATTCAGTTTTGTTAGGTTCATTACTAGAAATAGTTTTACCTTAAATTAAATGTAAATTAATTGTGGGTGAAGCATAGTTTTTCAATTATTTGGCTAATACAGCTTGTATTTTAAAATTTATATTAAAAAAAAAATTCTTTATGCTAAAATATATTTTTGAGATTAAAACTTATTGCACTAATCCAAAAGTGCAATTATAAATAATTTTTGCTTAAATAATCCCTTGATTTTGATCTAAACAATAAAAAATATATAATAATGTATATATACATAATGTATAATATATAATGTTATAATATATAATGTTATAATATATAATGTAACATAATTATGAGTGAAACTTAATTTTCCAATTATTTGGCTGATAGAGCTTGTCTTTTAAAGCTTGTATTCAAAATAATAATAATAATAATAATCCTAAATAATACATTTGAGAAGATTAAAACTTATTGTACTAATCCAAAAATGTAATTACAAATACCTTTTGTATAAATAATTTCTTGATTTTACTCTAAATAATAATAAATATTATATCATTGTAAAATGTAAGATAATCACGACCGAAGCATAATTTTTGAATTATATTTGACTGATATAGCTCGTATTTTAAAGCTCGTATTAAAAAAACTTCATGCTGAAATACATTTTTCAGAAGATTAAAACTTGTTGCAATCCAAAAGTATAATTACAGATAGTTTTTGCTTATATCCGTTTATTTTATTCTAATAATAAAAATTAAAATATAAATGTAAAATAATTATGAGGAAGCATAAAGTTTCAATTAATTGGCCTAGAAATTTACCATAGCTTGTATTTTAAAACTTGTATACATAAAAAAAAGCTTGTATTAAAAAAGTTAGTATAATAAAGTGTAATTACATAAAAAAAATAATAAAAAAAAAAAAAAAAAAAAAAAAACCTTCATGGTAAAATATATTTTTGGGAAGATTAAAACTTGCTGTATTAATTCAAGAGAGTATTTACAAATAGTTTTTGTTTAAATAATTCCTTGATTTTACTTTAAATAACAATAAAAATTTATATAATTGTAAAATAATTATGGGTATGCATTATTTTTCAATTATTTGGCTGACATAGCTTGTATTTTAAAACTTTTGTAACTTTAAAACTTGTATTTAAAAAAAAAAAGAAAGCTTGTATTGAAAAAGTTAGTTTAATAAAGCGTACTCACATAAAAAAAAAAAGATTTTATGATAAATTTATATTTGAATTAATACAGTAAGTTTTAATCTTCACAAAAGAGTAATTACAAATAGTTTTTGTTTAAATAATCCCTCGATTTTAATCTAAATATTAATAAAAAATTATGTACCGTATATACTCGCGCATAAGTCGCCCCCCCCCCCTCCCAATTCTTAAGCAAAATTTTGAAAAAAATTGAATTTTCATGTATAAGTCGAACCACATTTCTGGTAGCATGATGAAAAATGATTTGTAATCGAGGATAGAAAAATTTAATAAATTTTCATTAAATTAGTAATTTTTTTACGTTTCTAATTAGATTTTTTTAATTCAACGTTTTAAACCTGTATAATTATGTATAACCGAAGAAGCTTAAACTATTTTGAAACCCATTCACATCAATTCAATGATACTTAAAAAGATAAAATTCTTTCAAAAATCCATTCAGGCATTATTTACAAGGGTAAACAACTTCTTAGACTGCTAAAATATAGTACTTCTTTATATTGTAGGACTTTTAAGAAAGATATCTAGAAGCATTCTCAAGTTGGACTCTTTTTAAAAAGGGGATTAAAATGCTGAAAGGAATATATTGAAGCGTTTTTTGTCACAAGAGAAAAATGGGTGCAAAACAATTACAGGGACATTGAGCTTTGTTTGTCAGTCACTTGGAAATGACCATTGTCCGCTTTTATCTCTGCTTCTTTTATCTCTGCTTCTTCTCTATCTTTATGCTGTATTATTATTTATAATTATCGCAATCGCTCTTTCCCAGGAATTAATGCACGAATTTTCACCAAACGCCAGATTCAGTTAATCCCTGAAATAAATTAATACTGTTTAGTTTTTGGTGTAAATCGTCCAATAGGTGGCGCTGCTATGGTACATTTTTTACGATTTCCGCAATAGTTTTACCTCAAAAACTAATGTACTGATTTTCATCGAACTTCAGATTCAGTTAGAAGTTGGCAAATATTGTTGGTATTCAGATTTTCGTGTAAATCGTCTAACCGGTGGCTCTGCTATGTTGCATTTTTCAGGAAGTATTAACATGCAGAAGAAAGTTTTGGGATTCCCACATCTGACAAGTTTTTGATTGTAATACGAAAATGGCTTCCGTAATGATATGGTAATTCTCACTGTTTCCCTTCAGTCTTCAACAATGGAAGTAAGTCGATTGACACCAATGTAAAGAAATTTCATAAAGGATCTTAAATTTTCTTATACCTATATTTCAGGCATTATAGTAGCCACCAGTATAGACACTTTTACCACATTTGTTTTACATTAATATATAAAGATTCATGACACTTAATTTTCTTTTAAAAAAAATCCTTTATCTTTCGTTTTGTACATATTCAAATCGAAAATTATAATTTACATTTCTTTACTTTTCTTAAAAAAACACATTTTTTTACTTAAAAAGGACATAATTTCCGGTATATCGTTAAAACTATGCTTTTTATAAATATATACTGCATTGTCCATACTCTCTGGCACTTCTCTGAAAAAACGTTTTCGTCCATTTCTTGGACTTCATCAGTTTCAATTGGCGGCTCGCAGTTTCATTTTCGACCTTTTATCATCTCTCTCTTTCCATTTTCCCCCCTTCTCCCTTTTCACTTTCCCCTTCTTTCCAGCATTTTTAGCCAACGGGAGTCAACATTTGCATGCGCCATATCGTTGCATACACTTTTTCTTTCGAGGTTAATCTCGATAGCCTCTCTCATTAGGGTGTTGTGGGGATTATCATATGCAGCTATTTTTTCTATTTTAATTGATTGAGGTATTATGGGGTTTTTTTAATTTGTTCTTGAGAAGGCTGTTGCTTGATTATTATATTTTATGTCGCGGATGTGCTCCTTATACCTTTCGCTTATTTTTCGCTTGGTCATCCCGATGTATGTAATTTCCTTATTTTCTGTATCTGAGGCTTTAATTTTATATACTCCCGCCGTCCGTAATTCGTCGTATCTTTCTGCTTCATTTCGTATCGTTTTAAATAGGGAAGGGTTGGGTGTGATTGGGACTATCTTTCCGAGTTTACTAATTTCTCGTTTTATTTTTAGTGCTCTTCCGTTCATGTATGGTAGGGGGGGGTGTATAATCTTTTTTATTTTGTCCTGGTTGGATCCAGTTAATTTTTTCTTTCGCTTTTCTGATTAGCTTGTCTATTGTTTTTCTTGGATGGCGAATTACAGGCGAATTACAGACGGCGGGAGTATATAAAATTAAAGCCTCAGATACAGAAAATAAGGAAATTACATACATCGGGATGACCAAGCGAAAAATAAGCGAAAGGTATAAGGAGCATATCCGCGACATAAAATATAATAATCAAGCAACAGCCTTCTCAAGAACAAATTTAAAAAACCCCATAATACCTCAATCAATTAAAATAAAAAAAAATAGCTGCATATGATAATCCCCACAACACCCTAATGAGAGAGGCTATCGAGATTAACCTCGAAAGAAAAAGTGTATGCAACGATATGGCGTATGCAAATGTTGACTCCCGTTGGCTAAAAATGCTGGAAAGAAGGGGAAAGTGAAAAGGGAGAAGGGGGAAAAATGGAAAGAGAGAGATGATAAAAGGTCGAAAATTGAACTGCGAGCCGCCAATTGAAACTGATGAAGTCCAAGAAATCGACGAAAACGTTTTTTCAGAGAAGTGCCAGAGAGTATGGACAATGCTTATATATTTATAAATAGCATAGTTTTAACGATATACCGGAATTTATGTCCTTTTTAAGTAAAAAAAAATGTGTTTTTTTAAGAAAAGTAAAGAAATGTAAATTATAATTTTCGATTTTAATATGTACAAAACGAAAGATAAAGGATTTTTTAAAAAGAAAATTAAGTGTCATGAATCTTTATATATTAATGTAAAACAAATGTGGTAAAAGTGTCTATACTGGTGGCTACTATAATGCCTGAAATATAGGTATAAGAAAATTTAAGTGTAATATGGGCATTAAATGAGACAGAAATTACTGTCGAAAAACACTGGCTAAAAATTCATAAAGGATTTTTTAAATTAAAATTGAAACATAAAAATGGGATTAATTAAAAAAATAGCTAGAGCGTACACATCTTCAAATAAAGTGCTTTTATTTAAAAATAATTTTCAAAATCGGTTCAGTAGAAATCTCAGGGTAGATGACAAAAAAAAAAAAAAAAAAAAAAAAAACTGCCTTGGCTTTTAAATATGTTGATTGAAAAATTTATTCTATTTTTTGTTTGACCAAAGATCATAAATTTTATTCGAGTGCTTTATGTTACCGTCCGTTTATTAAGCTTTTTACTTTCCTGAATTTTTATTTGTTGTTATTATATTTTTTT
Organism: Maratus speciosus; assembly: GCA_963932465.1. Classification (NCBI taxonomy): domain Eukaryota; kingdom Metazoa; phylum Arthropoda; class Arachnida; order Araneae; family Salticidae; genus Maratus; species Maratus speciosus. The sequence goes on from OZ010786.1 coordinate 386,533,848, forward strand.
TTTTTTGTCAATTATCTGTATTTTGTATACATATTTATCGAAGTTTCATTAAGAATAAGTGTTTGTATTATATGTTTTAACTTGTTTTTTAAAAGAGACATTAATCATTTTATTTCAAAATTATAAATTATATAGCATAGATGCCGTAACTTCCCTCAGCCGTTGTTGTTTTGAATTGTTTGGCGATTTTTTGTTGGCGTGTTGGCGGTGTTTACGGATATGACAAACTCGATATGTAAAACCTGTGTGACGTGTGTGTTGTGACGTGTCGCGTTGTGGCAACCCCTGAGAAGCTTAGAATTTTGTGGATGTATTTTGGTGTCGTGTTCTATCGTTTTATTTTTATTTTTATGCTAAATTTATTGGATGTATTTCATTGACTATAGTTTCTGTAGTTCGTTTAAACGCTGTTGCTGAAGTAATTAAGAAATATGAGGAAATTTTGACAAGAAAGGGAGGTTTGTTTATAACGTGTCAATGCGTATTAAGCCTATTTTGGAAAATGACGGCGATGTTATGAGAGATATTTCGTGAGCTGGAGGTTTCAAGAAAGCATATGTCTGTGAAGGTATGTTGATAATTTTATGTATATTTCGTTGCTTTAAGAGTTTTTACATTTTGAGATTGCTACAAAACGAGAATTGCTGAATTTTGAGAATGCTATACCGCGAAAAATACTGAATTCGGCGATGTTTTTTCTCGGTAAATGTGCGCGAAGCGCTTATACAACTATTGCTGATTGCCACTTTAGGGAGTTTCGTTTTTAGGGTTTCGTTCATCTCACGAAACCCTATTCGTCTCGCTCCTCAGTCTGTCTGTCTGTCTGTCAGTCACAGAGCCCGTTCTCAGAAACTATACATGTTGGAGACATGAAATTTTGGGTACTTATAGCTGAACACCTCACAACATACGACAAATCATAAAATTTTGAAAAAGTCGTACATTTAACCCTTTGGGCACCCGCATGTGTATTTTAAACAATTATTTCTAAGTGAGCTCCTAATTATGTTGGAGACATGAAATTTTGGGTACTTATAGCTGAACACCTCACATTATACGACAAATGATAACATTTTGAAAAAGTCGTATATTTAACCCTTTGAGCTCCCGCATGTGTATTTTAAACAATTCTTTCTAAGTGAATCCTAATTAGGTTGGAGGAGTGAAATTTTGCATACTTATAGCTGAATACCTCACATCAAACGACAAATCCTAAAATTTTGAAAAAGTCGTACCTTTAACCCTTTGGGCTCCCACATGTATAATTTAAACAATTCTTTCTATGTGAACCCTAATTAGGTTGGAGGAGTGAAATTTTGCATACTTATAGCTGAATACCTCACATCAAACGACAAACCATAAAATTTTGAAAATGTCGTACATTTAACCCTTCGGGCTCCCACATGCGTATTTTAAACAATTCTTTCTAAGTGAGCCGCTAATTAGGTTGGAGGCGTGAAATTTGGCATACCTATAGCTGAACACCATCATGCGACAAATCATAAAAAATTGGAAAAGTCGTACATTTAACCCTTTGGGCTCCCACATGCTTTTTTAAGCAATTTTTTCTAACTGAGCCCCTTATTAAATTGGAGATTTGAAATTTTGCATACTTATAGCAGAACACCTGAGGCCAGGCGACAAATCATAAATTTTGAAAAAGTCTCACGTTTAACACTTTGAGCTACCACATATGTATTTTAAGCAATTCTTTCTAACAGAGCCCCTAATTAAGTTGGAGACATGAATTTTTGCATACGTATAGCTGAATACCTCAGAACACACGACAAATCATAAAATTTTCTAAAAGTCATATATTATTTACTCCTCCGTGATCTAACTTGTATATTTTAAGCAATTTTTCTAATCTCCGCCCTTTTCACCCGGGGAGCACTTTTCCAACTTTTGCCAACACCCCTTTTACCATTCTTTCATATTATGCACCAAAACCTTACATATTTTAGTTCCACTTTTTACCAATAGGGGCGCCTACTTATCTCGGGTGCTATGGGCCCAATCCCCTCGACTAATATATCTACGGATAGTACGTAAAACGGAGTTTCGTTCGGATAGAGGTTTGTTTAGAATAGAGTGCGCCCCTGGTTGTGAAATGTGGAACTAACAGATTTATCAAAAGGATAAAGTGTTTTGTTTAGGGTTTCGTTCATCTGACGAAACCCTATTCGTCTCGCTCCTCTGTCTGTCTGTCCGTCGTTCACAGAGCCCGTTCTCAGAAACTATACATGTTGGAGACATGAAATTTTGGATACTTATAGCAGAACACCTCACATCATACGACAAATCATAAAATTTTGAAAAAGTCCTGCATTTAACCCTTTGGGCTCCCGCATGTGTATTTTAAACAATTCTTTCTAAGTGAGCTCCTAATTAGTTTGGAGGCGTGAAATTTTGCATACTTATAGCTGAACATCTCACATCAAACGACAAATCATGAAATTTTGAAAATATCGTACGTTTAACCCTTTGGGGTCCCACATGTGTATTTTAAACAATTCTTTCTAAGTGAGCCCCTAATTAGGTTGGAGGCGTGAAATTATGCATACTTATAGCCAGAGGTCCAGAGCTGGAGCTGGAGCTGGAGCCCGGAGCCGGAACACTCCGGAGCTGTGTTTTTCCTGGAGCTGGAGCTCTAAATTTTCCCCAGCTCCAGGGCTCCTTTAGTTTTTAATATTCTTTTAAATCTTTTTTTTTGTTTTGTTTTCAGTCTTTTAAATTTCTAGGCTTAAAATATTTTAATTACATCATTATTCAGTATTTTAATTATATCATTTTTTAGGTTATTATTATTATTATTATTAGGGAAGGAAAACTTCTCAAAAAATGCAACACTACTTTACTTCTACTTTCTACTTGAACTAAGTGACAACACTATTTAAAAACAAATATGGCCGCCTGTTGTTTACATGTGTAGTCGTACAATTTTGGCTGTTTGAAAAGTCTAGAAGAAATTTAAGATTTTTGTGTTTAAAATTCTACCAAACTTTCCATTTTAAAAGCAAAAGCTAAAAGATGTCATATTTTCTGAACAAACATTTGAAGTTTGATGAGAAGAAAAATGCATTTTGTCAGATCTTTAATGAAGATAGAAAGTATTTGTGAGCAAAAAATTAAACGTGTAAATTAAAATCTGCAACTTAAAAGCGCGAAGTCGGAGTCGAGCCGGAGCTGGAGCCACGGTATTTTCTCTAGGAGCGCAGCTGGAGCTGGAGCATCAAAAATTGTTCGGCTCCGGGTCACTGCTTATAGCTGAACACCTCACATCAAACGACAAATCATAAAATTTTGAAAATGTCGTACGTTTAACCCTTTGGGGTCCCACATGTGTATTTTAAACAATTCTTTCTAAGTGAGCTCCTAATTAGTTTGGAGACGTGAAATTTTGCATACTTATAGCTGAACACCTCACATCAAACGAAATATCATAAAATTTTGAAAAAGTCCTACATTTAACCCTTTGGGCTTCCGCATGTGTATTTTAAACAATTTTTTCTAAGTGAGCTCCTAATTAATTTTGAGGCGTGAAATTTTGCATACTTATAGCAATAACACGTCACATCAAATGACAAATCATAAAATTTTGAAAATGTCGTATGTTTAACCCTTTGGGGTCCCACACATATATTTTATACAATTCTTTCTAAGTGAGCCCCTAATTAGGTTGGAGGCGTGAAATTTTGCATACTTATAGCTGAAACCCTCACATCAAACGACAAATCATAAAATTTTGAAAATGTAGTACGTTTAATCCTTTGTGCTCCCGCATGTGTATTTTAAACAATTCTTTCTAAGTGAGCCCCTATTTAGGTTGGAGGCGTGAAATTTTGCATACTTATAGCTGAACATCTCACATCAGACGACAAATCATGAAATTTTGAAAATATCGTACGTTTAACCCTTTGGGGTCCCGCATGTGTATTTTAAACAATTCTTTCTAAGTGAGTACCTAATTAGGTTGGAGGCGTGAAATTTTGATACTTATAGCTGAACACCTCACATCAAACGACAAATTATAAAATTTTGAGAAAGTCGTACATTTAACACTTTGGGCTTCCGCATGTGTATTTTAAACAATTTTTTCTAAGTGAGCTCCTAATTAATTTTGAGGCGTGAAATTTTGCATACTTATAGCTGAACACCTCACATCAAATGACAAATCATAAAATTTTGAAAATGTCGTACGTTTAACCCTTTGGGGTCCCACATGTATATTTTATACAATTCTTTCTAAGTGAGCCCCTAATTAGGTTGTAGGCGTGAAATTTTGCATACTTATAGCTGAAACCCTCACATCAAACGACAAATCATAAAATTTTGAAAATGTCGTACGCTTAACCCTTTGTGCTCCCGCATGTGTATTTTAAACAATTCTTTCTAAGTGAACCCCTATTTAGGTTGGAGGCGTGAAATTTTGCATACTTATAGCTCAACACCTCAGATCACAGGTCAAATAATAAATTTTGAAAAAGTTTTATGTTTAACCCTTTCAACTCCAGCTTGTATATTTTAAGAAATTCTTTCTAACTGAGCCCTTAATTAAATTGGAGATTTGAAATTTTGCATACATATTGCAGAACACCTGAGGCCAGGCGACAAATCATAAAATCTTGAAAAAGTCTTACATTTAACCCTTTGAGCTACCACATATGTATTTGAAGCAATTCTTTCTAAGAGATCCCCTAATTAAGTTGGAGACATGAAATTTTGCATACGTATAGCTGAATGCCTCGGACCACACGATAAATCATAAAATTTTCAAAAAGTCTTATATTATTTAACCCTCTGGGCTCTAACTTGTGTATTTTAAGGAATTTTTCTGACCTCCTCCTTTTTAACCCGGGGAGAAAATTTCCAACTTTAGCCGACACTCTTTTGACCATTCTTTTATATTATGCACCATAGCCTTACATATTTTAGTTCCATTTTTTTTCGCCAGGTGCGCCTACTTATCTCGGGTGCTATAGGCCCAATCCCCTCGACTAATATATCTACGGATAGTATCTAAAACGGATTTTCGTTTGGATACAGGTTTGTTTAGAATCAAGTGCGCCCCCTGGTTGTGAAATGTGAAACTAACAGATTTTTCAAAATGATAAAGTGTTTTGAAAGGAATATTAAACGAAACCCTTTGTGCGATCTGTGATCACACTTACCCACTTGTTTATGTATATTTTGCTGCTTTAAGAGTTTTTTACGTTTTGAGATTGCTACAAAACCAGACCTGCTGAATTTTGAGAATGCTATACCGCGAAAAATGCTGAATTCGGCGATGTTTTTTATTCGGTAAATGTGCGCGAAGCGCTCGTACAACGATTGCTGATTGCCACTTTACGGAGTTTCGTTTTTTATGTATATTTTGCTGCTTTAAGAGTTTTTTTACGTTTTGAGATTGCTACAAAACGAGAACTGCTGAATTTTGAGAATGCTATACCGCGAGAAATGCTGAATTCGGCGGTGTTTTTTTTTTAGGTAAATGTGCGCGAAGCGCTCATACAACGATTACTGATTGCCAGTTTAGCGAATTTTGTTTATTATTTACATTTTATTTTCGTTAAGCCAAACATGCGTATAAACCGGTGCTTGGCGACATTTACTACTTGGCGGAAAAGGGGTTTTCACGCCAAGAAGAATTCAAGATGGCAGCCGGGGGAACTTATGACATCTGTTCCAATTATATTCCTGTGTTTTATGTTTTTGTCTATTTATGAATTTGTATTTTCTTTGTTTATCTGGCATTTACTCATCTGTATTGTAAGTTATGTATTTATATTTTTACAGCTATTTATACAGATGTCATTAAGAACAAGTGGTCATATTATGAAATTTAACCCTGTAAATGTGATCAAAAGGGTAAATATGTTTTTTATTTAGTTCCAAATTGCTCCATACTATTATTTTCTAAGTTTTCTTCAGGGATAATTTAAGTAGTCTTCGAAGGGCGAATTTTTTTTAATCCATTTGTTATTTATGTTTTTTCTAACTCAGAAGGTGTCTAGAAAAGACCGCAAGGAAGTATTATATTCAGCGCAATATTTAAGTCATAAAACCAGTTTAAAGGACCGGTGTCACGGCTGGCATATTGGTAATTTTTTTTAAACTCTTCCTTCTTGAAAACACATTTTTTGTTAAATATGTGTGGTTCTGACGCCACACTGTAAAAAAAATCCGACCAGTTTTCCTGTTGGAATCGGAAAAATAGTTGCCCTTATCGTACGGAAAATTTTGCCGACCCAGCTCGGAATAAAATCCGTGAAAAAAAGAAATAGTCAATAAAACAGCATTTTACGGATTTTATTCCGATTTTACGGATTTTATTCCGAGCTGGTGTCCTGATTCTGCCCTTTCCGGAACGGGTTACTTTCTCGTAATGCGCCGACGAAGTGATATTTTCGAATTCTGCCCCTAACGTGTTGGAATTATTTCCCATTCACCGGGGTTGCTCCGTCGTAATTCATCCCGACTGCCATCAGCAGCCGGAAAGCATTACTTGTGTCGGTTTAAGATGGCGTTTATATATGCATCTCTTGTAAATGAGGATAGATAGACCTAATTTTTGTTAAATGTATATTCGCATTGTACTATTGTTATTATTATTATTCAGTTTTGTTAGGTTCATTACTAGAAATAGTTTTACCTTAAATTAAATGTAAATTAATTGTGGGTGAAGCATAGTTTTTCAATTATTTGGCTAATACAGCTTGTATTTTAAAATTTATATTAAAAAAAAAATTCTTTATGCTAAAATATATTTTTGAGATTAAAACTTATTGCACTAATCCAAAAGTGCAATTATAAATAATTTTTGCTTAAATAATCCCTTGATTTTGATCTAAACAATAAAAAATATATAATAATGTATATAGACATAATGTATAATATATAATGTTATAATATATAATGTTATAATATATAATGTAACATAATTATGAGTGAAACTTAATTTTCCAATTATTTGGCTGATAGAGCTTGTCTTTTAAAGCTTGTATTCAAAATAATAATAATAATAATAATCCTAAATAATACATTTGAGAAGATTAAAACTTATTGTACTAATCCAAAAATGTAATTACAAATAACTTTTGTATAAATAATTTCTTGATTTTACTCTAAATAATAATAAATATTATATCATTGTAAAATGTAAGATAATCACGACCGAAGCATAATTTTTGAATTATATTTGACTGATATAGCTCGTATTTTAAAGCTCGTATTAAAAAAACTTCATGCTGAAATACATTTTTCAGAAGATTAAAACTTGTTGTAATCCAAAAGTATAATTACAGATAGTTTTTGCTTATATCCGTTTATTTTATTCTAATAATAAAAATTAAAATATAAATGTAAAATAATTATGAGGAAGCATAAAGTTTCAATTAATTGGCCTAGAAATTTACCATAGCTTGTATTTTAAAACTTGTATACATAAAAAAAAGCTTGTATTAAAAAAGTTAGTATAATAAAGTGTAATTACATAAAAAAAAAAAAAAAAAAAAAAAAACCTTCATGGTAAAATATATTTTTGGGAAGATTAAAACTTGCTGTATTAATTCAAGAGAGTATTTACAAATAGTTTTTGTTTAAATAATTCCTTGATTTTACTTTAAATAACAATAAAAATTTATATAATTGTAAAATAATTATGGGTATGCATTATTTTTCAATTATTTGGCTGACATAGCTTGTATTTTAAAACTTTTGTAACTTTAAAACTTGTATTTAAAAAAAAAAAGAAAGCTTGTATTGAAAAAGTTAGTTTAATAAAGCGTACTCACATAAAAAAAAAAAGATTTTATGATAAATTTATATTTGAATTAATACAGTAAGTTTTAATCTTCACAAAAGAGTAATTACAAATAGTTTTTGTTTAAATAATCCCTCGATTTTAATCTAAATATTAATAAAAAATTATGTACCGTATATACTCGCGCATAAGTCGCCCCCCCCCCTCCCAATTCTTAAGCAAAATTTTGAAAAAAATTGAATTTTCATGTATAAGTCGAACCACATTTCTGGTAGCATGATGAAAAATGATTTGTAATCGAGGATAGAAAAATTTAATAAATTTTCATTAAATTAGTAATTTTTTTACGTTTCTAATTAGATTTTTTTAATTCAACGTTTTAAACCTGTATAATTATGTATAACCGAAGAAGCTTAAACTATTTTGAAACCCATTCACATCAATTCAATGATACTTAAAAAGATAAAATTCTTTCAAAAATCCATTCAGGCATTATTTACAAGGGTAAACAACTTCTTAGACTGCTAAAATATAGTACTTCTTTATATTGTAGGACTTTTAAGAAAGATATCTAGAAGCATTCTCAAGTTGGACTCTTTTTAAAAAGGGGATTAAAATGCTGAAAGGAATATATTGAAGCGTTTTTTGTCACAAGAGAAAAATGGGTGCAAAACAATTACAGGGACATTGAGCTTTGTTTGTCAGTCACTTGGAAATGACCATTGTCCGCTTTTATCTCTCATGTAATTACTTAAAAGACTGAAAAAAACAATCGCAGTAGTCTGTGATTTTTTTTTTTTTTTTTTTTTTTTTTTTTTTTTTTTTTTTTTTTTTTTTACTTTTTCGTGTATAAATCGATCCCCCATTTTCAACTCCCAAATTTTGTCTAAAATTCTTCGACTTATACACGAGTATATACGGTAATTGTGAATGTAAAATAACTATTATGCGTGAAACATAATTTTTCAATTATTTGGCCGATATAGCTTGTATTTTAAAAAGCTTATATCGAGAAAAAAAAAAACAAAAAAAACGTTCATGCTAATATATTTTTTAGAAGATTAAAAATTGTACTAATTTAAAAGTGTAATTGCAAATAGTTTTTTTTTAAATAATCCCTTAATTTTACTCTAAGTAATATTAAAAATTATATAATTGTATCTTAAAACTTCGTAAAGATTATTTATAACTCACCACCTGTTAAAACTTTACACACTGTTTATAGCGATATTATATAATTCACTTTATATTAATCTATAAAAAATCAATATATAATCATAGTGCCTATTAAAGGTCTCTTTTTAAAGGGGTCGCACGTAGACACACATGTTCGAGTTTCAGATAAATAACGAGACCACATGTGTCCTTGGAAGCGATTGGTCGAAATTCTAGTCGAAACTCGTTAACCTTGTAATTGAGAGGTCAAACGCTGCTCCCCTACTCCGTTTGGAGCAGATTTGGAAATTGTTGAACATCGGTATGGATTACGTGAACGGGAGGTTTCCTACTCGGTTTGTTCCGTTAAGGACCGAATCAGGACATGGGTTGGAAATTTTTCCCATACGATTAGGGCAACTATTATTTCGATTCCTACAGGATAACTGGTAGTTTTTTTTTTACAGTGTAAAACCGTTCAAGCTATCAACATTTTTTTCAAATTAAACTAGAATTTTTTAATTGGAGGATAAACCTTGATGAAATGTAAGTATAAGTAAGAGTAATAAGTCTTAATTACGTCCACTAATAACCATATTACAATATGTATTCTACACGGAAAAGTCGAAACATATACTAAAATATTTATTTGCTTAAAAGACACTACTAAAACACATTAAAAGTATATTAAAAACCTATATTGACATGTTTCAACTCCTTCACCGAGTAGTCATCCGAATATAAACTAGTATGTTGTGGCCATCTCAAAACTTTCTTCTATATCATACATGTCAATACTTCAAAATTCACTATCTCAGTGCCAAATTAAATGGCAATCTGTGTTCATCATGAGAATTATAAAGATATGAAATTCCGTGCATTAGTTCTCGAGGTATGACTATCACTGAAATCGTGTAAATCCAGCAAAATGCAGCATAGCAGCGCAACCTATTGGGTTATTTACACAGAACCACTTATGTCACCAGAACCACTTATTATCACCAACTTATGTCAACGTCTAACTGAATATGAAGTTTGAGGAAAATTCGTGCATTAGTTCTTGAGATAGAGGTATTGCGCAAATCATGACAAATGCAGCATAGAAGCGCCACCTGTTGAGCGATTTGCAACAAAACATAATCAGCAGTAATATTAATCAAGTTATACTTAAATCTGAAGTTTGATGAAAATTCGTGCATTAGTTTTTGAGATAGAGCTATTGAGGAAATAGTTCAAAATGCAGCACAGCAGCGCCACCTATTGGGCGATTTACACCAACACGTCGTCAGCATCATTTCATATGAAGGACTAACTAAATACGAAGTTTGATGAAAATGTGTACATTTGTTCTTGAGATAGAGCTACTGCGAAAATAGTGTAAATCCTGCAAAATGCAGCATAGCAGCGCAACCTGTTGGGCGATTTACACCAAAACATAAACAGCATTCATTCATACTAAGGACTAACGGAATCTGAAATTTTATAAAAATCCGTGCATTAGTTCTTGATATAGAGCTTTTGCGAAAATCCTGCAAAATGCTACATAGCAGCGCCACCTGTAGGGCGATTTACATCAAAAATTAATCAGCACCAATCTATATCAGGGACTACCTGAATATACATTTTTATTAAATTCCGTGCATTAGTTCTTGAGATAGAGCGCCCAAAAAATTTGTGTCACATACAGACAGACAGACAGACGGGCAGACAGACAGACTCACGGACAGACATTTTGTAAAAACATGTTTTTTGGAATCTCTGACCCATGAAACGTGTAAATCCGTCGAAAACTGGAATTCGAAAATTTTCATGAAACCAATACTTTCTTCTTGTAAAGATAGAAGAAAGTAACAATCAGATTCACTATCAGATGCAAAGAACATATGGCGGACATAAAATATAATTGTCTGAGCGAAGCGAAGGCTAATACTCAGCGAAATATTACTGTCCGGACACTTTACTACTACGATGGATATTAACGCCATGTCCTACTAAAAAAAAAAGCCTAATAAAAACCTTTCGTCAAGCATAACTCAAAAAATATTTGTCGGATTTCGTTTCTGATTGCACCAGAAGGTACCTATGAGGGTCGCCTACTGAATGCACCTACTATGAAAAGTAAGTTCCAAACCATTTAAAAATTATATAGAAAAAACTCTTAAAAAAGCACAATTTATCTGCATACGTCAGAGAAATTTGGTGCGCGTCACTTTCACCGGTTGATGTTTTCGTAGACAACTGGTTTGAACACATGGAGCCAAAAAAAAAAAAAAAATACGCACGCAGTAATATTGAATAGATCAGTTTCAACCACGTGATCACAAACCTTGCAACAACCCGTGGCAACCAGTTTTGGTGGGCAAACAAATAATAATACAGTATTCCGTACCACGGTGACCGTTTTTAGCCTGTTGTATAAAATCTGGCATGTTGTATGACATACAATTGTGGATGATTAAAACAAAAGACATGAGTGTTTATTGATCCGGGAGGTTATCTTTCTCTGGATGTCTGTCTGTCTATCATACAGCATGCTATTTTCTTGTAAAGGATGATATTATTATGCAGTAAAACCTCCATAACGGACACACCCGATTAGTGGACACCTCTATTTAGCGGGCATTTTTTCGATTACCAACCCTTAAATAACTGTACATTTTTTACTCTCAGTAGCGGACACCTCCAAATAGAGGACAAATTCTGCCCTCCCGAGGTGTTCGCTATTCAGAAGTTTTACTGGTAAAACCTCCATAGAGGACACACCCGATTAGCGGATACCTCTATTTAGCGAACATTTTTTTGATTACCAACTCTTAAATAACTGTGCATGTTTTACTCTCAGTAGCGGTCACCTCTAAATAGAGGACAAATTCTGAATTCTCGGGGTGTCCGCTATTCAGAGGTTTTACTGTATATAATATTGATAATTATTTTACAGGGCCGCACAAAAGAATAAGAATATATGAAACGAATATAAACTAAATTCGGGATTGGTAGATCGCTGAAGGTAATGTAATTTTAGGATGTTGTTACAGTCACCCGCAGCATGTTTTTAGAGTTTCGTTCATCTAACGAAACCCTACCTGTCTCACTCCTTTGTCTGTCTGTTTGTCCGTCTGTCACAGAGCCCGTTCTCAGAAACTATATATGTCGGAGACTTGAAAATTTGCATACTTATAGCTGGACGCCACACATCAAACGGCAAATAATAAAATTTTGGAAAAGTCTAATATTTAACCCTCTGGGCTCTAACTTGTGCACTTTAAGCATTTTTTCTAACTCAGCCCCTAATTTAATTAAGTTGGAGACATGAAATTTTGCATACTTATAGCTGAACATCTCATATCAAACGACAAATAATAAAATTTTGAAAAAGGCTTAATATTTAACCCTTTGGGCTCTAACTTGTGTATTTAAAGCAATTTTTCTAACTCAGCCACTAATTAAGTTGGAGACATGAAAGTTTGCATACTAAAGCTGAACACTTGCGATAACACGATAAATCATAAAATTTTGAAAAAGTCATATTTAACCCTCCGGTCTCTAACTTCTGTATTTTAAGCAATTTTTCTAACTCAGCCCCTAATTAAGTTGGAGACATGACATTTTGCATACTTATAGCTGAACACCTCACATCAAACGACAAATAATAAAATTTTTAAAAAGTCTAATATTTAACCCCCTGGGCTCTAACTTATGTATTTTAAACAATTTTTCTAACTCAGCCCCTAATTAAGTTGGATACATGAAATTTCGCATACTTATAGCTGAAATCCTCACATCAAACGACAAATAATAAAATTTTGAAAAATGTCTGATATTTAACCCTCTGGGCTCTAACTTATGTGTTTTAAGCAATTTTTCTAACTCATCCCCTAAGTTGGAGACTTGAAAGTTTGCATACTTATAGCTGAACACTTGCGATAACACGATAAATCATAAAATTTTGAAAAAGTCATATTTAACCCCCAGTCTCTAATTTCTGTATTTTAAGCAATTTTTCTAACTCAGCCCCTAATTAAGTTGGAGACATGACATTTTGCATACATATAGCTGAACACCTCACATCAAACGACAAATAATAAAATTTTGAAAAAGTCTATTATTTAACCCTCTGGGCTCTAACTTGTGTATTTTAAGCAATTTTTCTAACTCAGCCCCTAATTAAGTTGGAGACATGACATTTTGCATACTTATAGCTGAACACCTCACATCAAACGAAAAATAATAAAATTTTGAAAAAGTCTATTATTTAACCCTCTGGGCTCTAACTTGTGTATTTTAAGCAATTTTTCTAACCCAGCCCCTAATTAAGTTGGATACATGACATTTTGCATACTTATAGCTGAACACCTCACATCAAACGACAAATAATAAAATTTTGAAAAAATCTAATATTTAACCTCTAATATTTTGTCTCGCGCAATTTTTAAATTTAAACTGTTGTGCAGTACTACTTTTTGTTCATTTTGCATAATAAGTGTAATGTGACGTAATTTGTTCTATTTCAGATTTCTAACGCATGTTAATGAATTTATTTTACAATATCCTTTCTGTTTTAAAATTCACATGTAAATATAGATTTTATGGCGTAATTTCCAATAAGTGCCTGCTTTTTATACCTAATTATTTAATTCTAATTTGAAGGGTTTTTTCTGTTTATAATAGTAACGTGTAAATAATTTTTTCATTTGAAGCAAACATTATTGTTTGCGCTGTTTATACAGTTGGCAACAGTTTAAATTAATACCATTTTCTAAAATATGTAAAAAAATATCTGTCAAAATGCTGAATATTTGAATTTAAAATAGAAATAAAACCTCAAAAAATGAGTCAAATTAAAAAAAAAATTAACGAAATCTGCAGACCGGGATCTTCTATTGAATAAAATGATCTAAAAATGATTAAATTCCCATGTATAGCTTTTGCTCTTATAATTTTTTTTTAATGGAACGATTTTGTCCAACTTTAGCATTAAAATAATTCTTCGATTTGAAAACTGTATGCATTAGTGTGTTGATCAAACATTTCGCTATAATACAACCGATTTTCATATATTTGTATGCAATAGTTTTCTTAATATTAACGAAGAAAGACCTCCGGTCACAAAAAATTCGAAACCGGCGGCGGCGGCGGCGGTAACAGCGTTAGTTACTTTTTATAGAATAGAGAGATATATAAAAATGAAAACTTGTCTATCTGTCTGTTTGTAATTCTATAAAAAATCCACAATTTGGAAGCCAAAATTGTGAAGAGATACGTACATGTGTATTAAAACATGGCCGAGACAACTAAAGTAATCCGGAATCGAAATAACTTATAGTTAATTTTTAATTAATAAAAAACCACCAATTTAACAGCAATTTCTTATCAAATTTAAACACTTTTCGTTATAGCAGTTGCCAACAATTAAAAAACACAATAAAATTATTACTACAACAATTAATTTTCTACTGCAAGATTTCCACGTGAAAAATGAAAATGAAATAAATAGTTTGCCGAATTTAAAAAAAAGGTGAATATTACGTCATAACTTTTCTATTGCAAGATATTCACGTGAAATATGAAAATGAAATAAATGGTTTGACGAATTTAAATGAAAGTAAATATAACTTCATAACTTTTCTATTTCAAGGATTCCACGTGAAAGAGGAAAATATTACGTCATATTGGAAATATAAAGGGCATGGTGGATATAGTATAACGTCATATGAGTGTGAAAAAAGTATTGAAGCATGATAAAAACCCGATTAGGGAAATAATGGCGTATTTTAACATTATTGCTCCAATTATAAATTGAAATAAGTTCATTTATAGCTGTACTCTTTTGCGTTTGTTATATACATTTATACATTTTTATATAGCGTTTTCATATGATTCATTCAACAACATCTCGACTGCTTTTTTTTAATGTTTGTTTTGTGTTGTATGTTAAATTTTGAAATTGATTTTTCAGAACAAACATTCTTCAAATCATGGGCAACGCCGGTACTTTAGTTTGTAACAGATAAATGGCTTTTGTATCTGTACATCTAATGCTAATATTATAAAGCGTTATAATATTATAAAGTATATAATATTATTAATGCTTGTACGTTTGTGAGGTGTTATCTCTGAAACTACATAGCCAACTTAAAAAAAATGTTAGTGGCCATCTCTGCTCCGAAAAAAAGACTATTTTATGTCAGTGCAAGAACCTACATCGCTGCAGGAGCAAACAAGTTCCAAAATTGTGAGATCTGCGATATTAATTGGGTTAGAAACTTTAAATTTGGTGCGGTAGTTACTTTTAAGATGTAAATACTCGTAATTAACGCTCTCTAAAAGGTTCAATTTGATGGATAAACGTAAAAATTTCTAGAAAGGTTCTAAACTATGATTTATTTGGAATACTGAAATTTTTGGGATACTGTTGGGGTTAGAAACTAGAACTTTAGCATGGTAGTAATTAATAAGATGTAAATGCTCGTTGTAGAATGAATTCTAAAAAATAGAAAGACTAAACAAAGCGGAAAAAGATCTAAAGATGATCTAAGTAACGAATAACATGGAACTGTTAGGAATATAAACATGAAAATTTACATGGCTGTATTTATCATGACGTAAATTCTCGCAATGGAACAATTTCTAAAAATGTCGCTATATAAAACAGTGCAGAAACAAAAAACTTTAGAAAATTTTCTATTTCTCTGTTACTGCTGAGCCCAAAATCTTGAAATTTTGCTTCGGGTTAGTTTTAAAATATACAATTGTCTCTATGAATGGTTTCTAAAAAATTTAAAATTTAAAAAGATGAAATTAACGGAAAGCGATCTCAATTACCATTAATTTAGAATTATTAGGTACAGCAACATTAAATATTTCATAATGCTGCATTTCCTCCGCAAAACATGCGATTTAAATGCAACAAAACTGATACATAACCACCTAGCATTAAATAAATTGCGTAAATATTGAATAAAGACCTGTGTGAAACAGTGAGTAGGTTGCCCGAAAGTACTTGTTAAAGTGTTCGTTCTCTAGGCTTTTCTCTCTCTCGCCAAGGCCACTAACAGAGGGAAGTGCAGTTTTAAATGTGATATGAATTTTTTATCCGATTCATTTTTCTAGACATTTTATCATAAGGTCATATTCTCAATTATCATTAGTAGATTTTTTATATATTAACTTATTCTGGTGAAATTTTGTAATCGGGTTCATATTGGCGTATGTTAGCTTGCATGATTTGCTGAATAAATATGTATGGATTTGTAAATTACTTCAAATAACACTTTGGCAGCTCAAAAGTTATGCAGACGATATATTCAGATCTTGTGTCATACTTTATGTTGTAATCATTGCCGATTTCTTTTATTTAATACATGCTAAATACAGCTCAACTTGTGCAGAATATGTTTGAAAACAAAACAATACAGCGTATGTAGTGGCCAGCATACACTCATCATTTAAATCCGATCGAGCATATCTAAAACACACTCTAACAAAGCATTGCATGCCACATTTGATGTATTCGGTACTTTGATACTATATTAGATTTTGAGAAGAGAATTCCTCAAATGTTATCGACCATCTCATTGCATCCGTGGAAAACAGATATTGTACAATATTAACTATTCCGTGGAGCACACACCATATAAAGTATAGTCCATTCTTTTTAAACATCATATATTTGTCATTTAAAGTTACTCAAATTGGTGCGGAGCGTCTGATTATGCTCTTGACATCATTTTATAGAGTTAAAATTCCGATATAAGTAAATTAGTGTTTCATTTTCTATTTTACATTTAATATATTGCGTACTTTCAATTTTATATCCATGCATGGCTGTCTTGAATGGTTTGATTTCCCATTTTTTTAAACAGTGTATACGAATTTATATATAAGATTTTGTAATTCTACAATCCGTTTATTTTCATCATTTCAATTTTTCGCAGTATATGGACAATTAAAGATAACATCTCATTTTCTTTGCTTCCACATGTTATTATTAAATCTATGTTCTCAGTAATATCGCTCAGACTAATCCCTCTGAGGGAAGTCCTAGTAGAGGTAATAATGCTTTATCCCGGCTGAATGAAATAGAGAGCATTAACATATTTTTTAACTAGAGTAGATTAATCTAAAGGTCTAATTTTTATTTAAAATTATTTGTAAGAGAGTCCATTGAAATTTATTTAAGAGGTTTAGGGGTTCGTAACAATACGTTATCTTTTCGCATCCCGAATACATGGATTGAGTGGTTGGACAACTTGCGGAGTTGCGACGTAGAGGGAACACGTGCTATAGTGAAAATGTAGGGGGCGTTATATGTTTACTTGGTTGTATTCGAAGTATTTTTTTTCCAATATTCATATGCATTGTATTTGTATTTATGTTATATATTCTGGTGACGACTCACTGAAGGAGTTGAAACATGTCAATATAGGTTTGTAATATACTTTTAATGTGTTTTTAGTAGTCTTTTAAGCAAATAAATATTTTAATATATGTTTTGACTTTTCCGTTTTCAATATATATTATGATAACCTTGATGAAATTTAAAAAATATATAATTGCTTTTTTTATTTTTTTAACCAGTTTCGAAAAAGAAATATTAGGGCCAAAAATTGATTTTAAATTTCAAACAGCTGCCGTTTTGTGAAATTTTGATTTATTTCATGAATTTCAGGTTTGCCCTCCAACTATCATAACTTTTTTTTTTTTTTTTTTATATATCTTTAGTCAGTGTTCGACAAATTATCACTCGCAAAGAAAACCTTCATCTCTGAGCTTTTTAACCATTTAACCATCATATTTTTCCTGAAGACGGCTGTAAAAACAGCTCGAAACGTAGAATTTAACTTTTAGCTTATTAAAGTTCGTGTTTAGTGCACCATTAAACAAGATTGTGTCTTTATTTACTTTAACATATTCATAGCTGGAGTAGCACAGTTGAAGTTTATTCCAACTGAGTGAAAACGATAATAAGAGTAACTAAGAGTGAATTGTGTCAACCAGGTACCGTCCGGATAGCTTAAATAGTAAAACATTTACACGGCAGTCCTAGGTAAACTGGTTCGAGTCCTGGCTTGTACATTATTCACTCAGTTGGAATAAACCTCAACTTCACGTCCCAACTATGAATATGATTTATCCTGTTGAACAATCTTTCTTTCTCTTAATGCTTTAATATATTTTACAAATTCATGTTACATTTTCGTGGAGGAGCTTACCATCAATACAATTTTTAATTCCTTCATCTAAATACTGGAAAATAATTATTCAGCCTTTATATTTTAACCTTTTGTCTCACCGCTTTGCATATCTTCAACATACTCAAAAGTCAGTGTTATTTTACACAATGGATTTAAAAAAAGATTTTATTTATTTCTGATATCTCCCAATACAGCTGTTAATATAAACTGCGCATAGAATTATCAGTCGACGGTCGGTTTGAGTTAATTTGTGATGCGAAAATTTTATTTATTATTTGAACAGTTTCGTATGCAATTGCTAAAAGGAATTTCGTAAATTTTATAAAATTAAAAAGGCTAAAGGCGTCCAAAAAAGAGATTTTTTACAAAAGTAATTTCGTATATTTAACAATTTTCTATTAGAAAACTGAGTATGTGTATAAGTACGTAATTTTTTCTGAATTATGGATGTGAAAAAAATTGGTTTTAAACAATAAATTGTAATTTTTGTTTTCCAAATTTCTAAAACTTACAATTCAGTTTGCATATGACAGTCAAATCTGTTACCCATTTTCCACCCACTTCCTGTTGACATATAGCTTTGAAATTTGGAATATTTATGTATTCCTAAGGGCAGTACATGAATTGGACATTGATTTTTTTTAAATACGATCGCTAAGTGGGGCAACGGCGACAAGTTAAAAAAAAAAAAAAAAAAAAAAAAAAAAAAAAAAAAAAAAACCATATCTTATAAATCATATGGAAATAAAATCTTGAAATCTGGTATGCCTATAGTATAACTAAAATTAGCAAATAAGTGCTTCGGAATTTTTCAAAATTCGAAGCGCCCTCCGTTTTCGAAAGACATCGCAAAAACATTACTTAAACTAACTGTACGTGGTTAACACTACTTAAACTTAATGGTTACTCAATTATAGTTTGATTTCCTATGGAGAAATCAGTATCAGCTTCAACAATGGGTATTTTTTGAAATGTACTAATGGCAGGGTTACCAGAATAGTGCCCAGTTTTGGCCAACTTGGAGAAATTGCCAAATTTGGTGAAAAAAAATAAGTTGCCATATATGAAGCCTACTGGACTATATCTGGCTAATTTGGCTAAATTAAAGTTTAAATCAATTAACCTTCCTTAATCGAGCACACCACAATTTAATTTACACACCGCGAAGTTAAGATTTGTTTCAAGACCTATGGTTCAGAATTTAAAATGGAATATAAGAAAATGTACGCCTTTGCATCTTCGGCCTAATCACATTACCGTCACTTGAAGACACTGTTCTGTCTATCTCAGGTCCTAATTGCCCAATTTTTTACACTTTTTAGTGCATTTAAAAAATGTTTTTTTTTTTTTTTTTTTTCAAAATTCTTGTGAATTTTAATGAAAGCGTGTTAATATTTTATTTTTATTTTTTGCATTTATATTTATTTTGTTTGACGATTATTAGCAGCGTAAATGTCTATACCGATTTACTGTACATTTTGAATTTTAGAGAAGTTTAGATTCATTAAAATATCAACATTTTGACACAAAAATATCCACTGACTTAACCGAAAGTGCAATAAATTAATTGTCGAAAACAATTGTGTTTCTCTATTACTTAAACGGAAACAAATTCCGCTAAAAGGCACTAAAAATCAAGCTGAATCAGGAGAACTTCTCTTTAAAACTAAATACAAGGTTAGCTTAAAGAATTCATTGGGTTTCAAAGTACTGTGTATGGAGAAGTATCCACAAAGACTGGTGATACATGACAATATACATATACTTCTCTAGTTTAAAAGCCCGCCTGGTACTTTGCGTGCACGCTAGATGGCAGGCCTGTGACAGCACTGTACATGATGGCGAAAATGCTGGTCTGGTTGATGATTTTCTGTTGCCATGCCCACCCCAGGTCGCCAGATCTCACGCCATGTGATTTCTTTCTGTGCGATTGCGTAAAGCTGCGTATAAACGCTTGTTTTGCCATCTTTCTACATTTTGCTTGGAAATCTTTTGTTCTGGACCCTTCTGCGGTTTATTCACAAAAGGATGAGGAGGATCAACAGTGGGTCAGGAGATAAGGACCTATATTCTACTGGACGGAAAGGTTCCTTTTTAGCAAGACATCAGTCCCTTTCCTTTTAAAGTCATTAAAGATCAAAAACACCGCGTGGCCACAAGAAAAGACACCAATACTGATAACAGTTGAAGAATGGCCCATTTGCACCTTAAGAGGCCACACTAGTCACTCAAAAAGACCCGGATGATAATGTAATCCTATGGAAAAGTTATTTTCAAATGCCTCGCTTAAATTTTGATATTTTCGAATAATTTTTTTTTTTGCGCAGGATAGCTGAAGACGATCTACATCCGGGCTAGTTTTTACTTTTTTTTTATTTTGGTTTCAGATTTTTTTTTTTATTCTTTTACTTTAGGAGCCGGTTCCGAAAGTTAAAGTAACTTTTTTTAAATCTGAAACTAAACCCGAAAAGTAAAAACTAGCCCGGATGTAGATCGTCCTCACCTATCCTGTGCAAAAAAAAAAAAAAAAAAAAAAAAAATCATTCGAAATTATCAAAATTTAAGCGAGATATTTGAAAATAACTTCCCCATATGATTAACATCATCATCCGGGTCTTTTTGAGTGACTAGTATGGCCTCTTAAAGGACAAAGTTTATGTATTCCCAATGCCAACAAAGCTGTAAGCATTGCAGGAACGTATGACTGCTGCTGTGACGGACATCGGCTATTGAACGTATGGACGGAACTGGATTACAGTTGGGATGTGTACCGGGTGACTAGGGCACACCCGTTGAACATTTTTAGCATATACCAGAAACTTGGTGAGTTTATGTATCTTTTCATGTAACGCATGTCTTTGTACGCCGTATGCTTGTAAATAAGCAGTCTTTTAAAACCCGATAAATCATTTATGCTAACATTAAATATAAACAACAAATCATTTGACCGGTAACAAATTAAAATATTTAGGTTCAAATCAAAAAATTCTTCATAAAATAAATGAAATATAAATAAGGCAGAAGTAAATTAAATATAAAATAATAGTTATAAATAAAAATTCTGGTGTGAAATATTTTTATAAAACTTGCGTAAAATTCCTGGTATGTTTAGTGTTTAATCTCGTGATTATAAAACATGATTAATTTTCTCATTTCCTTTTCATTCATTAAAATATCGAATTAAATTTGGTTCAAAAAGTCGAGTATACTTAAATAACGAAATAAGATATTTTATTAACAGGAAATTTGAAGAATTCGAACAAAATAATGCACTTTTATCTTGATAAAAATGGCAGAATAACATTTTATTCATCTACCAATCTAGAAAAAGCATATTTAACGCATCTCTTTCATTGATATACAGACAAATTATTGAAACATTCAAGAAACATCTGCAGAAAAAAATATTTATATTTTTGTAATAATCTTTTGGTACGATAAAAAAAAAAAAAAAAAAAAAAAAAAAAAAAAAAAAAAAAAAAAAAAAATGTGCATTGCTTGCTTGGGGATTTCTGCTGTGTCAGGTTGTAGAAAAACATCGATTCTTACTTCAGATTTGATAATAAAGTTACAACTTTGTCAAAGTTTCTATGTGATATAATTAAAATGTGTATTTCTTCCGACTGTTTTGCATACGTTCTATAAATTCTGTAGTGATAATACATAATTTCCTGAAATATAAAAATGAAAAATTATATGCATTAGACATTCTGGCAAAGATTTATGGCTTTGTTAATTCCTGTACTTACGAACACACGGCATACTTTATCTTTTTCATACTTATAATTACTTAAAAGGTGACACAAATATATTAGGATGTCATTTGATATAACCCTGAGATCTTTTAAACGCATACGCGTTCATTTTCAAAGGGAAAAGATGTATTTTCATCACCATTTCCCTTTGAAAATGAACGAGTGTGGCTTTGAAAGATCTCAGGATTATACACTGGTCATCAAAATTAAAGGGTAATCAGAAAAAATATGCTCACTAATTTATTGTTGAAACCAATACCAAATGCTGCAATTATTTATGTTAATTAAATACTATTGATCTCAAAATTGTACCTCCGCGCCTATGTTAGCGTCGGAAATGTGCAAATTAGATGATTGACAATGTGGTGCGCAATGAACGTATGTTGGAATTCTGGTCTGTAGTTTTGTTTAAAGTGAATGTTGTGTCTGAGTGTGATCAGTATTTATTAGTTATGGCTCAAAGGCGTCATTTAAGTTAAGGTCAAAAGTAGCAAATAATTGGTAGAATCGAGGAAGGTCTAAAACCAATGGAGATCATCCAAGATTTGAATATCCCTCAAAGTGTCATATCAAGAGCTTCGAGCCGCTTTTTAAGTACGGTATCCGTTGATAGACAGCCTGGTCAAGAGAGACCAAGAGCAGCAACTGCATCCGAAGACCGTTCTTTGTCATTGTGGCTCGAAGAAACCGCGAAGCGACTACAAGAGATTTTATTTGAGACATTCAAGCTGCCACAGGAACTCGAATTAGCCATTCCATTGCTACACGAAGGCTTAACAAAGGTAGACTGTATGTGAGAAAGCCAAAAATTTGCGTCCCCCTCACTCCAGCTTCCAAAAGGGCCGTTTAAACTGTTGCTGCCGTCATGTTCAATGGAGCCAAGAAGTCTGGGCTCGAACGGGATATTTCACGAGCAAGGAAAGGCAAGATGCGTCTTCCTTCATCCCATCAGATCAAAACACGTCTAGAATCAGTGTTCAGACTATATCTGGACTCGTCAGTAAACAATACCCAGCCAATGGAGCCCAGTCTTCTTGCCACCATTGAACTTGACGAGGGCAACAGTTTAAACGGGCCCCTTGGCAAGCTGGAGTGACTGAGACACAAACTTTTGGTTTTCTCGCATACAGTCCATCCTCGTTAAGCCTTCGTGCAGCAATAGAACGGCTAATTCGAGTTCTTGTAGCAGCCTGAAGGTTTGAAACTAAATCTCTTGTAGTTGCTTCGCGATTTCTTCGAGCCACAATGACCAAAAACGGTCTTCAGATACAGTTGTTGCTCTTGGTCTCCCTTGACCAAGCTGTCTATCAACGGATCCAATGCTTAAAAAGCGGCTCGAAGCTCTTTATATGGCACTTTGAGGGATATTCAAGTCTTGGGCAATCTCCATTGGTTTTTGATCTTCCTCGATTCTACCAATTATTCGCCACTTTTGACTTTAACTTAAATGATACCTTTGAGCCATAACTACTGAATACTTATCACATTCAGACACCACATTCACTTTAAACAATACTACAGACTAGAATTCCAACATACGTCCATTGCGCACCACAACCAGTGTATTAAATAATATCTTTATATATTTGTGTCACATTTTAAGTAATTATAAGAATGTGTTAAAGTTTGAATTAATAACAAGGTGAAAAATCCTTCGCGGCATTTGATTTTAATACAGTGTTTTGACTCTATTGATTTACATTTTTCCTTGTCTGTTGTATTTCCACCATTGTTGGTTTAGGGACATTTTCAAAAACTCATACTTTACTTTCTTGACTTGTTGGAACGTAAAAAATATATGTATTTAATTTATACCTATATGTCTCCTGATCTTGATATGTGCCACATTTGGCGATATTTTAATTGAAAAAAAATACATAGGCGTTGTTTTAATCACCAGTTTTGATTTTAGAAATAATTTGGAGCCCACCATCATTAAGTAATTTTAGGGTTTCTTTATCGTTTATGAAACGTTCTGTTAAATTATGTAGCACTTTTCGAATAATTAATGTTTTCTTGTGCAATTCTTGTGAATAATTTTATATATAACGTAGCAACCAAGTTCCTTCTGTATTATTCTGCAGGTACAGCGATTATCATCGATTAACATTTTTCGTACGTCGACACGGACATTTTCTTGTCACTGCAGCTGACAAAGGTCTTCCTGTGTGTTTTTCATCCGAAGATAATTTTAAAAGAAAGAACTTCATTTCTAATTCATGCTAATTGTAGACGGTGGAGGAATTCTTCTCGATTAAGACCCATCTTAAAATCATAGAAACTCACAGATCGGCAATGCTTTCTCGTCAACTCCATTTTCTCTTCTTTCAAAATTCATTCTAAGATAGCTAAATTTCAATTATTACTAAAAAAGTTGTCTGCAGACATAAAAGAGTTCAAATGTAACTATCCGGCTATTATTATTATTTGGTACAAGAGCGTCTGCTTTTCTCCCAAACACTCCAGTGTTACCGTCCTATTAAAATGTCAAACAGACTTCTTCAATCTCTGTTTCATATATATTTTTTTAATTCTATTCTAATTTTGATTTAATTCTAGATTGTAATTTTATAAAGATTTTTTTTCTTCAATTCAATCAATTTTTGGATGAATTTATTTTGGATGGATTTGGAGGATTTTATTCAAGATTTATACCTTTTTTTATTTATAGTTCAATTTTTCTGATAGTTAATGTCCTATTTCAGAAATGTATCAAATTATGTACCGGAATGTCTATTTAACTCTTTATCTAGCTCTTATCTAACTCTTATCTACTCTTTGTCTTAATTGTCTGTTCTACAATAGACAATTAATCCGTGCAATCTTTTATAGTTTCACTTATTTTTTTATATTCCATTAAATATTAAAGAAATTTTCTGGTTAGACTATATAGTAATTACTCTTTTTGTATACTTCTAACGAAAATGAATTAAACATTTCTTTCCATTTTGTTTTAAACTAATACCATAAATTTTATTTTTATGTTTTATACAGCTGGCTATCTATATTTTTATCTCTCTGATAGTCTATGTATGCTTTATTAGTTTATTTATGTTATTATAGACATTTAGAGAAGTTTTAATAAGATTCAATAGTTGTATTATTATATTTACTTTTGAAAGAAAGTTATTAAATAGGTAACATTCTTTTTTTAATTCAAGACTACTCCACAATATTATTTTATCTGTTATCTGGCAGTTTTGAAGAATTTTTTAACCATATGGTAACAAAACATTTTTTTTTTAATTTTCGTTCATAAAATGACGGAACTTTCTTTAAACACAGATTTCTATGCAAAATTAATTATAACAGCGGAAATATTTTGAAAATGTTTTAATAATTCTCGATTCTGGATTTACTAAGAATCCAATCACTTTCGTGAACAACGGTTAATTTTTAAAATAACTGAACAATTCTGCATAAATCAGAATCTACAGCTACTTATGTAAACTGTAAACGGGTCTTAGCAAAGAATTTATTGACCAAGAATAAATTGCTCATATGGAAACAAATTACTTGATCAGATAATTAGAAAACTGAGAACAATTATTCTTTTTGTAAAAAACTTGAGATATGATAAAACACACGCTAAGAATCTAGATTCACCTTATACTACATACAAATAACTAAAAATTATATAAATATTCAAAAAACACGTATATTATTTTATATAAATTTAATGGAAGTGTTTAAAATATATATTATATATACAAAACTGTATTTTAATAATAGCTGAGCGCTTTCAAACAAACATCTGCTCATCATGGGGGATACAAACGAACACGAATATACAATGATAAAAACATTGAACTATTTCGTTTAAGAGGGCTCAAGACTCTTAAAATTGAAAAAAAAATGTAAAAAAGGGACCATTTTCAGCTGTTAATACCTTAAAATGTATATGATTTTTAAAAATATATATATGTTCTTTCATTTCATGTATTTTAAAAATTTTAAGATGTGGAATTAGTATTTCTAGGGGGCTCCAAATTGTCAGACATTAGTCGAGCAGAAAATTGGTATGGCAACTTACGCGCAGTCTAAAATAAATTTTGTAACTAGCATCAAATTCTTTGTGCCTAATTATATTTCAGATTGTAATAATTACTTTGAATCTAAATAAATTTGTATTTAAAGAATTTTTAAATTTTTAATACAGAGTTGTATTTAGTTATTGCAAAATTTTGAAAATTTCAACAGTACAATCGCCTACAAAAATATTTTTTTTAATTTTGGGTTCACTTTATGCGGGTCAATATCGCAAAATACGGAAATTGTAGTCCGCACCATAAAATTTCTATTTAATGTTATATAATGCAATTTTCTTTTTTGCATTCTAATAAAAAATATTCTTAGAGGTATTTTCAAGAGATATTATATTCATAATAACACAAAAGTAAAACAATTAAATGACTTAAAATTTCAGATTATCTTTTTCCTGGCATGTCACACTGTGATGGCAAAGTAAAAGGCTTTCTGCTATTATGTACAAATTATATTTTTCTAGTTTTTTTTTTTCTAATTAATAAGTATACCTTATATAACACATATATGTGGAGGGTAACAAGTTCTGTATTTTACAAATAAGTTTCCATAATTAAAATATGATTGTCACTGAAAATGAATATCATTGAACTGGATTGCTCATTTTAGTTCTTTATGAGTTATAAAGATCAGTTCTTGTTTTTGTTGATTAAAGTTCTTGTTTTTGTCATTTCAAGTCAGAAGTAGTAAAATCATTGCTACCAGCAAGATCTTTTACATATTTCTTGGAAAATAATGTGTTTAAAGGCTTTGTAAAAATTGAGTAGACATTTATTATGTCATTTTCCTGGCTTCTATAAATTACAAATGAAACTGAACATTACACTGAATTTCAGGTAGTATAGAGGAAACATGTTCCTTTAAACAAAATTAAACTGTTAGATCTAAGACTCTTTGTTGCATTAAAATATCTCAATTTATTGATTTTCTGTAAGCAAGTAAACCCTATTGGTTTACAATGACAATTTGGCGAAATATTAGAGATATCGCCAAGTTGCCGTGACATTTGGCGACTAATTTTGGTCGCTAAATTTGGCGATATATCGCTATGTTGGCGACAAACTTAGCGACATTTGGCGACGGAGCAGGGTCCCCTACGGTCTCTCCCCCCCTTATAGATATGGAGATGCATTAAATGATGTTCAATAACCAATGCTATGCGTTTTATTCGGGCGTTGCCATTAAACAATTAACAAATAATCGCGATTTCTGTGCCACGTACGATAGTGTAATATATATATATAGATTGTAGGATAATGAATCATTGCATGTTTTATATTTCGTACGTAAAACAGTGGTATGCATTCTTAAGAATTGTTCAAAACGAGATCTGATTATCGCACACCCCTACCTCCCCCTCCGTTTTATTTTAATGGTTTGATCCATTCTCCAACAGTTAAAGGATATAGTACACTGTTTTTATCATTGTGAATTTGTGTTCGTTTGTAATCCTGATATTGAGGAAATGTTCCCTCGAAAGCGCTTGGTTTTTATGAAAATACAGTTTTGTAGATAAACTAGTATATATTTTAAACACCTTTAGCAAAGTCCTTATAAAATAATAAATGTGCTTTTGATCATTTGTATAATTTTTAATTATTTGAGTGAGAATTAGTAAAAATAAAACTATCTTTAAGATAATAAATCTGCGATTATATGGGCCGCACAATATGGTTTTATATGGCAGATTTTAACCATCAAATTTAATTTTTTATAGAAAACAAAATCTAAAATTAACGATATTAACAATTAATTAAAAAAACAAAAATCATTAAAATTTCTCTTCGTTTATCTAATTATTCAATTATTCTAGATTTCATTAACATGTTTAAAAATTTTTTGATACATTATGTATATTTTTAAACATAATATATAATTTTATAAGAATTTATGTCAGGTAATATTTACTTTAACAGTGAACGAGTCTTAAGAAAGAATACATTTGCTAAGCATAAATTGTTCATATGGAAACAAATGACTCAATCGGATAATTAGAAAGATCGGAACATTTTTCATTTGGTTGATTTCTTTATCTGCGTGTTTCAGATAAAAATAAAAGAAATGAATGAATAGCGTTGATAACGTCAGGGAAAAAAAGTAAAAGGGTGTGAATTAGCAAAAGTAAAAATATCTTTATGATAAAGAATAGCTAATCTAATTGTGAATTGTGAGGCTGGTATTTTCTACGTAAGAGTAAACTTTCTACCTTGAAAAATATTTCTATCAGGCAATCTTAAGTTAGCTCAATTGTCTTTAAAATAAATTAAATTGTCATTCGTAATTTTAAACGCCCAAACATATGAAATATATTTACACGATTTAATATGCAAATTAATAAATTTAATTGTTCGGTATTGATATGTTAAAACATGTAAATAAATTTGTCACTGCGGATTTTAACGTATAAAACAAGAAATCCCTAACGGCCCGGCCTACAGGCGGAGGTAGATTTCAAAGTTAAGTAGTATATTAATTGCACCAAAAAAAAAACTAAATCATAATTAGATATAAATCCACTTTAACAGTTTTATCTGGCCGCTTTTGACGAGTTTTTATTTCATTTTTATATAATAGCTTGTTTTATCAGAATCATGTTAAAGCGGTATTAAAAAAATACTTTCCATGCTCAACAACTCGAAATTTTCTGGCACATTTTCAGATTAATTTTTAATAGAAAAAATATGAAACTTGCTGACGTGATTTTTGAAAAGATTTATAAGCAACACGTGTTTTTATTTTTCTTTCAATTAATTGAAACTTGATTAATAAACAATTATTTTCTCAGTAGGGCAATATTTTTCGTTTCTAACAAAACAGCTTCGGGAAATTCTGTTTAAAATGCCCACTTTGACATCATTTTTTGAGATATATTCTACCTCTATCAAAAAATCAATTATTACGGTACATTATATAGTTTGTGAAGAAGAGATTTATCAATTGGACGCGTTTGAGAGTAAAAATTAATTTAAAATGAGTAAGAAAATAAGCAGTTTGGATTTGAATACATTCTTAATAAGATGATTTTTTTCTTCAACCGCTATGTATTTTTAATTTGTTTTTGCTGTAAGAATTGGTCCTATCAAAAACTCTTCTATATAAATGTTGAAGACAATATTAAGAAGATATATGATAAATTCATGGGGATTTTACATCTTGTGAATTGACAGAGTTATAGAAATTTTTCTTCTTCACCCCCCTTTTTTTGTTTTCGTTTTTATTTATTTTTTTTGCGGTACGAATTGGTCCTATCAAAAACTTGTGAATACAAAAGTTGTAGATAATATTAAGGAGATGTATAATAAAATTAATTGTATTTGATATCTTGAGAATTGACGAAGTTATGAATTTTTTTCTCCCATAAACCCTATTTTTTGCGCCCCTTGAGCCCATTTTTAATTTTATCCAAAATCTGTGATACATAAATTTTTGGTCCTATTTTTAGAAGTAATAAAAACTTTAAACTGATTTGATATGTACAAAAATTAAGAAGTTATGAGTTATGGGGACAAAACCCATCCCTATTTCTATCCCCCTGGTCCGATTTTGCCAATTCACGAACTTGACCGATATTTTATGCCCCTTGATTTTATGTATCAGTTTGGAAGAGATTTGTGCAGAATTGTGGAAGTTATCGTGTCCAGAAGAAAGTGATATATACATACATAGATACATAGATAGATATATATACATATAAAGTTTTTTACTGATGGTGGTTTTGGGATCTAGGGGTCATGATCGGTGTGGATCTGCAAAAATTTTTCAGATATTCCATCATAGGAACGACGCCAATAGGTAGTATTTCATACGAAATCTACCTAATATTTTTGTTAAATAGCTAATTAAAATGCAATATATTTTGGTTTTTTTTTTCTTTTTCTTATTTTTGTCTACGTTTTCATACACATTATAAATTTTACGTATTGAGACTGATTTTATTTCAGAAGAATATAACTGCGCCAATGCTATACCCATGGAAGAAATCTCACACGTATTTTGAAACTTTATTTTATTTTATTTTTTGCATAGGATACCTGAGACCAATATCTAATGTCGTGCGTTTGAACTTTTTCAATTTTGGTTACAGTTCTTTGATATAAGGACGGTTTTACTTTCGGAACCGGTTCCAACAGGTTCCAAAATCTATAAAGGTATCTTAGATAGATTTAACTTTAACGTCCGAGTTTCTTCGTTTAACTAGTGTAAGCTCTTAACGTCTAGAGATGAAGGTTATGAACATTAATTATGACCGCAGAAGTCATTATAATATTTTAAAGTATTTTAAATTATTTGATGATTCTGAAGCATACTATTGTTTCTAGTGTTTCGTCATCTGACGAAACCCTACTCGTCTCACTCCACTGTCTGTCTGTCCGCCCGTCACAGAGCCCGTTCTCAGAAACTATATATATTGGAGACTTAAAATTTTCGATTGTTATAGCTGAACATATCCTATGAAACGACAAATCATAAAATTTTGAAAATGTCTTATATTTACCCCTCTGGGCTCTAACTTGTGTATTTTAAGCTTTTTTTTCTAACTAAGCCCCTAATTAAGAGACTTAAAATTTTGGATTCTTATAGCTGAACACCGCACATTAAACGACAAAACATAAAATTTTGAAAAGTCTTATATTTATTTACCCATCTGGGCTCTAACTTGTGTGTTTTAAGCTTTTTTCTAACTGAGCCCCTAATTAAGTTGAAGACTTGAAATTTTGAATAATTATAGCTGAACACCTCGCATCAAATGATGAATCATAAAATTTTGAAAAAGTCTTATATTTGCCCCTCTGGGCTCTAACTTGTGTGTTTTAAGCAATTTTTCTAACTCAGTCCCTAATTAATTTGAAGATATGAAATTTTGTATACCTACATCAGACCACTTGCAATCACACGAAAAATCCTAAAATTTTCAAAAAGTCTTATACTGTTTACACCTCCGGGCTGTAACTTCTGCATTTTTAGCAATTTTTCTAACCTTCACCCGTTTTACCAGGGTTGCACTTTTCTAACACTCCTTTGACCACTCTTTCATATTATGCACTATAGCCGCACATATTTTAGTTCCAATTTTTACCGCCAGGCAGCGCCTACCCATCTCGGGTGCTAGGGCCCGATCCCCTCGACTAATATATCTACGGATAGTTTGTAAAACGGAATTTCATTCAGTTAGAGGTTGGTTTAGAATAGAGTGCGCCCCCTGGTTGAGAAATATGGAAGTAACAGATTTCGCAAAATGATAAAGTGTTTTGAAAGGAATATTAAACGAAACCCTCTGTTCGATCTGTGATCACACTTACCCAATTGTTTTATGTTATTGTGTATTCATAAAGACATTACACAATTTTATATGAGCTTATATCTAGAGAAATTAACTTAAGTTGTAGAACACTTTTAAATAAACGATTTTAGCTGTAAATAAATTGCTCTCATTAACATAAATGATTTGATCACATAATTAGAAACAATTACGAACAATTAATTATAACAACTACTGTTAGCCGACGCAAACAATTTTATCGCCTATTAATTTGATATACATGATAGATAAGGTGGTAACGATAAAAAAAAAAAAAAAAAAAATCCAGTCAGCTGGTGCACCAGCAGCGGTTGGTGTTGGCATAGCAGTGCCTCTCTAATGTGAAATGAATGGTAACCCGATTACTGACATTACACCAACTTGCAGGCAGTCATCAGTAATCATTTTCCCATCCATTTCAGATAGCAGAAAGCTGGCGATGTTGCTATGGCAAGAATCCCCGCTGGTGAGCAAGCTGATTTACAGTTTTGTTATATGTACTATGTAATCTATCATCTAGGGTAGGCCGGGGCTAGTTGGCCCAGTCGCGATATTTTTTAAACTTTCTGTTAGATGTCTTGTCAATCCAGCAAGTATGTGTTGCTTACTGGGCTGGATTGACAACGAGAGAGCCAGCGAGAATTTTCAAAATTTTGCTAAGGTGAGTAAATTTCTTCTCTTAGAAATAGACGTTTTTTATTTGTTTGTAGATTACATTTTAGATTTTGTTGTATAGTATTCAGAAAAATAATTGTTAGTAATTATTGTAGGGCATGTTTGTTTATTGAAAAGCTTTCAGAATAATTCCTTACAGCCATGAAAAATAAAATTCGCGATATGGGGTTAGTTTGCTCATTTGACATGAGGCAAGTTCGCCGGCGGGCAAACATGCCCCGTACGAATTTGGCTCTGGGGGACTGGAATTTTAATACCTTTAATGAATTATTTTATTAAACATTTATTATTATTTTAATTAATTTATTATTAATTAATTGTAAGGAATTATTTTATTAATTGAGTCCCTAGTTATTATAGTCAATCTTTTTAAAAATGAAGTTATAATGTTGTTTACCACCTCAACACATTAAATCAGCTGCTCTGCTGTACAAAAACATATATAGCTTCCATAATATTAGAAAAAATCCCTGTTGGCTTGGCCTACAGGCGCAGGTATATTTCGAAGTTAGGTACTAATTTTACCAACAATTAAACGAATTAAGACAAATGTATGATGATTTGATGATGAACAAATTATTTTCTTTCTTATACTCCTCCCCCCCACACACACACACACTTTTTTTTTTTTAATTTCTTTTGCTGTAATAGTAGGTGCTATCAAAAACTTGTCAGTATTAAAGTTGTAGATAATATTAAGAAGATGTATAATAAATTTAAACGGATTTGATATCTTGAGAATTGCGAAGTTACGATTTTCTTTTCTTCAACCCACTTTTCTTATTTATTTTTGTTGTAATAGTTGGTCCTATCAAAAACTTGTCAGTGTAAAAGCTGTAGATAATATAAAGAAGATGTATAATAAGTTTAAACAGATTTGATATCTTGTGAATTGACGAAGTTATGATTTTTTTTCCCTTCAACCCACTTTTTTTTTTTTTTTTTTTTTTTTTTTTTTGCTGTAACAGCTGGTTCAATCAAAAACATAGCAAAATTTTATGTTTGTCTTCATTGTAATGGTGAAAATGATATCGAGTTAAGCAATTAATTATATTTATATCTATCAATTGATTTTTTTTCAACTTTAGTCCTTTTTTCTCGAATTGTTTTACATTTTTATAATTTTATGGCTTCTAAGGAATGTTGTATGGTAGATTTTCTTTAGGCTATATTGTGTTTTCGTTCGCACGTAATAAAAATTAAGATTTGGTAAAATGTTGAACATTTCTTAAACTCCTACACTGCAAATAGAAGCGTCTTAAATTTAGACACATATGTGACTGAAAAAGAATTTTAGACACTTAAGTGTCTTAATCTGAAAATTAAGACACTATAGATGTCTTAATTTAAGATACATAAGCGTCTTACTATGACCATGGTGTAAACGAACTGAGAATAATGTCTAAAATATCCGCAAACGTCTTATTTTAAGACACTTCATTGCTTTAAACGTGTCTTAATTTAAGACGTTTTGATTCTTCCGACGCAATAACCACCAGGGGGGCACTAGCACTCCCAGTTGCGCATGCGTTTTAGATGTCTTCGTTCGAAGTGGTATACGTTGTAATTCAAACAAAGTTTGTTTTTATGTACGCGTGTATTTTAATTCGTTTTTTGCGAAATGTGAAGTACTGTGATTTTAATTCGTATTAACTTGGATTATTTATTTATTGAATACATACATCTGACGTGTGTGCTCGACATCAAATGTCTCTTAGAAGCTGTCGTCGATACAAGGGCGGGATAGACACAGAACAGAAGTTGACGACGGTTGAAGATTACACCCGGAAATTCTACAAAGCGTCTGCAATGGGCTTAGTGTTAACTCGTATCAATTTATATCAATAATATTGTGTTATTCATCTTCGTCCTGTCGAAGCTGGCAAAAAAAAGAAACTTTTGTCTGGCGGGTCCTGTTTTTAGGATGAAACATCTCATTCTTTAAATATGGCTAGTCGGATGTATTATGGGATTACCTTTTAAACTGATGAGTCTTTCTCCCTCACTGTGGTTGTGGTAGTTTTTAAAATTTCAAATCGAGGAATATTTCTTACCTCTTGCAGCAACTCAAGTAAGTTTCTTTATAGCAGTAAAATTAGTGTATTTTATGATTTTATTTATTGTACTAAACAAAATCCTGCATGAAATTTAATTAGTTTTGAATCTGTTCGCAAAAAACCCCACTAATTCTAGAAGTATATATTTTTAAACCTATGACGTTCTTTTTTATTACGAATTATATATTCAATGTCAGTTCTTAGTTTCAATGGATAATTTTTATCTCGCAGTAAATGACGGCCACAAGGAAGTAAAGAAAAAAAAACTTTGAAAGATGACCTAATGCTTTCTTACTTCCTGGCATAAAACCGCAGATTAAAAAAAGATAAATAAAGTAAATGAGACTGGTCTATTATATGAAGCTGCCTGTAAAAATATACATATGTATTTGATTTGCAATCAACTCTAATACTGATTTTTTTATTATTTTTAATAAAAAAGTAATTTGAAATTTATAATGGGAAAAAGTAAAAACCTCTAACTAGATTTCGTATTTAAAATTGTGGTAACTTTATTTATATGCACTTATACGAAAAATACAAAAATGACAGATGTTACTGTATATATTTAAGACGAAAGAAGTTTGGAAATCATAAGTTATTTTTTCCTGATGTTTTTAATATAGAATATGTACTTATTTGTTTTTATTGATAGTTGAATAGCTTTTGTGAGTACCCTCTGATCTACATAAAAACTTGCCCATGTGGAAATATAAATTTTTTAAAAACATAATTTTTAAATAAGTATTTTCATTTTTTTTTGGGGGGGGGGGGGATTTTGCATGAATTTTTGTAAAGCTGATATCTTAAATCTTGTCCTACTCTAAAAGTTCAAAACTTTCATTATAATCAGTGCAAGTTTAAAAACGCAAATATATTTAACAAAATACCAAAGTCATTTTTTCCCCAATGTTATTAAAGTAGAATATTTATTTATTTATTTTCATTATTCATAGTTAAATGGCTGTTGTGATTATCAAGTGATGTATATGTAAAATTGCCTATGTGGCAATATATTTTTTTATATTTTCATTTTTTTTTGGGGGGGGGGGGGGATTTTGCAATTTTCGTACATCTGATATTTTAAATCTTTTTCCGCATTCAACCGAGTATAATAAATATTTTGAAATTTTAGAGTAGGACAAGATTATAAAATATATATATATATTTATCTATGTATCTTAAAAGCCCTTAATAGCGAACACTTCGGGACCGCGGAATTTGTCCGATAATTGGAGATGTCTACTTTTTTGAGGTAAAAATATACAAATATGTATGTCTGCTGATTAAAAAAGTATTCGTTAAATAGAGGTGTTTGCTATTCGAGAATGTCCATTAACCTCCACAACGGATACTCCCGAATACCGGACATCTCAATTTAGACAACTATAATGCAGGGTTGCGTTTTTTGCAAAAGTACTTCTTGATTAAAGGAAGGGCAAACTGGGAAGTGCCCCATCCCCCTACGACTGTAGTGCCCCCAAATTTGATGTGCAATATTTGTAAAGCTTGTATTTTAAATCTGTTTCGAAATTGTACTGATTATAATCAATATTTTGAACTTTTAAAGTAAAATAAGGTTAAAAACAAAATAAATTTAAAAAAATCTAATATTTAGATAAATGTTTTTTGTTTTTTAATCTTGTTCTACTCCTGAAGTTCAAGATATTGATTATAATCAGTACAATGTCGTAAAAGATTTAAATTATCAACGTAACGAAAATTGTATACCAAAACTGAGAGCACCAAAAAAATCAGGCTGTATTGGGGGGGGGGGGGGAGGGGCAGGACCACAGCCAAATATTTTCCCAGGATTCAACGTGGTCAAACATGGCTACGTATGATGCTTACAAAAAAATGGATGCGATTCAGACGTTTGAAGTGTCTGAAATTCAGACGCAAAAAGTGTCTGAAAAAATTCAGACATTTTAAAATGTCTGAAAATTGAACACTCCATTTCAGACACTTAAGTGTCTGAATTTCAGACATTTTAATTTAGAGTGTACACTATTTTGAACATTAAAAGTGACGTGGCCTAACTAACCCCCTAATCGGGGCAGGTTGACCCAAGTGACTTGATGTCAGTTTGAGCTTCTAAATTAATGCTTATAGTTAATATTTTAAGTTTTACAATTGTGACTTCTTCCTAAAAATACACTGATTGTGGCAACATAATAAGAATTTTAAAATGTTGAATTGTAATCTTTTTAAAATTATCAGAAAAAAAAGTGGTCCAACTAGCCCTGGTCTAACCCTATATCAAAATCTTCGATGGTAAAATTGATTGCAAAAATGTGACGCTGACTCTACGGAGTATAATTATACCCGTAAAAATTTTATAAATTATTTTTTAAGTTTTTTAATTATTCAATCATTTTAAATTTTCCAGAGTACATTTTTTAATGAGCCTCCATGTATTATTAAAGAAATTACGTAATGATATAAGAAATATATCTAAAGAATAATTACTTAAATTGTAAAGGAGCCTTAACTACGAATTTATTCGCTGAGCATAAATCGTTCATGTGGAAACAAATGGCTTGATCAGATAATTAAGTACTCGGAACATTTTTCATTTGCCTGATTTCTTTATCGGTGTATCTCCGTGAAAAGTAAAAGTGATGAATGAACGACATTGATAACGTCGTAAAAGAAGAAAAGGACATGAATTAGCAAAAATAAAAATATGTTTATAGTAAAGAAGAGCCAATCTAATTATAATAATAGTATTTTTTGAATAAGGGTAAATTTTTTAGCTTAACAAATATGTCTACTAATTTTTTTTTTTACATTAAATAGTTAATTTTAAAATAAATTTAATTTCTATAAATTGTCTTAAATACGGAACGATCTAGAATAGCGTTTCTAAACTTTTAATTACCGTGGATTCCTTTTCGCCTTTCTAATGTCTTCACAGACCCCGTCGATTTGTATGAGAAAATTATTGATATTCTTTAGTAAATGCACACTGAAAAAAAATCTCGCATATATATTCGTTATTTTATGTGTAATTTCTGTGTTTTAAGGGAAATTTTTGATTTGATTCGGAATCGTACAGTTTCCTGGAATAAATAGAAAATTTCATAAATAAACGGAAATTTCCTTTTCAAATGAGAGAAAATGGAAAATACTCTATTACATTTTCGTAATTGATGTTTCGACATATAACGAAGTCGTTGGATGTGGCCAGGTGGTGTAAAGAACAGAGCTGATATTACTGACAATTACTGATATTCTTTAATAAATACACGCTGGAAAAAAGTTTCCCGTATATAAACTGGTTATTTTAAGTGGAATTTCTATGTTCTAACGGAAACTTTTTGATTTGATAGGAAATAGCACATTATCCTGAAACAAAGGGAAAATTTCACAAATAAACAGAATTTTTTCTTCTTCACAAATAAGAGAAAATGGAATATACCTATTTAAATTTTCGTAATTGATGTTGTAGTTTATAACCAAGTCATTGAATATGGGCAGGTGATGTAGGGAATAAAGCATCGATCGTGCAATGGCGAGTAGAGAGGCTTGAACCCCAGAAGAAGGTGTGGCAATAAAAAGAACCGTTCCGTATAAATATGCATTAGTATATCGTGCGTCGTAAATTCGTGCAAAGTTTAAAAATTCATTATAAAAGAAGTAATGCTCGGAAAAATTTTCGGTTTGCGCGAATATGATCATATATACATTTGATTTTTTTTTCCATCTATAAAAGAAAATGGTTCCAAAAGTAGCTGAAAGAGTTCACATGTCTTTCTGGGACGTTTTATACAAATCACAATAACATAACACTGCATTTATTTTAACGTAAAAGATGTTCAACATGATCCCCACCACCTGGTATTAGGCAAGTGAGTTGCGTCAATACTCCTATTACAGCTGAGTGTAGCTTGTGGGCTTCGACTCCAATGACGGCCCGTCAAATGGCGTATTTCAATTCCTCCAAAATGGCTAGAAAGCCCTGTACACAGAAGACTTTAAGTATCAGCACAATCAAAAATCTGCCGGGTAAAGTTTGGAGACACCCAAACTTACAACCTAGATTTATCACTCGGTCTTCTGTGAAAGTTTACTACGAAACGTCGTCTTGACTTCACGTGTAAAGTGCGGGGCACTATCCTATATGAATGTGACGACAAGTAACGCATATTTTTTTCTAAAATCCAGCAACAACGTGGTCACGCAACAGCATAACAACCGTTCTGCAGTGAATGTACAGATTTTCCAGCTGGATTCAGGACAAGGCTTTTCAAAAAAGAACTGGCTCAGAAGGAATGACGCGGTGAAACCACACCAAAAGTCACCGGAGGAGAATGCAGTGCCTTCGTCAGGTACTACCAGGGATTTCAAAAATATTTCTAAAAATAATATAACTGATGTGACAGAAATTGTCACATAACTACTGTGAAGCGGTCTGTGAGACCGCTCTATCTAAAGAGGAATAAAAGGCGCGATTAACTCATAAGATGGTGTTTTTGTATTAAACTTTTTGTACAGGATAGTTATAATTAAAATCCACCTATTCAAAAGTATCTAGTGATAGTATTAAAGTTCAAAATGAAGCAACATTCTGGTAGTGTTTGTAGTTAAACTGAAAATTACAAATTAAATTATAAAAATTGAAAAAAAAATCAGCGGCCTGTGAGACCGATAGCATCAGCTAAAGGTTAATCTATGTGTCAGTTTTAGTGTTTTGCTAATCACCTCGAATATTGAATTTTGCGTCATACTGAATAGCACACGAGTATGCCCATAACTATAAAATATTACAAATTAAAAAATAAACTGCATTTTAGATAGAATCCTATATTATTTGATTAGATGCAAATTAAATTGTTGTTTTCGAAAATCCAACAAACTATTTTTTTTTTCTAGAAAGAGCTACGATTTCATAATATAAAAGAATTTTAGTTACAATAAAATTTTATCAATAGAAGAGCAAAGAATATATTTATAAATTTCAGAAACAATCTACGATGATGGATAAAAAAGGGTTACACAAGCAATAAAATATTATTTATTAACAATAGTCCGAAAATACAAAAGGGAATTGAGATGCACACTTGTCAATCAATTTTCTACATAATCACCAAATATACTTATAAGTTCGGAGAATCGACAGAGCAATTGAAATGGCAACACGTTTAGAAAAGTGGTCCCGCTTGTGCCACTTTGACAATGTTACATGAAGCCATCTAACACAAACTCCCTGGAATGCTAAGTGATGGTGACATCCTCCTGCATGACATTTCTAGTCCCATACTGCTCTCCAAACTCAAGAATTACTTTTAAAGTGCAAGTGATAAACAAACACTTATCCCACAATGAAAACCCCAAAAAGAGAATATTTGGCATCCAATGACTATTTCCTGTTTCCGAAATTGAAGGAAACCTTTATCTAGAACAAGGTTTTCTTCAAACAGTGATGTAAAATCAGCTGCCGATAATTGCCTCAAAAGGCAGAGACGTTATTTCTAGTACTAAATAAGTTGTTCCTGCGTTCAGATAAAGGCATGGAGCTATGAAGATTAAAAGAGATGACATAAATGACGTCACTTGAAGCTGTTCCTACCCCCTGCTTCCGCCATATTTAACCGCAACAAGTTCCACCGTGCGCCAATTTCTTCTTGCTGCGCAAATCAACTAAAGTAAAAGTCTAATATAGCGGACGCCGAAGAAGGGGAAAGAACTCGTGTTTCGGCGTGAATGCTCTCCACGCTATTACATTGATATGTCGTCTCATTTTAATCAACATAGCTTCATGGATAAAGGCATAAACAGATCTGGTGATTATGTGAAAAAATGATCGACCAGTATGCCTGTCAATTCCCTTTTGCATTTTGGTCTATTGTTAATAAATAATTTTTCATCACATTTCTTTACCTTTCTTTTTCCATCCTCGTAAACTGCATATATTACTTAAATATATATGTACCGGGTGTACCAAAAACGACTGATGGATTTTAAAATTCAATGACTTGCAAACAGTGACAGATATTTAAAAAATTCTTGCAGGAGTGTTATGTAAGATGTCATGAGTTTTTATGCTGCGATTCTCAGTTTGGTTACAAATAGCATGGATAGATGGTGCTGAAAGCAATAACCGCTAAATCCAGGCTCGATTTTTCGTCCTCTCTCTTCTTCCATGCGAAAACAGGAGCTTAAAATGTATTGAATGGATTCCGAAGTACCAAAAATTGGGTCTTGACTGAGCACCTAACTTTCTCACAGCGCCATCTATTGTGTGAAATTCTAACTAAAATCAAGAATCTCAGTAAAAAACCTCCTGACATCATACATAACCCTCCTGCAAGAATTTTTTTAATATCTGTCACCGTTCGCAAGTTATTGAATTTTAAAATCCATCAGTCATTTTTGGGACACTCGGTATATACGTCATATATGAATTATGTGTTTAAAATTATATATGTTATATGAATTATATATTTAAATTACATATATTATTTAAATTGTATACTTATATAAAATGATTTAAAATGTTTTAACACTGAAATAAAAAATTACACAAAACTCTGCACATAAAAAAAACTATGTTTAAAAATAAAACCTTCCTTTCTTAAGAGCAAAATTATTTTTCTATACCAAGTTTTTGAAAGATCCCTTTATATCTATGTATTTTTCTCATATCAACAAAAGAGGTAATCACTTTGTGGAAGAAAAATGGTTTCTAAAATAAAGATAATATTTTGAATCAAAGGATTACCAAAAGATAAAAAAAAAAAAATTACTTTCTGAAAATAAATTTGAACAATTATTTTTCTATCCTAAGCAAAAGAAAGAAATCTTATCTATCTGTTTTTCCCGTTTCAACTAAAGAAGTAATCATTCTTTGGAAGAAAAGTGGTTGAAAAAAATAAATAGATAAAATAAAAATTGACATCTGAACTCATCGAATTGTTGAAGAAAATCGCTTACAACCATAGTGTGATATTTTATAACAATGAAAGTTTCGGGTTACAAATATGATTTCTTTGTATTTTTTGTTTCCAGCCAAAAGTAGGGATTTAACACATAAATCTGTAAATGAATGTAGTTTTCTAGGTGGTTGTAAACATAAAGCAGTTAACCCCTTTTTGTCGAGGGTCCTTTACAGATTTTTTAATCTTTTAACGCATGTTTATCTAAAAAGAAATGTTTGCTTAATATATTCGCACAAAAATTTTGATAAAATAATGAATAATGTTTAATTAAAAATTACTGGTAGGAATAATCAAGTAATCTGAGCACTTTATGGGTCACGCGTGACGTCATGGTTTGTACGCGTGACGTTCGCCGCGAAGATGTTAAATAAACATTTTATTCTTTTTGTTAAATTTCTTCAACTAATAATATGCCTTTTTTTCAATTCAAACACGAAACATTAGGACAGTAGTAGTATTGTAGAATAAAACAAATACTGCGTGAGCACAAACCTACATCATCATAGACCGGAGGCCGGCAGCACAGACAGTTACCTCATCGAGTTCACGGATAAAATTCTAGGATTAGTTAAATCTTGATTCGCATATTAAAACGTAATCGGTCTGCCAATTCATATCTTGGTGGAAAACACCTGAAAACCTGATTTAAGCGGTTGACTCGTAGGTTTACCATTGTGTTTTCCTGCGCCCTGTCCTCCATGTTTTCATATCTTTTAGTGCAGGAAAACACAATGGTAAACCTACGAGTCAGCCGCTAAAATCGGGTTTTCCGGTATTTTCCACCAACATATGACTTGACAGACCGACTGCGTTTTAATATGCGATTCAAGATATAACTATACCTAGAATTTAATTCTCGAACTCGATGAGGCTCGTCTGTGCTGTCTGTTCCCTGTCTATCAGGAGAAACGTCACTTATTCAGTTAAGGGGACAGGGGACCTTAAAAACTTAAAAATCATTTTTTTATTATTTGTAATTTTAACTTTAAATATTATTCAAGGGTACATTATATGCATTATGGCATGCATTTATCACAAAAAAAGTTTAAAAAAAATTTTTTTTTTTTTTTTTAAAAATAGTATTGTACGTCTTAGAATTCTTCGAAATGCTCCTGGCGCGTTCCATATCAATGAAATTCCCCAATATTTTTTATAAAAGTTTGTTTATATATATAAATAAAATTGTGCATCGAATTTTATATATTTGAATATAAAGATAAAAAAAAATTGAAATTTTTTCAATTTTAGGCCATATTTTTTTCTCAGTGTAGGCTGAAATCGATGCAGAACTCAAAAATCTCAAAAAATTACATTTTCATTAACAATCGCTGAAATTCGAAAATCGAAATGAACGAAATTCACTATATTACACTGAGAAAAAAAAATTACCGCCTTCGCCTATAATGAATAGGTACTGATTGTCAATTTCAAAATTTTTCAATTTTTTTTTTCTTACCTTTACATTCCAATATATAAAATTCGATGCACAGTTTAATTTATGTATATAAACCAAACTTTTATAAAACAAAAATATATTGGGGATTTTCATGGATATGGAACGCACAAGGGGCATTTCAAATATTTCTAAATTAAAGCGTAAAATTCTCTTTTTTTCCCTCAAAAACAATTTTTATTTATTTATTTATTTATTTTTGATAAATGCATGCCATAACGCGTATAATGCGTATAATGCGTATCCCTTGAATAATATTTAAAGTGAAATTTACAAAAAGTAAAAAAAAAAATTGATTTTTAAGGTTTTTAAGGTCCCTTGTCCCCTTAATACAAACTAGGGAACACACTCAACAGTAGTTCTGGACTTTGTCAAAAGTGGTATCGTTGAAAGCTCTTTCAAGATACACAGGATAAAATAGGTAAAGTGGATAAAATATTGTAATCTAATTTCTTTCAAAAATGACAAAAATTCGACGCAGAACGCAAAAATCTCAAAAAATTACATTTTCATTAACAATCGCTAAAATTCGAAAATCGAAATGAACAAAATTCACTATATTACACTGAGAAAAAAATACCGCCTTCACCTAGAATGAATAGGTACTCATTGTCTGAATCCCTTAACTAGAAATATAGATTTCCGAGCTATGTGAACAGTGTACACATCTAAGCTGAATAGACGAAATGATCTAGAATTTCTAATCTCTTGTTTT
This sequence comes from Maratus speciosus, assembly GCA_963932465.1. Taxonomy (NCBI): domain Eukaryota; kingdom Metazoa; phylum Arthropoda; class Arachnida; order Araneae; family Salticidae; genus Maratus; species Maratus speciosus. The sequence continues at coordinate 386,576,898 of OZ010786.1, forward strand.
CTAGGTGATGAAACTATAATGAATCGTTTCAGTTGCGAGAAATTATCGCTTGATTTCTGGAATTGTTTCATAAACTATAATTATAGTTACTAAAACCCTAGTAGCTCTTACTAGTAGCTCTTGGGTTTGCATCTATTTGCAAATATTTTTAAATAAGTTTGACCACGAGAATATAGGAAAACGCTCTTGAATTCTAGTAGGAGGCTCTAGAACTCTCTAGTAAAGAGAACTAGAATTTATAGGGATGACATGAAACTATATTTTCTAGAGCCACAATTTAGATTCAAGATACCAGAACCATATTTTTTTTTTTTCTTTCAGTGGAGGCTGAAATTTTAAAACACAATTCTCTTTACTAATGTCAAAAAATCGCCGTCAAACTGGAAAAAATTCTAAAAAGCGCAATGAAAATCTTATTAAAATTGCTAAAATTAAAAAATTGCGGAGATCAAAATTTACAATATCACACAAAAAGTTTGAAACCAAATTCCTTTTCCTAATATATAAAAATCGACGTGAGACTCGAAAAATCGCTAAAAATCGAATTAAAAATCGCCAAAAATTCAAAAATAGCAAGGAACAAAATTTACTACAATCGGGTAAAACATTTTAATCGTCATTCTTTCCCTAATGACAAAACAATCGATGGAAAATACTAAAAATCTCTAAAAATCGCATTAAACAACGCTATATTTTCAAAAGTCGCAGGGGACAAAATTGTCTATAATCGGGTAAAACATTGTAATCGGCATTCTTTTACTAATGGGGAAAAATCGATGGAAAATGCTAAAAGTCGCATTGAATATCTCATTAAAAATATCTAGAAATCAAGAATCGTAGAGGACAAAATTTACTTTATGAGGCTAAAAGTTTGAAACGGAATTCTATTTACCAGTGTAAAAAAAAAAAAATAGCCGCAAAATGCAAAAAACACTGTAATTCGCATTAGAAAATTCGCTAAAAATTCAAATATCCCTGTACGAATTCGGAATAAACTTTATTGAAAAGAGGACAAAATTTACTATACATATTGGGTTTAAAGAATTTAACAGTATTCTTTTCACTAAAGTGAAAAAATCCCCGCAAAATATTAAAAATTGCGAAAAAATCGTATAAAAAATTAAACAAAAATAAACCTAATAAAAAAAATCCAAAACCGTTTCTTCGAGGTGCAAAACTGCATACATAGAGGTACCTTCACACCAAATTTTGTAATTATACGTGCAGCTGTCATTTCAGAACAATGTCGACACAGTCACACACACACAAACTTCTTTCTTCATTATTATAGATTATTTCCTTAAATACGTAACTAGCTGCATGCTAAAGTGTACAGTAATAACGCAGACGTACACTTACTGATAAAACTTACACATGTAAGTAGGTTTTAATGTTTTAATGAAAACAGCATAAGTATACTTAATGTCCCCACCCCGTTATGCCAAGTATGTATCTCCACATGCATTGCTGCCGAATGTGAATAGAATGAGCATACTGATTTTATTTTTTTATCAAAAGAAACTATACCTTGATCTTGAGTGCTAGTACTATTAGTAAATGTACGCCTACATTATTATATCATATTTCAGCATTTACTTAGCGGCGTGTTTAAGGATGTAAAAAAATACAATTCACGGTTTCTAATAAAATTACTTTTTCAAGTAAAACATCATTTTATACTAAATTAAGGAAACCCTAAATCTTCGTATGACTTTTTATTCATATCTCATACCGTTACCGAGAAAGAAACGCAAACTCTAAAGTTTTCCGCTACGTGGCGCTGCAGATAATCCAATCGCCTAACACACAGCCATTTTACTATACCTAGACTTCACGCTCATTATTATAGCTGTCGCGGTTATGACGTCAAAAGGAATGGACAAGACTTTAGTAGGAAGTCTGTATTTTTGAGCTATTGGGAGATGAGGAAATATTATGCATGTTATTCATTAACATTTTGTACAATTTTTTGACAATTTTAACGAATTTATACTGGCTTTCCAAAAAAGCACAGACATCCTCAGCAGAGAACATATTACTGTTTAATTCCTGAGATTAAAATCTAACTACATTGTATAATTGAATCATTAAGATAAAACCTCGTAAGTATGCTTGCACCGTTGTTGAAGGCAATGCAAAATAGCGTGCATGAATTACTTGCTTTTTCTGTTAATCGTTCGACCTTGATGAAAACTTAATAAAAACAATTTTTTATTCAATTGCTTACCTAAATTAATAACAATGATACTTTTGTACATATGTGAAAGACATTAGATGATTACATCTAATAAGTAACTAAATAAATTTCGAAACAAAATTTTATGTTGTAAAAAAATGAAGAAATTTTAGACTGAAATAATTAGAAATTTTAGACTTAAATAATGATTCTAATTAGAAATTCTTAAATCTTTGATTTTAAAAAGTAATAAATTTCGAAATAATCGGGAAGATACAAAGAACCAGATTATTAAGTTTCGTATAACATTCTTTAAACTTTCTATGAGTTATAAAATTAGAAAACTTAATTTATTTAATCGAAAAATATATCCTCTGTTAAATCTCATGTTGCAAATTATTTGCAACAGCTATCTTTACTTGATACGAAGTTAATACAACATACATTAAGAAGTGTATTTTGCAGTTATATGTTTATGAATCTCTATTCATGTGAAGAGACATCATGCATAAATTATAATAACCATTTAAACAACTGCGACTAACTTTGTTTAATTATTTAAATCAATGTTGACAATCCTCAAAGATGCAATCAGCTGTAGAAAACTTATGCATTCTTAAGCAAAACTAGCGATAAAATCAGAAAGTGGAAGATTGTTGAAAAGTTAACAAGAAATTTCGAAATTACAATGACAATTTTTAGCATTTAATTAAAATGAACTTTTACTGTCTTACTTCTGTAATAGGGAAAAAGTATTATGCATCCTATTTAAAAAATTATATGATAAAATGATAGAAGCATGTTTAATAAAGCATTTGCACAGAGACATATTTTTTGACTAACATTGGCAGTCAATACATTTAACGATACCTGTAGCAATGTTTGAAGCCTTTTTCTTTAAAGCAAATTTTATTTTACCCATTAGGGAATCCTTATAATATTATGAATGCGAAAGTGTGCGTGAAAGTTTGAATGAAGCTAACATCAAAACGAATGAATTGATAAATTTGTATATTTGCATATAGATGGGTTATAAACCCTAATAAACATAGGCTGCGTTTTATTTATTTTATTCAAATATTTTTCTTAAACATGCAAAATGTCATTATTTTTCATACGAAATCAATTGCAAATATTCTTATAAAATTTAACTATCGTTTTGTTTTCGTTGAAAAAAAAAGAAAACCCAGAATAACAATTTCTCCTTAATAATTAATATTCCAATGAAAGAATTTCACGTGAAAAAGGAATATGAAATAAAAAAATTAAGAATTAAAAAGATATATGAAAATGACGTCATATTGGAAATAAAACAGAAATTTTCAAGTATTTCTAATAATACAAGGTGCATGAGTTTTGAATAAGTGTGGAAAAGAGACGAATATGATGTCAAAAACGGAAAATAAAACGGATATGTTTTGATGTTGAAATAAAATGAGATTGTGTTTTGGTATCAAATCTTACCATTTAAAGAAAAGTTCTATAAATGTTTTACTGTTTATCTTCCATGCACGGTTAACATAAAGTTTAAATTTTTAATTTAAAATTGAAATAAGTTTAAAAAAGTCCTTCCGGCCAGTGCCGGGAGGAAGAGGTACCTTTCATATTCCTTATTTTAAAAAAGCCAACTTATATTATTCAAACACACGAAGCTCAATTAAGTGGAAACCGAATGTAGGAGATTCAATACTAAGTTTTATCAATACTAAATCATTATGAATGAGAATTTTGCGAAATTAGTCAGCTTTATCCAAGCTGCTTTTAATTAAAGTAACTTATATTTGGCTGCCAAATTCGACGATTTCTTAAAGTGCCTGCCATTTTAAGACAACATGGTGGATGAGGCTAACCAGTGAACTTGGTCGAGACCTTAGCAAGTGCTGTGCACATGCTCATTCACATCGGAATCGGTTGATATATACGAGTGCTGTCGCAGGCAAAAAATCAGATTTTTCAAAATGTCACCCACGTTAGAAATTGAAACTGCTATATCTGAGCAATTTTTTAAAGATAAAGACAAACAAAAAATGCTCCTGAATCCTTATATAAAGGTCAAATACTTAAGAAAGAAACCTTTTTCAATTTCTAATTTTTTTGCACCTCACTTTAAATATATATATTTTTTAATTTAATGGCCGCCATTTTGAAACAAGATGCCTGATGAAGCTGGCCAGCGAACTTGGTCGAGATATTGATGTATACTATCCACATGTCTTCTTCCATCGAAATAGGTGAATACGTGTGGTATCGCGAGACAAATACAAGATCGTTTCAAAGTGTAGCCATGATAGAAATTCAAAGTGCTATAATTCAACCACTTTTTAAGATATAAACAAAAGAACAAATTTTCAGAAACAAAAACTGCTCCAGAATCTTTGTATCAAGGCCAAACACATAAAAAAAATTTTTTCATTTTCCAATTTTTTAATACCTCATTTTAAATTTTAAATTACATTTTTTTTTTAAATGGCAACCCTTTTGAAACAAGATGGCGAATGAAGCTAGCCAACGAACTCGGTCGAGACATTGGTATGTACTATGTACAGACCAAGTTACATTGAAATCGGTTCATAAATACGCCTGTTATCGCGTGACAATATCAGGTCGTTTTAAAATGTCAGCCACAATAGAAATTCAAAATGTTATAACTCAGCCATTTTTTTAGATATAGACGAAACAAAACCTGTTCCGGAATCTTTGTATTAAGGTCAAACACATAAAAAAAACTCTTTTTCATTTTCTAATTTTTTGGTATCTCATTTTAAATTTAATTTTTTTTTAAATTTTTTTAAATGGCCGCCATTTTGAAACAAGATGGCGGATGAAGCTGGCCAACGAACTCAGTTGAGTTATTTGTATGTACTATGTACACACCAAGGTACATCCAAATCGGTTCATAAATACGTCTGTTATCACGTGGCAAATATCAGGGCGTCTCAAAATGTCAACCACACTAGAAATTCAAAATGCTATAACTCAGCCATTTTTTAAGGTATAGACGAAACAAAAACTGCTCCCGAATCTTTTTATCGAGATCAAACACATAAGAAAAAAATATTTTTTCAATTTTTAATTTTTTGGTACCACATTTCAAATTTAAATGTTTCTTAAAATTTTAAATGGCCGCTATTTTTAAACAAAATGGCGGATGAAGCTGGCCAACGAACTCGGTCGAGACATTGGTCTGTACTATGTATAAACGAAGTTACATCCAAATCGGTTCATAAATACGCCTTTTATCGCGTGCCAAAATTCAGGACGTTTCAAAATGTCAGCTTCGCCAGAAATTCAAAATGCTATAACTCAGCCATTTTTTAAGATATAGACGAAACAAAAACTGCTACGGAGTCTTTGTATAAAGGTCAAATACATAAGAAAAAAATATTTTTCCATTTTCAATTTTTTGGTACCACATTTCAAATTTTAATTTTTTTTAAATTTTTAAATGGCCGCCATTTTCAAAACAAAATGGCGGATGAAGCTGGCCAACGAACTCGGTCGAGACATTGGTATGTACTATGTTCACACCGAATTACATCCAAATCGGTTCATAAATACGAGAGTTACAGTGTGACATAGGTCAGATATATATATATATATATATATATATATCAATTTTGAACGGAGGGTGGTTTCGGGGTCTGGGGGTCATGATCGATGAAAATATACCAAAATGTTTTGAAATCGCTTTCCTCCGAACGGCTGCAATAGGTAGCTTTTTGTAAAGAAAGCTACCTAATAAAAAAGGTTAAAATAAAATGGATAACAAATGTCAATAATATGCACCTTAGAATTATCCATGTCGTAAATAACATCATATTTGGCAAAAAATAGTTTTTATTTTTATTCTTAAAAAGTAAAAAAGTCAACTGCGTGAAAAGAAAACTAGTTGGATGTGCCAATCCCAAAACTTTCTTCTATCTTATACATCTTAATATTTCAAAACCTAGTTACACATGTTAATACTTCAATATTATTAGTTCAATACTATACCAACTTTGATTTTCATCTTAAATTTCTGCTCAAGTAAATTAAACGGACTAAAAACGAGTTAATCTATATCATGATATTTGTTAAAATTATTAATTTTTCCTTCTTCTGTCGTTATCAGCTGTTTGCGAATAGCCGGCATTGCAGGAAGCGAGTTCCCGCCGCTGCATGAGCCGCCGATGCACAATAGAACTACGAAAAATCAAGAAAAGTATACAAAAATCGCTAGCACGGAGCCCCTTTACCGCGCAATATTCCCAAATTCAAGGAGAACATGTTGGCCAAAGCCAAAAACAAGCACAAACATTTTGGTTCAATTGTATGCATAAATTTTATACGCTGTTCGATGGTACAATAATGAAAATGGCAAAGAGATCGGAATTATAGCACCCCCTTCTTTCGAAATTTTTTCAAGTTCAGGGAGGACTTGTTTGCCATAGCCAGAAAAATGCACAAAAAATTTGGTTCAGTTATATGGATAACTTCATACACTTTTCGATGGTACAATAATGAAAATGGTACAGACATCGCAATTATAGTGACCCCTTCCGGCAGAATTTTTCCAAATTCATGGAGGACCTTCGTGACATGAACAAAAATAAACACATAAAATTTGGTTCAATTCTATGCATAACTTCATACACTTTTCGGCGGTACAATATTCAAAATGGCACAAAAATTGTACAAAAATCGCTATTACAGCGCCCTCTACGAGCGATTTTTTTACAAATTAAGGGAGGACCTCCTTGCCATAGCCAAGAACTTAATTTTTTTTTTTTTTTGGTTCAATTCTATGCATAACTTCATACACTTTTCGATGGTGCAATATTCAAAATCGCACAAAAATCGCTATTACAGCGCCCCCTAACGGCGAATTTTTTGCAAATTCATGGAGGATCTGCTTGCCATATCCAAAAACTTAAAATAAAAATTTGGTTTAATTCTATGCATAACTTCATAAACTTTTGGACGGTACAATATTCAAAATCGCACAAAAATCGCTATTACAGCGCCCCCTACCGGCGAATTTTTTCCAAATTCAGGGAGGACCTGCTTGCCATAGCCAAAAACTTAAACTAAAAATTTGGTTCAATTCTATGCATAACTTCATACACTTTTCGATGGTACAATATTCAAAATCGCACAAAAAACGCATTTACAGCACCCCCTACCGGCGAATCTTTTCCAAATTCAGGGAGGACCTGCTTGTCATATCCAAAAACTTAAACTACAAATTTGGTTCAATTCTATGCATAACTCCATACACTTTTGGATGGTACAATATTCAAAATCGCACAAAAATTGTTATATCAGCGCCCCCTACCGGCGACTTTTTTCCAAATTCCGGGAGGACCTGCTTGCCATAGCCAAAAACTTATAATAAAATTTTGGTTTAATTCTATACATAACTTCATACACTTTTTGATGGTACAATGGCGACAGACAGACGGACAGACGGACAGACGGACGGACGGACAGACGGACGGACGGACAGACGGACAGACGGACACACAGACAGACAGACATTTTCTATAAACATGTTTTTTGGAATCTCTGACCCCTAAAACATGCAAATCCGTCGAAAACCGGAAGTTGAAAAAAATTTCGATTACAATACTTTCTTCTATTGAAGATAGAAGAAAGTAAAAACGATTTTTGACGAGTGTAATTCGTATCCCTTTAAGAACTGACCTACACTGTGTAGATGATCCTAAAGGAAAAGAATAAATATTTTTCTTTTTTGTGTGATTTAAAGTCGAGCCTGCACCCACAGAATTGCGTGGATTCTCCATCGGCGTGACCTTATATCTGATATATATTTTTTAACATTTTTTTCAATCAAATATGATCTTTTCAATTAGGGGAAATCACCAAAACTTTTCGTTTCTACCAAAAATTTTCCGGCCTTAAAGGGTTAAAGCTGATAAGTTTAAAAACCATATATATTAAAACGCAAAGGTAAAAATTTAAGTATGTCAAAATCGGGACATCTGCACATGCGTCAACTCTTTTTCGGTCCTATTCAATTTAGAGATATCCGAAACGAGTTCCTGGTGGCGGAGCGATCTAAAGCAGCAGTTTAAAGCTCTGAATTTTTGTAGCAGGTTCGATCCTAACGCCCGGCAAAATGATTTCTGTAATATTTTTGGTGATAATTTATTTAAATAATGACATATTTTATTAGAAAGAGAAGCTACATGATTTTTATATATTTTTATTATTATCTGAATGCTTTAAAAAATAATAATTTTACATTTAAAATATTTAAGCTAAAATATTTTAATAATTATCAATTAAATAAATTGAGCTGATATACAATTTTATTTATATTTTCTGACCATTATCAAGAATATACATGAGTGTGTCAGAAAGAAACGTGTGCCTTCCGTTACCGTAAAAAATAAAAAATAAAACAGAAAGAAAGGAAAATATTCATATAAGAACTATATAAGAAATTACCTCGAAATCTACAGTTTAGTATTTTAAAATGTATAAAAATCTCTCTATTCTAGAAAAAAAGTAACTAACGCTGTCACCACCGCCGCTGATTTAAATTTTTGGTGAACGGAGGTCTTTCTTCGTTAATATTAAGAAAAATATTGCATACAAAAATATCAAAATCGGTGGTATTATAGAGAAATGTTTGATAAACACGCTGATGCAGACAGTTTTAAAAAAAAGTCGAAGAATTATTTTAAAAGATATTTAATGTTAAAGTTGGTCAAAATCATTCCATTAAAAAAGTTTTATAAGATGAAAAACTATGCATAGGAATTTAATCATTTTTAGATCATTTTACACATTAGTAGTTCCCGGGTGCAGACAGCATTTATTTTTTTTATTTGACTCATTTTTTGAGGTTTTATTTCTATTTTTAATTCAAATTTTCAGCTTTTCGAAAGATGTTTTTACAACTTTTAGAAAAGGGTATTATTTTAAATTTTTGCCAAATTTAAAAACAGAATAATATTTTCTTCAAATTAAAAATTTATTTACACGTGACAATTATAAACAGAAAAAAGCGTTCAAACGAGAATTAAATGGTTACGAATTAAAAGCAGGAAAATATTGATAATTACGTCACAAAAACTATAATTACGCGTGAAATTTAAAAGAGAAAAAAAACTGTAAAATAATAAATTTACTAATATGCGTTAGAAGATATAAATAGAGGAAATTACGTCATATTTAAAATTGACAAACCATAATATTGCCAAACAGTTTAAATTTAAAAATATACTTGCGCGAGACATTTATTTCATATTTTGAGCTAATCTTTTAAAACTAATCTATGTATATATTGAAGAGCATTTAATGCATCTCTATACCTATAAGGGTGGTTACTATAGGGGGACCGTATTCTGTTTTGTCGCCAACGTGGCGATATATTGCCAAATTTGGACACCAAAATTTGTTTCCAAAAGGGACGCTAACTTGGGGATGTCTCTAATATTTATTTTGAACCAATGAACCAAAGCAGATGTTATTGAAGTGCCTACAAGTATCGCATCGTTCTTGTGTTGAGAATTCTAAGACAGATCAAGTAATATTTCCTTTCTAAAAGCAAAGTATTTTCACGTGAATATTAAAAAAGAGAAAGAAAAGTTTGGTGAAAATTACGTCATATTTAAAAAGATATATTTATAATGCGTTATTTAAAAAAACTTTCTTATAAAACGTTGTTAAAAAATACCGGAAGACAAAGACTCTGTTTACTTAAATCATTTTATATTAGCTTATTTTCTCAGGTTTCAATGATCTGATTTAATCAAAGACGAAAACAACCCGCTAACAGGGAAATAGCTACTGTTTTTTTTTTTTATTATTATAATTCACTCTTCCGAATTTTTTTAAAGCCGATCAGCGTGCTTTTAGACTTTGCGGTGTCTGAACGGGGATTGGCGAGCTTAGCTCGTAGGGGGCAGAGTCCCCTAGTCTAAAATAAAATTCAAGCAATAAAAAATATATATTATAAATCGTTAGCTGCGTCAACTTTCAAATTTAGACTTTTAGAAATAAGACTGATATAAATAAAACTCATGTGGTTAAAAAATAATAACAATTTAAAAAAATATTATTATTTTTTTCTATTTAAATGAGACTGTAATAAGTAAACATAAATGCTGTTCCTAATATTTTTAGGTAAATTTCTGATAAAAAGCAAGCATAATTGGTTGTAAAATATAAACTTAAAATTCTTTGACTTCATTAAATGGGTTTGGCTGACCGCACCAAACCAACTATAGAAATTTGTTACGATTTCAATAATTAAATTAAAAGCAACTAATTAAAAATTCAAGAATTTTTCTAATGAAACATTCAAGTTATTAACCTTCAAATCTTGACGGGTACTATCCAGTAATTACTTTATTTTTTTTAAAGAAAATTGCACTTTCGGTAATGAAAACTAAAGATTTAATACGATTGCGTCAAAGTAATATAATTTTCCCTATATGAATATCGAAATTAATGATCGGTAGCTCGTAGTATATTGGAGGCATGGTTGTTTATTGTGGTTTGGGAACCGGATTTTAATTTTCACTTTTCTTTTAGCTTTAAAGAGTAAAAATATGTTGCAATTTTTAAAAATAGTTTTTTATAATAGATTTTTGTAAGGTCTTATAGGATGCAGGGCACACATATAAAAATTTCCCCCAAAAATTACCACCTAAAATACAGTTTTTTTGTAAAATTCATCCAACATTAATTTTTCGTTTTACGAAAAGAGATTTGTTGATTTTCACATTTTCTTTTCGCGATTGTTTATATTACCTGTCACAAAATTTCCTTTGTTTTTGACAGAGGACAGGTTCTTGTCAAGGCCCCTTAATATGACGCATACCGTATTTTCTCCAGTAAAATGTCATAAAGAGTGGGTTATATATTATATTTTAAATTATCGTGAGTGAAATGTTTTGCTTAATTAATGCATTTATCCTTTTTTATGCTATCTGAACGACGTCACGGGTAACAGCTAGTAAAATTTGAAGAATCTAATATTGGTATAATATTTATGTAATAAAAAATATTTGTTTTGCTTTTTATGTTGTAAACCAAATGTAATACAGTGGTTCAAACGGAGCTTTAATAAAGATTATAATATAATTAAAATATACATTGAAAATAAATTTGAATGATATCAATCTAACTTGTGGTACATCAATATCAAAAACATTACATTTTTACTTTAATGATTGTAACTTGAACTTTTTATTTTCCACAGATTTCTTTTGCTTGAAAACAAAAAGAAAACCTCAAAGCACTCAATAATTGCTATAAGTGATAAAAAATATAAAAATTAAATTTTAAAAATAAAAAAATAACTTTATTTATTTACATTTCAACATGTTTCATTCCATACGACGGCAACATTCTCAAGAAAATAAAATGATAAAAATATTTTCGCAATAAAATTCAAATTCAAAAACTATTAAACAAAAACAAAAATCGGTCGAACACAAGCATAATGAAATTAACTGCAATATTAGAAATGGAAATTTGTGAACGTGAATTATTTCATATTATTGTTTCATTATTCTGTACATTTCTTGCCAAATTTTAGGAAGCTCCGTGGAGGCTGAATCATTACAAATATTCTCATTGCATACGAAGATCTGTATTAATTCTCTGATGATGGATGGTAAATAAGATATTGATGGATAAATTATTCTACTATTTTTTAAAACTATTTGTAAAGGATCTCTGTTAAATAGTCTGGCCAGACTATATAACAGAGAGCCTTTATAAGCTAACCTGTATAATACCACCATTGAAAGAGGAAAAGTTACATCGTTGCTTTAAAGTTTTGCATTGTGCTAAAGCGAACGGCAATGAAGATACTATTACCGAAATTTCTATGTTGTTGTGTCTTGCATACGGCTTTGAAAATAATAATAAGCAAAACAGAAAAGAAGTTATATACGCATCCTGTTTTAGGTAGCTTTCATTACAAAAAGCTACCTATTGCAGCCGTTCGGAGGAAATCGATTTCAAAAAATTTTGGTATATTTTCATCGATCATGACCCCCAGATCCCGAAACCACCCTCCGTTCAAAATTGATATATATGTATATATATCTGACATTTGTCACACTGTAACTCTCGTATTTATGAACCGATTTGGATGTAATTCGGTGTGTACATAGTACATACAAATGTCTCGACCGAGTTCGTTGGCCAGCTTCATCCGCCATTTTGTTTCAAAATGGCGGCCATTTAAAATTAAAAAAAAATTAAAATTTGAAATGTGGTACCAAAAAATTGAAAATGGAAAAATATTTTTTCCTAATGTATTTGACCTTTATACAAAGATTCTGGAGCAGTTTTTGTTTTGTCTATATCTTAAAAAATGGCTGAGTTATAACATTTTGAATTTCTAGCGTGGTTGACATTTTGAAACGTCCTGAATTTTGTCACGCGATAAAAGGCATATTTATGAACCGATTTGGATGTAACTTCTCGACCGTGTTCGTTGGCCAGCTTCCTCCGCATCCTTATTTAAAAATGGCGACCATTTAAATTTTTAAGAAAAATTTTAATTTGAAATGTGGTACCAAAAAACTGAAAATTGAAAAAATATTTTTTTCTTATGTGTTTGACCTTCATACAAAGATTCGGGAGCAGTTTTTGTTTCGTCTCTATCTTAAAAAATGGCTGAGTTATAGCATTTTGAATTTCTAGCGTGGCTGACATTTTGAAACGTCCTGATTTTTGTCACGTGATAACAGGCATATTTATGATCGATTTGGATGTATCTTTGTGTGTACATAGTACATACAAATATCTCGACCGAGTTCGTTGGCCAGCTTCATCCGCCATCTTGTTTCAAAATGGCGGCCATTTAAAAAAATTTAAAAATTTAAAATTTAAAATGAGATACCAAAAAATTGGAAAATGAAATAATTTTTTTCGTATGTGTTTGACCTTAATACAAAGATTCCGGAACAGTTTTTGTTTTGTTTATATCTAAAAAAATGGCTATAGCATTTTGAATTTCTATTGTGGCTGACATTTTAAAACGACCTGATTTTTGTCATGCAATAACAGGCGTATTTATGAACCGATTTGGATGTAACTTGGTCTGTACCTAGTACATACCAATGTCTCGACCGAGTTCGTTGGCCAGCTTCATTTGCCATCTTGTTTCAAATGGGTTGCCATTTAAAAAAAAAATTAATTTAAAATTTAAAATGAGGTATTAAAAAGTTGGAAAATGAAAAAGATTTTTTTATGTGTTTGGCCTTGATACAAAGATTCCGGAGCAGTTTTTGTTTCTGAAAATTTGTTATTTTGTTTATATCTTAAAAAATGGTTGAATTATAGCACTTTGAATTTCTAGCATGGCTAACATTTTGAAACGATCTTGTATTTGTCACGCGATAACACACGTATTCGCCTATTTCGATTTAAGAAGGCATGTGGATAGTATACATCAATATCTCGACCAAGTTCGCTGGCCAGCTTCATCAGCTATCTTGTTTCAAAATGACGGCCATGAAATTAAAAAAATTATATTTAAAATGAGATGGAAAAAAATTAGAAATTAAAAAAGGTTTCTTTCTTAAGTATTTGACCTTGATATAAGGATTCAGGAGCATTTTTTGTTTGTCTTTATCTTAAAAAATGGCTCAGATATAGCAGTTTCAATTTCTAATATGGGTGACATTTTGAAAAATCTGATTTTTTGCCTGCGACAGTACTCGTATATATCAACCGATTCCGATGTGAGTGAACATGTGCACAGCAATTACTAAGGTCTCGACCAAGTTCACTGGTTAGCCTCATCCACCATATTGTCGTAAAATGGCAGGCACTTTAAGAAATCGCCGAATTTGGCAGCCAAATATAAATTACTTTAAATGAAAGCAGCTTGGATAAAGCTGACTAATTTCGCGAAATTCTCATTCATAATCATTTAGTACTGATAAAAATTAGTATTGAATCTCCTATATTTAGTTTCCACTAAATTGAGCTTCGTGTGTTTGACTAATATAAGTTGGCTTTTTAAAAATAAGGAACATTAAAGCTACCTCTTCCTCCCAGCACTGGCCGGAAGGACTTTTTAGTTTTACGGCTAAAAAGTCGTAAAATTAAAAAACAGTGCAATTTATACGCGAATAAATCGAGTTATTCTAAATCCAGGAGTAAATAGGTCTTATTTTTGAGGGGTTTTTTAAAGATGCGCAAAAGCTAGCACTTATTCTTTAACAACTATTTATAATAATTCATATACTTATTTGAAATAATATGCATTAATGCGTGTATTTTGCTTCACAAACTGATATTTCTTTTATATGATCGCATTGCAATGACGTCATTTTCCACGCTCTTAATTCTACCAGTTCCAAAATCACAAGTCAAATACCTTGTCTGGAACTAGCAGAAGTAAGATATATCATTTTAAGTAGCATCATAAGCAGAAGTAAGATGACATCATTTTTCAGTGACTAGTCACTGAAAAATGATGTCATTTTGACGCTTTTATAAAATGTTTTCAACATTATGATAAAATAAAAGTTTAAAAAAGTCCTTTCTACAGATGGAAGATTCCTGCCGTTCTAGAATTCCATTCCCAAATCTTAAATCACGATTGTGTACAATTATCTACTTTACATTTTATTTTCTGTATCGCTGGTATGGATAATGATATCATATTTAAAAAAATACCCCAACATGCTGCTAAACTGGAAAAAAAATCCGTGTTTAAAAATCATAAATCGGAAATAATAAAAAAAGGGTAGAAAGAAAGGATATTTCGCGTTCTATTCAAGTTTGCTTTTAAATAAAACTTGATTGCTTTCTAACGCATTCGTGATGTGATTTTTGTTCATAGATGTATAAATTTTCCTAACAAACAGTGCAAACAGGTTAATCGTCCATAATAGGACTGTACGCGATAAAGATATTTTTAAAATAAATTCAAGATTTAAAATTATTTTAAAAACCATACAAATAAACAGTAAATTGTGTTAAAGTTTTCAGAAAAATTGCATTCGTAATTACAAAAAGTACTTACAAACGCACAAAACAAAAATGTTACAAAATGACAAATGTTACAAAATATGTTACAAAATGACAAATGCTACAAAAACAGGAATCCCTATTTGACTGTGTAGAAATTAAATCTGTGAGATGGTTGCAAGTTAATAAAATTGTAATTTATTAACTTGCATTCTTGTTATTAACTTGTAATTGTTTTTCATTTTTCTGTTTTAAAAATATTTAGTGCAAGGCTAATAATTATAAAAATTCAAAACAAACTTTGTATTAAATGAAACATTAATTTGTTCTAGAAATTATAATCTTCATAACATTATCTTTTCACAGTATTGCTTCAACCTTTACTATCGCAATTGAAATTTTGGTACTTCTTAGTTATCCGGTCGACCAAATTACTGTCGCCAAATTGTAAGATTAAATGCCAATAATGGTTTGCCATTAATTAAGTAATTGTAAGATTAAATGCCAATAATGGCCAATAAAACCATTAATTCGACGTTTTATTTGTATTTTTATTAATGTTTTACTAATTTATTTGTTCTTTCGTTATTTAAAATAAAAATTATGTCAATGTGAATAATTTGGTGAGTGCTTTGACGATTTATATAATTTGGCGAAATTGGCCGACGGGATAACTAAGAAGCACCGAAATTTTATTCAATTGCATTAAATATTTATTTGATTTAATAAATGTTTCAAATATCTTTCTCGCATTTAATAATAGCATCGGAGCTTCAAAACAGGAAGATAATTTTTAAATGTTCATTACTGCGCTTAAATAAAAATTATTGTTTCGTTTAATCGAAAAGCAATAGATTATTGATAGTTCTGGAACCTTGCATATTAAATGTATACTGATTCATTAAGTTCTAAAGTAATACTCTTAATCATTTTTCTAAAATTGTCTCTAATTACAAGTCTTACCTCACATTTTATTACGCTATAATTGACATTTTATTGTAAAGTGCATTTTTAACGACACTTCTTTCAAAGAATTAATTGCTTTTAATATTCATCTGTAACTTTCATAGCCAACTAGAACGTCTCGCTGGATAAATGCTCGCATTTGTGGAGCAGAAACCTTGTATTTTGTATAAAGGTTGTCGGAGGAAAGCATATTTTAATGCACATTCCAAAGCATTAAATATTTTAAATGGAAATTCCAGTGAGTGGATGGTTGTCGGAGGGTAGAAATATTTTTGTACAACGTTATTTAGCAGAATGTAGAAGACGAAATAAGTTCAATAAACTCTTTAATAACACAAAATACCACAAAATGATGCTACGCAATAAAAGGATACTTTGTTTAAAAAACTTAATCATAAAACTGAAACAACAGAAAAAGATAAGAAGGAAGCATTTTTGGCATTTTATCTTTGTTTTGAAATAAAACTTGATTGCTCTCAGGCACATTCATGAAGGGATTTTCCTGATAGATGGCTAAATTTTCCTAAAAGAAAGCTTTAAAATCACCAGAGGTTGGTTTATCTGATGAATTTATGTCTCATTTCTATTATTTTCTGATTATTCTTATTTATTGATGAAGTTTAATTTCATTATGAAACATTAACTAGAAACAAATTCTGAACTATTTATATGGTTTCAAGCGTAAATATGTTATTCCTCCGTAATCGGGCTCCGCGCGATAAAGATAATAAATAAATTCATGTTTTAAAGTTATTTAAAAAAAACATAGAAACAAACAGCAAATTCAGATAAGGTCTTCAGGCAAATTCCATGTGAAAGTACACTTTTTCTCTATCGGATGGTGTAAAAATTAAAACTGTGAAATTAGACGTAACTAATTATAATAACTGTAAACGGTACGAAATAGATTATCAGATCATTGTAACTTTCGTTATGACGTCAGGGTTAATCATGGACATATTTTTGCTACAAAGTATACATTTGCCACATTCATCATTTATGTGTTTTAAGAAGATTTAGAGCAAGGTATTAATTATAAAATTTCAAAAAAACTTTGTATTAAATGAAACGTTACTTTGTTCTAGAAATTATAATCTTCATAACATTATCTTTTCACAGTATCATTTCAATCTTTACTATCGCAATTCAAATTTTATTCGACTGCATTAAGTATTTATTGGATTTACTATATGATTGAAATATATTTCTCGCATTTAATAGCATCTGAGCTTCAAAACAGGAAGATAAATATAAAATTTTCATTACTTCGCTTAAATAAAAATGATTGTTTCGTTTAATCGAAAAGCTTTCGAACATTCATAGTCCTGGAACCTTGCATTTTAAATGTATACTGCTTCATTAAATTCCAAAATAATACTCTTAATCATTTTTCTAAAATTGTCTCTAATTATAAGTCTCTCCTCACATTTTATTACGCTATAATTGACATTTTATTCTAAAGTGCATTTTTAACGACACTTCGTTCAAAGAATTAATTGCTTTTAATATTCATCTGTAACTTTCATAGCCAACGCTAGAATGTCTCGCTGGATAAATGCTCGCATTTGTGGAGTAGAAACCTTTCATTTTGTATGAATGTTGTCGGAGGAAAGCGTATTTTAATGCACATTTCAAAGCATTAAATATTTTAAACGGAAATTCCTGTGAGTGGATGGTTCTCGGAAAGTGGAGATATTTTTGTAACACGTTATTTAGCTGATTTTTGTAGGCGAAGTAAGTTCAATAAACTCTTTAATAACACAAAATACCACAAAATGCTGCTACGCGTTAAAATGATACTTTGATTAAAAAATTTAATCATAAAACTGAATCAACAGAAAAAGATAAGAAGAAAGCATTTTTTTTTTTTTTTTTTTTTTTTTTTATGTTTGTTTTCAAATAAAACTTAATTCCTCTCAGACACATTCATGAAGTGATTTTAATCATAGACGGCCAAATTTTCTTTTAAAAGAAAACTTTAAAATCACCAGAGGTTGGTGAATCGGATGAATTTGTGTCTCATTTTTTTTTCTGATTATCCTTATTTATTGATGAAGTTTAATTTCATTATGAAACATTAACCAGAAACAAATGCTGAACTGCTTATATGGTTTTAAGCGAACATATGTTAATACTCCATAATTGGGCTGCATGCGATAAAGATAATAAATAAATTCATGATTTAAAGTTATTTTAAAAAACATAGAAACAAACAGTAAATTGAGATAAGGTTTTCAGGCAAATATCATTTAAAAATACATTTTTTTCCCTATCGGATGGTGTAAAAATTAAAACTGTGAAATTAGACGTAATTAATTGTAATAATTGTGAACAGTACGAAATAGATTATCAGATCATTGTAACTGTCGATATGACGTCGAGATTAATCAAGGACGTGTTTTTGCTACAAAATATACATTTACCACATTCATCATTTATGTGTTTTAAAAAGATTTAGAGCAAGGTAGTAATTATAAAATTTCAAACTTTTATTAAACGAAACGTTAATTTGTTCTAGAAATTATAATCTTCATAACATTATCTTTTCACAGTATTCTTTCAATCTTTACTATCGCAATTGAAATTTTATTCAATTGCATTAAATATTTATTGGATTTACTATATTTTTGAAATATATTTCTCGCATTTAATAGCATCTGAGCTTCAAAACAGGAAGATAAATATAAAATTTTCCTTACTTCGCTTAAATAAAAATCATTGTTTCGTTTAATCGAAAAGCGATAAAACATTGATAGCCCTGGAACCTTGCATATTAAATGCATACTGATTCATTAATTTCCAAAGTAATACTCTTAATCATTTTTCTAAAATTGTCTGTAGTTACAAGTCTCTCCTCACATTTTATTACGCTATAATTGACATTTTATTGTAAAGTGCATTTTTAACGACACTTCGTTCAAAGAATAAATTCAAGAATTTTAATATTCATCTGTAACTTTCATAGCCAACGTTAGAATGCCGCGCGGGATATATGCGCATTTGTGCAGTAGAAACCTTTTATTTTGTATGAATGTTGTCGGAGGAAAACGTATTTAAATGCATATTTCGAAGCATTAAATATTTTAAATGGAGATTCTTGTGAGTAGATAGTTCTCAGAAAATAAAAATATTTTTGTCGCTTAGCTTGATTGTTGTGGACGAATTAAGTTCAATTAACTCTTCAGTAACATAACGGTTTTGAAAATTATGAACAGTGACATTTATGAAGGATAACTTAAACATAGGATATATTAAATGTTATATATCTGTATGTTTCTATGGTTTTTAAAATAACTTTAAATCTTGAACTCATTTTGAAACCGTCTTTCTTTGTCGCATTTGATGATAAATATATCATATTAACAAAAAAATACCTCAAAATGCTGCTAAGCGGTAAAATATCTTGTTTAAAAAACTTAATCATAAAACTGCAACAATAAAAAATGTAGGAAAGAAGCATTTTTTGCGTTTTATTTATATTTGTTTGCAAATAAAACTCGATTTCTTTCTGACGTATTCATGAAGTGATTTGCCTCATAGATGGATAATTTTTTTTTAAACAGAAAGCTTTAAAATCAGCAGAGGTTGCTAAATCTGATAAATTTATGTTTCATATCTATTATTTTCTTATTTTTCTTATTTACTGATGAAGTTTAATTTCATTATGAAATATTTACCAGAAGCAAATGTTGAACTATTTATGTTGTTTTAAGCGCAAATATGTCAATCCTCCGTAATCGGGCGGCACGCGATAAAGATAGTTTCTAAATATGTTCAAGATTTAAAATTATTTTTAAAAACTATTGAAACAAACAGCAAATTCCCATAAAGTTTTGCGACAAATTGTACTTGAAAGTACATTTTTTCTTTATTTGACGGTGGAAAATCAAAATTGTAAGATATATAAAGGTTAATAAAATTGTAAACAATACAAAATAGATTATTAGATCTTCGTAACTGTCAATATGACCTCAAAGTTATTAATCAAGGACATGTTTTTACTACAAACTATAGATTTGCCACATTCATCATTTATGTGTTTTAAAAAGATTTAGTCCAAGGCTATTAATTACAAAATTTCAATCAAACTTTGTATTAAATGAAACGTTAATTTGTTCTAGAAATTTTAATCTTCATAACATTATCTTTTCACAATATTGTTCCAACCTTTACTATCACAATTAAAATGTTATTCGGTTGTATTAAATATTTATTATGATATATATATATAATGAATTTACTAAATGTTTCAAATATCTTTCTCTTATATAATAGCATCAGATCTTCAAAACAGGAAGATAATTTTAAAATTTTCATTACTGCGCTTAAATAAAAATTATTGTTTCGTTTAATCGAAAAGCGATAAAACACTGATAGTTCTGGAACCTTGCATATTAAATGTATACTGATTCATTAAATTCCAAAGTAATACTCTTAATCATTTTTCTAAAATTGTCTCTAATTACAAGTCTCTCCTGACATTTTATTACGCTGTAATTGTCATTTTATTGTAAAGTGCATTTTTAACGACACTTTGTTCAAAGAATTAATTGCTTTTAATATTCACCTGTAACTTTCATAGCCAACACTAGAATGTCTCGCTGAATAAATTCTCGCATTTGTGGAATAGAAACCTTTTATTTTGTAGGAATGTTGTCGGAGGAAAGCATATTTTAATGCATATTTCAAAGCATTAAATATTTTAAACAGGGATTCTTGTGAGTCGATAGTTCTCAGAGAGTGAAAATATTTTTGTAAAACGTTGGTTAGCTGATTGTTGTGGACGAATTAAGTTCGATAAACTGTTTAATAACATAAAGATATGGAAAAATAAGGATGGTGACATTTGTAAAGGATAACGTAAACATAGGATATATGAAATGGTATACTTGATTAATCGATGCAATATTTAAGCATAATTGATTTTTGAATTAGTATATTTTGTACAGTAGGGGAGACTAGGGAGGGTTGACCCACTTTTTACAAAATGATTTTTAAATATTGAACGTAGAATAAAGTTTTATATATCATTTTATTCGTTATACAATAAGTAATCAAAATAAAATTATTATATAAGTGTAACATATAAGAAATTTGATAAATGATTGATTTTAATCATGGGAAAATAATTTGCCAAGGCTCCCCACATATGTGAGGGTTGACCCACTATATGGGGGGCCACTTTGTTTTATATTGCAATATTTGTGAAGAGAAATAAAATCTGTTTTAAAAAAGCAAAATAACTTTAATCTACATGCTTTAATTATTATAAAAAAATACATATATATTTTTAAAATATGATGCTTAAACAAACCTGTTGAGTCGCAATCGCATGTCATAGGAGAAAAATTTTGTTTTAAACAGGATTTTGCCTGAGCAGATATAATTGTACAGCAGAGAAAATGAAATTTTAGCATTTAAGGCAGTATTTTCTTAGAGACAGGTTCCGTTTTCATAGCGTTTCATTTTATTATGTCCGGATTTAGGAGCCACTGTCCCACTTTTTTCTGTCTCCTTGTCCTATTTTTTTGTGACACTGGACCTGACAACTAGAGTTGTCACATAATTTGGCTTCATCTCACTGTATTCACCCTGGTGAAATTTGTCTACATATCTTCCTAAAGTTTTTCGATCGATGCTATGTTCTTTTGCAGCTGCATGAACAAATAACTTATCATTAACATGATTTAAACCTTTAAGGCTGTTCTCAAATCCAAAAGGGCAACTTTCTAACATAAGTTTTAATTTATTTTTGTTCATGCAATGTTTTAATGTTTAAATGCATGAAACTAGCTGGTGTTGTTTTTCAAAAATTATATCATTGAGCTGTTTCTTCCATTTTTTTGCAAGCGCAATAGATCTTTCAGAAAAGAGTCAAAGTAGGCGTTTTTAACTAAATTTCCGCGCGAAGGAAGAAAAAGCACTCAAGAGCGGGCGAAAAACGTGTTTGTCACGTGATCCAAAACGCTTATACTTTATTAGGTAATTAACTGATCAAAAAATGGAAAAAACAGTTCAATTCAAAATCGCTTCCATGGCCAGACTTTCCAATTTCATATCTTTCTGTTAAAAAATGAATTTGTAAATGTGTTAAAACGTTTTGCGCTTGTTGAGCAGAGCAGTTAAGAACAGCCTTAAGGGCTAAGTACTTTCAGTACTAAAATGTTGAAATAAATAACTATGGCACCAGAATTTAAGAGCAAATTTATTTGGAAATAAGAAAAAGGCTATGTTTCACATACATATTAAATGGAAAAGATTTTAACAAAATTCTGGTGCCATTGTGACGTTTCGGAATTAAAAATAAGAGGTTTTATAAACATACCACTGCCCCTGAAAGGATTAAGACTGCTGCTTTCATCCTTTCTAGACCTTTCTAGCCTTCCCACTTTTTCTATTTACCTATTGTAAGTAATATTTAAATAGAAAAAAGTTGCCATCAACTTTCCCATTTTTTAGAAATTTTTTACGTCTTTGTTTAGTAAGTTTTAAACGTTTTCTTTTCCATCACACCATTTTAATGTAGCTTTACAGAGTAAATTTACATTATTTTATGTATATAGCCGTTAACTTTTCATTATGCTCAGTGTATAATAAAAAGATTTCCAAAACCACTTAATTAAGGAGCCCTGAGCATCAGGTCAACCCTCTCTCACATTGACTGGGTCAAGCCTTCCTACATAGATCTTTTCTAAAGAAAAGTACATTGTTATGTTAAACCTAGCTTACTGTATAATCTTTATGCCTGGAATGAAAGCTTTACATTTATGATTACTTTAAACTTACTTACTTAAATTTCTATGATATAATTTATTTGAAAAAAGCTTACAAAATATTTCTAAAAAACACAACTTTTAGGTTGAAAACGCCTCACAGTTGATTTTTCCCACGCCTATTTCGATTATCTCTATGAAACGAAGACATTTGTTTGAGCATTCCAGTAGCTTTGGTTGACACCTATTGATAAAATTCTGAAATTCTTTTAAATAGGAAAATTGATGGGTGGGTCAATCCTCCTGTATGGTCAACCGTCCCTAGTCTCCCTATATATAATAAATTTCTTTTATACATTTTTTAACCCTCCCACTGTCAACCCCGTGTTAATACGTTCACTATAAGCTCCAGGTTTCACTGCAATGTAAGCATAGTTTAAAAAAAACATAATTATATTGCTTTAACAGATATTTAATACACTGAACAATGAATAATACTCTCAAGGATTACATTCATATTTGTAATTACGGTTTTTTTTTATACATAATATTGAAATAATATATTTTCTTAGCATTTAAAATACAATACAGAGAAAACTATATATATATTACCATTTTGTCCTTTTGCAAGACTGTCAGATGTTTTTAAACGTCGATTTTGATAAGATTAATTTTGAGATCGAGTATCCACTAAAGCTATTTTTCTAAATATAAAAATGATGAAAGGAATAGAAAAGTAGTTTATTTTTTTACTATACCGAAATAATAAACAGTTTAACCAAATAATGAATGTGAAAACAAAATAATATAAATAACAGCCAATAAATAAGTAATATAAATAATAACCAAGTAATAAATAATGAAAATAAGCTGAGCAAATTGAGTGTGGAATTCTCTCGATGTAGTAATATAAGTGGTATAAATAATATATAAGTGGTATATAATATAAGTGGCTATAAAATATTCTCTCATTAAACTTTTTTCTGTACAAATATAACACGAAAACTCTTTGAAAAAAATAACTTTGTTTTATTGCATTTCAATAAAATATCATGTATTTTGCAATTTTGATTTTCAAAAGTATCGTTCCACAACATTGTTTGAATCGTTGATTTACAGCAAAAAGTTTTATTAATTTGGATTACTTATTTATTTCATTTACTTAAAGATACAAAGTTCCTTAGTGTTATTTGCATTAAACGTTTACTGAATGTAGTAATTGTAACAAATAACTCTTCTTCATCCATCGCATAGAAGCCTAAAATTAAAAGAAGCAAGAGAGTAAAATGATGTGTAAGCAAGAATTATGATGCACTTTTCAACACATTTAGAATACTATAACAAAACTTCACTATTTAGTGAGGTGATAGATGATGTCTATGTCAACAGTTTAGAAAACGGACAACAGATTTGAAAACCTAATTTCAGTAACTACCATCTATAGTCAGAAAAACAACCAAATTCTTTAGAGCGGCTCTGTATATGATCTGTAGTTTTGGTTAAATAAAGGGTGTTCTTTTATAAGTCTTTTTTTGAAAGAGGCAACAATGATCCTGCTCACTGTTAAGGCTACTGTCCCTGTCAGCGAAGACACTCACGAGCTGATGCTAATCCTATGGGGAGGTATTTTTCTAATATCTCGTTTGCATTTCGACATTTTTAAATATTTTTTTTTTTTGCATGGGATGAGCGAGGTCCATCTCTACATCGCACCTTTTTTACTTTTTCGATTTGGGACGCAGATATTTTTTTTTTATTACTTTCACTTTCAAAACCGGTTCTGAAAATGAAAATGTCATTCTAAAAAATATCTGCAACTAAAATCGAAAGTGTGAAAAAGGTGCGATGTAGAAACGGACCTCGGCTATCCAATGCAAAAACAATTATTTAAAAATGTCGAAATGCAAACGATATATTAGAAAAATCCCTCCCCATAGGATTAGGATCAGCTCATGAGTGTCTTCACAGGTCAACCTTAATTTGTCAGCTCACAAATGATTTGTGCTCGGTATGTTTTGCCATTTCACTATGAATAGAGTTACTCCAGAACATTGCTTGCAAATGGTACAAAGCACCGTGAGATTATTGCGGGACATAAGGTGAGCGCATAATTTCGTCAATGTATCTGTGAAGCCTCCACGGTCACGTGATCTCACACCAATTGATTATTTTCTGTGACGATATATGAAGTCGCTGGTCTACACTGATAAACCTCAGACGTTGCACCACTTGGAAATCGACATTCGACGCGTTATTGCTGATATACGGGCCTAGCTGCTGAATAACGCGGTCGAAAATAGGACTTCCAGGTTGCGCTTCATTCGCGTCAGCCACGATGCCCATACGCCCAAAATCATTTTTAAACACTAATGGCGTAAAATTATTTATTTAATAAAATCAATATCATGGTCATTAACATTATTTTTAGATCCCGGTATGGTATTTCTTTCTCCCATCAAAAAATGTGTCGTCTCGAAAAAATAATGTTACGTTGTATAAGCCAGTCTTAAAAAGTAGCCGATGGATCATTGTACGGAACAATCTCTACTGCAATTGTTTTAAACTTCTAATCGTCGCACATTTTCAATTTTTATACCGTCGTATTGGGGAAAAAATTACTTTTAAACGCAATTTGTTTGAAAACTGAATCTTCATTTATTTTTGAGATATTAATTTTTGTAATTTTTAGCGCCATTTGTTTAATTTTGGTAACTCAAGTACTCTATTCCTGTAGAAAGTACAGGAAAAATAGTTTAAAGTAGCAATTATAGCTTTTTGTTGCCATTTTCCCATAAACACTGAAAAAATGTACTTAAAATATGTGCTATTTTGAAAAAATATAAATGAATGGTTTCTGATAAAACATGGAGCTTTATAAAGAATATTTAATTTAATTATCTATATTACAAACAAATGAAAGCACATAAATCATTCGATAGCCGTTTTGTGTGTGTGTGTGTGTGTGTGTGTTTCTTGGGTGACATCTATTTTTTTTTTTTTTTTTCGATTTGTGCATTATTCAGCGATAGCGACGTCCTTTGAATACTTTACTGTAGATGTTGTTTAAGACTGGATCGTCTCAATGAGGAATTCTTCAGAGGATGCGAGGCTAACGAAAAAGACAGGCTACCGCGGTGCATTCGACGTATCTTTTTTACAGGCCACTGTAGTCACATGATGCTCAAATGCACCAATGCAGGTGCACGAAAAGAGCATCACATCACTCTAGCGGTCTGTAAAATAAAAGTGGGATGCACCGCGGTAGCCTGTCCTTTTCGTTAGCCTCGCAAAGGATGCGAATGACGTCATTTTATATCAAATAAAAGCGTGATTTTTAAGTGTTAAAACTGAAATATGTTTTGTATAATGTATATTTATAGCTATATACATATTTTTTTCATCGGGGGCGACACTAAATTCTAGAAAAGCAGAATTCCTGTCTCCTAGTATTTCATATATTATTTGTAAAATTCAAAGACATTTCGTCTTCAGCAAAATCCATTTTTATGTGTTTCATTTCGTTTTAAATTTGCATCTCTCTTAAAAAAACACCCTTTACTACATAGCATGCCAAAGTTTTGTTCAGTGAAGAAAGACATCGCACAGTTGAAAATTCTCCTTCAGCAATTTCCGACATTATGCTGTGCAGCCCCGTTTATGATCTACAGAATTTATGCACACTAAGTAATATGCAAAATATTAGTTAAATTTAAAAACGTATACCGCAATTGAAAACGCACTTTAAGCAATTGTTGCTCAACGGTAACCGAAATCTTCTGTGTGTTGCCTGTAAATGATCAGCAAATGATATGGTCACTATATTCAATAGTAAGGATTTTGCAGTACACCTCAGTGATGCATATCAATTTCAATATGTTAGAAATAGTGTAACATTAAAATACATTGCAATTTCTCACTAGACCATAATGCAACGGAATTCTTTTGAGAGCCCCTGTAAACGAATTAGAAATGCTACACACTTCATTTTTAATACCGAGAATGTTATTCTAAATATTAATAATAGATATCAATTAAAAAATAGTCAGGGTATATTTATGCAAGTTAGACACAGACAGACAAACTGAATTCATAAGGACTTTTCCATTATCATGGAAAGTGTTAAAAACTAATTACAAAATTTATATAGCAATGTAGTATTAAAAAAATCTATTACTTTAATAAAGGAATTATTTATAATCAAGTTTATTACCATTGTATTTTGAACATAATGATAAAATTGGTGATTTTTTTTTTTTTTTTTTTTACTTTTTGTTGCATTAGAAATTGTAATCTTCATCCTATTATATATATTTTCAAATTTTGCTTCAGTCTTTTCTATAACAATTAAAACTCACTCACTTGCATTAAATATTTATTAAATTTAGTAAATATTTTAAATTGCCTTCTCATATATCATCACATCGATACTTCAAAATAAAAAATGTAATTAGTAGAGAATACCTATAAAATATGTCACGTTTTTTATCCATTTGTTTTTGTTGCTTTGTTTTTAAACAGCGAAACGATAACAATGATAAATTTTTAAACAGGTAACTTTATTTTATATCTATCTATCAAAATCCATCTATGTTAGAAATTATTAATTTCCTAGTATTCTTTTCATTACAGTATTGCTTCAACAGTAAGTATCATTATCACCCCGCTATAATCATTAAGGTTAGCTGTGTGAAGAAGTTCCACCAGATTTGTCCGGGATAGCTCAGATGGTAGAGCACTGTCGGCTTCAGCCAAGAGATCCCTGGTTCGAATCTTGGTCCGGAAATTTTTCGCCCACTTGGAAATTTAAATCTAATATTATTTGTATACGTTAACCAAACAGGCATAAAAAATATTAAGGATTTTAATTGATATGGACTGAGGTTGGGACATTTTGAAAGTTCTTGATAACGCTTAAAATATTCAGAAAAAAATCTTATTTTTCTCCAAATTTCTATTTATTTTTTAATTTCTTGTATGATAACTATATGCCGTAATTCATGTGTGCATAAATAACTCTTGAATAGTATTTATGGAGCAATCAAAAAAAAAAAATAATAATAAAAATGCGTTTCAAGGTCTGCACACTTGAGAAATGCAAAAAATGCAAAAATAAAATTGAAAATTTTGACCGAAAAAGCTTTCTCCTCCTCTTTAATATATATTTTTTCTCAATATTTCGACAAAAATTCCTAATCCAATTAGATTTTATTTGGATACATTAATTTATTATGGGATTTCTTAAACTTTAAAAATATCCTAAGACTATACTACTGTTTCAAAGTTTCTAAACACTATGACACTTTAAAATTTTTCATTACTTCAGTTAAATAAAAATTACCGTCTCATTTAATCCAAAGAAAATAGGACATTGATAATTTTTCAGTAAGATTTTTCTGGTACATAAATGTATAATGATTCATTAAATGCCAGTTATTATTGTTATTTTTTCTCAGATTGTCTCATTCTTTTTTCTCAAAATAATTACAAGTCTCTCCTCACATTTTATCGCGCTATAATTGGCATTTTATTGTAAAGTGCACTCTTAATGATTCTTTCTTTACAGAATTAAATTACTTTTCAGTGATGTCACTAGGCTTTTTAAATCCTGGGTTCCTGTGAGTGACGCTTCCAAAGAAAGGTCATTTTTCATTTCTTTTTAAGTGTACCCTTTTAAAAATAAGATATATTCAATGCATTTTGCCGAAAATATACACCTTTTGCGCTCTTTCAGAGTAAAATGTATGCATCCTGTAGGATCAATCACATTTTTTTATGGATACGTTCTCCAATTTTTTATTAAATGATGCACACTATAGCCCATCACCGGCACCACTCCTTTTAACACTTAACGTATCAATGCCGTCATATAAACATCACTGGCACCCTTAACCAAATTTATTAGCTTGGCACCACCTTTTTTTTTTTAAGAAACACTTTTACTTTGACAACATTTGCAATTGAAATTTTCTAAAATATTTACTTTTAAAATATAGTGGTGCGAATAGAATATAAAAATATAATCATCTATTTAAAACTATGGTCCTTTAAGGGTTAATACTGTTTGTGTAAACTTCATAACTACCTAGAACGTCAATCTGGATAAATACGGCATTTGTGGGGTCAAAACATTTTATATCGCCTGAATACGGTTGGACGAAAGCATATTTTAATTATTGCATATTTCAAAGTATTAAATAATTTAAACAGAAATCCACTCACGTGGAGGAATTTAACAGAATAAAACTATTTCGTGAAACGTTATTTAAATGAAAGTTATGGGTGAATTTAGAAATTAAGCACCTCGATAATATATAGAAATGAACGGTTGCATTTATAAGACCACAAAGGAAAAAAATATCTAGAATGTCACACTGGATAAATGCGGCATTTGTGAGGGCGAAACACTTTATGGCGTATGAATACGGTAGGACGAAAGCATACTTTAATTATTTCATATATCAAAGTATTAAATTATTTAAACAGAAATTCACTCACGTGTATGAATTTAACAGAATAAAAACATATCGTGAAACGTTATTTAGTTAAAAGTTATGGGTGAATTTAGAAATTAAGCAAATTAATAATCTAAAGAAATGAACGGTCACATTTATGAGACCACAAAGGAAAAAAAATACTGTGCGTTACCTTCTAGAAGAAAACATTAAACAGGAATAAATATGGGCTTATAAAATACAGTAGAACCCCACTAATCCAAAATTCCGGTTAATCGGAACCGATTTTAATTTTGACTTGATTTATTTCGACTTTATTTTTGTTCTGGACTTGAATTATGCCGAATTACGAAATTTTCTGAATTACAGATTGAATGTCGAGAAACCGTCTGAAAGATAGAATTAAACAAAAAAATGGCAGTAAAGCATGTTTTTTTTATTCTTTAAACAGCTTGAATGGAATTAAAAAGATACTCAGTAATATAAAAGTACAACATATGTACACGAATATAAAATGAAAAAGTGCATTGTTGGTCTACTCGTAGAAGCCATCTTAAGAAAATGTAAAAATCTAAATATCAGTTTGTTTGCGAGTCACTATAAAAAAAAATCTAAAATGCAAAAAGTATTTAATTTAGATGATAAGATTTAAAATTATTACGATATAGATATTTGGATGTCAAAGTTTATGAAACTGCACAATTATAAAATGTTTCAAGATTTTAAATAGTGCTTAAATTATCAGACAAACTTTCAAACAGTAAACTGAATTAAAAGCTCATTTATTCTTTTAAATTATAATCTACATAACACAAATCTTTCATACTATTACGTGAAACATTTCTATTACATTTAAAATCATATTCTCTTGCATGAAATATTTATTAGATTGACTATATTTATTACAAATACGCATATCATCGCATTGTGGCTTCAAAACAGGAAGATCAAATAAAAATTTTAATTCCAATGTTTAAATAGGATTTACCGTTCCGTTTAATCGAAAAGCCATAGAACATTGACAGAGTAAAGCTTCACTCGCACATTAAATGTATACTGATTCATTAAATTCAAAAGCAAAGTTATTACTCCTTTTTTCTAAAATTTTCTCTATGTAGGAATCCTATCACAATTTGATGATATAATAATAATAACTGACATTTTATTATAAAATTCATTTGTAAAGGCATCTTTCACACAGAATTAATTACTTTTATTATCCTTCCGTAAGTTTCATAGACCAATTTTTATACCTCTCTGGATAAACTCGCGCATTAGTAGAGTAGAAACGTTTTATTTTGTTAGAGATTTGTCGGAAAGCATAATCTAATGCATATTTCAAAGGATTATAAACTTTAAATGGAAATTCTCATAAGTGGATGTATTTCAAGAAGCGAAAATATCTCACTGAATGTTATTTAGCTGAATGCTATGCGTGAATTTAGAGCACTAAACGCAGTTATGAACTAGAGATTCAGAAAATTCTGAAAGATGATATTCGTAAAAGAAAATTTTTAGAAAGGAAGAATATAATGCTATGTATGTTAAAGGCAAAAAATTAAGCATAGATAAAAACTATAAATAAAAAAAAATTCATTTTATACTACAGTGTAAAAAAGACAAATATTTCTTATAGAAAAATAAAATATAACCATGGGCAAAAATATACAATAATCCCTTCCGAGTTACCCATGATTTAGAAAAGCGCCCTTTATCTTTAGTAACTTCAGAAACTTTTTTTTCGAGATTTAAAGAAGCATTTATAAAACAAAATACATTTTTACTGCCACTGATTTTTGGAAATGTTTATGAATAGATAATACGACGGTGGTTCATTACAGTCATTCGGGGTAACTTTGAACCATGGGGTGTAACTTTGCACCATCTCCTAATTTTCAATATTTTTGACTCCAAAAGACTAAATAAACTTCAGAACTGTGCTCTGTTGGCAAGGTTCTAAACTGGGATTTCAACTCTTTATTTTAGAAAATAAGTTAGCAACATTATGCCTAATTAATTGCATCATCTAACTATTTTTGTGAAGTACTGTTTTCAAGTTAATTTCGAATGCTGTTTTGAAGTTGTTGTAATCCAATTAAATTTTCATAGTAAGTAACAATATACTCATTTATCAGACATATTATTATCTAAATGTTGTAAATCTGTTAATATTTTGTGATTATTTATTTATTGATAATTAATAAAATGTAAAATAAGAAGGCACTATCATATTACCGCATTTTCTGGGTAACTTTGAGCCGGCTCAAAGTTATACTGATGTTTATAATTTACTGATTATAGGTGCTACTATCAAAAGTTTTCCATATTTGTACGTATATTTTATATAAATGCCGAAAGTGTGCATTAGATATAACATGTAAATATTTTCACAAATATATGTAAAATACATAAAATTCATTTAGAGGTGTGATTAGGGGCGGAGCTACTCAAATTTGACATTTCATACGTTCGACGTTTTATATTCTTATTTGAATAATGTTAGTACTAGTATGTATTATTGTAACTATGGATATATTATTGAGTTAAAACATTGAAAATTATTTTTCACTGCATTTTTATGTTTTATATGGACAATAAAAATAGGTTTATTTTTATTTCTGCATATTCATGGTTCTCGTCTTCCTCTTTTCTTATGCATAATATTTGTTGTAATATCATAAATTATACAAATCTTGTGATGTTGGGAAATGTAAATTCAAAGTCTTTACATATCTGAAAACATTTTTGGGGGTTCAAAATTGTACTAACTATAATACTTTTTTTATAATGAATTATTTTAGATAATATTTATCATATGGTGCAAAATTACCCTAAATGGCTGGGTAACTTTGAACCAGGTTAAAAATTCATTTTTTATTGCTTTTATCATTATTATTCCTTAATTTTTTATAGTCATACGATAATTTACGATCATTTCTTCTCTTTTATGCCCTTAGTTGCAACAATATTCTTAAAATAAGAGTGTGGCAAGGGAAAATAGAGAAAATGCTGATCAAAGTTATCCTGAATGACTGTAATTATTGTACCGAGTGTCTGTAAAATATTTGTATTGCGATGATTGATGTTGAATATGGAAGCCTAATATCTTAGATGCCTATATGTTCGATTTCAGAACTGTAGCTACTATATTGACATTTTCTTTTTCGCTTTTGGTGTGAGAAGTCGCACCTAGCTTTAAAAGGGGGGGGGGGGCAGTGAATGAGACCAGGCTACTGTCGCTTGGACTCGGGATCACAGTGATATAGCCACGTCTCATCCAGTGTCACAAGTCTATCACAAAGCTGTTTCTAATCTGGCCCCATAAGCTCCAAACCAGCCTTTCCCCCCAGCCCCCACCCCTTTCAAGCTCGGTGCTATCTCTCATATCTAAAACAAAACAAAAATGTTGTAAGATAAAACGTCATTACAAATAGCATTTTCCTTAGTAATGGATCTAAAAATTGTCTTTCACTTTCACTCTTTTCGACGCTAACTACGTGAAATTGGAAAATAAGATGCTAATAACAGTATTTTTGCATTTTCTGACGAAGTCTATATACAATAAAGTAAGGCCATACAATAAAGTAAGGCCATAAGTAAACTGACAGTACTCAGAGTGTTCTGTAGCGCGATCTAATTGAGACAATGAAGCCAAATTTTGTAAGAAGATTAAACAAGACGGGGGACGAAGGTTTCCGCGAAAACAAATTACTTTCAAAATCACCGCTAGGGGAATATGTGTCGCTGAGTAACAGAAAAGAGAGTTAAAAAAAAATTCAAAATCAGTACTGAAATAAAATTACTTTTTATTTAGCACATTTTAGAATTGACTATGCATTTTTTTAAACTCTCTTTTCTGTTACACAGCGCCATATATTCCCATAGCGGTGACTTTTGAAACTATTTTTTTCCCGGAATCCTTCATCCCCTGTCTTGCTTAATCTTCTTACAAAATTTTGCGCCATCCTCTGAATTAGCTACAGAACATTCTGAGTACTGTCAGTTTAATTATGGCCACCTTGTATATAGTTGAAAGTACTAAGAAGTGTTAAAGTAATTTAACACCTTTTTAAATTTTTGTCATCTTTTAAGTAATTTGCACATAGTGGAATTTTAAGTTTAACTTTTTAAAGATAAATTTAGCATTTCATTTATTTATTTTCTAAAAATCTTTTTTCTTACAGTGCATTAAAAGAAATTATTGCCTCTTTCTCTCTCTCTCTCTCTCTCTTTCTCTGTGTGTATGTATTTCCACCGATGGCTATGGAAATCTATTGGTCGTAGAGGTCTTTAAATATGGTTGCGGAAAAAGGAAGATAGGTTTCAACACATCTGAGACTCAAATTTTGGAATTTTTTATTCGACTTTTTGTTATTTTTTATTGAACGAACAATTCGCATATATCACCGATTCTCCAACGTCACCGCCGATATTTAATCACTCATAAAAACAATCCCAATTCATTCTTTTAGACCGATACTGTAAATTTTGACCTGCTTTCAATTAAATTTATTCGTAATTCATACGGCGATTTTTTAATTTTCATGATTTAAAAAAAATCTCTATTTCACCAAAAATGAGGAGGTTTTTTTCGCAGACGTTTTCTGGTCTATACCATAGACATTCAATGTTATATATTTTGTATCCCCGTATAGAGAAGTCTTACTGCAATTGATTTAAAAAAATCAAAGAAAATTAATTATTTCAATTTATGCAATTTTATCAAAATTAAATTTTGAAATGAATAAAAAACCTCCGAGAAAATTTTCCTGAGTTGTTTTACTATATAAACCACGCTATCGTCAAAGCCTCTTGCTATTACAGTGGGAACGATCTTTTAACTTACGGCAGGATTTTTCCTTTTTTCTTTTTTCCCCTAGGTTGTTGTTGTTGTTGTAGTGTACCTCGATTGGAAAAAATAAGACAATAGCGGTTTTAATTTCGTTTTTTAAAAAGCAAATAAATCGAATGTTGTTGTTGCTGGCCATGGTCCGATTTTCCTGCATTAAACTTACTTACGACAGGGTTTTTTCGTTTTTTTTCTGTTTTTTGGTAGATTCGGACCGGACCAATCTTTTTTGCTACCATTATTTATTTTATTCTCATTCTTCCTTTCTTTTTTTTTAATTCTCATTAGACTAGGGTACTTAGTCCTTTCCCGGGATTAAATTTTGTCGACAGACACGGACCGGGGATGGGTAGGGCATCGTCAGTATGTTCGGTAGTATAGTATACTATATAAATATGATGGAAAGTCAAAAAGTAGATCACAAACCGATATGTGAGGTCGGAAATTAGTAGTAAATTGTTTCCAAACATGCCAGTACGAATCAGCACTGCCCAACTGTAAGATGTCAATTTCCAATTTATGAGACAACAGTTGTATAAGATGAGCAGGAACGTTCAAAAGTTGTTGACGAAGAACAAAGTGGTCGTCCTGTGGAGATTGCGATAGAAGAAACAGTGCGGAAGGTTGAAGGTATGGTTAGAACTAACAGGCGAACAACAATAGACAACATTAGCAACTACAACAGGGTGTTCACATGGTTTAGCCTTCCGCCGACTCATGCAAACATTGGATGTGAGGTACACAGATGGTTGAGAGTGCTGCCCAAAGACTTTTATGCAGCAGGTATTAGAAAACTCATAAAGAGATGGGACAAATATATCAATGTAAATGACGATTATATAGAGAAAAAGAACATGCCTTTTAAGTATGTATTTTGGTTTCTCTTTTTTTTTTTATTGGCATTTGCGACCTACTTACTGACTTGCCCTCGTACTTTACTCTGTTATTTGTTTAAAATACACATTATTACTGAAGAACTTGTAGCAATAAAGATCCAAATAAAAAAGGCACCTATATAAATAATGAAGGAATCTTACACATTATTTGGTGGAAGCAAAATTTGAGAATTAATTACTCTCTGAATAAGAAAGATTTCTAAACAATAACGCAGAAGCACATCAGAGTTTTCATTTATTTTAAACTTCATTGTTAACCGAAGAACTTATAAAGAGAGGTAAGGAACTGTTATACTTTAAAGTTTCAAAAGTTACGAACATATAAACCTATAAATGAGCAAGGTTTCTGAACTATAAAGTGTAAATTTAATATCTGATTCAATGCATTTGAAAACTTCAATCTTAATTGCAAGGAAAGGAGAGAATTTTATGTATTACCTGGAAGAGGCAGAGTTAAGACTGAATAAACACGTAAATTATATATGAATCCTTCATCATTTTATTTTATTTTAAAACGTCAATGTTAAGTGAAGCAATAATTAGAAGTGATGCATTATACATATAATGATACTTCGTTTATAAATATTATTAACATTTTTTTCTAGCGATAAACTTTTTAAAGCACACATAAATTAACGTCTGAATTCATTCGACCTTGCAGATATACTAGCTCGGCAATTTCTCGCTAATAAACCATGTTCGGCAACGTCATCGGCCGGTAATAGAACAGCACGCGATGACGTAAAATACGATGAATAAATTAATATTCTATTGATCCACAATCTATACATTTAAAACATAAGACTGTTTTTTTTTTGTTTTTTTTTTTTATCTGCCCTCAGTTTTCTATTGAAGCGATTTAACTAATTATTGTTTTAAAAGAAAGCTGTCAATTTGTAGATGTGCCTACACTACCTATTTTTTTTATATTCCCGTTTTCATATTTTAATTTTAAGTTTAACCGGTTTTTTATTAAATTTCTTCAAAATGGTGGCAACTGTATTACTTCCATTGTTGGAATGAAAAGAGAAATAATGGTTAAAGGTATATATAAATATTATACAGACATTAGTTTTATGTGTATGTGTTTTAATATATATTGTAGTATGTGTGTTTTACTATAGAAATAATGGTTTTTATTTATCTTTATAGATTACATTCTTGCTGGTGTCAATTTCTCATTGCATTAAACAATAACTTATTTAAA
The DNA here is from genome assembly GCA_963932465.1 of Maratus speciosus. Lineage (NCBI taxonomy): Eukaryota > Metazoa > Arthropoda > Arachnida > Araneae > Salticidae > Maratus > Maratus speciosus. The sequence continues at coordinate 386,613,108 of OZ010786.1, forward strand.
ATATTTAACAAAAATTGACGCCACCCTTTAAAAGACAAACAATTTCCCTCATAAAACTGTTATATTTCCGGAATTTTTTCACCCCGCTGAAATTGAATTTGAGACGCTAGACAAAATATTTCAGTGACTGAAAATGACGTCATAGTTAAAAGAAAATGATAATTTGATTTGATCAAATGAAATATCTCACCTTAAATACGTCTAAAAGTTATGAATTTATGAAATTTTTAACGCCGGTACTCAAATTAGAGCCTCAAGTAACGAATGGGAATTTTCGCATGTAAAGTTGTAATAGCTGACAAACGTGACTTAATGCCTGGAAATATATTTATTAATAACCTATTGCGGAAAAATATTTTTAAGGTATCCGAACACCCTTAAAACGTAATTTTCAGTCAAAACATAGATTGTTCCTTTTTGAAATAATATTAAAATTGAATCTTTTATCTATCAAAATCTGCTTAAATTTTGTCTGTATCTAAAATAGAACCCGAGTCACAGCCGTTTAAAGTTACAGCTATAACAGCTTTTGAATTATGTTTAAAAGTTATTTTTAGATTTTTTCTCAAAATGAAGTTTTTCAGTTTTTTAGTATACGCAAAACATCCTAAAACGGATGTTTATGCATGAAAAGCTACGAAATTTTCTGTACTTCTTTTACAAATGTCTTTGGAGGGAATACACTAGACTCATTTTAAGATATTAAATCGTTTTATATTTATATTGGTATAAATGACAAACTTGAGATAAATTTTGCGAATTTTTCATTCCATTAGTACTTTAACTGCCATATCATCTGAGATAGAGATGCGATTATAATGTATGTATTCTAAGTCCTAGAAAAAGTTATTCTGTTTAATATGCAATATCAATGCATTGTTTTATTTTTGGGTTATCACGTTTTGAGGAAATGTTAATTTTTGAAATAATTTTGACTATTTTTCTCTTTAAAAAATTTTTTCTGGTTAATTGCTAAAATTTTTATATTTTTTTCAAAGTTTTAAAAGTAAATGTTATTATAAAAAATGGATAACAAGAGAAATTTTCAAAAAATCACTTCAGAAGGTATGCGGATACCTTAAAATGTTAATATAGATATAAGGTGGCGAGAATGACGTTAGGAATAGATTTCAAGGAGGAAAAATTCCATGATTATGTCAAAGTGAAATCATTTTTGCTGATTTTTCACCCCGTAATACCAAACATAAGAGTATTATAACTTGATAACTACATCATAATTACTTATTTTGATTATATGTTATTAATTACGTATACGAATAAAGTTTGATTTTACAATAATTTTAACAGATGAAGTTTATGAAAATAATGTTTTGCTAACATTAGGTTAAAATAAGTATTTCGAGAGTTAGATTAACCAGTGTAAAATTAATTATTTATTGTAATTATTTTTGTATGTGCAGAGCCTGATTACCAACGGGACAAACTACCACCACTAATAATGCATAGAAATTTTTGCCTAATTTATGGCAGTAATTTCGCATGAATACGGCGTTTAATAAGACAATAATTCCTAAAGTTTACTAGTGAAAGTTTGCACCATTGGTGACCAGGCCCTGTGTAGGTTTGTTTTAAATGCAATGTAACAGTTCCAACGTAAACATTTTCTTTCGTCAAAATGCGACGGTTTTCACCTCGTTTATATTAAAACACACATAAATTAAAGCCTCAATTCATTTTGATTAAAGGTACATACAGTAAGACAGATTTCAACACAATATACAATAGCCCAACAGGAGTAAAACAAGCAAGAAGAATCATAGATTAAGAAACACTTTCGAACACTTCCTGAATGCTTTAATAAAACTTCGTTATTTAGGGAAATAAGGTATATAAGAGAACTAAGTAAACATTTTAGAAAACACATAAATTATTTGAAAAACTGATTTCAGCAGTTACCATCCATAGCAAATATGTATTCCAATTCTTTTGAACAGCCCTGTATTTGATCTGCAGGTTGATATATACACTATATAATGGGGAAATTTAGTTTAGCAAGAAAGCACATAACAGGTTGAAATTTTTCTTTCAGCAATTTATACTAATAGATGGAAACATACTTGTATACTTTTGTACAACCCTGTAGTTAACCTAGTACCTTTATTACACGCCACTAATTAGCTAAAGTTTAATTCAAAGTAAAATACTCTTAAAACTACCGGAATCACATTTCTAGAAATTATCATTTATAGACGGCCATGTATCCGTGACCCTGTATATTATTTTATATATGTTCTACAAACATTTCTTAGTAAACTAAATGAAGTACAGCGTAAAAATGCCTAACTCTTTTAAAAATCACCTTTAAGTAATTTGAAATCATATGCAGTAACCATTACGAATACTTTTGTGTAGCCCTGTATATCAATTACAGCATTTATACACACCATATACAATGCATAAATATAGTGAAACATAAAAGCACATAACATAATTAAAAATGCATTTCCAGCAATCATCGCTACTGTACAGTACTTCGGATACAATATAATATCTGAAATCTTTTGTGTGTTCCTGTAAATGCTATGCACTTCGTATTACCCATGAAATAAGTTATAGTAAACCTCAGCGACATATGTCAATTTCATTATACATGAAGTAATTTAACATAATTAAAATACGCTGTAAAAATCCCTTCCACCCCTATATCATTATGTAACGGAATTCTTTTGTGTGGCCCTGTAAATGGATAATAACTATTTTTTGCGCCGCATATTCTACAGAAAATGCATATTTTTGTGCACTTGATAAATGCATATCAATGTTATTATCTTTGAAAGAATGTAACATCATTAAAAATCATTTTATACGATTTTTTCCCATAGACCGTAATGTAACGGAAAACTTTTGACTGTCCCTGTAAATCAACTAAACAGGCTACAAACTTCATTTGAAATAGCGTTCGTGATATGGTAGAGGTCACTAACATCCAAAATTTTCAGAACGATCCGAGTATATTTACAGGAGTTAGAGAGCCTAAAGACGGACAGACTAAAAGAAGTCATAAGCACTTTTCAACTTTGTTGGAAAGTGTTAAAAAGCAACCGGGGCCAGGACTCGAACCTGGGTCCACAGCGTGTAATGCTGTTGCTTTAATCACTAAGCTACACTGGTCATTATACTATCTCGGTAAAGCTGTGGTCCCAGGTTCGAGTCCTGTCCCCAACTAATTTTTCACTCCTGTTGAGTTATTGTATTGATTGTGTTTCAAGTCTGTCTTAATGTATGTACCTTTAATAAACTTTGTATCGAACAAATTTTCAAGCAATTAATGTATTTTGTAGTTATCTATAAATATTCAGAAAAAACAATCTTTCCGTGTGCATGTTATATTAACATCAATATATTATTTTTTCATACTAAAGAAATCATAAAAAGGTGTTAAAATAGATGAAAATTACTGTGTTGTAGATGTTACGATGTTAAATTATGTACTCTATTTTTCATTAATAATGTCGGATGAAAGTATATTTAAAGGATATTTCAAAATATTGAACATTTTAAATGAAGAGAGTCATTAGGAATTCGATGTAACATAATGAAATATTCCTCAAAAAGAATAATTTTTTAGAATACTATTTTTATAATTGTTGCATGTGAATTTGGAGCAAACGCATTAATAACATATTAAAAAGATCTCAACGATAACATTTGTAAAAGAAAACTTAAGCAAGTTAAAAAAGAATCATTAGGCATTATATTTTACTTCTAAAAGATAACCATGAATAAGTCCCTGAAAAAGAATGTATTTATAATACAAATTATAAATCTTTGAGATTTTTAATTTATTTTAATATGCCAGTGTTAATACGATTATTTACGAGATCAATTTTCCTACATATTGATTTGAATAAAATATTAATTTAGTTTCGAAGAATTTTTAAATTTTAAGCTACGAAAATTTCGTCTGAAATATTCTAGATATCGTGATATAACTGAAACATACATAATAAAAGTTTTTTTTTTTTTGTTAACGAAAAACATGTAAATGAGATAAATAAACCTTGATAATAGCCTTGAATAAGTGATGGATGATTTAAATATTTTTTAATAAAAGTCTAAGTAAAAAGGTCTTTGAAAAAGTTTTCTCCTATTTTCTTTTCCATCTAATACATTTCAATTTTAAAAACATATATTTCTTATTATTCAATTTTTTTTTCTGAGTAATAATTACAATGTTTCCGAAGTCTTTGTATAATTTCGTTCTAAAATGTTGATATTTAGCTTTAAAAAGAAAAGTTTTTTTCTCAAATATTTTCACGTCAATTTGCTTCGGGAAAAAACGAAATTGCCGAACAGTAAATTTCGGAAATCAATTTTTTTCAAAGGGTTAATATTAATATTGGTTGGCACCGTTACATAACATAAATTTACATGTGGTTTGGTATTTTTTTTCTTCTTAAACTGATTTCCCAAGCCTAATTGTGTAGTAAAAATATATATGGAAGGAGGTTGTCGGGTACATTAATTTTTTTTTTTTTTTTTTTTTTTAATAAATAGTTTTTATTGACCAAACTCTTTAAAAATTGTGTGAATTAAAGATGTAAAATTCTCTTAGCCAGTGTAAAAAAATTTTCAAACAGTATTTGTATTTAGTTGTAAAGGCTTTTGTAAGGAGTTACTCCTAAAGTTTTTAATTAATATCCCGAAAATCAAAAATCTGAGGCCCAAGTGCGTTAGAATCGGCCTTGGATTATCCTCATCCAAATTTCTGGATCTCTTCGCTCGGTAGATTTTTCTAGTCATCGCACACATACAAACATCGTTCTTTTATTAGTATAAATTGACCGAATCATTACAATCACAATTAATACTTAATTTCCATGTTTTAAATATGTATTGGATTTACTAAATTTAACAAATATCTACCATGCATATCATCACACAGAACCAACAAAACCAGAAGATAATTGCCGAAACCTCAGTGAAGGCTTACTATGGAGACACGAAAAGTTTTGGTTTCCGTTAGTCTGCCTGTCTGTGTGTTAGTCTGTCTGTCTGTTCCGCGATAACTACCGCAGAAAGCATCCGATTAGCTTGAAATTAAGTGAGTATGTTGGTGAAATACACGGATTTAGCTGTGTAGTTTTTTGTTATATTTGGTTCATTCGTTCGGAAAGTATAGAATATTTTATTTTGTGCCATAATACTTTTCTATAGCAATTCAGACGATTTTTCCATCTTTATTTGTTGAAAGGAAATGGCTCATATCATTGAAGGATTTAAATGGTAAATTATGGATGATGAAATTTCCTAATTAGAATCATTCACTATTCATATTAGTTTGAAATTTTGTGTATACATTTGTCAGAGTTTTTAAATTCGGTGTAAAACTTGTGGAAGGATTTTATGTATGTGTTCTAATAATATAAAATATTTTCTTTTTCAAATTTACTTTTTTTAATGCACATATTTCATTGTTTTAATTTTCTTTTAACGGTTACCGAGCAATGGAACTACACCTAAAAATATCGTAAATGGGAAAGTATGTGTAATTGTTTGAAGTCAAATCAACGTCAAAAGAGATTAATTAATGTCTTTGTGTCTTTACATATAGATGGAATTTACCCCAGAAATAAAGAAAGGCTGTGTTCTATTTATTTATTTCAAATATGTTTCTTTTAAATTAAAAAGTTCATTATTTTCATTAGGAATAAATTAACATTTTGCTATAAAATTTAACAATTTTTTTTTACCGTTGCCAAGAAAATCAGATCCCGGAATAATAATTTATCCTAAACAGTTCATTTTGATTTGAAAGAATTTCATGTGCAAGAGAAAAATGAAATTAAAAATAGACATGAATATGTCTTCACATTAGAAATAAAACGAAAATACGAAAAGAAGGTGAATTTGACCTCATATATCAGAAATAAAACAAATACGCTTTGAGCCTAAAATAAAAGGGCCTTGTGATATGACATTAATTCTTATTATTAAAAAAAAATTACTAAATCTCACGGTTTATCGTCTGCACACGGCTAACAGAAATGTTTAATTTTTAATCGAAAATTTCAATGAGAAAAAAAAAACTTTTGAAAAGCAAATAGATAGTAAATGTCAAAATTATGCACCGCAAAATTATCTCTATCGAATTTGACGTCATTGTATTGAGAAATAAATATTTTCATTCTTAAAAACCAAACATTAACTAGATTACCTTGAAAAATATTTTTTGACGAGTGTTACTTCTTAACCCCTTGGGGACGAGCGACATGTATACGTGCCGGAAATAGGTCTAAGTATCCTCGTTTATCCTCACCAGTAAAATTTTACTGTAAAATTTGCCTTATTTAATCCGAGCATTTTCCCGATTTGAAGAGGCACAAACTTCTGTTCTTTAAAACCGGTATCAAAGTAATAAACATTTCGTAAAAGGCTCCCGTCGCGAAGGGGTTAATGCCGCCTCATTTTAGAAAATATGTATGAAAATTATTTTATTTTTAAAAGGAAATTATATTTTCGTTCATAAAACCTAAACTTTTAATATAATTGCCTCAATGTAAATCATTTTCTGTCCACCGGTATAGAAAAATAAGGCTCGGAAATGTAAAAAGAAATCTAAGATTTAAAATAGCCATTAGCGCAATCAATGAAAATTTACATATGTAAATTTAATGAGACAAAGGGGGGTTGAGGGGAGCGGAGCCCCCGGAAAAAATCTACTTTGTTATCTAAAAAAAATACCAGAATTAGAAGCTCTTGAAAATTTCAAAATATCTTTACGTAACAAAGTTATTAATTTAGCGCTTATAATGTCTGAAATCTGCGTATTTTTTTATTCTTATAAATACTTATCTAATTTGAAAACTTTAAATTGCGGTTTGCAGGAAATTGAATATTACCAAAGTGTGTTTAAAAACAATGACTTGCAGAGCTGACGTTGAGGCTCCTGATCTGCAGATTTACTAGTTTTAAATTTTTCATTACTTCGCGTAAATAAAATCGATTGTTTCGTTTAATCGAAAAAGCTATTAAAAATTGATATTTTCTGTGTAAGTTTCCCATTAAATAAATACTTAATGATTAAATTTTGAAGTAAAAATATTATTCATTTTTCTCAAATTGCCTTTGATTAAATGTCTCTTCTCACATTTTATAAAGCTGTATTTGACATTTTATTGTGAAGTGTATTTTTAATGGCATTTTCTCCACATAACTACATGCTTTTAATACCGTTTGTGAATTTCGCAGCCGCGTTAGAATGCCGATGTAGATAAATGCGGACATTTATGGAATAGAAGCATTTCATTTTGCATGAATATTGTCCAACGAAAGCATTTTATAATCCATTTTTCGAAGTATTAAATATTTTAAATTGAAATTATCACGGATAAAGGGGATTTAAGATAATGAAAATCTTTCGTAAAACTTTTTTAAGTTGAACGTTGTTGGTGAATTCAGAGCGGTAAATGCCTTAATAACATAAGGTTTGAAATGATCTGAACTATGACATTTGTACAGAGGCGAGGAAATGTGTTCTAAAAGAAAGACAATTTTGTGAATTATACGAAAGATGTAAAAAATAAGAATGAATAAATTCATGAACAAGAAATATTTGAAAATACTATGATAGAAATACCGGATGAGCCAAAAATTCGTTACAAATTTAAAAACTCATAAAAAAGGAAGAAATTATGATGCGGTTTGCAAGAAAGGGCTCACAAGATATTCGGATTTGTTTTAGCAGCAAAAAAAAAAAAAAAAAAAAAGTTAAAAAATCACATGTAGAGGACGCTGACGACTCGAAACACAATGAACGGGACAACAGTTGTGTCTCAGAATGTTCTGAAGATCATGTTGGACATAGATTAACATCCAAGATCGGACATTCCCATAGAGTGTAATGGTAATGCGATTGCGATCGTAGCGCCTTTAGTGACAATGGGGAAGAAACTCCCCATCCTTGTAGTATGCTTATTATTGAGTATCTACCTTATTGTGATCTTTCTTTTTTTAATGTTGCATGCTTACGTTTTCGATAGAATCTTACACCGATACATGAACATAGAATAGACATTCTATTTTATATATCTAATATCTATTCTATGTTCATGCACGGATATATATATATATATATATATATTACATGATTAGTGAACGGTTTTAAGTGCAAGGAATACTAGGTAAAAATTTCGTCTTGAATGCTATATATCAAAAGCAATGGTGTAACATAAAAATATACGAAATGTTGAACTCTACAAGTCCCAGAGAATTTCATAATTATTCCCCTTCGGCAGGAAAATTTTTATAACCCGTGTTTTAAAAATTTATGAAGTTTAACGTATTAAACAATCGTTACAATAATCTTTTAAAATTTATGCATTTTCACTTCCTTACAGATAAAATAAAAATATTGTTTTTAATGTAAATAATGTACAATCAATTCAATAATGTTTATAATACTAACATATAAGAAATAATAATAATAATATTACAGATAGGGAAAAATTCCTTTCGACAAATTTTTAGAATTGTATAAATGTAAAAGTTAAAAATAAATAGGGTTACTGACATTACACTCAATAAAATTTCATTCGATATGAATAAATTGACACAATACCTGAATTTGATTTTTTACAATTTAATCTCATAAACTTACATATTTGGATTCTTAACAGAATTTCCTGTAGGCTTTCTTTTATATTATTAGTCTAATTATCATTTTGTAAATTAAAAATGAACAATAAAAGTACGGTAAAAAAGCAGCTAAATAAATAAAGCAAGCATGAATAGAATATCGTCTGACACCTGCTTCGTTTTAGGAACGAATAGATATTCAAACCATAGAGGATAAACATATTTCTTCAACATAGGTAAATTTCGGAGGTTTGTTAGTTTTTCCCCCTTGCCGATAGTGACGCTAGTACTGTTGCCATTACAGATTTTGCCGTAAAAGTCCCATCTTGGTCCTTAATCTATGATGTTGAATATTTGTTATTGGAAGAACAAATGAATGGAGCGTATTGCTGTCCTGTTCATTGTGTTACGTGTCGTCAGCGCCCTCTACGTGTGATTTTTAAACTTTTTTTTCTTTTGCTGCTAAAAAAAAAAAAAATAGCCGACTACCTTGTGAGCCCTTTCTTGCAAACCGCGCTCCTCAATCATAATTTCTTTCTTTTTTATGAGTTTTTAAAGTTGTAACGAACTTTTGGCTCATCGGTATGATATTAAAATGTTATTTTGTTTTAATTTATTTCAGTATTTTAATGTTAACACTTTATGCCCCGACGGACTTTAAAGTACTACACTTTTCTATTCGAACTGAACCACACTCACTTCATGCATTCCCGATAATACTGTTGGGAAACAATAGCAAATACTTCCCTTGACCATTACTAGATTGCCATAGCAGTTTCTGCAAGCTGAAAATTGTTCACGAGCCTATTTTGAAGGGTGTGTGTGTCAAATTTGCTTCCATTTTGTTTTCTGACGAGGCATCACGAACTATAGTTTGGAAACATCTGAAATTTTACGGTAAGGTTATCATAATTTTTTTAACCATTTGGAAAAATGGTTATTGTCCTCGTCAGGGTAGGAAATCAAAAATATATCTGAAGCGTTTTATTGGTTGAATCCGCATTTTATTCGTTTTCTGATTGGTCTATACAGTAATCTGTATTTTCCCTTTACTTTCAAAAGAGATAGATACTTCTGTTGGCACTATGACAAAAAAGTAATAAAAACTACAAAAAAATAATAATAACTCAGAAACAAATTGAGATACAGCTTTCAAACAAATTGCATTTAAAAATACATTTTTTTCTCTATACGACGGTGTAAAAAAGTAATATTCTGGAATTTTTAGAAGTTTAAGAACGAAATTTCATTTAAAATTGGTCGTCAGATTTCTTGGAAATCTGACGATGGAAAAGCCTTTTCCCGAACAGCCAATGAAATGCTTGGGTAATACGTAAGTTTCAGGTGGATAATACGTAAGTTTAAGAGAATCTGACTAGTCGCAGGCGATTTTTGTCGCTTGCAATTTTGATGTGTAATAATACTATTAATGTTTTATTCATGGCGTACGTAATGTAGGATCAACTCCGTGCGATTTATTATGTCTTAAATTTTAGTCTTTGAAAAAATCATTTTCCAAATGGTCGTTGTAATTTGTTATTAAATTGTTTTTTGTTGTTGTTGTTGTTGTTGTTTTCATGTTTTAAATAGATCACTTGACAATATGTTATGCAAAATAAAGATAAATTTCCTGTTTCTTTAATTTCAAAGAAGTATTTTTAAGTACCATCGGGACATAATATTAACAAGTTGTAAATTGCTCGTCAAACGTGGCAAATGAAGTGCGTTCGTACTATAACTATTTTTATAAATATTTTGATCGCATATTGTATTGAATGTATGTTTTAGTGCACTTCAACAAGTGCATATCTATATCCATTTCATTCTGTTCGAAAGGCTATAATATCATTAAAATGCACATGCAATATTTTTTTCCCATTGGCCGTCATGTAAACGGAAAACTTTGGCTGCCCCTGTCATTAAACTATACAACCGATTTTCATAAAATTTGAAATGACTCGACAAAATTTTGTAACAATTATATATTTAAAATTTCAGACCATTCGGAAGGCTGTAACATCATTAAACTGCACTTGCAATAAGTTATTCCCATTGGCCGTAATGTAACGGAAAAATTTTGACTGTACCTGTAGTTAAACTATACATCCGATTTTCATAAAATTTGAAATGACTCAACAAAATTTTGCAACAATTATATATTTAAAATTTCAGACCATTCAGTCGGGTAGTTTTTTCTCTGTTATATGCGGACAGACGGACTGAACGACGACTATAGGTGCTACGTATTTATATAATTACGAACGCACCTAAAAAAAAGAATTTTGTATGTATGTATCCATATAATTACTGCATACATGAAATTTATTTTTTATGTTAAAGAAATTCCAATGATATTTATACAGAGATAAAAAATATTACTTTTCGTATGTTACAATAATAAATTATATGTAGATGAATAATAACGAAATATTCGAATATTTGCTTTTTTTTTCCTTGTATGTAAGAAAAGTGTACTATAAATTAGGTAATGAAAAGCATTAGAAATGTTTGTATGTAAAAATACAAAGAATTTCCAAATTTTACATAGCTTTTATTTACCATCATGGCTATTTGTTATTGTGTAAGAGACCAGAAATTGGCAAGAAATGATCAAGTTGCATCAAATAACATGAATTTCATGTATTATATTTTATACAGACTATATTAGGTTGCAATATTGTCTATAAGAAAAGTAAAATTAAGCAAAAATTTAGTAAATCTGAAGCAAATATATTACATTTCTCTAGAAATAAGTGGTATAGAAATGATATGTTAACTTCCCATAAACTTCTGTACACGTATGCTTAAATTTTCACTCGGAAGTGCTCTAAACTGGTTTTACTCAGGCATATTACTAAGACTTTGAGTAAATTTATGGAATAATTTTAGTTTACGATTAATATTATTTTCCTTTATTATTTTTTAACCTATCGATTAAAGATAAAGCTTATTATCTGCTTTTCGAATCCCCGGTCCATGTGTGGCGAGTATATGGCAAGAGTCACCCATGTGCCATTTACGACAATTTCCCTGCAACAGTAAAACTTAAATTTGTAATATTAAATTCATAAAAAATAATTTAATAATAATAAAAAAATAATAAATAAAAATAGTTTAATAATAAAATTATTTTATGTTTTTGTTCCTATAAATAAAAAAAAATTGTTTAACATGTAATTTAAAAAAATCTATTTTTTGAAAGGGATTTCATAAGAAAGTTGATGCAATAAAAATGGCTGTTGCGGACCTAAATGTAATATGTAGTATACTTATCGCTAAAAAGAACAAAGCGTGAACTAGGATATGAAGCATTCTCTATTAAACTCACTATCAAAAATTTTCTAAATAAATTATTAATATTGTTATTTCTAAAGCGTATGTTTTGTGATACTCTATAAGGAAAAAGACAAACGTTTCTTAACATATAAAAATATAATATGACCAAAAACAAAAGCATACGAAAACCTCTTCCGAATTACACATGATTCCGAGAAGCGTGTTTAGGTGTGTTCGTAAATATAAATACGTAGCACCTATGGTCGTCGTTCGGTCCACTCTGTCTGTCTGTCTGACCCTACGCCCGTCCGTCCGCATATAACAGAGGAAAAACTACCCAACCGAATGGTCTGAAATTTTAAATATATAATTGTTTATAAATTTTGTGGAGAAATTTCATATGTTATGAAAATCGCATGTATAGTTTAATTACAGGGACAGTCAAAAGCTTTCTGTTACATTAAGGCCAATGGGAAAAAATATTTCAAGTGCATTTTAATGATGTTACAGACTTTCGACTGGGGTCAAATTGATATGCACTTGTGAAGTGCACTAAAATATACATTCAGCACAATATACGTTGCAAAAAATATTTATAAAACTTGTTATAGTACGAACGCACTTCATTTGCCACGTTTGACGTGCAATTTTTAACATGTTTAACAATAGAAATCTCAGAAACTCACATGTTTTCTAGATTTAAAGAAGCATTTGTAAGAACAAAGCCCCTTTGCTGTCACTCATTTCCATAAACGTTTTCGAGTAGGTTTTATGGTTTGTTAATCAGTTTTATTAACCCGAAATATGGGGATTTTTAATGCCATCAATTCTCAAAGTAATCAAATCAAAGTAATCTTTTTCGTGTATTACAAACATCTTTTACAGACAAATATGATAAATTAACAGAATTACTATTATTATTATTATTATTATCATGTAAATATTAATTATTAATTATTAAAAATTAAAAATATTATTTCGGGGCTCTTTCATATATAACTTCAATTATGCAGCTGAAAATACTTAATTTAGAATAAATAGCATCTTAAAATTAATATACTGGTTATAGAAAACTGCTTAATACACTATTAAAAAAAAAAAAAAAAAACACTTGTAAACGTTACAAAAATCAGTGGCAGCAGAAGAAACATTTTTTTTTAATAAATTCTTCTTTAAAACTTGAAAATATATTGGTTTCTGTGATTTCTAAAGATAAAGAGCATATTTTGGAATCATGGTTGATTCATGAAAGGTTACTGTTTTTTTTTTGTTTTTTTTTGTTGTTTTTTTTTGTGGTTATAATATCTTTTCGTTGGTTAAAAGATAATTGTCTTTTTTACAGAGTAATTTGAATATATACCAAGAAATTGTATTTTTATTATTGTTGTAGTATATTAAATGCATGAAACCGACTGATTCTATTAAACAGCATTTCGGATAAGTAGCATATGACACGATATTTTATGAAATGAATATTTGGCACGTTACAATATGTTGATAATGTATGTCTATGTATTTTTGGTGAATGCATGTAAAAACGATTTACATTTTTGCCCTGGTCATGCATGTCTAGTAAAACGCTGGTCTAGACGCTATCGATTGATGGCTAGTGCAAACCAGACAAGTGGTAGAATGGCTTTGAAAAGAAATGTTGAATTTCATTAAGAAATTAAAAACCTTTAAGTAATGAATGAGAAAAAACTATGGGGTTTTAACATATTTTATAATTTAATTTTCGGCACACGGAGGAAAATATATATGTCCATCTGAGCAGGAAGATATTCCAGCTGCATTCAGTGGCAATGTTGATTCGGTTAATTATGATGACAGGAGAATTCGATTTAGTAATTAGAAATATAAATTTTCACTAGATTTACATACAAATGTACAATTGAATTGAGCAAATGGAGATGATTTTTTGTTTTGTTTATTACATATGCTCATTTAGAATAACACAAGAAATAAACGAGATTTTTTTTTTTAAGAGACCGTTCTAAAACGCGAGATACGACACATCAATTTTGCAACAAAAATTCAAATAATCATATAAACAAAATTTCAGAATAATTCAAATTATAAAAGGAATTTTAAAAATATTTTGCAACATATCACTGTTACTTGATAACAGAGTTGGGCAAATTTGTAACCTCAATTATTTCCAATGTAATTACAAGTTAATTGCATGTAATTAATTATAGTTAAACACATTCAAACACAGAAATTTCGTGAAATAATGGGATAGGGGCGGTAAAAGCTACAGTGCAGCAAGAATTTCTTACGGCATGTAATTTTAACTATAATTAATTACATGCAAATAACATGTAATCACATCGCAGATAATTGCAATTACAAGTTTGCCCACACTTCTTGATAGTGCATTCCTAACACATGAGATAAGAGGATGTCTTAAAGGGGGTTTTCTTTAGTAGTTTTGTTGCCCGTTATTTTTATTGCTTGGTAATTATGATAATTTTGAAGTTCCGTTAATCCAATTTAAATAACTGGGAAACGGATTTTTTTTTCCTACTTGAACATTTTGCATCCTCTACATTGAAATTAAATTGAGGAGGAGTGAAGGAGATTGGAAATTATGAATGTAACTTTTGTAAAAGAAATTAACTACAAATGAGGTTTTAATATTATTTCAATAGCTTTCTGAAAACTTGATCTACAGCTCAAAAGCATTTTGCTTCGACAGTCATTTGTTTGGTAAATAAAGCTATTGGATGATTTTTTTTAAAACTCGCATATCCTCCATAGCTGATATTATAAGAAACGACAACTAAAAATGTAATCAAAAATTTTCTTTTCAGATTCATGTAATCTATATAATCATGACTAATGAATTTCTAATATACCTTTAAAAATGGACTTAATCACGTAATAAACTACTGTAATCATGTTTGGTGATTATAGGTAGCCATAAATAAAAGTTTTAAGTAGTAATCATGATTGAAAGTGACCACATGACTGAAGGTGCCCATCATTGAAAGTAATCACATGATTGAAAGTAACCATCATTGAAAGGAATAATAATCATCTAAAATCCTGATTACTTGAAATTACAATTACTTTAATCGTAATTATTTATCTAATTACAAAAGTAATAATAAATTACAAAAAGTAATTACAAAAGTAAAGTGATTACGCCCAATACTCTATACAAGTCTAAAATGAGCTTACTGAAAATAAAGAAGCACTTATTCAGCGTGATTCATCTTTTTAAAATTTTCCAAAATATCTCAAACTGTAAAATCCTTTTAACTTTTTCCGGACTAATTAAATATTGAAAAGCGATGCACGAAAGAAGCTTTTTTTCTTTCATTAAAGGAAAAAACTATTGTTCCTTTTGTAATGTATACATTTTATTTACTAAAAGGGCATTATTTTAGAGCAGTTGATCTGTTTAGACATTTCATGGGCTTCCTGTATGAGAGAGAAGAAGTCTAACTGTAGTCAAACTACTTAAGAATGAGTGTAATCACACCGGAAGCAATAGTTCTCCCACTGAACTGAAAACAGTTGATTCTAGATTAATTTCTTCCGCTGATTCCGAATATGCTTTCCTTTTTACTATAGATGGTCCAGTTTTTGAGAAAATTGCGTATTTAAATTTATGCAAAGTTAAGCTTTTTTAAGCCATTTTATGCAAATTGTAGGTACAATAAAATTCAGATTGAATTATCTGTTCTAATAACTACTGTACCATTTACTTAAGATAAATATCGCAATCTTCATATTAGTAACATTTATCTGTTGGTTACTAAGCCTCACTTGCATATTTTTCAATGGTGTAATATTTACGTTATTTTCAATGTTAAAATATTTGCCACATAATTGACGTAATATTTCTCTACTCTCAATTTTTATGCTGATTTCAAATCTGCAACCCGTTTCCTCATATCATGTCTAGTTTTGGAGTAAAATGAATTTCAACTTTTGGATGAAATTGACGCAAATTTGATATAAAAGTATAATTGAAAAACATTTGAGAAAAGTAATTGAACCTATCCTAACTATCTAAAATACATCACAAATTAGCACAAAAAGTCTTTCCTGACTCTTTTGACCAAAAAATAAAATTTCCTTTTTTAATACTAGATGCGATAGAAGAAAACGGATACCACATTTCCAATCAGCTCAATAAACAGGTGTAGAAACATACTAAACTATTCATGTGTCAGAAATATTAGGATGTAAAGAAACGTTATAAGAAAAATCTTGAAAAAATACAAACTAGACACAATATTTCACGATCACATGTCAGTATAATCGCAGAAACTAGAGAGCAATCATAGCATTAAACAAAAAGACCAGTCCGATCATGCTTTATGCCTTAAATTTGCATATAATTGTACAAAAATTCCAAAATTTGCAAAAATCGAAATACGCAAATATCTCAAAAACTAGGCGTGCGGGCGAAAATCTAAAACTATTCGGAATTAGCAGAAAGCACAGAATAAGAAAAAAATAATTTCGTTTCCATGGTAGAGTGGAAGTTTAAATTTGTTGGCTAGTGTTATCAATATACAGGGTGGTCATAAAAAAACTTCCCCGATATATGAACCCCTAGCGGCCTAACCGCTCAACCAATCGTAAAGAAATTTTAGATATACTTGTTTGAACTTATGCGCTCAAGATCGTGATGATTTAAAACAATAGAGCTCTCACGGTTACGGTTACAGTGAAAAATTTTCGAAATTTTTGAAAGGCAAAATCCACTTTTTTCATGTGTAAATTCATCAGAAGATTGAAAAACCATAAAGGGCGTTGGAATGATGCAAGTACAATTAAAATTGCCGGTGTAAAACACTTGCAAAAAAAGACCATTACGAGAAACGAAGGGAGTGGATGCAAGACATGTTTTCCAGTAGCCGATTTTTTTTTTCTCACTTCTGAACTGAGTAATGTTAGAAGATTTGTTTTAAAATATTTTTTGAGTTGTGTTTATGCAAACATAGTAAAAATAAAAATGTAATTATTTGTTTTAGTGTGCGTTACGTTATTAGAATATTACGCTACGTAGGAACAGATTAGCATTGCGTGCCACAATATAAGTAAGTAAGTAAGCACCCACCCTGGGAACCCGCTTTTGGCTTATGGTTGGGTGTAACCCCCAAGCCCAGGGTAGGGAAAAGTTTTACTACCTGCGGAACCCTTTGAAAACAAATAAGTTTTAAGATTAATTATAACTATTCTAAATATTGTTATGTACAAACGAGGGTTTATAGATTACCCACAACTTTTTAAAGTTAAGTGTTCATATAAGTTCATGTATAAGTTCATACACCTTGTAGTTATAACTAGTCCCATCAAAACCAGCCACCACCACCAAGGCCACTAGTGCCTGGACTGGAAATGTCATTCCTGTATTTAATCTGATTCATAAAGGTGGGGCATTGTGTTGAGTTCGCTGTGTGTTTATAATAATTTGGTAAGTTTATACAATTTGCACAGTTTCTGAGATCCTGTTTGTTTATATTCGTGCAACTAGTGGTCTGATGACCCATCGCACAGAATGCGCATATTGAATTTCTCCTACAGTTACTTTCGGAGTGTCCGTACAATTGACAGTTCGCACACCTGATGATTGGCCTGTAAGGTTGAATCCTGCAGTTTCGTAATCCCACATTTATAAGTTCCATGCTCAAAAGTGTGTCTGAAGTTGTCTTGTCTACCTCGAGGAGCAGTTGATAATATCTTGACGAAGTTTTTTGTATTACTTTTTGAATCTGGATGTATGAACTTTTCTTTATGTTTGGATGTTGCTTTATTTGATTTATAAGATATTCTCCCTGTGTATCTTTTGGAATACCTATAATGATAATTCTTTTAGTGTTATGTTTTCTGTATTGTATTTCCGTGATACTTTTTATATCTTCTATTTTTTCTATATGTTGATATATTTCTAGTAACTGCGATTCTTGTTGGGTTTTTATAATTATAGCTTTTCTGTTTTTAGATGTTCTGCTATAGAATAATGGCAAATGTTCTAATTGCAATAATTTTGCAGTAATTATTCCTTGGATTTCTGATATTTTTGATCCTTCAAGACCCTTTATGAGAATTGCTGCTTCTGTATAATTGTCCTGTTCCCTTATGGAATTATCTGTTGTTATGTCTTCTCTATAGCTATTGGTTATTTTTAATGTTGTTTCTTCTAACAGTTTTTCCAGTCTATAAAGCTTTTCTTCAATCCGTTTAAGTTCTGTTTCTTTTGTTAGGCTTATACTATGCTGCTCCTCCTGGGAGTAATATTCACTTTTTGTATCTTGTATTTCCCCGAGTTCCGAGGTTACATCATTCTTGTCTTCTCGCAGATGTGTCTCATTACTAACTTGCTCGTTTATTTTGTCTTCTTTTGAGTTTTTGGTTGTTTGAGTATATTTTTCTTTAATTTTTGGATGGTTTGTTATTGTTTCTTTATTATGAAGCTGCTTCTTATTAGTCTTATTTTTTTGTAGTTGTTGTAATTCTTTGTGTAGATTGTCAATTTTTGTAGATTTATTTGTTATTTCATTCTGTTTTTCTGTTAATTTTTCTTCTAATTTAATTAGTTTTTCTAGTATTATAGAGTTAGTTTCTTTTTCTTTTTCATATCTATTTTGCAGTACATTCATTTTTTCTTCCAATTCTTGTTGTTTAATCTTTTCTTCATTAAGTATTTCTTCTTTTTCAGTTAACATGTCCTTGTAAGCATTTATTTCATTTTGCTTTTCCCTTATTATTTTTTCTAGTAATATTTTCTCATTATTTGCATAGGTTATTTTATCTTCCAAGTTAATCGACTGATTATTTTTACCATTTATTATGCACATCTGCTCGTCAAAATCACTTTTCTCTTCTTCTTCTAGGAATTTGTTTTCTTTATCTACGGTCTCGCAGTCAGTATCCCCTTCACTCGAGGAAAGATATCTTTCATCTGTATTAGGTTCTTCGTCTGACCCTTCAACTTTTTCTTCGTCAGACTCCGATGAGCTGTAATGCCCGTATTGCTGAAAGTCTCTCTCAAATTCATCCTCACTAAGACTGTCATCTTGTTTAAGACGGATAAAGTTGCCTGTTTCTATTCTTTCTTTTATTTCATGATATGCAACAATCAAATTTAAATGGTCGTATATTGCGAAATTTGAGTCATCGTTTATGTCTACGGAGTTAAATTTATCTTGTAGTCTAGATGCTCTATGATTTGTAATATTGTTGTGTAATTTGTACACTTTTTCGTTCTGGGCTGTATAATATGGACTTTCATTGTACTTTCTTGTTTCCATTGCAATTCCATGCTCTAATTGTAGTTGGAAGAATTTTACTGTTTTGTGCCATTTTTTGTTTTTCTTTTTATAGTGATATAATCTCTGCAAGACTCTATGAATTAGTATATTATGATCGTGCATCTGGAGTTCATGATATGGACTTTCTTCATAGTTTTCATTTTCCACCGCCTTGATGTGCGCGAACTGTCTGAGTAATTCATCCCTGTATAGATTATAACAAAGTGTTTGATTCTTTTTATGAAGTATTATAAGTTTCTTGATACTCTCGTATGTAAAGAAGGCATTTATATTTTCACTTATTCCACAGATACTTGATATGGTTGTTAATTTCATGTCACATCCTTCTGGCGATTGGGACGGTGTTGCCGTCATTGTAGTTAATACAGAAGCAGGTTTTTAAGTAATTTAGTTAGTTACTTATATTTGGAGAGATAAATTATCTTGAGTATGATATAGTTTTAACCGTGATTTATCAAATTCCAGGATATAAATTTTTAAATAATATAAGATAGATAATATATAAATTTATAAATTATTGGAGATAAAGATCAGGGGTCCACTAGGCCCCCGCCATACATCTTTGAAAGAAAGGGATATAGATAGTTAAAAGCAAAAACCAGTGGTCGTAACCACCGAAAATGACTAAGAGAAAATTAAGAGCCGAAAAGTAAAAGGGGGAGGATTTGAAGAATAAATAAAACAAAATAAAATAATAAAATAAAGGAAAGCAATTTTAATAGCCAAATATAAAAAAAAATGGGGGGGGGGGGAGTATGTGCCCCTGCCTCTCATGCCACCGTGACCATGCACTTGAATTAAAAGTAATAAACTTCCTTTTTACCAGACCAGCACTCTTGCTGGCATAATATGTATTCTTTCATAACCTGTTATTTAGTATAGATTATTTGTTGTAAGTTAATTGAAGTTTTACAAAAATAATAAGTATCATGATCCATCGAAAACATTAAATTACCAAGCTTTAAAATAATTTACACTTATACAAATGTACACTTTTCATATTAATAACAGTGCTAAGTGAAAAAGTATTAAGTGGGAACAAGAATGTAAGACATGTGAAATATGACCCAAATTTATTAAGCAATTTCATTTTTAGGCAGTGAAATGTGTGCAAGTTCAGAAAATTTAAAATGGGAACACTACTGTTGGCAACCTCCAATAAATTTAAGAAAAAACCAGAGTAATAGCCCAATAATCAAAATGTTGCTAATGTTAAGGAAATGAGTGCTAATAATAAAAGTGTTTAGTTGGATAAAGAGTATATGTCATATGAGAGATCCCAATGAAAAGCTCAAAAGAATAACTCAGATAATAAAAAAGTAGTCAATGTTAGGCAAAAAAATGTGTGCGAGGTCAAATATTTAAAATGGGAACAAAACTGTTGGCAACCTCTAGTACATTCCAGAAAAAACCAGAGAAATAACCCAATAAATAAAAAAGTTGCTATTGTTAAGGATAAAAAATATTAAATGTAAAAATGTTTATTGGGATCAAGAAAATATGTCATATGAGTTATCCTAGTGAAAAAATCAGAAGTATAACTCAAATAATAAAAAAGAAGTCAATGTTAAGCTTAGAAATGAGTGCAAGGTCAAAAAAAAAAAATTTAGTGGGATCAATATTGTTGGCAACCCCTAGTACAATCAAGAAAAAACCAGAAAAATATCTTAATAATTGTAAAAGTTGCCAATGTTAAGGAAAAACCTTAACAACTTATAAAAAGTGTAAAATGTGACTTGGGACTGTTATAACAGTCGAAAATGAATGTAAATTAGAAAAAACCATGTTTCTAGCCCAATTAGGAAAAAAGTAGCAATTGTTATAGATAAGGGAGGGGGGGGGGGCAAAAATTGGTGCAAAAGATGGTGACAGTAGAAATAATAGTAAAGTAATTAAAAAAAGTGTCAAAAATATGACAGTAACAAAAATAAAAGCTATAATAATGAAGAGCCCCATTTGACCCCTCCCCGGCAGGCCCCTAACTGTGCTAGAGCGCAGCGGATACCCCTACGATCAATACTTTACGAGTTATTTAGCATTTTATGCAATAATTCAAATGTATAATACACCCATCAGAAACAAAATGGCGTGTTTTAGTAATTAGATGGCAAACCCAGTAGTTAATTATTGTACTAAAAGAGACCTTCCTGTACATGTTGCCATCGAAAAATTAGTTAAATAATCATATTTAGTATTTTATTGTAATTAATTTATGTATTATTTTAAGGCTTTGAGAGAATTTTTTTTTTTTTTTTTTTGAGAAACAAAATGGAGGATGTTCTTTAACATCCGATGATTTTGGGACTTTTATAAGTTATTCCAAGTGTGGACCCTACAGATTTTGTATTTCTTAGATGTCATTCATAGTTTTGTTTTAGAAAGAGCTGGTAGGCTTTTAAATAGATTTACTATTAACATTGCATTTCCCATAGGGAAAATACGTGGCCAATAATGGCGGTTTACTGACCTGAAAAGGGCTAAGTAGTTGTAACTAATCACTGAACTTTTAAGTTAGTTTGGCGTCAATTGTATTAACTCAAGTGTAAAGGCAACCTACTTGAATTTTCAATTATTTTAAAGCATTAATATTGACTTGCACTTATAGGACACGAATTGTGTGAGAGCAACCAGTGTCCACCCAACCGCTCCAAATCAAAAAATACCAATTTTAAAATTAAAATTAAAGGTACTTCTAGGAATTCAAAGTTAAAACAATTAGTACCGCTAAAAAGAGTAAAGATTCAACTTTCAGAATATGTAAATGTATAAAAGGTCGGTACATAAGTAGTAGTTAAAAAATTAAATTTAAAAAGTAAACAACCTAATACATTCTTATGGGAAATCGGAAAAATTTCTTCAAAAAATGACACTTTTTCAAAAGTCAATTAAAAAATATCAAATTGCTCTAGAGAGACATGGGTGGAGGCGGAGAAAAGCGAAAAGTTCAAAATATCGAGATCTGGCGTTAGTTTTTCAAAATAATAAAGAGATCATAAAAATTAAGCTATGTTAAAAGTATAGAATATTCCTCCAGAATCCCATGTTTCTCTATGGGAATGAGGGTTACTTCAGATATGAAAAATCACAAAAAAGAACACTATTTAAAATAATCATTTGGCATAGTAAATATCAATATTTTTGGACATAATAGGTATCAAATTAAAGCTTGTAATCTTATCTAAGTGAAAAATACAATATATTATCATTTTGAACAGTTTTAGGTAGATTTTAAGACAATAGAATTCCATTGTTTATCCCATGTTAAGTCTATGGGGAAAATGTTCAAAAATTGCAGTTTTTCATGTAAAGTTTAAAGGGAAAAAACTAAACGTTAACTTAAAACCAATGGTACTAAAATGATCTACGTTCTTTAATTAAGATGAATGAAACAATAGATTTTAGATTTCTGAAAGATTTAGTTGTTATAGAAGGTTCTGAAAATTGTCATTATTTGAAAATGGCTCCAAAATTTTGAAAGTAATTTAAAGAATATATGTTAAAATTAATAGAAAAAATGACTAAGAGTTACAAGATAGGACTTAAAAGAGAGATAAGAAGATGGTCAAGGTCAAATGAGCCATTAAAAAACATTATAGGTAACTTAACATGGTCAAAATTGCAATGGAATTCTATTGTTTTTTCCCATGTTATCTCTATGGGAGAAAAACATGAAAACTTCACTTTTTAAGTTGGATATTTAAGGGATAAAACTTGATGAAAACTTTATGAAAATGGTACCAAAATAATCTGCAGAGTTTAATTGACACAAAATGAGCAATTTATTTGAGTTATCAATTAGTTATGTGTATCTTATAAGCATATTTAAAACACTTTAAAATTTGAAAATGGCTCGAATTAAACAAAAAGTGCATGGTAATTAATGGGTTAATTTTATATGAAAACCTGTGCCCGGAAGGACAAACTAGGTATTAAAATGATCACAAGAGTATGTAGAATCTAAATTTATCAAGTTTAAAAAGTTTTGACGTAGTTAAATGGGCACGAGAAGCATCTGAATAGGTGGCAAAACCTGGTTCAAGGAGAAATCGAAAGTAAAGAAGAAGAAAGTTCAACTACATATTTCTCCTGAACCCCTACACATAACTACACATACTACATATCATTTTAATCAGCATTTAAAGAAGAAGAGAAAGATATATGACACAAGGCTCTAGCTTACCCCATTCCTTAAATATTTACATTTCCATCGGAGCAAAATTTGAGCGATGCTTCATGGACCACAGTATAGAAAACCCTGCCACAATATAACCGGCATTTCAGTCATAAGTGTATTGTTCCAACGCCATTTATGGTTTTTCAATTCGCAGATGAATTTGCGCTGAAAAAAAGGGTGTTGCCATTCGAACATTTAGAACTTTTTCACTGTAACCGTAAACGTGAGAGTTCTATTGTTCTAAAACATCACGATCTCAAGCGCATTCCTTCAAATAACTAAATATAAAATTTCCTTTCGATTATTTGAGCAGTTAGGTCACTAGGGGACCTATATCGAGGAAGTTTTTTTATGACCACCATGTAGGGGAGACCGGGGCTTGTTGGTTACATGGGTAAGTAGGCGCATTCCCCATAAATCGCCTGTTTGTGGATAGATTATGCAACCAGTCACAGAGTACATTTCTTCTTGCGTTTTACAATCCTCATTGTAGTTTTGCAGCGTTACCTACGTGCAGTGGACATTTATTACGATTTTTCTGGTTTTTGCGTTCATAAGTAATTTTTTGTTACTTCATTCTTTTTCTAATTTCTAATACTTATCTTAATAATTGCGATTTAACTTGTGCAATTTTTCTTAGTGTATGATTAACTGTACCTACCCCATATGTGATTTACTTGGATTATTTATGTTTAGATGGTTACGTGTCCCTTTTGTGAAGAAATTTATTATGGGCTAGTAGGCGCATTGAACACGGGGCAAGTTGGCTCGGTGTCTGGTGTATGCTGGTAGCTTGAAAAACAGCAAACACCGAAAAAAGTGGTTGCAATGCAAGATTTTGGGCACACGGGGCTTGCCCAAACGGAGACACTCGATTTTTTATTTGTGACAACTGTAATTCTGATGATGTTATCGAGTAGGATAGAAGTTACTCAGTGTTAATGTTTTATTCATTATTTTTATGTCTGTATAATTTAGAATGTACATTGTACGGCGATAACGTCTTTGATTAAACCTACTGCTAATAAGGAAATTGATTTCTCTTAACTGCCTGTCTTATTTAAATTTTATAAAGCGTGTGCCAACTTACCACATAGGTATAGGCAACTTGCCCCGTGACGGGGTAAGTTGGCGCACAATTTTCCTTTTACTTTAGGCTTCCGATAAACATAAATTACAAAAGATACAAACTCAAAACTACGGGTATTTATAGCCCAATGCCTGTTCTTTAAAAGTAGGGTTAAAGTTTCATAAAAAACTTTTAAAAAATTAATAAAAATCAATAACTAAAAACTGCGCCTACTACCCCCGTTCTCCCCTACACAAGACAGAAAAGTGTTATGGAAAAGAATAAAAATAACAATTATACTAGCAATTGAAAAACAAATAAAGCGATTACATAAAAAAATGTTAATAAAGTAAAATATATATTTTTTAATTGTTCAAATCAGCGGATTTAGACATGAATTAATTTTAAATTAAAAACTTTACAAATTTTGTGGTAATAAATTTTTTTAAAGTAATTTCAGTCACAGGACGAATGTAGCTTGTCATTTTATTTTTCAGCGCGAAATACTTTATGACAAACTAGAACTCGCGTTTTTCCGGAGGCTGTTAAGAATCCTGCACTAATTTTCAACATTTCTAAAATAAGGCGAAACACAATATTTCATATCTGATCTGTATTTAAATGAAATCAGAATTCAAATAATAAAGAAACAAGAAGTGCCATTGCATACAATAACTTTCAAAAGTTTAAAAGACGGAAAATTTAAGTTGTCAGTTGTATTTACTACTGCCTGAAACTGATTACCTTAGGGATTATCCCTGGTTTAAAAACACCTACAGCACCGAGTTTGTTATTTAAAACTGGAGTTAGAGAAACAGAGCAGCTTCGTTTGGAAACTAGGGATTTAACAAAATACGCAGATATAGAGATGTGAATGTCATCCATTTTGAAAATAAAAACTTTGTCACGTTTAATATCCATGAGAAACTGTTGTTTCAAAGTTTGGGTGCTAAAATATGAATAATTCAGATGCACACACAATACAGCTTTTCGACAAAATTTCATAAAACTAAAATATCCAGTAGCTAACGCCGATTCTTATAAATATTAATCTCGGCGCTGAAGCTGTGAATTCTTGCAATGAATTTTTGTGCATTGTGTTTCAAATAATACACAGAGTTTATACTTCAGGGAATTTCAATGAACCCTCAATATCTCTACACGTATTCAATCAAATGATTTCAAAAAGACATTCTGAGCATTCATGATGCAAAAATGCATCTTTAAAATTTTTAACTTGAAACATAAATGATTTTTAGGGCCATAATTCATGTATTTATCATTATTACTCATATAATAATTGCTGCATTTGATTTTTGAATACCCGCAAATAGATATAATTTTTAAATAATCCACATTCTCTTTGGTGTTTCCATCTTCAGTATAATGTGCATGAAAGATAGGTAATTCATATGAAAATTTGTAGTTACTTGACACAAAATATTGGTGTTGAATGGATATAATGTATAATTAAAATACTTAATCGGTTAACTTAGTAAAAAATATTAAAACAATTTCAATAATATCTGCAGAAATATGCTTGTTTGAAGCATTATCATAATCTATAAAGCAAGGGAGCAATTTTTTTTAGTCTTAAGCCTACATTAAAATGGCCGTTTGTGTGAAAATTATCGTTTTTTTTTTTCTTTTTTGTACTTGACAGATCGATCCTTCAAAAATTTATATCTGTTTTAATTTCATTCCTATGATTATTAGAATTGAGGTTATGGCCAATTTAATAAACAGGAAGTAATGAGTCAACTGCGAAAGTGGGTGTAGGAAGGCCAGGAGAAATGTAAACAGTGTTTCTATGCATGATTTACTTACTTTTTTTTCCTAAAAACACGGATAAATTGGCACTTTTAGATTCATTTTATAGATAAGAAATCTTTAAATGCGATTTCTGGAAAATCAATTTTTCCGTTATTTCCATGTTCGATAAACTTCATTACATAAAATGTTTTAAACATATATCAGTGAAAGTTTCTTATAATTCTTATCATATTATTCGCTATGTTCAGAACTGGAATCTAAACTGTGTGTGATAATGTAATTAATTTATAAATGTTCGAATAACAAAAATGGTATTTTTTATAAAAAAAAATATGTATTTTTTGACATAATTTGAAATATTTCAATTAACTTTGAAGATATTGTAAGACTCCTACTTCTGTACACAGGTAAATGTAATAGTAGTACGTAGTACAAGGGAGATTGAAATATATTTAGTTGAATTGAGCGTACGCTGTCTGGCGCAAGCATAAAATTTTGCCAAAAAATTGCAAAAAAACTCAATGTTTTAAAAGATTATTAAAATATTGTTAGATTTTATGTTTGTTTTTTTTCATCATTCTGTGTTACAATCGAACTAAATATATGTTTGTTTATTCAATATTGTACATAAAAAAAATTAAAAAAAGCACTCGAAACGTAAGCAGATGCCAAAAGAATTTAGTATGGTTATGCAAAACTGGAGATGTTTGACCTGCGTACTTTATTTTAGTTTAAATAGTTTAAAACCCTTTTAGCTGATAAACACATTAGGTTGAGCAAAAAGTTCTGGGAATTTTTTAATCTAATAGTTACCAGAATTTGTATTGCAGATAGGAGTAATAGTGGTATATTTAGAGGACTTCAGGAACTTTGGCTCAAAAAAAATTTTAACAGTATGATTTGCGTGTGTTGACACAGCATTATTAGAGAAACGGCCTAACGATTCTGAAAGCCATCGATTAGTTTAATGAGGATGAAGGTGCTGGTAACGGCGACAAACCTATCCAGCAAATCCAGAATCTGGCAGAACGGTTGCAGAAAGTCGTGGACTATGATGGTCTCTACTTTAAAGAATAGTCCTTGTTGCTTCTGTTGTTAATTTGCGCATAACAACGCAACTTTCACAAATATCCCAGAATTTTTTGCTCAACCTAGTAAGATGGAAGCATATTAAAAGTCTTTTCTGCTGTATTTTACCTATTTGTAATAATGAAAAATGAAGTGGAACTTTTCAATTCCCTCATCTTTCGCCACCTAAGAAAACAGAAAGAAAGATAGATAGAAGAGAAAAAAAACTTTTGTCATTCGTAATCATCTATGAATGCAGTAAAGAACTAGTATGTTGTGGCCATCACAAAACTTTCTTCTATCTCGTACATGTCAATACTTCAAAATTCCCTATAGTCCAGGCAATAGAGACCGTATAGGGACTCCGTCTAGCAAAATAATGATAGTACTGGAAATCAGCTTTCTAGACGTTTTTGGGGTCACTGAATCCGAATTTGTAACTTCCCACCAAAATTTCCCCCGGCAACCCCCCCCCCCCCAATTTTGGTAAAAAGCCCTCCAAAAAAGGTTTTTATTAAAATATTCCATTTTTTATTGTTTTAGGGGAAAAGTAGCTAAAAATTCAGAAAGTAGACAAAATTTGCAACAAATTAGATATATGACATTATGACTTAGGATGAAGGGGAACGGGGGATCTGCCTCGGAACATGCGCCGCAGTGCTGCGTGGACTAAGTTACGCAATTCCACTTAATCACTCACACGTTTACATAAGCCCTCCCATCTTCCCTCCGAACTTTCTCTATAAAATTTACTTTAAGTTTTTTGGGTCGCTGAATCCGAATTTTTAACTTAACCCAAAATCCTCCCCCCCGACCCCCCCCCCCCCAAATAGCTGTTTTTAACTTAAATTTCTTATTGTTTTAGGGGAAAAGCATTACGAAATTCAGAAACTAGACAAAATTTGCAACAAATAGGATATATGACATTATGACGTAGGATAAACGGGGAGAGAGGGGGCTGCCTCGGAACATTCCCCGTGCGCTTTTCTCAAAAACCAATTTTTGGGGGGGTTGCTGGGTGAAATTTTGGTGGGAAGTTACAAATTCGGATTTAGCGACCCAAAAAACATCTAGAAAGCCGATTTCCAGTACTATCATTAATTTTGCCACATAAAATCCCCTATTGCCTGGACTTCATCATTTAGTGCACGTAGCGCCGCAGTGCATGTTCCGAGGCAGCCCTCACCCACCCCGTTCATCCTAATTCATAATGTCATATATCCTATTTGTTGAAAATTGTGTCTAGTTTCTGAATTTCGTAATGCTTTTCACCTAAAACAATAAGAAATAAGTTAAAAACAACTATTTGGGGGGGTTCGGGGGGGGAAATTTTGGAGTTAAGTTAAAATTCGGATTCAGCGACCCAAAAATCTTAAAGTAAACCTTATAGAGAAGGTTCAAAGGGGAGATGGGAGGGCGAATGTAAACGTGTGAGTGGTTAAGTGGAATTGCGCAACTTAATTCACGCAGCACTGCGCGCATGTTCCGAGGCAGAGCCCCCCTTCCCCTTCATCCTAAGTCATAATGTCATGTATCTAATTTGTTTCAAATTTTGTCTACTTTCTGAATTCCTAGATACTTTTCCCCTAAAACTATAAATAATTGATTTTTTTAATAAAAACCTTTTTGGGGGGGCTTTTTACCAAAATTTGGGGAGGTTGCCGGGGGAAATTTTGGTGAGAAGTTACAAATTCGGATTCAGCGACCCAAAAAACATCTTGAAAGCCGATTTCCAGTACTACCATTAATTTTGCTAGGTAAAATTCCCTATTGCCAGGACTACTATGTCAGTGCCAAATTAAATAGCAATCTGTGTTCATCATGATAATTCTAAAAATATGAAATTCCGTGCATTAGTTCTCGAGGTATGACTGTCACTGAAATCGTGTAAATCCAGCAAAATGCAGCACAGCAGCGCCACCTACTGCGTTATTTGCACCAGAAACTAATTATCACGAACTTATGTCAACGTCTAACTGAATATGAAGTTTCAGGAAAATTCGTGCATTAGTTCTTGAGATAGAGGTATTGCGCAAATCATGAGAAATGCAGCATAGAAGCGCCACCTGTTGAGCGATTTACAACAACACATAATCAGCAGCAATATTAATCAAGTTATTCTTAAATCTGAAGTTTAATGAATATTCGTGCATTAGTTCTTGAGATAGAGCTATTGAGGAAATAGTTCAAAATACAGCACAGCAGCGCCACAAATTGGGCGATTTACACCAACGCGTAGTCAGCATCATTTCATATGAAGGACTAACTAAATCCGAAGTTTTATGAAAATGTGTGCATTAATTCTTGAGATAGAGCTACTGCGAAAATAGTGTAAATCCTGCAAAATGCAGCATAGCAGCGCCATGTTGGGCGATTTACACCAAAACGTAAACAGCATCCAATAATGTCAAGGACTAACGGAATCTGAAGTTTTATAAAAATCCGTGCATTAGTTCTTGAGATAAAGCTTTTGCGGAAACCCTGAAAAATGCTACATAGCAGCGCCACCTGCAAGGCAATTTACACCAAAAAATAATCAGCACCAATCAATATCACGTACTACCTGAATATAATTTTTTATTAAATTCTGTGCATTAGTTCTTGAGATAGAGCGCCCACAAAATTTGTGTCACAGACAGACAGACATTTTGTAAAAACATGTTTTTTGGAATATCTGACCCATAAAACGTGTAAATCCATTGAAAACTGGAATTCAAAAATTTTCATGATACCAATACTTTCTTCTTGTAAAGGTAGAAGAAAGTAAAAATGGCGATACATTAATGAAGATATTTTCTCTTTAAATTATATTTTATTTAACGATCTAAAAAATAATATTGTTAAACAGAACTATTGCCTTGCGTTTCATGTGCATTTTTATTATTTTTTTTTATGTCAGCAGTAAAATATTTGATACACTGCTTTTGCGGCATGCTTAACTCCTCCATATAGGGTAATTCCGGGATTTATGCCGCACATTTTTTTGAATTTGTGTATAAAGTCCCATGGTGGACATAAAATAAAAAAAAATCATGCTGTGCTGTTTAATGTTAAATATACAACACGTGTACTGCGACAAAAAAAGGAAAACAAATTATTAATATTTTTTAACAATTTGTTTCTAAAACATTACACTGCGGCGCTTCACCGTACATTCAGGCTGAGACGCCGCACTTGCGCAGTAGTTATGCCGCGCTTGTAATAAGAACAGAATGAAGTTAAAAATAAAAATATAAAAAAAAAATATTCATATTTGGACTATAATTATGGATGTAATAACAGAATGAAACTAAATGAGTACAATGAAGCGTATTAATAGATTCAAATTACTAATTGTTGCCTACTTCCACTATTAAAATTATCGACTTACTTTTTTAAATTTTAATTATTATTTCAGCAACAACGTAACATCAATGTATTAGAAAGGGAAAAGAAAAAAAGTAAAATTGTGTTGACATAATTTATTTGTTAACCCATTCGGGACCGGTGGCTTTTACACAAATGTTATTCGGTTGGTAACACTTTTTTAAAAGAAGTTACCTTTACTTAAATAATCATGAAAATGCTCTAATTAAACAACGCAAATATTATTTTTCTTTCTTACTGGTGCCAGAAACAAATTTTGTAAGCTCTTTATGAAGGTGCTTATATGCACCTATGGTCTCAAATGGGTTAAGAGATCGACTTCAATCTACAGAAAAGTGTCGAAAAAGTACAGTCTTTATGTAACTACATTTAAACACATGATGCAACGAAGCCAGTTACACTTCCCCTTTTTTGGAGTAGTTTGCAAAGAACGTTTGCGTAACGCGTAATCCAATTTTTCATTATTATTATCTTGACTTGCATCTTTCTTGCCCTTCTTACTTTTTATTTTCCCCCTTTTCTCCTTTGGTTTTAGTAAACTTGATAACATGCCTAACATGGTTAGTCTGTGCAAAAATAAAAGGAAAAGTTAATAACACTTAATCATCCCGTACAAAAGAAACTGCGGCATCTATACCGGATTAGCAGTGCAGCATGTATCCCATTTTGCATGGTGCAGACGTCGACTATTACAGCTACCTGCCATCGCTAAGGGGAATGGCGTAATCATACACACAGTACTCTATAGAAACACTACCCTTAGTTTTGACCTTGAAATCATGCATGCATTTAGTAATTAGTGTATGAAAAGTATTTAAACATAACATGTTTAAAAGTTTGGACAGTGAAATCATGCACTTACGTCAAATTAAGGATTTTACTTCTACAAGTAAACATCGAAATGGGATTCACGCTATACACTGGTTAAAATAATCTCATTGCGCACCTATACTGTGCGTTTGACGACCATCTATCGATAATTATAAGAAATAGAAGGGTTGCGGCATCTATCCCGTATGCGGCGACTCTCCCGGATTTACCCTATATTATGCCCAATCATCTTCCATTTTCCACCTAGTGTCATTAAACAATTTTTTAATATTTAAATTTAAATACAAATAATTTTAAATTTAAATACATCAAACAATAATAATAGTTAGATTACTTCAGTGAATAATATAATTTACGTAAATAGTTTTTCAAATATCAACTGTAACGCAACATTTCGAATCAAACAGACTGCAAAAATGCATATTGGCGAAAAATACTTATTTAAACAAAAATATTTTTCAATTCGGAACACATTATTCAGATTATATCTATATAAATATTAAACATTTTTATTGTATACATAATTAACAGAATGTTGCTGAAATCGACTGCCAAATTCAGAGGGGTGATAGTAAGCATCAAAAGGATAAAATATTACCATAGAACATGGGGTCTCAAACCACGTATTTAATCAAAAATATAGGGGGTTGTACCCTAACTCAATTTGTGTTGACGATAATAACTTTAAGAAAGCTGCAGTATATTTTAATAAAACTTTTAATAGACATTCCTACCTTTGTTGTAGATAGTACAATATCAAAAAGTGGTAGAAGTTTCCATTATACGCGCCAGAAGTATGCACTAGACGCTCCACATTTTACACTGCGATTACCAGTTCATAAGATATCATCGATTGCTTGAGCCCCCTGTTTTTCCAGGACTTTTCGTGATGTTAAAACACTTCCCGCAAAACAAGGTACATATCGTTCCATTTACATTGCAATTTTATTATTTTACTCGAAATCATTACTGTCAACCCAAGTTCAGTTAGGGTGACACACCCTATATTTGTGACTAAATAAGTGGTTTGAAATCCATGTTCTATGCCAATTTTCCATCCCCTTGATGCCTGCTATCATCCCTCGAATTTGTTGGTCGAATTCGGCAACACCCTGTATATATATATATGTTACATCATTAGATCTAATTACGCGATGTCCTTATCTTATTCTAAATTGCTACTTTATATTCACTAAACCCTTATACTTGAATATTCTCTATCGTTGATTCTGTAAATTCCCTTTAATTTAATGTCTCACTTGTCTAAATGACTTAAATACTACGCTTTTGGTGTTCTTATGTTAAATATTCCATTTCGCTCATTTTTCTTTTAGAATGTTCTTTTAGCAACCATTTTATTTTCCCGTGCGTATTCCGGAGTTATCCTTTTTACCTTCAAATTCATCCACTCGCTCTGTCAGCACTCTTTCCATATCGTGGTATTCTTAATTATTAATTGGTTGAGAGGGCGACCTACGTCATATTTGTATTCCTACACCTGACGCACAAAAGCCGATGCTCGCTGTGTTTCAACAGATTTTAGTTGTATTTCCATTTTTCATACCACCCACTGGTCTCCGTCCACGTATTCGATTGTCTAAAACTTTGTTCATCCATAAATTACTACTATGAAGCGATGGCTAATATTCTTGGTGGAAACTGCGCCGCCGAAAGATGTTTAAATAAAATGCTGAGCTGAATTTACGTTTTGTTTCAATTATTTATGGGGAAACTTTCATCTAAAAATGTATTCCATGACCTTCACTCGTCGACTGATATAACTTCCAAATCATCATATAACGTCAATGTCGTAGTCTTTAACGCGACAGGATTCCAGTTTCCGTTATACTAGTACAACAGGATCGAATTTACCTGTTCTGACAACTTATACTATTCTATTACTGCTGGATGTGATCCACTACTGATATAGTGACAGCCAATTACTTCATTTCAACTAGAAAAATCTTCCAATGTTGGGATAATGCAACATCTATATATTGTGTGTGTGTGTATATACCGGGTGTCCCAAAAAGGACTGACTGATTATATATATCATAGCTTGTGCTAAAGATGATGAGTTAATTTATCTTCTGAAGCTACTACACTGTTAAAACTTTTGCAGCATTCTGGCAGGTCATTCGACCGTTTTTTTGAAAAAACGGTTTCATAACAATAATTTAACTATATTCTGACCATAAAATGGCCAATAATATGGTCCGAATAGTGTTAAATTAACGGTTGTGTAACCGTTTTCGGAAAAAACGGTCAAATGACCTGCCAGAATGATGCAAATTTTTAACAGTGTACGTGCAATCGCCGATGGCGGTTTAGAAAGAATAACTTTAAAATATGAATTGATTTCTCTGATTTTGGAAATCTGCACTGATTTGTAAATTTATGAATCTCGGATATCAAGATATTGGGGATAATGAAATTATTAAAAACTTGCAACATACTATCCACTAATTCGACTATTTTTATAGAAAATTGTTACACAACCGTAATTTAACTCTATTCTCACCATAATATGGGAAATAATATGGTTAGAATAGTGTTACATTACTGTTAAGGAACCGTTTTCTATAAAAACGGTTGAATGACTGTCTGTTTGCTGCAAAATTCTAACGATGTAACTTTTCTCAGTAGCCTGGTGAGATAAACATATTTTATATAAAATTTTATTTAGTAAAAAAAATTAAATGTCTTAGAGATATAATTTACATGAGGGCGGCTAATGGAAAAATGCATTAAAATAAATTTATTAATTTTTAATTACGTTCTAAAAATATTTCATTGTCATTGAATACAGACATGTGTACATAATTGTTTTAATTATAGCATATCCGAAAGTGAGTAAAAATCGATTATGAAGTTCCACCTTTAGATATCCGATTTGAGCTAAATAAAAAAGTGTAACAAAATAGTTACAGATTTTCTTATAGTCTGAGGAGGCAGTGAGAATTTTAGTTAACCAATAAAAGATGATTTATAAAAGTCTTCTGACAGACTATCGATCTTACCTTATTATGCACAGAAGCCGCCGCCGTCAGCTGCTGCATAGCAGTGGATGCGCCGATACCGTAAATACAAGGCTAAATGAGCAGTGCCTAAATTACCGATATTTGCCACTGATCGCGGTATAAAATGGTTAACTGAAAATTTGGCTGCATCCCAACTTTTAAAACTTTCTGAAAAAATTGTGGATTATGCATCTGCATATTAAAATACAGTAATACCTCGTTTTTCGTTGACTTCATTATCGTCGGTTTTGGTTTTCGTCGATTTTTTTCGCGAAAAATTTGTCTCGATTCTCGTCGGTTGTCTCGGATTTTGTCGACGAACCCACATGATCTCGCTGCATTTTGTGGAAACAAAAGGGGCGATCTACGCGTTCTCCTGTTCAGTGTGTCGTTGTTTCTCGTCGTGTGCACATAACTTCGCAAGTCTAGGCAAACATGTATGTTTATTTCCAGTATATTTTTGTACTTTTTTATTAATTACGAGTGCTCCATCATGAGACCAAAGAAAGTTTCCAGAGCCAGCAGCCCTACGAAGAAGAAGACCAGGAACCCGACCGAGTTGAAGAAGGAAATTATTCAAAAATATGAGAGCGGCATTAAAATTGCTGAAATCGGCCGCATATACGGGATATCGTCATTCAAGATAAATGCTATTCTGTGGAAAAGAAAAGCAATAAAGGAGTTACAACAGTATTCCCTTATCGTTGTACCATTCAGAATCTCGTAGGGTTTTTAGCGGAAACAATGTTATTAAAAGTAAACTGTGAGTGATGTGGTAAACTAGAAAGCATGGGCCATGAAACAAATATCCATTGAGTGGATGAATGAAGTGTTTGGCACGAGTGTGAAAAAATACCTCCATGATAATCGACTGCCTCTTAAGAACCTCCTGGTAATGGACAATGCTCCTACACACACACCTTACAGATTTGGGAGATACATTGTTGACGGATTTTATCAGAATGAAGTTTTTACTCCCTAATACCACACCACTTACATCCATCCCATGGTCCAGAATGTCAATTCAAATCTCAAGAAATTGTTCACAAAAGCAATATTTCAAATATGATTTGAGATAACATCAGATGCAGAAATGTCCTTAATAGAGTTCTCGAAAAAACGTCTCAACATTTTCAACTCCATTAACGTCGTAGATAAGGGTTGGCAGTGAGTGCTATTCAGGGCGATGAAATCTGCCTCAAAGAAATTATGGCCAAGATGTGTGGATGAGAGAGATTTTGAAGTACTTGAGTCTTACCCTTGTAAATATGTAAATATGTTTTGGGAGATTCTTTATAACTATTAGTGGTGTTTCTTAACCCTTGAGCCACCACGGGGTCACTGAATTCGCCATTTTCACTTTTTTTCATAGGATTTTTTGCTGAGATTTTTGGACAAATGTCCAAATATCTCGAAACTATCAACTTTAGCGAAATTCTGTCGCGCCGAAATCAGCTGTAAATCGCCTAAGGAAACTTTTCCCCCTCTTTCTTTTCCGTTAATTCGTTTATCTCTAGCTCAATTAGGGGCCCCGTCAGAGGGGGCTGAATGGAGCTCTCACTGTTTTTAGCTAATAAATAAAGTTTTATATAAATTTTTGCCCACTTTTCTTTTATCTCTTATTGTTTTTTCAACTTTAACAATTTTGACACTATTGCTTTCCCCCTCGTATTTAACCTTAACATTAGCAACTTTTCTGTTTTTTGAGCTAGAGACATGGTTTCACTTCTGATATTGTTAATTTCACCTATTTAAGTTGTCCCACTTAATATTTAAGTGTTTGGAATTGGTTGGGCCTAATCCTTAACTTTTGGTACTTTTTTACTTATTAAGCTAACTCTCTAGTTTTTTTTTCACAGCCAACTGCCTTTACCTTAATAACTTGTCCCACTAAAATTTTCACATCCGAATACATCTCAACTTGCTTAACAATAGGAACTTTTTTGTTTTGGTGTTATGGCCTTCCAATTTGTGATGACATGGAGGTTTTTGAGTGGCAAACAAATCCCACTTTTAAATTTTTACTCACCATATTTTCCCCTTAACAACGGCATCTTTTACATTACTTACTAGTTTCTGTTAAAGCAATCATCCAATACACTCCCGGCGGTCCCTGCACTGAGTTCGGGTCATACACAGAGATTATTCAGCCTCAAAGTAATAAATGGTTTAAATTCCGTAATTACTCCCTACTTATTATAACCAACATAATTTAATATTCTAGTTGCTCTTACTAACATGCTTTACAGGCAAGTGCAGCGGGACCTTTTGAGTAAGGTAAGTATACTGATGTTGCTTGTCTATATCTTTAATACTTAGTTATCCTATGTCCACCCAATCGCTTTCATCCCAGTAATAATACTTTAGTAAAAGTTACTTAACCTTCTCTATGGGAATTACTGATAGAACGCATTTGTGTGTAAATACCTCATAAATTCATAGGGTTTAATGATACATAGTATACTGCGGTTTTCAGGTTTTTGTCTTGCATAGTGTTGTACATAATTATGAGTTTATCTCACAAATATTATTATAAACTCTTACAGTAAATATTATGCTTTTATTATTTATTGTTATACTACTCAGTTCTATATATCTATTGTAAATATGTTTTATATCTCATATACGTCAATTACTAAGACATCTTATCTATCTTTTATATTACTTTTCCTGAAATCTGTTTTATGAGTCAATGTATTTGTAATAGGGGTTTCAAGTTATAAAAAGCAAATGACCTTTGACTGGATGGCACCAGGTTTTTCTTAATAATTATAGTGTATAAGCTTATGGACACGGGAAGCCTTTTACCCCATAAACATGTACCTTTTCCCCCTTCTCTCCTTTTGGTTATTTACTATCACTATCATTGTTTTGTTTTATTTTGACTTTGTTTTTCAAAATTCTCCCCATTTTCGGCCTTTAATTTTCTCTCAGTCATTTTCGGTAGTTATGACTACCGGTTTTTGCTTTCTACTTTCTATATTCCCTTTCCTTCAATGATGTATGGGGCCTAGTGGACCCCTGTTCTTTATCTTGAATTATTATCTTATTATATCTTATTATTTTTAATTACCGGCATTGGAACGTATATCTTAAATAAATTTTAGTGGTGGTGATGTGAATGGTAGTCTTCTGCTATCAATTATCTAAAAAATTAAATTGCTAATCTATCTAAAGTTTTTATAACTGTGGAAAAACAACCAAAGGATGAATGACAGGCAGAGTGTGTCTGCAATGGACAATGTTCAACAAATTAGTCAACAGCTTAACCAAGGGCGAAGGAGTCCAACAGTAAAACTAACAAGACTCGAAACATTAAATCAAACCACCAATACAACAAAAATATCCGAGAATGAAACAATAGCCAATATGGCATTTATCTCAAGCAAACTTATTACGCAAATAATCGAGGATACTAAGGTGGTTCATCCAGACAGATACAAGACGTGGAGAAGTCTGTTGGAGACTCAGCTGGGGCATGCAGCGGCAATAGAGAATGAAACTTATAAATTAAGTCCATACTACAAAATAAACTATAAACCTAAATCAAGCTTACTAGAAAAGTTACTGAATGTAGAAAAATCTAAACTGAAAGGTTCTGGTGGAAGGTATCAAGCAAGAACACAAAAAATGGCTGACTTCCTGGAATATGAAGTAAGGAATAAATTAGCTTTTAAAAATAAAGAATACAAAACTAGTCCTTACTACGACGAAACAAATACTCAAATACACGAATTCTTCAGAGATTTTAACACTGAACAAATAACCTCAATACAAGACAAATTAGCTAAGGAAAAACAGGAAAATCCTGAAATAAAAGAATACAATGAATATTTACTTGACCATTTGCAATTAATGCACTTTATACAAGATGCCGAAGATGTAAGACAGGAAAGAACCAAAAGGATAAAACAGTTGTCACATAGAGTGGAAACACCATCAAGAAAGCAGTCCAATCTTCAGCAAGCTATACAACTGCGGGGAGCCTTTCAGAATTCAAGCATCACAAAAACTAAAAACAAGCAAGTAAACCCATCTCCAGTAAACAAATCACCGATGACAATGGGTGTAGAGTTATTACCATTTGAACTGCATGGGAACCGGCTGGATCCACTGGAGAAGCTTCCCATTAAACAATTGATTAAAGATTACAAAATACTATTGCAGCAAAACAACAAAAAAGGGAGAGCAGAAGCGGAGAATTACCTGGAAGTGATATTCTCTAAGGCACAAAGCAATGAATCCTTGATACTACGGTATCAAAATGAAGTCAACAAAGACAAACAAGATCTGGAGGATGAGCTAAAGTTGAGAATCGATGAGCTATCAAAGGAAATTACAGAATTAAATTCAAAACTTACAGAGAGCTCCAAGTTGGAGGTACGATTAGAAAACAAATTGGAAGAAAAAAGGCAAGACAACAAAAAACTAAAAGCAGAACTTAATTGTCAGGAAGTAACAATAATAGAAAAATATAAAATAAAAGAACTGCAAGCAGAGAATGGTAAACTCAGGACTCAACTCCAAGAAAATCTAACAAAACCAAAAACAAAAGAAAAGAGAAACCAAACAGATATTACTAAGACTGCATCGATTAAAACGCAAACAGAAATGACACAGACGGATATAACTGGACTGGAACAAAATGAAGACTTCGATATGGCACACTTAAATGCTAAATTGAAGTTGATTGAAAATCTAGTCAGAGAAAGCATAAATGTACAAGGTGACAAGAATGCTGCGAGGATAATTATAGATACTGAGCAGACAACTGGCGGATTGCAACAAAGAACATCAAACTCAGCTATAATAATCAAAACAATATCAAAACAACTAACAATAACTAAACTCAAGGAATTCCTGAATGAAAAACTCCTAGAAGAAGCTGATATTCCACCAATATACTGTAGAACGGCTAGACAAAAAGACACTATAATCCTACAAACAGATCAAGACACACATACAGATAAACTACTTAAAATTATTGAGAACTACTTAGAAAGTAAAGAAAACATAGAAATAACCTACAAATTATCTAAAAGTTTAAAAATTATCATCTCAGGCATAACAACATCGGTTACAACAACAAAACTCCTGAATTACATAAAAGAGAATACTACGATCTGCAACATAACAATTGATAAAATTCTCCAGAAAGAAAAATCACCTAATTATCACATAATCTTAAATCTAGACTTCAATGATGCACAAACATTACTAGCTAAAAAATCATTGTTGGTAGGTCTGAATAACTGTCAAATTCGTATCTATAGACCAATTATCCGTTGCGGCAATTGTCAACTTTATGGCCACTCGTCGACCAACTGTCGCAGAGACTCAATATGTGCAAAGTGCTCGCGTGGACACCGTACTAGAGACTGTCCTTACGCCAATGACCCTTCACAATTTCGCTGCACAAACTGTCACACGCGTAATGACTATCAACAACATACAGCCGATTCCAGCTCCTGCCCAGTGTATCAGTCGCAGTTGACTGATAGACGCAGAGATAACAGACTCTGACCTTGATCTTGTCTAATCTGAACTTTATATATCTAGAACAATTACTCAGAGGACTATCCTCACTGTATATACATCACTATCATAGAACTTTAAATTATTTAACCATATTTACAATTTTAATTCATTATCTTCATATCTTTTTTATCATAATAAGTGTATCAGCATTTGTCCTAATATTTCTGCTGCGGCGGGGATGGCCTCCAGTTATGGGCAGTGGGGCCACCTTCGTTGGGCTTAAATTTGTCCTGTGATTGTCTTTTTAGTTCTACCATCGCTCCGTGTATTTCATATTTTCTGTCAAAAAGAGGGGGAAAAAAAGAAAAAAAAACTTATTTATTGGTAAATAATTAAATCTCTAAATTATTATACTACTTTATCAAAAAAAAAAAAAAAATCATAGGTCCACGTGGTGTATGGAAGGGTGTTTTTGAGATTGTTTTATTTTTAAGAACTTAAATACCACTGGAAATATTGTAAATAAGTATAAATATTTTTGTTTAAAAGGGGAAAAAGGGAAAAAATATTTCTTACCAAATGTAAATATGAATGCAAATACTTAAAAATTTTTCAAATAGTACACAAATTCCAAAACATATAAATCATAATTGCAATAAATTTCTAGGCTCGCCCTGAAACAATAGGGCAGCCGATTGTGATTGGTAAAGAATCGCCATCTTAAATAATAATAAATTTTCACAGGCTGTCCGAGGACACGGCACTTGCTCTTGTGCTCTCTTCGGGGTGTCAGGCGGGTCGTTCCGAAGTCTTCTTTCCCGGAGACTGGGGATCTGGACTTGTTTCCGCAGGTAGTAAAACTTTTCCCTGCCCTGGGCTTGGGGGTTACACCTAACCATAAGCCAAAAGCGGGTTCCCAGGGTGGGTGCTTAATTACTTACTTACTTAACCTTGTGACTCTACACATGTGGTCAGTTAATTGTTGATTTCGTGAAGCCCATGGGTTTTGAGGAAAGTGGTGAGGATATGGAAAAGTTCGTGGATGAACACAATGAAAAACTCACCACTGAAGAGTTGCAAAACCTTCACCAAGAAGTGAAACGGCGGAACATGAATAAGTTGCCTCAGATGAAGTGGAAGAAATAGGTGAAAATGTGCTTTCTGCAGGGATTAAGGATATCTTCTCTATGTGGAGGGGTCTACGTACAGGGGTTGTGGAGAAAAAACGCACAGACAAAGCTGAAGATGTTGCAAGCCGTGTCTGTAACTTGTTTAATGATACTATTTTATCCAATTTTATAGAAATATTAAAGAAGCGGTAGAAACAAACCACTTTGGGCAGCTTTTTATGGCGACATAGGTCCTCTGACTGAAGCGAGCACTACTGCAAAAATAACAAAAAGGGAAGAGATACCAGATACATTGCTTTGATACTATAGACCAAAAATAATATATTAATTTCTTACTGTTTTTTTGTATTAAACGCTGTATACTTATTCTAACAAAATGTGTTTTTGTTTATTATTTTGGAGTGTTTTGAACGAATTAAATGGGTTTACATAGATCCATATGGAAATAATTACCTCGGTTTTCGTCGGTTTCGGATTTCGTCGATTATTTTCAAACGGATTATCGACGAAGACCAAGGCATCACTGTAGACGAAACCTTCTAAATATTTTTAAAAGAAATCTACTTCCCACTGGATGTTTCAGAAAACTTTATTGTCTCGGAACAATAAACGTTCTCTGCGTCAATAATTCATTAGTAACTGCCAGTTAATGGAGTGAAAGGATGGGTAGTTTTTTCTTTATTTTTTTCCTTGTTACTAAAATTGGAACTGATAATAGAATTTCTTATATTAATATTGACAAATGTTAATTTCGTTTTCTAATGTGCCAAGGGTAATCCGAGAAAACCATGTGCATAGCTGCCAACCATCCACTAATCTTCCGTAATGTTTGCATTAATTTGACCCAGGTTAACCACATTTCGAACCAGAAAAAGTTTTCATGAATGCTTATTTATTTAATACCAGGTTTCTAAGTAAAACATATTTAATTTCATTTCTTAACAATATTTCTGGTTCGAAACGTATTAAACCAGGGTCAAATTAACGCAAGTATTACGGAAGATTAGCTTGAGGTTGGCACCTATGTATGTGATATATATGAGCTCGAAGGGTTGGTGAAACACATAAGAAATCAGCACTTAATTACTGTGTGCTGGGTGTAGTACAGAGTGAACGCTACTATCATATAAAGAAATTTTTCTTCTTCCCATCCATCCCCATAGCAAATTTGGTATGCAAGATGCTTCCTACAGGCAGATTTATATGCGCATTAGCAAAACAATTCTTTAGTTGATTATATCTTGCTCTTATTAGCAACTTTTTTTAAACATGTGTCAATCTATATCCTTACATTTAAATTCAAGAATATATCATAATCGGAGTGTTCTTTAATTTTTTAAGACATTTTTTTTTTCAATATATGAAAATTATAATTATTCTGTCGCTTGAAACATTCACAAATATTAGAGGTCTACACGGTTCCGGACCTTGTCTAAAGTTTGAGGAAGAACTCAAGATTAATTTTATTCTACAGACAGGGTAAGGTCGATCCCAGGCTTCTGATTTTTCTGGTGACTCAGACAGGACCAAACCCCGCCATCCATTCTTTCCGATACGCGTCGGGCAAGAAGTTTTTTCGCGTAGTTCATCCGGATTTTGTATATTTGTTTAGCAGAGTTTTTAAAAATTTACTTTTGTTTAATAAATTATAGAGATATATTTTTTTAACTAAATTTTCTTTCTTTATACAGTTTTATGATTTACAAGCAGACTTCGCCCTCTTCGCTGGTCGGTTACTCTAAAAGAACCTTGAATCAAACGAAATATATCTAGTAAAGATGGAATGTGTTTACCTATTTTTTTAGTATGTTTGTTATCTTGTTTG
Source organism: Maratus speciosus (assembly GCA_963932465.1). Taxonomy (NCBI): domain Eukaryota; kingdom Metazoa; phylum Arthropoda; class Arachnida; order Araneae; family Salticidae; genus Maratus; species Maratus speciosus. The sequence goes on from OZ010786.1 coordinate 386,656,008, forward strand.
TTATCGCTTTTACTTAAAATGGCTGCTGAGATATGCCAAATGTTCTAAAGTTTTCTACCCCCCTGTTATACCCTTAGGTTGGAAAATTTGTAAAATCGCTGAAACGTGTTTTCAATTATTTTTTAATAGTTTTGTTTTCTGGAATTTCACGCTTCTACCTAAAACGGCTGCTGAGATATGGCTAAATGCTCTAAAAGTTTCAACACCCCTTTTTAACCCCCTTAAAGGTGAGTTTCAAAAATCGCTGAAGCACATGTTTAATTATTTTTTTAGTAGATTTATTTTCTCGAATTTCACGCTCCTACCTCAAACGGCTGGTGAGATATGGCAAATGTTCTAAAATTTTCGTCCTCCCTTTTAAACCCCTTTTTTCGGGGGTGGGGATTTCTAAAATCGCTGAAATACATGCTTAATTATTTTTTTAGTAGATTTATTTTCTGGAATTTCCCACTCCTAACTAATTCCGCTGATGAAATATGGCAAATGTTCTAAAATTTTCGACCACCCCCTTTTTTAATCTTTTTAGTGGGGTTTCAAAAATACGTCCTTAGTGGTGTTTTCCCCCCAATTTTCATGCTTCTAAGTTCAGTAGTTTCGGCTGGGCTTTTTACATATGGAGATAAAGATTAAAAACTATCTCAAACGATTTTCCCCCATAGACCGTAATGTAATGGAATTCTTTTGAGTGTCCCTGTAATCCTCCAATTCCACCCACCGCGACCAAACTTCCTTACTAAAAGCAGGAGACCAAGGGATTTCTAACCACACCAACCGCGTGTGGGTGGCAGTAGGTTTTCAAGAAGAAAAGTCTGTATTTACCCCCACACACTAGACTTTTATATGTATACTAGAAAGGTAGCCCGTCAAAAATGACGGAAATTTAGATATAAAGATATATACAACTCATGTGCAAGAATATGAGTTTTCTCGCTTGTTCCGCAGTGATAGATGAAAATAACACATTTTAAAGAACGAAACACATTTATGAAAAACTGTGTACAGTAGAAGACCACTAATCTGCACAGTTTGGTTCCAAGTGTTATGCAGATTTGAGGCTTTTTGCGGCCATGTCTATTCAATCTTTGTTTACATTTTTTTAAATTCATATATTGGACAATTTAGATTGTTAATCCTTAAAAATAAATAAATTTCACACTTGAAGTAAGGTAAAAACTATTAAATTATCGTATACGATTTCATGAAATGGTATTATATGGTATTATATGTGTGTGCTTCACGATCTTGGTTACGACGTTGGGGAAATTGGCTGCAACTTGTCATAATCCTAATAGTGTCGGCCGCTATAACAAAAATGTAACCAGTTTTTAGCAAAATTTCTGATATAAAGTAGTTTTCAAAAACTCGTGTAAAATTGCAGGCCGTTCTCATGTTATGTCAGTCCTAAGAATAAAATTTCTAACACTGAAGAGTTTCCATGTATATATGAAATTTAGAAAAGCTTCTCCAAAAGAAAGGTCCTGAAATGACATTGTAATTCCTCTAACTTCAAAGTTTAATCGGGCCTTGATGTTGATTACTGAAATCTAATAAATACAGTTATTTTGAATACTACAACAGAATTACACAGTTAAACTTATTTAACTTAAACCCGCTGTTACTTCCCGATGTTATTTTTTACTATTAAGAAGGAAAATTTTTAAATTTTTCAAATTATGCATTTATAATTTTTTTCCGTCTTTAATAACTAAATAATGAAAAAATATGCTTTTGTTCTGAGCTCATAAATATGACAATAAAATAATGTAACTAAGAGACATTGCAAAATTAAATCTTTGTGATTTCAAACCATAAACAAACGATACCGCCACCATTTTACCTACTATGATGTCATTAGAATATTGTCCATTGATTGTTGGAGAACTTACTTTATGAATGATTACCTCAATGATTTAAAAAATTTTTAAGTTTCACGATGAATGAATCACTTGTGTTTGTTTAGGTTTATGGAATGAGATATTAAGCTGTGAACCTATTTTCAATTAAAGTTATCCAAGGATATATGTATTTTTAATTGAAATTAAAAACAATGCTTTGATCTTGAAAGAAAAAGTTTTAGTTCGTATAATTGGTTATTTCTGTTAATTATTTAGGTACTTTACCATTATAGCGCATTTAAAAAAAAACTTCGCGCAATTCGGGCATCAGAAGGTGAGATATGTTGCCAAAATATATAAACAGCTATGAAAACAAATCTAATGAACATTTATTTTTGTTTATATATGCACTTATATACATAAAAAATCGTTTCTAAATATATATAATATTTTTTTATATACAAATTACGGCACAGATTTCAGATATGAACCGGGATACCAAACTGGCTCCAAAATGGTGTTATTTTGCCTGCTATGGTAACCCGGCTATTGTTTTTTATTTATTAATAAATTATTTACTTACTTTTATTTTCTGTTTTTAATTATATAAACTGTTTTGTTCTATAGCTATTTTTCAAACTTTTATTTATTTATAGTTATTTCCTTTTCAAAATGATAGCAAATAATTTAAAAATATATAAATAACTGGTATTCGAAAGCGAGATTTCTGCCAAATTTGCGTCAGAGGAAAATCACGCCAACCCCGATGTATATATGACATCGGTGCAAAAATTACTTCTGTTTATTATAAAAAATGGGTAAATAGCTTTTTTTACATTAAATAAAGGTACTTGTTAGTTATCCCGTCGACCAAATTACTGTCGCCAAATTGTAAGATTAAATGCCAATAATGGTTGACATTAAACGTGATCATGTATTTCTTACGTTATCAAGTGATTTTTAATTCGACGTTATATTTGTATTTTTATTAATGTTTTGCTAATTTAATTGATCTTTCGTTGTTTAAAATAAAAATTATGTCAATTTGTATAATTTGGCGAGTGGTTTAGGCGATTTATATAATTTGGCGAAACTGGTCGACGGGATAGCTAACAACTACCTAAATAAATTGCATACATATGAAAAAATTGCTTGTGAGTATGAAGCAGTAAATAGGTTGTCAGAAAATACGTTGGCAAACTTCTTTCTCGCCGAGCAACTTTTCTCCGAAGTATTGTACATAAGCAATGATTGCTAGAAATGCATTTTTAATTATGATATGCGCTTTTATGTTTCACTACATTTATGCATACTATACTGTGTGTATAAATGCTAGAGTTCATATGCAGGGCTACACAAAAGAATTCGTAAGGGTTACTGAGTATGAGAGTAAATTGCTTAAAGATGGTTTTTAAAGGAGTTATGCGTTTTTACGCTGAACTGCATTTACTTTACTAAGAAATGTTTGTAGAATATAGATAAAATGATATACAGGGTCACGCAAAGAATTGGATACATAACCGTCTATGGATGATAATATCTGGAAATGTGATTTCAGTAGTTTTAAGAGTTGTTTAAATTAAATTTTGGCTAAATAGTGGCATGTAATAACGATACTATTGGCTATGGACGGTACCTGCTGAAATCAATTTTTAAAATTTTTTATGCGTCTTCTAAAATGTTTACTTAGTTATCTTATTTCCCCAAATAACGAAGTTTTGTTAAAACATTCAGGATGTGTTGGAAAGTGTTTCATATTCTATGCTTAACGCATGATTTTTCTTTCTTCTTTAGTCTTATTTTGCATTTATTTTATTCTTAATTTTTTAGTCTTATACTGCTTTATAGAAACTTTGGCACAGTTGTCATATACGCCAATTTGGCGAAAACATCAACAGCATAAACAACAATATCCGGCTTACCATATCAAGCAAAATAACGACACTTTGCCGCCAATTAAGTGCCCGTTGTGTATATGACATTGGCGTCAGAGAAAAATCGCGCCAATATGGGGCGTATATGACATCTGTGCCGAAACTTTAATATTTAATTTTTAAACTCTTCGCTCCACACCCCTTACATATAGTACAAACTATAACACAGATAGCGTAAAATAATAGACAGTTTGGTACTTTTCCACTGTATGGGATTTGGCGTTTTTTAAAAAAAAAGCTTGGTGTAATTTGGGCATGATAAAGTAAGATTTCGGTTCTTTTCCGTTATACGGATACCTTTGTCGCCAAGCGTAATAGATGGCGCAAAATGAAAATCACGTGAATTGAAGAATTTGAAAAATAAAAGAAAAAATGGTACTTTTCGGTTAGCCGGGCGCCAGTGTTATATACACATATATATGTGTATATAAATGTATGTATAGATACATATATATTTACATATATCTATATGTGTATATATACAATATGTGTATATACATATATATATATCTACATATATCTATATGTGTATATATACAATATGTGTATATACATATATATTTATATTTACATATTTGTATGTATATAAATATGTATATATATAGCACTGGCGCCCGGCTAACCGAAAAGTACAGAAAAAACATTGTCGATACTAAAGTGAGAATTTAAAAAATATATAACATTTGAAAATTCCAGACTTTTACGAACTATTTCATTAAATCACAATTATATACTTAAAATAAGTGAAAAAATAACTATTATAAAATAAAGCAATAAAATAAAACTCATATTAAACTGCTTGCATAAAATTACAAATATCTTTTAGCATTTTGAAATAATTGGCGCATTAGCATACATTTTGGCATGGTGTCCGTATAACGGAAAAATATCGAGATTTGTTGTCAAATCATAACATAATAAACAGCTATGAAGACAAACTTGATGAGCGTTTTTGTTTGTTTTATATGTTTATTTTATATGTATATTATTGATGTTTTTATGTACAAATCACATCTGTTTCTTTATAAAATTAGAGAAACGTCTTTTTTATATTAAATAAATCGTATAAATATCGAAAAAAAATGCGTGTGTATATAAAATGAAACAGTGGATAGGTTCCCGGAAAATATGTTGCCAAATTTCCTTTTTCGCCAAGGCATCTATACTGGAAAAGTACCTAAAGCACATTAAAATCGCGCAGTTAGGATCTCACACAGTACAGCGTCGTCTATTGGCGGTTATTTTATTAGTAGCATCGGGAGAAAGATGTAAAGATGTACTTTAAATTCTCACTCATAGATTTTGAAGTATATCTTAAAAGATCGGAGTTTAAATTAAATTTCGGTGACCTCCTTTATGAAAGATTAATGGTTTTAAATGGGAATTTCGCCAAATTACCCAGCTATCACCAAGTTGGCTAACATTTGGCGCTACTGTGGTGACCCTGCATTAGATTTTTTTCAACAATTGCTCATTTCAGTGAGGTGGTCCTACCGGAATCGTGAGGGACACACAGAGACTTGGATTTTATATAAATAGATAGCTTTAAATGTATTTTTCTTTAATTTTAAACTTTATTGATTTTTCTATTCTGTCTACTTTTGAATTTATTTAACTAAGTATGCTGTTTTTCAGTTTTCCATAGCTCGCGGATATATGAAGTGAAAGATACTCTACTTTTTGCGTAAATATGTATGAAGGATAACGTTGGTTATCAAACGTCGGTTCTTTTTAGGTGCGTTCGTAATTATATAAATATGTAGCACCTATAGTCGTCGTTCAGTCCGTCTGTCTGTCCGTTCGTCTGTCCGTCTGTCCGCATATAACAGAGCAAAAACTACCCAACCGAATGGTCTGAAATTTTAAATATATAATTGTTGCAAAATTTTGTCGAGCCATTTCAAATTTTATGAAAATCGAATGTATAGTTTAATTACAGGGACAGTCAAAAGTTTTTCTTTACATTACGGCCAATGGGGAAAATTATTGCAAGTGTATTTTAATGATTTTACAGCCCTCCGAATGGTGTGAAATTTTAAATATATAATTGTTGCACAATTTTGTCGAGCCATTTCAAATTTTATGAAAATCGGATGTACAGTTTAATTACAGGAACAGTTAAAAATGTTTCGTTACATTACGGCCAATATAAAAAAAATTATTGCAAGTGCATTTTAATGATGTTTTAGCCTTCCGAATGGTCTGAAATTTTAAATATATAATTGTTGCAAAATTTTGTCGAGCCATTTCAAATTTTATGAAAATCGGATGTATAGTTTAATTACAGGGACAGTTAAAAGTGTTCCGTTACATTACGGGGAATGGGGAAAAAATTATTGCAAGTACATTTTAATGATGTTACAGACTATGCACTTATGAAGTGCAAAAAAATATACATTCAGTACAATATGGGGTGCAAAAAATAATTATAAAACTAGTTATAGTACGAAAACACCTCATTTGCCACGTTTGACGAGCAATTTCCAACTTGTTCTAAACTGTGGTCGTTTCTGATTTCATTGATTCGTACCCGGATGGCCCATGAACTGCGAAGCACAAATTTTGTTGCGTCGGGTCTCAATTTTTCTGCACATTTAGATCTTTTATCCGGGTGCATTTCCATGATCGGAATGTTTTTATCACTTACGCCATTTTTACTAGTGATCGAAAACAATAATTTCTCTACCGCTAACATTCTAGAATAAAGTTTTCGCACTGAATCTGCGAGACATTTAAAGATCTTCATTTTATGTGCAAATAATGCCAAATTTAGCATTATTTAATCTATTTTGTATAAACCTTTCTTGAAATTAAAAAATGTATATATTAGAAAAATGAAACAAAACAATAATACTTCTGTTTTATATATAATGAATTAGTTTTTTACAAAGAAGTTTATTGTGAAAGCTTTTAGAAGATTTTTTTTCTTTTTTTTTACATTTTGGCACATCTTTTATCCAAACTTATTCCCATTATTGGTGTGATTTTATCACAAATCTTACACCATTTTTCTAGTGATTGAAAACAATAACTTTTCTATCGCTAACATTATAAAGTAAAATCTTCGCACTGAATCTGCGAGACATTTAAAGAATTCCCTTTTCTGTGCAAATAATGTCAAATTTAACATTATGTAATCCATTTCGCAATAAATCTTTCTTGAAATTAAAAAAAAAAAACTTATCAGAAAAAACGAAGCAAAAAACAAACTCCTCCGTTTTATATATGATAATGAATTACTTTTTTAGAGAGAAGGTTATTGTAAAAGCTTTTACAAATATTTTTTAATACAAAAACATCATTCTTTTTTCCAAAAAAAAAACCCTATTATTTTTACTTTTTTTAATTGGAAAAATAGAAGATTAGGAGGTATTACATGAAAATTTAAGAAACTAACTTATTAAAGAAGGACTATATATATATATATATATATATATAAGCTTCTATGCACAAATAATTGCAAAAAAAATTTAAAAATTTTATTTCTCATACATCAACTTGCAACTTTTTGAGAAATATAATAATAAAAAAATACTAAAGCCTGAAAATACGATGGGAGAGGTTTGAGTATGATTATTTAATTAAAGTCATCCGTAAAGGTGGGGAAAATGTATACTCCTTTTATAAATTGCATGTAAGTAATTTTTTATTAAATATTATTTTAAATTAGTGCTTTAAAACTCTTTTTAAATATATTTAAAACGAAAATTTTTGAAAATAAAAATTTATTAAATATATATATTTTTTTTTTTGTATCATCACTATGGGACATTTATTTGTATCACAGTAAAATACTACGAGAACATTAACAAAAGATATATATCTAGTATGTACGGAAATATTTAAATAGAAAATTATATTTCTGCGGAGATAAATGTAAAATGTGCGAAATTTCAGACTGGTTTATAAGGCTTTTGAAAAAAATGCAATGCTTTTATATGGAAAAGAAAGCGAATTCTATATATAGTTCACATCACATCTGTCACATAGTCACGTCTGTCATATTTGTCACGTTTATATATTGTCACATCACATCTATAACATCGGCATCTGTTACAGTCATTTTTGCTGGAGATTAATGTATGAATACTTGAATTTCTTTTGTGTGGTATTTTGTTTTTGTACCAAATGTCACCAAAGAACAGCGCTGGACTGTCTAAAACTGCTGTATTGCACAAAATAACCTTACAACTTCAAAATGCAAGCTAATTTTTTTCGTGTTTCACAAAGTAAACAGAATTAAAGGTAAAAACACTTTCATACAAATCCATACGTTAGTTTGAACATTCATATAATTCGAGGCAGCGCAATGCATCAGTTGGTGAAATTGAAAATTAAACAATGAAAACTATCAAAGTTTATTGCTATAAGTGATAAACATAAATTTTAAAACGGAAAAATACCTTCTTTTGTTTACATTTCGACATGTATCATTGCATCAGACGGCAACATTCCTAAGAAAATAAAATGACAAAAATATTTGCGCAAAAATTGAATTTGAAAAACTTGTAAACAAAAACGAAAATCATGCGAACACAAGCCTAATGAAATTAACTGAAATATTAAAAATGGAAATTTATGAACGTGAATTATTTTACATTATTGTTTCATTATCGTGTATTGCATTTCTTTCCAAATTTTTGGAGCTCCGTGGATGCGGAATCATTGCAAATATTTTCATTGCGTAAGAAGATCTCTATTGACTCTTTGATGGTGGATGGCAAATAATATCTTGATGGATAAATTATTCAACTATTTTTTCGCCTGGCTTGGCCACTCGCCGAGGCGATCTCTTTCTATCCGCTGCCCTTTATTCTTCAGTTATTCCGACTCTTTTGCGGAAGCCAGGTCCCCAGCCACGTCCCGAGTATAACAGACTCTAGTGAAAGCCAGGTTGAAAAACAAAATCAAAAATTAAAACCGGACAAATTTAAAAGGGAAATTACACAAATGAAAGACACTGAAAAGCGGGAAGCGTGGCTTAGGGGCCCTAAAGCTACCGAACGACACCAGCTGCTTCATGCTTATTATTATTACGTGAGGCAGATTCCGACATTCTTCTCGCAAGCACAGACACACAGAGATAGAGAGAAACAACTATCTGATAGATATACAGGGTGTTGCCAAATTTTACCGACAAATTGAGAAGGGTGATAGTAAGCATCAATGCGGCAAAAAATTACCATAGAACATTAGATCGCAAATAACTTATTAAGTCACGAATACAGGGTGTTTCATCCTAAATAAACTTAAGTTGATTATAATAATTTTGAAAAAAAAATAAAAACATTGCAGTGAAAATGCTACGATATATAGCTTGTTTTTTGTGAAATGTTATAATGTCACCAAAAGTTCTGGAAATAAAAACATTGCAATGAAAATGCTACGATATATAGCTTGTTTTGTGTGAAATGTTATAACGTCACCAAAAGTTCTGGAAATAAAAACATTGCAGTGAAAATGCTACGATATATAGCTTGTTTTTTGTGAAATGTTATAACGTCACCAAAAGTTCTGGAAATAAAAACATTGCAGTGAAAATGCTACGATATATAGCTTGTTTTGTGTGAAATGTTATAACGTCACCAAAAGTTCTGGAAATAAAAACATTGCAGTGAAAATGCTACGATATGTAGCTTGTTTTGTGTGAAATGTTATAACGTCACCAAAAGTTCTGGAAATAAACACATTGCAGTGAAAATGCTACGATATATAGCTTGTTTTGTGTGAAATGTTATAACGTCACGAAAAGCCAAAAGCAAGCCAAAGCAATCAATGATACCGAACTAGTAATCGCAGTCCCAAATGTGGAGCGGCAAGTTCATACCACTGGCACGTCTAATGGAAAGTTCTACCACTGTTTGTTTTTTTATATTATCACATTTACAGGAAAGGTTAGAATGTCTATCAAAAGTCTTATTATAATGTACTTCAGTTTTCTGAAAGTTATCGTCAACCCACACTGACTTCGGGTAAAACACACTGTATTTTTGATTGAATGCGTGGTTTGTGACAGCATGCTCTATGGTAATTTTTTATCCTCTTGATGTCTAGTATCACTTCTCTGAATTTCCTATATACTCTAAAACACCCTGTATACTAATTATTTTAAAGACTCAATCATCATATCTGTAAATTATGAGGGAAATTTAATATTTGTATTTTTTCTCCATTGTATTTTCAATTTGCAACGTAATAAGCAGCGTAAAAAAAATGACGATTCAAAAGTATGGAACCTAGAGTTCAAAATTGTTCCAAACTAGTTTTACAAGATCAATTTTGTCGTATAATATTAAATTTTACTACTGTTTTTAAAATTTAACAAATAAATGTTTTTCTATAAATAATATATAAATTAATTCAAAAATAATTAACAGTCCAAATTAATTACAGGATTCTTAATCCGTGATCAAACTTCAGTCATTTTTCATTAATTAAACCTTATTTGTTCCCTTAATTATCAACAGGTTTTTAATTTTTACTTTGTACAAATAGTGTATTAAAAGAACACTATATTAAGAATTGAAATAAATTTATGAGAAAAAAAATTAAATTACGTTTTTTCTTAAAAATCTGAGATTTTGAAAGAAATGGAAAAGAAATATATATCGTAGCAGTTCTAATAAAAAAATATATTCAATCTACAACTTTTATTCATTAATTTTTGTTACAAATAAGTATTTTATATAAATCAATGAATGCAATGAGGTTATACATCTTCTACTTTACGTCTGTAAGAGGTTTGTGGTTCTTTGGCAATTTACCTCAGTGGGAAACAAAATTGTTATACAACTTTCGTTTTTACTTTTAGAAAATTTCTTTGAGAGACCCACGTTTTCCATTTTATTTCATAGTAATGATACATTTTATAATTGATTTTATAGCCTTGTTAAAACCAACTCTTTTATTTATTATTATCATCACACTATGAATTGCATAATAGCCAAAAAGCATCTCAGTATTATTGTATTTATCATATTTAACCCTTTAGGGTCGGATGTTTGTTCAATTTTGTGTTATTAGTGTTAATAGTAGCCATTTAATTTAAAGTCATATAACAATAAGCTAAGGAAGAGTTTTTGGAAACGTTTGGAAAATATCGTATTACAACAGGATTTGACAGGTATTACAATTTTCTAATGTGTTTTACTTTTCATCGTACATGATATGTTCAGAAAAACAACCTATATTTTAAATTTTAAGAGTGAAATATATGCTTAAAACAAAAGAATCACCAACAGTGCAAAGGGAATTGAACAAACTTTCATTATTATTATTATTAGCAAGTGCAGATGTATAAATGGAGTCATAATAAGAAATGCATAGACACATATTACCGTTACTACATGTCGATAGTAACAAAAGTAATTGTTAATACAACATAATACTCAATGAAAAGATATGTACTGTTAATACTAGGTTGGGCAAAAAGTTCTGGGAACTTTGTGAATGTTGCGTTGTTATGCGCAAATTAACAACAAAAACAACAAGGACTATTCTTCAAAGTAAAAACCATCATAGTCCACTACTTTCTGCCGTCGTTCTTCCAGATTCCGGATTTGTTGGACACACCATGGCGGCTCCTTGGAATCGAAAAACTCTTGACATGCTTCTTCAACTTCATTCGTTCAGAATCTTTAGCCCTTTTCTCCAATAACGCCGGATCAACACACGCAAATCATACTGTTCAATAGGAATTTTGGAGCTGAAATTCCTGAACTCCTATAGATACACCATTGGTACTCCTATATACGATATAAATTCTCGTAACTATTAGATTAAAAATTTCCCAGAACTTTTTGCTCAACCTAATAGTACACCACCCCCGAACAAGTTAAATAGCCTTTTTTACCCTTATAATTTACTTCTTTCTTAGCCATCTTTCCCTTTCCCATTTTCATTATTTGGCGAATTATATTATTCAATTTCAAATTTAAATTGCATATGTAATGATGTATGTTTATATATCATGCATGTGGTTTCAGATGTCCACCAGAAAGTTTCTTAAGTAAAAGTTTCTTCATATTACATAGATATAAGGTCCTTTCAAAAAATATTCATAAAAGAAGGTGAGAAATTCTAAAATATTATTATAACAAGACAATTACAGATTTTTCAAAGCACAGTCTTAAATGCGTTTTTTTTTATATAAGGATAAAACGTTTTGTTCTTTGCTTGTTGCACATGTAACCACAATAAAGGAACAATATATTTATACCTTCCTTTCCTCTACAGTCATATACACAGACCGCTTTACTGAAATTCTTTGTCCGTTGAGCGACGATCAATGGACAGTGGTTCCATTGAATTATAAGCACTATGGAAGATTGCTTGGATGCTAATATGATACAGGACTATTGTTGGAGTCTTAATAGCAAGACTCAAAGCATAAGATTGTTCTCATAACAGTGTTTGTGCTCACCAAACTCATAAAAGATTTTAATTTTAAATTCAATGTAAAACTTTTATTTTCATAACATGTTAAACTTTCAACATGTTGTACATTTCTAAAAAAATACCACCGTTGGATATCCCAAAAACTAGACTTTCTGCAAAAAATAAACAGGTATATATTTTTTTATGTTAGGGTTAAATTTGCTATCATAATTGTAAATAACATAATATGCAACAAACATACTTTTGGACAGAAATATTTAATAATACGCTTGCATACATTTATAAATACACTTTATTAAAAGATTCTCAAATATCTTCCACCATTTTACTCCAATCAGAATTTCACAGAGCCTAACACGAGTATAAAAAAAGAAGAAATCGAATTACTATCATTTTAATCAACATACTTTAGGGTTGTGATTTTTTATTTATGACTTGAACTTATTGGTAATAGGCGCAGAAGAAAATTATTTTTTGCAATAGCGCGTTTATTTGCACAAGTAAATGTTCTTTTGTGAATGAATATAATATAAATGCATTTGAAAAATGATCAAATGTACAGCAGATGTGAACACGATATGATCACATCCAAATAATCACAACAACCAAGTGATCACATCCTAATATTTGATTTTGATAAACTGAATTTTTTAAATGCGGAAAATAAGTTTACACAAAAATAGAAGCATTATAAAATCAACGAAAATTTTTTTAAATTATTTTCAAATAAAAAATCCAATAAAAATCAATGACACTGATTTTGATGTTTTGTAAAAAAATGTTTATATATATGTAATCATCAACTTATTTCTGTATCTTTTTAGACATAATGCGTATTCATAATTACGTTTCTTTATGTTAGAATGCTTCGATAAAAAAATTCTATATTTTTTGTTGAAAAGGTTATACATTTTCATTAAAAAAAATACTTTATTCAATAATTCTTTATTATTTTTTAAATACATTTTAATACTTTATTAAATACTATTTAAAAAATACTTTATTTCAGAAAGGTAAAATTTAAACATTTTTGTAATTAAAGCGGCTAAAAAATAATAACTCATATATTTAAAATAATACTTATATTGTAAAATGTTATTGTATATCCCCTTTAGAGGATTTTCTATACGCACCATATATTTCTGAGAACGAATATTCTTTATTCTCCATCAAGATTAATTATACATTCATCTATTCATTCCTATTGTAGATTTATCTAATTTAAATTAGTTTCCATAATAATAGAAATATTACATAAACGTGGGTAATAGTAAATTAATTGAAAACCACAATCCGGAAATGAAAAATCCCTAAACGTATTCCCTGTTTGGCCATGCCGTCTTTAATGTAAGTATTTTAATTAAATTACTCGAAACATTTATTGAATTTTGCATATTATACTCATAAGCATTTAATGTTATGAAAAATGCAAGCCATTCATTTTAATATCTCACTATTTCAAATGATACCCTATGGTATCATTTCAAATCAGGTAACCATCTTTTGTTCTCGACCGCCGGTCGTAACATTTGAATGTTGAATATTGATAAGAAATGCTATTTATGCTAGATTATGCAGATCTCTTGAGAGTAATGTAGGCGAGAAAAATTCCGGAATATATTTCATCGTCGTTGCTTTGTAATAGGGATGGATAGAAAATAACAAAAGTACCATAACAGGTTTATCATAAAATGGTATCATCTTATTATCGTTTAATAATAATGACTCTAGATTGTTTAAATAAGAAACCCGAATACCTTAATATTTGCATGTGTAAATGTTTAGTTGTACATACCGGGAATTACAGGTGTGCGAATGCAATTGAATTCCATATTTCACAAGATAACAAAAAATTTTTGCGATCCCATCTGAATTACTAATTTTAAAAATTTTAATTTATAGCTAACGTAAAATTTTAGTGATTCCATGCCATAGCTGTATATTAGAAAGACATATTTCTATTAAATGAGAAAATAAAAAAGTAATTTCTCTCTTTTTTTTCAGTTTTTCTTCTAATTTGATATTCTTTTCTTGTTTTAAAAATAGGAGGTTCACAATTGTTTTAGATATATGAAGAAAATTTGCTTCTAAATCGGGTGCAAATGTACCGATTTTGAAAAAAAAATAATGTTATAGAAAACATATTCTTTACCTCAGCTGTGTAAAAAAAATTACGTAAAGTTATTCTATAAAATTGGTGGCAACACGCTGCCTTCAATTGTATGGAGTAATTTAACTTATATAATGGTGTAATTTAAACTTATATAACAGGTGTAATATTACACAATAAAATGGTAACAGCAAGGCTGTCACCCATTTTATGGAGTAACGTTGCATAAATTTTTACAGTGACCCCGTGCAAATGTTTTCAGATGTAATAGTTTGTTTGTGATATCTATGTATCTATTCTTTGTTCAGCATATTGCTTTATACTTTACTTGATCCCGTGCAAATGTTTTTGGATGTAATGTAGTAATCCCTGAACCTTCGCGAGTTTTGATTATTTGCGAAATAAAAAATGAAGAGCATTTTAACATTCGCGAATACGTAACTTGGTTATTCGCGATTTTTTTTATAAAGAAGGATTTTTACAAAAGAAACTCACTTTATTTTATCAATTCCATGAACTGGTCACCTGCACTGTATAGCCTGAGTTGCGAGAACTTCAACCATTGTGTTAATAAGGCAAAATATAGATCAGTAAATCCGAGAAACACGGAAATTTTCTAAAATTCCAAATTTCTATTGCATGTGAAAAATTTTCTGCTTAAATTGTCGGGAAAATTTTAAAACTTCAACAATAAAACTTATTTTGTTAAGAAAGCAATATAATGCGATCCTTCACTGGTGATGAGTTTTAAATGTAAAAGAGAAATCGAGGCCGCAACTTTTCCGTACATGGAAAATTCATAAACAGAAAATCTGTTCTGCCAAACAATCGCATACTGCTAATTTTTTTCAGCCATCAACTAGCAAATAAATTTTGTCCAATATGTTTACACTTATTCAAATTTATTTATAGCACAAACTTATACTTAATAAATATACTTTTACGATTCAATTGCTATTTTTCCATTAAAAAAAAATATTAAAACCTAATCCCCTTTTATGCACAAGAAGATAGTCTCAACGAGGGTTCTCGCTGCTGCTCACCATTGCGCCAAATCGGGACAAAATGCTTCATTTCGCGAGAAATGAATAATCAGTCTCGCCAAACTGCGAGTGCTCAGTTTTTGCTCTTTTTGTGTGTTTATGTGTGTGTGTGTTTACCGATATTGTTGAGATTATTATCCGCGTTGCTGAACGATTGATGTCGTTTTAAATGTACAATCGCACGGTGCTATATTTGTAGAGAAGCTGACTCAACACCAATTTAGTTTAGCAACAGCCAAAGACACAGGAAGGATTATACGATAGGTATTTCTTAATTTCCCTGTTGTCAGTTAATCACTATCTATGCCTGTATGACCCGGCGTCGCGTCGCATCGGTAAAAACACAAACAAAATTACTTGCTTCAAGCGTCAAATAGAGAAATGTTTTTCTGGAATGCGGTGTCTTAAATTAGCCATTTACCTTGCTATTTGTTAGCGATATACAAAGTACAATTGACCTGTGAATTTCTTCTATCGATTAGAGTCAAAATCTCATAGCAATTTTTAGTGTATATTCTCAAATCAAAGATAACTGGTAAATCAAAGATAGCTGTTTTGACTGCTAAAAGAATGTCTGAACCATTTACACATTTAGGAGACATTTAGAATTAATAGGTTCTGTAGCGGGTAGTCGAATTTCTATTTTATAAGCAATTACAAAAAAAAAATAATAATAAATGTTATTTTAGAACATATTGAAAAAAAGGGATACATTAAGGAATTCAAGATAGATTTTTCAGTGTTTCAAACCCCGAATCTATTTTGCTAACACTTTTATTCATTTGGCTACTATTTTTAGCTCACAGGCTATCAAAGCCTGAGAGCTAATGTGCCCGCCCGTTCTGTATGTATGTATGTATGTATGTATGTATGTATGTATGTATGTATGTATTTATGTACGTACGTACGTATGTACGTAACGCGATAACTCTTGATAGAAACATCCGATTTGCTTCAAAATTTTTTCCTAGGTTCATTGTGATAAGGCGCTTCCCTGATTAGTTTTGGGAGTTCATTGGTTAAGGATAAAGGGGGAAAAACGGGGTTAGTCCACCCCCCCTTAATTCAGAAAAATGGGTTTTTCATGCAAAATCATTCGATTTGCTCCGAATTAGGTATACCGGTTTATTATGTTAAGGAACATCCCTGATTAGTTTTGGGGGTTCATTGGTTAAGGATAAAGGGGGGAAAACGGGGTTAGTCCACCCCCCACCCCACCCCTTAATTCAGAAAAATGGGTTTTTCATGCAGAATCATTCGATTTGCTCCGAATTTGGTATACCGGTTTATTATGTTAAGGAACATCCCTGATCAGTTTTGGGGGTTCATTGGTTAAGGATAAAGGGGGAAAAACGGGGTTAGTCCACCCCCCCCCCCCTTAATTCAGAAAAATGTGTTTTTCATGCAGAATCATTCGATTTGCTCCGAATTTGGTATACCGGTTTATTATGTTAAGGAACATCCCTGATTAGTTTTGGGGATTCATTGGTTAAGGATAAAGGGGGAAAAGGGGGGTTAGTCCCCCCCCCTTAATTCAGAAAAATGGGTTTTTCATGCAGATTCATTTAATTTGCTCCGAATTTGGTATACCGGTTTATTATGTTAAGGAACATCCCTGATTAGTTTTGGGAGTTCATTGGTTAAGGATAAAGGGGGAAAACGGGGTTAGTCCACCCCCCCCCCCCTTAATTCAGAAAAATGGGTTTTTCATGCAGAATCATTCGATGTGCTCCGAATTTGGTATACCGGTTTATTATGTTAAGGAACATCCCTGATTAGTTTTGGGGGTTCATTGGTTAAGGATAAAGGGGGAAAAGGGGGGTTCGTCCCCCCCTCCTTAATTCAGAAAAATGGGTTTTTCATGCAGAATCATTTAACTTGCTCCAAATTTGGTATACCGGTTTATTATGTTAAGGAACATCCCTGATTAGTTTTGGGAGTTCATTGGTTAAGGATAAAGGGGGAAAAACGGGGTTAGTCCAACCCACCTTAATTCAGAAAAATGGGTTTTTCATGCAGAATCATTCGATTTGCTCCGAATTTGGTATACCGGTTTATTATGTTAAGGAACAACCCTGATTAGTTTTGGGGGTTCATTGGTTAAGGATAAAGGGGGGGGAAACGGGGTTAGTCCACCCCACCTTAATTCAGAAAAAGGGGTTTTTCATGCAGAATCATTCGATTTGCTCCGAATTTGGTATACCTGTTTATTATGTTAAGGAACATCCCTGATTAGTTTTGGGGGTTCATTGGTTAAGGATAAAGGGGGGAAAAGGGGGGTTAGTCCCCCCCCCCTTAATTCAGAAAAATGGGTTTTTCTTGCAGAATCATTCGATTTGCTCCGAATTAGGTATACCGGTTTATTATGTTAAGGAACATCCCTGATTAGTTTTGGGAGTTCATTGGTTAAGGATAAAGGGGGAAAAACGGGGTTAGTCCAACCCATTAATTTAGAAAAATGGGTTTTACATGCAGAATCATTCGATTTGCTCCGAATTTGGTATACAGGTTTATTATGTTAAGGAACATCCCTGATTAGTTTTGGGGGTACATTGGTTAAGGATAAAGGGGGAAAAGGGGGTTAGTCCCCCCTTAATTCAGAAAAATGGGTTTTTCATGCAGAATCATTTAATTTGCTCCGAATTTGGTATACCGGTTTATTATGTTAAGGAACATCCCTGATTAGTTTTGGGAGTTCATTGGTTAAGGATAAAGGGGGGGAAACGGGGTTAGTCCACCCCCCCCCTTAATTCAGAAAAATGGGTTTTTCATGCAGAATCATTCGATTTGCTCCGAATTTGGTATACCGGTTTATTATGTTAAGGAACATCCCTGATTAGTTTTGCGGTTCATTGGTTAAGGATAAAGGGGGAAAAGGGGGGTTAGTCCCCCCCTTAATTCAGAAAAATGTGTTTTTCATGCAGAATCATTTAATTTGCTCCGAATTTGGTATACCTGTTTATTATGTTAAGGAACATCCCTGATTAGTTTTGGGGGTTCATTGGTTAAGGATAAAGGGGGAAAAGGGGGGTTAGTCCCCCCGCCTTAATTGAGAAAAATGGGTTTTTCTTGCAGAATCATTCGATTTGCTCCGAATTAGGTATACCGGTTTATTATGTTGAGGAACATCCCTGATTAGTTTTGGGGGTTCATTGGTTAAGGATAAAGGGGGAAAAACGGGGTTAGTCCAACCCACCTTAATTCAGAAAAATGGGTTTTTCATGCAGAATCATTCGATTTGCTCCGAATTTGGTATACCGGTTTATTATGTTAAGGAACAACCCTGATTAGTTTTGGGGGTTCATTGGTTAAGGATAAAGGGGGGGGAAACGGGGTTAGTCCACCCCACCTTAATTCAGAAAAAGGGGTTTTTCATGCAGAATCATTCGATTTGCTCCGAATTTGGTATACCTGTTTATTATGTTAAGGAACATCCCTGATTAGTTTTGGGGGTTCATTGGTTAAGGATAAAGGGGGGAAAAGGGGGGTTAGTCCCCCCCCCCTTAATTCAGAAAAATGGGTTTTTCTTGCAGAATCATTCGATTTGCTCCGAATTAGGTATACCGGTTTATTATGTTAAGGAACATCCCTGATTAGTTTTGGGAGTTCATTGGTTAAGGATAAAGGGGGAAAAACGGGGTTAGTCCAACCCATTAATTTAGAAAAATGGGTTTTACATGCAGAATCATTCGATTTGCTCCGAATTTGGTATACAGGTTTATTATGTTAAGGAACATCCCTGATTAGTTTTGGGGGTACATTGGTTAAGGATAAAGGGGGAAAAGGGGGTTAGTCCCCCCTTAATTCAGAAAAATGGGTTTTTCATGCAGAATCATTTAATTTGCTCCGAATTTGGTATACCGGTTTATTATGTTAAGGAACATCCCTGATTAGTTTTGGGAGTTCATTGGTTAAGGATAAAGGGGGGGAAACGGGGTTAGTCCACCCCCCCCCCTTAATTCAGAAAAATGGGTTTTTCATGCAGAATCATTCGATTTGCTCCGAATTTGGTATACCGGTTTATTATGTTAAGGAACATCCCTGATTAGTTTTGCGGTTCATTGGTTAAGGATAAAGGGGGAAAAGGGGGGTTAGTCCCCCCCTTAATTCAGAAAAATGTGTTTTTCATGCAGAATCATTTAATTTGCTCCGAATTTGGTATACCTGTTTATTATGTTAAGGAACATCCCTGATTAGTTTTGGGGGTTCATTGGTTAAGGATAAAGGGGGAAAAGGGGGGTTAGTCCCCCCGCCTTAATTGAGAAAAATGGGTTTTTCTTGCAGAATCATTCGATTTGCTCCGAATTAGGTATACCGGTTTATTATGTTGAGGAACATCCCTGATTAGTTTTGGGGGTTCATTGGTTAAGCATAAAGGGGGGAAAACGGGGTTAGTCCACCCCCCCCCCCTTAATTCAGAAAAATGGGTATTTCATGCAGAATCATTCGATTTGCTCCGAATTTGGTATACCGGTTTATTATGTTAAGGAACATCCCTGATTAGTTTTGGGGGTTCATTGGTTAAGGATAAAGGGGGGAAAGGGGGGTTAGTCCCCCCCTTAATTCAGAAAAATGGGTTTTTCATGCAGAATCATTTAATTTGCTCCGAATTTGGTATACCGGTTTATTATGTTAAGGAACATCCCTTATTAGTTTTGGAGGTTCATTAGTTAAGAATAAAGGGGGGAAAGGGGGCTAGTGCACCCCTTTTAATCCAGATAAATGGGTATTTCATGCAGAATGATTCGAATTGCTCCGAATTTGGTATACCGGTTTATTATGTTAAGGAACTTCCCTGATTAATTTTGTGGGTTCATTGGTTAAGAATAAAGGGGGAAAAGGGGGGCTAGTCCACCTCCTTAATTCAGATAATTGGGTTTTTCATGCAGAATGATTCGATTTGCTCTGAAGTTGGTATACCGGTTTATTATGTTAAGGAACAACCCTGATTAGTTTTGGGGGTTTATTGGTTAAAGATAAAGGGGGAAGGGGGGCTAGGCCACCCCCCTTAATTTATATAAACGGGTTTTTCATGCAGAATTATTCGCTTTGCTCCAAATTTGGTATACCGGTTTATTATGTTAAGGAGCTTCCCTGATTCGTTTTGGCGATTCATTGGTTAAAGATAAAGGGGGCTAGTCCACCCCCTTAATTTAGATAAATGTTCTTTTTGCAGGATTATTCGATTTGCTCCAAATTTGGTATACCGGTTTATTATGATAAGGGGCTTCCCTGATTAGATTTGGAGGTTCACTGGTTAAGTATAAAGGGGGAAACGGGGGCTAATTCCCCTTCACTTAGTTTTTTGAGGGGCATTATTCTTTAAAATAAGTGTATAATATACAATTAGTGTGAATAGCCTGTGAGCTCAATGCCATCAGTTTAGCTGGGCACTTTTCTTTTTTATTTATTTGTTATTCGTCAAATCGCTAATGTTGGTCAAAAGCCAGCGAGAACCCTGGCTCTCAACATTCGCGATTTTGACATTCGCGGATGTTTCCTCTAATAAATGATTCCTCTAATATGTTCATCATATCTATATAACTATTCTTTGTTCAGCATTTGTTCAGTTCATTCTTTGTTTATTCTTTTTTTCGCAAATATTTTTATTCTATTGAAGTAGATAAATTACAGTCTTGATTTTTGTAAATAGTCACTGTAAACCTCATATCTAAGATATATAGTTAAGAGATATCGAAGTACTGTCACTTTACTCATTGCGGCATGAACTTTCTGATTTTAATAACTTATGCCTTCAACTTTCTTCTAAAGACTGTAAAGGAAGCATCATGTTCATACGAAAGATTTTTATTCTACAACTCAAGAATTGCCGGCGTATGAATACTTTGGAACTGCATTTAAACAAAAAAGCAAACAAACAACAAAACTTGATGCCATCGCATCTGAAAATTTAATTTTTAAACATTAGATATTTGAAGTACGCAAATAGTTTTTAACGATGAGTTTAAATTTCGCGTTTTAATAATATTACTGTAGAATTAAAGGTTTTATAATCTTACGTACTTCACAAAATAGACGAAAAATAAAATTATAAATTTTCTAGTCGCTAGGACTCGACAGTCAAAATAATCTTAAATTTTGCAGTCGCTTATATCTGTTTAAGCATCAATAGTGTTTCTTTTTTTTATGTCATCCATCATATTCGCAAATAAACTTATATATGTTATCTAGGTGCAGATACGTTAAAGTGATTCAAATAAAAAATTCTGCATTTTTTGCTCAAGTAATTTGACAGTTTCATAGAAAATTACTTCATTAAAAAACGATAAATTTGAAATAAAAGTTTTTCTTTAAAAAACATCTTAAAAAATTAATTGTGTTTAATATATGTTTAAAAAGTTTTTATATTTCTAACTCAAACTATATTTTTTAACGCCTTAAAAATTTCATTTTATACACATCAGGTATCACTAAATATATAAATTATAAACTGGGGTCGAAATAATTGCACGCCTATCTATTTATTCCTATTGTAGGTTTATCTCATTTAACATACTTCACATTTCGTAATAAAAGGAATTTTCTATGATTGTTTAAATGAAAAATATTATACAAAACCATAATACAGATTTGAAAAATCACTTATTCACTATGCCGTCTTCAATAACAATTTTAATTAAATTATACGAAACCTTCATAATATTTTGAATATATGCATCAGCTTTAAGTGTTACTTTAATTCATTCATTTTACTATCTGTATGATACTCTGCGGTCTCATTTGAAATGAGCAACAACATTTCATTCTTAACCGCCATTCATACTAGTGCTCCCGATGCGATGAATATTTCAGTCACACGTTTAACTGATATGCGTATGTACGTATAATACGTCAGTGTAAAATATGTATACCTTAAAGGATATGTTTAAGTAATATATGGATACGTATAAGCGTATATAGATTAAACTATCTGGATGATACTCTGCGATCTGATTTGAAATGAGTAACAACCTTTCATTCTTAACCGCCATTCATACTAGTGCTCCCGATGCGATGAATATTTCAGTCACACGTTTAACTGATATGCGTATGTACGTATAATACGTCAGTGTAAAATATGTATACCTTAAAGGATATGTTTAAGTAATATATGGATACGTATAAGCGTATATAGATTAAACTACCGGGATGATACTCTGCGATCTGATTTGAAATGAGTAACAACCTTTCATTCTTAACCGCCATTCATACTAGTGCTCCCGATGCGATGAATATTTCAGTCACACGTTTAACTGATATGCGTATGTACGTATAATACGTCAGTGTAAAATATGTATACCTTAAAGGATATTTTTAAGTAATATATGGATACGTATAAGCGTATATAGATTAAATTATCTGGATAATACTCTGCGGTCTGATTTGAAATGAGTAACAACATTTCATTCTTAACCGCCATTCATACTAGTACTCCCGATGCGATGAATATTTCAGTCACACGTTTAACTGATATGCGTATGTACGTATAATACGTCAGTGTAAAATATGTATACCTTAAAGGATATGTTTAAGTAATATATGGATACGTATAAGCGTATATAGATTAAACTATCTGGATGATACTCTGCGGTCTGATTTGAAATGAGTAACAACATTTCATTCTTAACCGCCATTCATACTAGTACTCCCGATGCGATGAATATTTCAGTCACACGTTTAACTGATATGCGTATGTACGTATAATACGTCAGTGTAAAATATGTATACCTTAAAGGATATGTTTAAGTAATATATGGATACGTATAAGCGTATATAGATTAAACTATCTGGATGATACTCTGCGGTCTGATTTGAAATGAGTAACAACCTTTCATTCTTAACTGCCATTCATACTAGTGCTCCGATGCGATACATATTTTAATCACACGTTTAACCGAAATGTGTATGTACGTATAATACGTCGTAATAAAATATGTATACCTTAAAAGATACGTTTAGTCATATACGGATACGTATAAGCGTATTTAGATTAAACGTATAATTGAAGTATATATACATTTCAAGTGTAGGTATTTACTTTTAATAACAATGGACCTCATCAACCACACATCACTGAACAGAGAAGAAGCTGGAAATCGGTGACATTACCGTAGCAGTCTGCATAATATGTTTAGTACATAGCATATTGTTATTTTTCCGTATAAATATACAATGTTATATAAACTTGCTGGAACAGTTTAATTTTTTTAAATATTTCCTAAATATGCCATTATGGTTGTTATATCCCATTATGACTGCAGGACTCTAGCAGGTGTTTTTCAATGTCTCTGATTCACACACCAGCAGTTAAAAAGTATCTTTTTCCGCGCTATGAACGAAAACGGTTTAACTGTTAATACGTTTAACCACCTGGATAAGTTCCGCATAAAATCGTTACCGCATATATTATTTCGTATAATACGTATCATATTTGGCCTTGGCCGTATCATATGCATCCAAAACCTGTACCCCGTATAATACTTAATATACGCATACTCCTATAAACGTTTATTAGCGAGCACTAATTCATACCAGTTGAATGTTGAATATTGGCGTGAACTGCTAACTATGCGAAATTATCCGTTCATTTTAAGCGTAATAGAAGCGGCAATAATTTCTCTCGAATGTATACCATTGCTCTCTGTAAGCACTACATACCTCTGAAAACATAATATTTTTAAGTGTGTATTTATACATTTAAATATAAATTGCTATTGTAACTTCATCTGATTTAAATACATTTTCAAAACAATACAAATTCACTATCGTTAGAGATATTGGAAAAATAATTAAAAACCACAATACAGCGATGAACAACCTTGAATTATTCCCAGGGCTGCTACAGGCGGCTATTTTTTAATTCTAACTGTCACGACTTTCTGAAAACATAAATCCTTAACACACACTTTGACAACATTTGGAAGAGAAATATACTTCAAAAGAAAACTGGTGCGAACAGAATAAAAAAAATAGTAGCCTGTGGCAGCCCTGTATTCCTAGTTTGGACATTGCATCATCAATGTAAATATTTTATTTAAATTATTTAAAACCTTTACTGCGCTTTGCTTATTATGCATAAGATTTAATGTCAGGCAAATTTCAATCCATACATTTTAATATTTCGATGCTACCCGTTAGCCAAATAAATCAGGTGACTAATTTTAATATTCAACTGTCATTCGTACCAATGAAATGTTAAATAAAGATATGAATTGAAATTTATGTCAAATTATGCACATCTCTTGGGAGTAATGGAGGAGAGAAAAATTTCTCTCCTTATATTCCATGTTGCATTGTAACATAAAACGACAGAAAATAAGAGGGGTATCATAAAATTATATCAAAGGACAATGATTTTGATCACAATGACTTCAGGAATCTTATTTGTAAAAGCTTTTCAGGAATCTTAATGTTTGCATAGGGTTTAATTGTATATCTCAGAAACTATTGGCATGTAAATACAAATGAATTGCATTTAGGCCTAATTCGATGTCAGGTGACTAACTTTTATTCACGGCGACCATTCATACCAGTGGAATATTAATAACGATATGAATTTATATCTATGCTACGTTATGCGCATCTCTTGATAGTAATGGAGGCGAGAAAATTTTCTCAACTTATATTCCATGGTGCATTGTAACATAGAAGTATAGAACATAACAGGAATATTATAAAATTATATCAAAGGACCATGATTGTGATTACAATGACTTCAGGAATGTTATTTGTAAAAGCAGTTCCGGAATCTTAATGTTTGCATAGGGATTGTATATCTCGCAAACTATTGATATGGAAATACAAATGAACTGTATTTCGGCCTAATTCGAAGTCAGGAGACTAACTTTTATTCACGGCCGCCATTCATACCAGTGGAGTATTAATAATGATATGAATTTAACGTAAAGCGAGGAGAGTTCGGGCGGTAGGAGAGATTGCGCACAAAGAGATTCGACAGGAAGGAGTAGAGTGCGCGCCCAGCGACTCCAGGTAGTTGTACAGCAGCATTAGTGCAGTGTCTACATGAATGTGCATATTTATTGTTCCAAGCGTCTTGGATAAAGCAGTGCTATTTTTTTTTCCAAAGTAAGTGCTTGAACTTTCATAACTGCTCGTCATAATTTTTATAGAACGTCAATGATAGAAAATATTTTGAACTTAAACAAGTTCTTATAAACCACTAACCTGGATTAAGTATGCGAATACCAAAAATTAATTTTAGAAGTGGCCATATTTAAATAAAAGGCCGCGCAATCTCTCCTACCAAAATAGGAGAGTTTGCGCATCTGCTACTTAGGAGAGATGGCGCATTTCCCCATAAGTTTAAGTGCTAGGAGAGATTACATAGCTTATTGATAAATTTGTATGAATTGCAAATTACGTGTAAAACATATGAATGAATCAATTTTAAAATAATTTCGGAAGAACACATAATTATCAAAACTAAATTTGGCGACAAATTAATTTGCAAAAAATACTTATGCAGATACAAATTTCATTAATAAATTAATAATATAGTTGTTATTAAATAAATTTTATGTAATTATTCTTGTTAATAAATTAATAATATACTTGTTAATAATTTAATTAAATATTTATATATATATATTTTTAATTTATGAGCAATTAATTTGCTAATACACTAATTTTGTTAACTAAAATAAAATTTCGAATACAATGTTTTGGAAAACCTTTCACCCATTCCAAGTAGTGTAATGCCATCGAAATCAAAAGGAAACAGAGTGCAACCAATGTTACTAATCCACAAAATATACATGAAAAAAGAAATAAGAAGGATGCCGTTACAAATTAAACAGCTGAAGATAAGGTGCTTCCACAAAAAGTGGGATAAAAAAACTCAAGGAAAAAAACGAAGGTCAGTGAGGATGAGTGCACTGAATGTCTGGAACTGTACCAGGAGACAACTTCGTCAACTGACTGGATTCAATGTATTGCTTGTTGCAGATAGTTGCACGAAAGATGCACGATTTACAACAATAAGTGCATCGATTGTGGACGACGACAATTTCGGTTAGCAAACAAAATACGATGAAACTGTGGAAATGGAAAGTAATTTTTAAGTTAAACATGTTATCAGCTAGATTAATATTATTCTGTAATCTTATTAGGGCTTGCTTTTTCTGATATTTTAATCTTCTTAAATTAAAAATTTTAACTACTGTTAAAATTCTTTCTTTTATTTATTATTTAAACATTTGGTTGAAATATTCACTCCTAATACAATAATATTTACTCACAAAAAGCTTTCAACAATGTCGATTAAGTGTAATTATTATTGTTAACAATTTAATTGTAGTTATTATTAATAACAATCTCTTCTACCTATGTGCACAATCTCTCCTACCCATGTGCGCGTTCTCTCCTACCCTGTAAGGAAAGATTGGGCGAAATAGTTTTCTTGGTTTTGTTACTCCTGTTCTATTAAATTACAGTATAACAACAAAATAATAATGGAAATGCATTAAAAACAAATGATGTCAAAATTATTCATTCTTTGTTTAGCAAAATATTAATATTTACATTTATTATTATTATTATTTCGAAATGCGCGCAGACTCTCCTCGTTTTACATTATATTTATGCCAGATTATGTACATCTCTAGAGAGTTTTGGAGGCGAGAAAAAATTCTCTCCTTATATTCCATGGTGTATTGTAACGTAGAAGTATAGAACATAACAGAAGTATCATAAAATTACATCAAAGGACTACGATTTTAATCAGAATAGTAACTTCAGGAAAATTGTTTATAAAAGCATTTCAGGAATCTCAATGTTTGCATACGGAAACGTTTAATTGTATAGCTTGGGAACTATTGAAATTTAAATACAAATGAATTGCATTTCAGAAAAGGATTAAAGAGATAAGAGAATATGATGCGATCCCACATGAATATCGATGCTCAGAAATTTATAAAGTACCCACATATTTAGCAAAATTTTCAAATAGTAATCTTTCATTTATTTAATAACAGACATTTCCTAATCAAATAAATTTAAAATTTCTAAATTTCTATACGAATAAGCTTGTCGATTTTTGAATAAAAAACTTGCAAATCGGCAATACTGGTCAGCACATCCTCCGATTTTTTTTTTACAATAGTAGTGGTACACTTTAATGTAATTAATTTTTAGTGAAGGAAAAAAATAGAAAATCTAAGTAAAGCTTAATTATCGCGCATCTCTTGGGAGTAATGAACACGGGAAAAATATCACCCCATATATTTCATTAAACATTTTAACCCTTTATCTACTAACTGTACTTATAAGTACCACTAAAATAACTTGTTATGAAATTCATTTAATACATCGATTAGTTGTAATACAGTTTAGAATGAGTTATAGATAAATTACCTTATCTTGTTCCAAAAGCACATTATTCGTTACATAAAACAAAAATATTTTTAAAAGGATGATTTCTTTTGCTTTTTCATCTTTTCAGCTTTCTTGGCGTAGGGGGGCGGGGGATTTTTTATTTGGAACTATTCCAATATTTCTATTCTAATAACATTATATTTGCACATTTCCTAATTCTACAAAATACTAAGAAAAATATT
Source organism: Maratus speciosus (assembly GCA_963932465.1). Taxonomy (NCBI): domain Eukaryota; kingdom Metazoa; phylum Arthropoda; class Arachnida; order Araneae; family Salticidae; genus Maratus; species Maratus speciosus. The sequence continues at coordinate 386,683,902 of OZ010786.1, forward strand.
TAAAATAAAAGATTTGAATGAGGTTATAAATATTGCACAAAATCCCTATAAATTCAAATTGAATTAATATTTCTAAATTCTTCAGTCCTTCAGGGCTCCCAAATGGTTCGCCAACTGAATACCAATAAATTTTAACAGAAAATTGTATGGTAGGTTTGCGCTAGAATTAACTTTCAAAGGTGATTCTGGGGCGGTTTGTAAGAAAAATCTAAAAAGAAAATTTTCCTAAAGTAATATTGTTATTCAGTTGGCGGACCATTTGGGAGCCCTGGTCCTTTTAAAATCCTTCTAAATTTTATTAAGTGATTATGTAAATCTTCTAATGTAGTTTACAAAATTCACGAAAAATGCTTTAGAAGATAAAATTTTCATGAATTCATAACTCAGTGCATAAAGGGTTAATATAATAGGATAGAAAATAACGAGGGTATCATGAAATTTTATCAAAAGATTATGATTTTAATCAGAATGACTTCATGAAAGTTTTTTGTAAAAGCAGTTCAGGAATCTTAATGTTTACATGTGGAAACATTTACTTGTATACCTCGGGAACTACTGACATTTAAATTAAAATGAATTGTATTTCAGAAAAGGATTAGTCAGATAAGCAATATAATGCGATCACATATGAAAATCTAATGTTCAGAAATCTATATATATAAAAGTAAGTCTGAATTTTGTATTAATCAACGCGCAGCTCAAACTACTGAACCTAAAATCTTGAAAATTGGTGTAAAAATAGATCTTATGGCATTGAGTGCCGCTAAGAAAGGATTTTTCAAAATTCCACCCCTAAGGGGGGTAAAATAGAGAACGAACTTTTAAAAAATTCCTTAAAAATCTGATTTTATAGTTATTTTTCAACTGATAACATATTTTGGTGTATTTTTGTATGCTGAATCGAATGGTACTAACAAAAATTCTTTTAAGCTCAATAGTTTGCGAGATATATAATGTTTTTCAAATTTGGCGATGTCTTTGGCGCCAAAACCTCAAATTTTCAAATGATAATTTCTAAAAATACATCCGTTACTATAGCAACGGAAATTTTTAAATACATATTTTTGTTGATTAGTTATTTTGGTTAAAGAATTAAACGGCTATACTAACTAGAAAAAAAAAGATTCTAATGCATCGAAAAAAAAAATTAAAAAAATTTTTTGGACTGATTTTATTTAAAAAAAGCTTAAATAAAAAATTAACATTACAAAAGAATTATATTTAATTTAAATATGAAAGCAATGTTTTTAAGGCTTAAAAATTAAATTTTTGGAATTGAAATAATATTTGGCTGTTTATCATTAATTTTTCAATGAGAAGAAAATATAAGTAGTTATGTGCTAGCCATGCGCAATTTTCGCCAATAGCAGTATTTATATTTCGCGTGTGTAAATTGCAAAAAACTTTTTGATGTTGAAATAAGAATTTTTGGTTTAGGGTAAATTTTCTTCTTATATTTTCTTTTGCATACTTTTAAATGAAATTAGTTAAAGATATTATTTTAAGTCATTTTAAATGGAATTAGTTAAAGATATATATTTTAAATTTGAGTATTTTAAATGAAATGAGTAAAAGGCATGTGTTAGATTTTTTTTCATGGTTATAATAAAGTGTGACAAAATGTACACCCGCAAACAATTTTTTTTCCGCACGTACTGTTAATTTCCATTGCTATAGTAACGTATATATTTTAAGAAATTAATAATTGTATGTAATGTACTTGAAAAGATGTATTTTGGCGTCTAATTAAAAAATAAGCAATATTTCATTAAATATAAAAATCAGAAGAATTTACTTGGTTTCTTTGCTCTGGCAAATTAGCAGATCACGTAAGCAATTTCTGAAATGTCACATCTGTACGCACACGTTATAAAAGTACTTTAAGTTTTTTTAAACTTCTGTTTGAGTGTAAATAAAGGTGCTAATATATTGTTCCAGCAATATTTTTGGTGATCGTTCCATTGTATCGCAAAAGATTATGTTATTATACAGTAGATGTGGTTTTTCTAATAGTAACTTATCGTTGCTTAACATTGCATTTTATTAATTTCAAAGAAGTAAACTATTATAATGGAACTCTAAAGTAAAGGAAGGCATGAAATTTGGCCTTTTTTTTTTTTTTTTGGCTCCAAAGTGGGGGGTCGACTTATACACCAGTCTAAGAAAATTTCCAAAATTAATATTCTAAAATAAAGAAGATGGTAAATATAAAAAAAAAACACGAAACACACTTACAAATTTCTAAACATGCTTTAATACTGGATTGAAAAAAAATCCCTGCCGGCTCGGGCCTACAGGCGGAGGTAGATTTCGAAGTTAAATACTAAATTCACCAACAAAAATTAAAACACTATTAGATATAAACCCAGTTCCTTCGCTAAGAATGAGCTCTAGGGAGCTAAACATTTTGAGAAAATTCTAATATACACGAATACACACACGCATGTATATGGAATAGGTTTAAAAATGGCTAAAGCAAATTCAGAGAACCTCAAAGTGTTAAAATATGTTAATATTTCCATAGTCGGGTTTTTATCATGTTTTAATACGTTTCTTCAAACTCACATGGCGTTACATATTCGCCTGCTGAGGTCCATTATATTTCTAATATGACGCAATATTTTGTTTTTATTTTAATTCGTCAAACTATTTATTTCATTTTGAGTTTTCATGCTGAAATCTTGCTCTTGAAAACTTATGACGTAATATTCAATTTGTTTTCAATTCGTCAAACTGTTTATTTAATTCAATTTTTCACGTGAAATTCTTGCAATAGAGGAGCAATTGTTGTGGTGAAAATTTTATTGATTTTTTTTTTTAATTGTTGGCAATCGCTATAACGAAAAATATTTATTTTTTCCTGCCATTGTTGCGTAAGAGCTGGTTTTATCAGAATCATGTTAAGACGGTATTCAAAATTTTGAACCCTTCCCATTTCCATTCCCTTGGGCCGATTTTGCCCATTTTCAATCCCCGCCGAGATATTAGCCATATCAAAGTTGTTGGCGAGTTTGAAGACGATCCGTGCATCATTGCAACTTTTATCGTGCGGACAAAATTTAGTACATACATACATACATATATATATATATAAACTTTTTAGGTGGGGGTGGTTTTGGGTTCCTGGGGTCCTATAATGAAAAGTTATGAAGGAATTTTTCATAAGTCGCACCATGGTAAAGACTGCAATAGGTAGTATTTCTTACGAAATCTACCTAAAAGTCACCGATCATAACCATTTATCTAAATCATTATCAGAACTTTCAAGCAACTTTTTAAAATCACATTCTTTCACTGGTATATCAGGATGGATATCGTCAGCGTCTAAATCATCATCGTCGTCATCTTCAAAAATGGCATCATGCTTAGTTCCATCCATCGCATTTTTCATGATACATTTTTGGAAAGATCGGCCGATCAATTCCTGCGGTAATCCAATCCATTCTTTGTCAGTGAGTGTGAAAGGGAGCAATTGAGTTATTCGACTACTTTGCAAAATTGGTTACATTAAATTTAAAGCCCACATTGTAAGCCGTAGGCTTTTATACAACCATCTTTTCTTTAGCCAAAGTAACTATTAGCAGTCACGTGAGGTTGAGAAATATTTTCCTATTTACAGAAATACGAAGTTTGGTTTTTATGAACGAGAAATTATCATAACAGGAAGAGCGGAACCGAATTAAACAGTTATAGCAGCGAGCCAAGACAAAATGGGAGATATCAATAATTTTGAAGAGTGCATTTTTTTCTGTTAGCTATGCCCACAAAAGTATTAACATTCGGTCGCTGAATTTTTCACCGGCTTATATATGGGCTTTTGATTTTGGACGATTTTTCACTGAGAAGTCGTATACTCGGTTTATACACTGAAATATACGGTAATATCATCGAATTAGATCATTTCAACACGCATTATGAAAGAATACAGAGGTCTTGAACTTTTCTATTAACTCAACATGAGTGGGAATATCAGATCATAAATATTAGACTTTCACTCTGAAGATGAAATAGCTTTAAGGGTATCAGGACCCTTAAAGATTTAAATGTTTCGAAACTTTTAGTTTTTTGGATGATAAACGCCTATGTTTTCTGAATATTTTGATAAAATTGTTTCCTTGAAATTCCGAATAGAACAAACGTTATGGCTTTTAGAATTATCATAATCTGAATCTCAATATCTGAAGCGGCGTTTCCGAAAATTTGAAGCCAAGCCATTTGTCTCCAAATGACGTTTTTGGGCATAAAGCGTAGAATATCTCAAAAACTTTTGAATATTTTTTCATGAAATTTTCAAAACATATGTTTCATGTTAGTCTGTATAAACTGAACCTACAATTTCCTTTCTATTGTTCAAAAAAATATTTTTTTACTTGATTATACAATTGAAAATTTCTAAGTTTTGCATCCCCTAAATACAACTTTGTATTAAAAATATCAAAATGCTTTAAATAAAAATGTATTTATGTTTAGGGTAAGTACTGCAACCTGAAGTATAAGAAGACAACAAAATTTTCATTCTAGTTCCAAAATTTAATTTGTAGTCCTGCGCGTAATCTGTTATGCCGATTTTCTGCGCGTTAAATGTCTGACAGTTTGGAGCCCCTTGTAAATGGTAATTCTGCATCTTACAATTTTTTAATACGCGAAACGAAAGATCATTCTTATATCTTTCCTCCCAATTAAAATTGTGTCTTAAAATCGAATACATTTTAAGAAATTAAATGTTGAAAATGTTTTTTTTTTCATTTTTCATAATTTTAAGAGTCCTGAGACCCTTAATGTGTAATTATGTGTTTTCCCATTACGAAGGAACTGTTATTGACTTATGGACCTTTTTATGTATTTTTTAGGGTTCCTTACTTAAAAAGTAAAAACGGAATCTTTATAAGATCACTCCTGTGTCCGTCTGTCCGTCTGTCCTTTTACTCGTAAACTATGGAACGTGGAAAGTTCAAATTGGGGGGAAGTAATGAAAACTACTCACCCACATATTTACAGATTAATAAATATTCATAAATACATTTACGAAAAATGTAGAGGGGCTAATTAAGTTACATGAAAAGAAAACTTGCCTTGTATGTCATGTGGCGTATCTTGTGAATGCTTTTGTAACGCTGAACTTAAAAATATATTTCATTTAATTTTAAGTATTATATTTTGAAAGATATGGTCGAAAATATAATGCAAAAATAAGTCCCCTCCCCCCGTATAATTCCGAATCTACTGAAACTACAATTACGAAAAAATTAGAGGGAGTATATGTTAATTGAAATCTTGCAGAAAAATTATGGCGATTGCCCTAGATCACATAGTTTTTAAGAAAATCGCATTTTTCCGTTTTACACAAATTTCGATTTATGGGTATTCAGCAAAAGTGTTGAGCAGCGCTGAAGGTACTTATCGTAGCAGAAGTATAAAAGCATTGTTGATCATGAACTTCGGAAAAAATCGTCGGAAATTACCCGATATATTAACACTTAAAAACACAGGCGGTTTGGACATGCATAATGACAGGGACGGCATATTCTTTCTTCCATCGGCTTAAAAGTCGATGGAGGCCTAGGTAACAAAGTTTAAGGATATATTTGTGTAATGCAGTGCTCAGTAGCAATATAAAATCAATAAACGTCAAATTGTTAAACAAACTAATTTAATGAGAATTAAAGACATAAATACAATGGGATTCGCGACTAGTTTGCATTGAGTGACTCTCTTAATACTCCTATCGGTTCTTTAAAGGTTAAATAAAAACCTACATAGAAAAACGCGGCACAGATAAAGCGGCATTGCAAATTTGCGGCGCCCTTTCAAAGCGCGCTTAGCACAATGCTCAGTTTAAATTTTTAACAGGGGGTTTGCTTTAGGTACACTGTAAAAAGAAAAGATCATACTACGCAAAATTTAGTTTTATGACAATCCAAATGAAGTTTATATATGCACTACTTTTATTGTCAACACCGAATTAAGTTCATTTTAAACAGATTAGGTTAAGACTTAAAAAAGAGTTATACAGAATAGCAATATTTAATATTATTTAGGTTCCATATCTCTTTAAATTTTCATGGTATATGGATTTATACTTTTCAAGTACACTGTAAAAAAACGACATTTTTACAGTACAAAGTACTGTTCAACTCGCGCACAAACTCGATCACAGTGAATGTGCTGCATCTTCCTTTGGTTTCCTGACTATATTAACATGAAAAATACAGTAGTTGCGTAAAATTACCAGCACATTGTGCTGTTAATTTTACGCAACTACTGTATTTTACATGTTAATATAGTCAGGAAACCAAAGAAATATACAGCACATTCACTGTGATCGAGTTTGTTCTGGCAAATCTACAGTGGTTTTTTTACAGTGTATATACAACTATACCCAACCCTACGTTGTGTAGTTGTATAGTAGGGTGGGCCGAAAAAAACTTTTTTTTTCTTTTCGATGATGGGTAGTGCGGAAAAGTGGCCACTAGTGGCACCAAGTTCACACAAAAAATTTGAGATTTTTAGGACAATTCCTATATTTGCCGCTTTTGGCTTGAAGTTTTGCTAAAAGGCTGATTTTTGAACTTTTTTAGCAAAAATTTTAAAAATGTTAAATTAAACTTATTTTAATCGTATTTACTTGAAAAGGCATATTTAAGGTTCCAAATGTATAAATAAGCTCTGATAATGTATTATTTAATTGCTATGTGCATTTTAAATTAGACGATTTTTATAGCCTTTTCGCGTTTTAGTGAGCAAAAGTTGCATGTATTGTTTGAATCTGTTAACGGTTTCTCTCTTTTGTCTTGTTTATGTCCCTTGGTTTTCTTTATTTTTTTCGGTGCTTTAAGGGTCATATATTTGAGTAACGGACAGCAGAATCCCGCAGAAACAGATCTGAAAGGAGAGAAGGGGGTGAGGCGAGAACTTAAGCGAACGCAGTCACTCATCGCGAGGTTGGGGGAGTGAAGGAGGAAATACAAGATGGAAGAAAGTGCGATAAGGGATGCTTATTATTTTCAGTGCTCAGTTTCCCTGAGACATGGCGGACGCTGTGTGAGACAGGAATATGCGTTTAGGAGTGTTTGGCTTTGAAGGGCCTGGTTCAAATTCAGATTCAGTCGAACTGCTTTCTTGAAAGCTCCCACTACTTGAATCTTCCGACAATATATCTGTCTTCCATCTGGATCTAACTCCACTCGTTGAAGGCTTTGTCGCAGAACCACTATTCCTCGTTGAAATTGTAACCCTTTTCATTTTCCGCGATATTTTCTTTGCAAGAGTTTTGCTTGTTTTTAAATCAATATTTCCGATAAACATTTTTCGAACAGTTCTTTGATCTTTCAAGAAGTTCACCTCCCGATGTGGAACTTTACGTCTGATGTCGCAGCTACAATTATTCAAGCCTCTACACTTACAAGCTGCAATGTCAAAGAGAGAGGTTTCCGCATTTCGTACGAAATCTTCGCAGGAGCCTTGCCTTTAACGCCCGTATGATTACAAGATTTCTCCAAAGATCTACACTCATTGTAATAGTTTTTAATCCTCCCATTAATTGTTCGTGGTTATGGAAGATTTTATTCAGATTTCGGAAACTTTTTCACCTACCATTTTAATAATTTCATCCACTGGTTGAAGATAAATATCTCGATTTTCTTCTTCATCGCTTCGCAACCAATAGTAGTGGCGCATGATGTCAGCAATAGTTGGCAATTGCCTTTCAATTTGCATGGTGCCTCAAAATGGCTATTTTTCACGCTATCACATGTCTTTACATGATCAGGAACTTTCGCACTAGCCATTTCTAAACTCGTCGTAATAAAACGCACAAAACACAGTAAAGGCACGTTAAACGATCCAAAAAGCAATATATTGCACGAGAAAAAGGTTTTACTTTTGCACTGAACAAATGTCACAGGGAAACCGAGCACTGAAAAATAATAAGCATCCCTTATCGCACTTTCTCTCCTCTTGTATTTCCTCCTTCACTCCCCCAACATCGCGATGAGTCACTGCGTTCGCTTAAGTTCTCGCCTCACCCCCTTCTCTCCGTCCAGATCTGTTTCTGAGGGATTCTGCTGTCCGTCACCCAAATATATGACCTTTGAAGCATCGAAAAAAATAAGGAAGACCAAGGGACATAAACAAGACAAAAGAGAGAAACCCTTGAAAGATTCAAACAATACATGCAACTTTTGCTCACTTAAACGCGAAAAGGCTATAAAAATCGTCTAATTTAAAATATACATAATAATTAAATAATATATTATCAGAGCTTATTTATACATTTGGAACATTAAATATGCCTTTTCAAGCAAATACGATTAAAATAAGTTTAATTTAACATTTTTAAAATTTTTGCTAAAAAAGTTAAAAAATCAGCCTTTTAGCAAAACTTCAAGCCAAAAGCGGCAAATATAGGAATTGTCCTAAAAATATCAAATTTTTTGTGTGAACTTGGTGCCACTAGTGGCCACTTTTCCGCACTACCCATCATCGAAAATAAAAAAAAAAGCTTTTTGCGGCCCACCCTATTGTATAGTGCGTAGTCTTAGTATTCTTTTAGCAACGGTTTTTTTTTTATAATACACTTACTAATTCATATATTATTATACGGAACGCTCTGTGCGCGAGTACTACTCGCACTTGATCGTTTATTTCCTCTTGCTTTTGTGACGAACGGAGCAAAAATATGTGCTTCAGAAACATGTAATATTTAACGAAATATAAATTCATCTTTAAAGTCACAACTGCATAAGTAATTTGAAACATGCTGCATAGTAAATTGCTAATATTAATTATTTATTTATTTAGAAGTACATTTAAACATTTTACATTTATATAAAAGGATTTCATTAGGATGTGACATGCACCGTCGTAGACTTATACATTAACGCCTCAACAATGTGTACTGATTGTTAAAGAAGGTGGGTGACATTTCCTTACAAATATGACAATTAATAAATATGACAATTTTTATTTTCGAAAAGAGTTGTTGTCTTCTGAGTAGTGACTTTTTTCAAGAGACCATTTCGAATTTTATTTCATACTCATGAGAAATTCACACAAAACACTTTATTGGAAATTGCACTCACTCCGCCGTCGCATTGCTGCAGAAACGCATAGATCATGACATAAGCACCATAATGAAACGCTATGAAGATACTTCATTTTAATCATTATGACATGAGACTATGATGTGTGATTTATAACTTAAGACTTCGAATTAACTGTGAAAGACACAAAGAAACCTTTATATTTGCACGAAACACGTGAATTTATACAGATCGGAAACTATTGATATATAAATATAATAGAAATGTGCTTCAGAAAGGTTTTAAAATGAAATAGAATTTGATGGGATGAAATCTAATCTTTTAATTTTGGCAAACTGGATTTTTGAAGTATACCATTGCGTTCCGAATTTAATTTTTTTGCTAAAATAATACCACTATAACATTGAGTATAAGAATTTAAAACACTTGATATGAGAACTAAAATGATCATAAATTTAATTGAGTTTAAACAATTGTTTAATATCATTTAGTTTTTTTTTTAATTACACCTTTCTGTATTTTTGGTCTACATCTGGTATATTTATTAATAAGTTCTTTATGTTAGGCGTCGAGATATGATAGAATGCTTTAAATAAAAAAATTCTATGTCTTTTAAATTCCGTAAATATTTTGTTTAAATATTTTTTTCTTGAAAAAAGATCATAAATATTTTTTTAATTAATCTACTTAGAATATTTCTTAAGTATGTGGACGCCAGTGTCAGTTTAGAGTCCTTTAAAATTTTATTTTATACACACCACACACTTCCAAAGATAAGACTTCTTTAATGAGTCAAAATTAATTATACATTTACCTATGCATTCCTGTTTTATCTTAATCTGATTAACTTTTCATAATACTAGAAATTTCCTTTAATTGCAGATATTGGAAAATTAATTGAAAATTGTAATAGAGAAATGAAAAATCTTTAAACTTATTCCCCGTTTGGCCATGCGGACTTTAGAGTAACTGTTTTAATTAAATTATTCGAAGCCTTTATTGCGTTTTGCATTTTATGCATAAGCTTTTAATGTTAAGCAAATTTCAAGTCATTCATTTTAATACCTGGATGTGGTCTCATTAGAAACCAGGCAACCACCTTTTATTCTCTGTCGGTATTATGCAGTCTGTGAATGTTGAATGTTGAATATTGATATGAATTACTGCTATGCTCTTGAGAATAAAAGAAACGAGAAAAATTTCTCTCAAACATTTCCGTTGTTCATTGTAATACACAGGGATATAAAATAACAGGAGTGGTATCAAATGATATCAAAGGACTATTATTTTAATCATAATCATTTCAGAAAAGTTGTTTGTTTAAACGGTTCAGAGACATTAATGTTTGCATATGGATATGTTTAATTGTATAACTAGTGAACAATTGGTGTACGAAATTGTATTACATTTCATAAAAGCATTAAAGAGATAAAAGAAAATGTTGTGATCACATCCGAATTTCTGATTTTGAGAAATAAGATTTTTAAGCATGCAAATTATTTCAGAATCTAATTTCGAATTAAAACTGTATATCCATCTACAAAACCTATTTCAATCAAGGAGAATTTTATTGTTATTTTTTAATAAAGGAAAACGCTAGTAGTCCACATTTTTTCATTGCACTTAAAAAAATTCGATGGGGCCAAATTTCTTCAATTTTAAAAGAGAAATTTCAATGTTCAATTATTTTCTATATCTAATGAAAATTAGATCTTATTTTGAAATTAACGAATCCGTTTTATATTTTCGCATGTTTGAAAAAGTACATTTTTTACATGATTCGTGTAATTGTTTTCAAATGAGATATTTTCGTCCGCATATCTGTCAATTCCCGTTCTTTTTTTGTAAAACCGCTAAACTTAAATAGATGATATATCTATATATATATTTTTTCTTATTCAGTATAACTGCTTTTTTACAGGATCGAATAAGGAGTTTTAAAAATTTTTAATACATACTCAATCATAAAGTTAAAATGAATGGGTCGATATGGAGAATTATTTGCAAATTATCTTGATAATCCCTAGTAAAGTTTCGATAGTCTCTGAACTGTTTATCTGCGATTCGTAACAAAATAATAAAAAAGTATGAACTAATAATTAATAATATTTTTAAGTATAACAAATTTACCCGTATGCAGTATAACTGTAAAAACTATTTCAATCAAGGGTCTTTTTTTAAATGAAAGAAATTGGTAGTAATTGCACACATTTTTTTGCTCCTAAAAACTTGGCTTTGCAGCTTTGTTTGACTCCTGTTTGGCTTTCTTTTGAAGTTTCAGTACTCGAGACTTATTGGCCGATTTCGATAAGATTTTTTACCAATATCTTTTTATTTAAAAAGAGGAAATTGATCACATAGGTTGCATAAAAATTAGGAACACTGCATTTTCCACAGTGAGTAGTAAGTAGGTTTTTATTAAAAGATATTTGCCTCAATGTACAAAACATAATCGCACAATCGATTCTGATAATGAAGCTGTCCTGGCTCTGCAAACCTGCTCATACGCGTATATGAATGTCCGCTGCTCCTTAAAATTTTAAATTCTTATCTAAAATCAATGGTAGAAGCCCATTTTTTAGAATTTGATTAGGTAAACGTGACCGGACATCAATACATTGTTCTCTAATATGTCGTCTTTCAACTTGTTTATCTTGCAGCAGAAAACCTCTCTTACTATATCAAAACTATCAGCAGAGTTTTCTCTTTCTCTTGCTTTGGTTCTCTTCATTAATTCTCCGTTTGATTTAATTGCATGCAATATTTAAAAAAATATATCAGGTTTTTCAAAATTTTCGGATAATTTCCTTATTGTCTAAATAACGTTGAATCTATTTCACGATTGTCTTGCGAAATGAATGGAAACACAACAATTTTTCCGGCTGCGAAGTTATATATTTGTGGCAGTTAAATAACAAAATCCTGCTGTGTTTGTAATGCTCAAAGCAAAGATCTGACAGCTGCTGTCGAAAAACATGTAGACATACACTCGCAACTCTGACAATGTATTCTTGAAATAGTTTCTTAGATTAGTAAGGCGTGGAAATTGTTCTCCGGCTGCTAATATGTTGCATGAAACTGCAACATAGTTAAACGGTCAAGTTTAGATTGCTTTTTTTTGGGAGGGGGGGGGGGCATTTTCAATCATATTTTGGTCCCAGCCTGACTCACAATTAAGGAAAAGTAAACGAACTTGAATCACAGACTGGAAAATACTTGAATCCCAGCGATTTAGACCTGACTATAAATTTTGGCCGCTTTCTCTGTAGTGATCCAAAACCTTGCGACTCCTCGTCATCAGACTAGTAAACTGTGGCAATTTCTTCAACGGTATGTTTATTGAACACGTTCTTGTCCATTAACACGTTGGAGACGAATCGCAGGTTCAGGTCTTCTCCTACCAATAAAGAGCACATATTTTCAGCTGTAAACTGATAGACTCGGGCTGAGGGGCTTTAAGACAAATTATTCTACAAAGCTATCGCTACTGTTACTTTTGTTAGTTCATTCTTTTCTTGGCAAACAAGTCAACAATACGTTGCTGCCATCGAATCTGTAAAATAGATCTGTCCGTAAAAACGGTTTTCACCATTGCGTCAGAGCAAATAAAAAATGAATCGGTTACTTTGACCTTGTACCTTAAAACAATATTGACCTTCACTGGAATGTCCTTTTGTTTTGCTGAAAATTATACGTTCTGCATTCTTCTGCTATATTTTATAACACATTGTACAAAATGAGGGTTATAAAGGACCAACTCTTTTAGCTGATCATTTCGGTAGATTTTGGTAGAGAAATTAGGCTGTTATGAAAACAGGAAGTAAAATTATCTCTAGTCGTCTCACTACTGGGTTAAAATGATTGCAGATATTGTGGATTTCGGGTAAATAATGTTCGGGTGATTTATTATCATTTGTTAGTTCTTGAACTCGGCGCATCTTAGCTTTGCACCATGTATGGTTCTAGTTGTTTAAATACAATTTCACTCTACTTTTTGTTATATTTCGTAATACATATCCTCCTCTGATAGGTCTATCATGTTTTCTATCTTAGGATTCTAGCGACGTAAATGCAGGCGAAAGTGTAAAAGCAGTAAATTGGATAGAAGTCACAGAGATCATGAAGAAGTAATAATTATTTGTACACGAAGAATACGTCAAAATTAAGACGCAACAGCAAATTTATGATTTCCAAACAATTATTTCCAGACAATCTGAATTACTCTCGCCATGATCATTTAAAGTAAAGCAAACTTTTTAAATATGTCATAAAAATGCTCGTTCAAAAAAAAATCATACATTTTCATTCGTAACATTTTACGAGCAGTGTATAAGAAATTATTATACTTTTTCATAAAAATAATGGAAGAAATATTTATCATTTCCAAAACCGACAATTTCGTTTGCATTGAAAATTAATTCCGAAAAAAATTGAAGGGATCAGAGATTAAATTTAAATTTTTTTTCTCCAACACCAAATGAATTGGGATAAAGCTCTTTCTATTATGCTATAAAACGCGAAAATCGGCAATTTTAAAATAACTTTTTACTTTCTTCTATCTTTACAAGACGAAAGTATTGGTTTCGTGAAAATGTTCGACTTTCGGTTTTCGATGGGTCATAGATTCTGAAAAGCATGTTTTTACAAAATGCCCGTCTGTGAGTCTGTCTGTCTGTATGTATGTGACACATTTTTTTTTGGGGGGGGGGGAGGGTTCTATCTCAAGAACTAATGCACAGAATTTAATAAAAATTTATATTCAGCTAATAAATGATATAAATTAGTGCTGATTAGTTTTTGGTGAACATCCCTCAACAGGTAGCAGCATTGCTATACAGCATTTTTCACGATTTCCATAATAGTTCAATATCCAGAACTAATGCATGGATTTTCATCAAACTTCAGATTCAGTTAGTCCTTGATATAAATTGAAGTCTTATACATTTTGGTGTAAATCGCTCAACAGGTGGCGCTGCGATTCTGCATTTTGTGCGATTTCCGCAATAGCTCTATCTCAAGAACTAATGCTTGGATTTTCAACAACCTTCAGATTCATGTATACCTTGAAATCAATTAGTGCTGTCTATGTTTTGGTGCAAATCACTCAACAGGTGGCGCTGCTATGCTGTATTTTTCAGAGTTTTCACTGTAGCTCTATCTCAATAACTAATGCACGAATTTTCATCAAACTTCAAATTCAGATATACTTTGATATGAATTGGTGCTAAATTGATGTAATTTTTTGTACTATTTAAATGATTTTTATAGAAGAAATTTTTGTGATGGCCACAACATACTAGTTTCCTTATGGAATTACATATAGAGATATATCTACATTTCGGAACTTAAATCGTAAATTTGGTGATAAATGCAATGGGGTCCCTTTTGTTTTTAGTCTACGATTTGTTAAAATGTTGGTGTGTCTCCCAACTCCATGTCTGTTTGGAAAAATTTTGTTTAAAAGTGTAAAATACAAAAATTCGAGGTTTGTTTGAAAAAACGGACTGGAGCAGGATTAAACCCCGCACTATATATGTACGTATATATATATATATATATATATATATATATATATACATACTCATTAATATTCTTATACAATACAGGATGTCCACAATCAAACTTGGCATTTGCGAGCAGTCTGTATAAAAAACTACTATGCAGATAAGTTCATGAACACTGGGTAATAGCATAATGCGATGATAGGTATTTTATCTATAACAAAAAAATTATTCAAAAACCACACCTAATTGGTGTATAATAGCTTTATAGGGAACATAGCAAGAATCTACAAATTTTAACAATCTACTGTTTACAAAATATGTTCGATATCATGTTCACCACTGTCTGTTATGATCTCGAAGCGTAAAACCGTGTGTTGAAGTATTCAAAGCAGCGTATGCTGTGGATTGAAACGCACATTGCGTTATATGCAATCTTTAACGTCGGAGACAGATGTGATGGGATCACGGTAGACTAAGTCTCTGAGGTATCCCCACAGCCAAAAGTTTCAAGGATCCAAGTCTGGTTATCTGGGAGTCCAAGTTGTAGGAAAATGACGGTTGATGATTACGTCGTCCCAAAAATGGATGTGTTTGTTTCACACACGGGCTATGTGAAGAGGGGCACCATCCTGCATAAACACTGTTGTTGAAAAACATCGCCTTGCCTAAAGAGCCGTAATCACGGATTGCTCCAATAACTATGTGTATCTTTGACCGGTAACGGAGTATGTCACAGGACCTGGGGCGCTAAACTTTTCTGAAGAAGATGAACCTAGAATGTAGCGGTACAGCCGCACCAAACCGTTACATGATATTAATGTAACGTCATTTGTAGACATTGATGTGGTTTTTCTGCAGACCAAATATAGCAATTATTCGTGTTAACCGCAACATCCAGGTGAAAGTGGAGCTCAGATTGCGCAAAAAACTGCAAAGCAAATGTTTGTTGGCTACTAATGGTAAGAGTTTCTGCACAAGCGTCAGTTTATAAGTGTAGTAGACTATTATGAACTGTGGAACAAGGTTGGTCAATAACTTCTTCAATACGCCGAACACTAGTACTACCCATGAAACGCGATATCGTGTCTTCCTCCACTTGCGTCCCTTTATCATCCACTATCTATGCTACAACACAACTTCATCCTCTTTCTGGATGAATGCCATATGATCTTGTTGATTGAAATTTCTTAATGGTGTTTCTTATTCCTTCCCTTGTGAGTGAACCTTTTCGTAACCGCTTCAAAGACTGAAATTTCAGCAAAACGATTGTAGATGGTTTAACGTTTTGATAAAACAATTTCACCAGTAAATCACGCTCTTGCCCACTCAACGTCATCTTTCTTGAATTTAAAACAGGTATCACTTCGGTTCGCCTATCGCATCTTTATATCGCGTGTCTTGCTGCGGGAGCACGGTATTGTTGTTACTATGTTTACGAGATTTGCATGTACCAGAATGTTACACACCACAACGCCATGTAACGGTAGTTTTTAAACTAATTTTATGCCAGATAAATTTCCCATCATATCATTATGCTATTACAAAATTTTAAAAAAAAATCTGCTGCAAATGCCAAGTTTAATTATGGACACCTGTATATATTTTTTTTCGTCTCAAACATTATTCCGGACTTCCTTTTGAAAATATGAATGTCCAAATTCGAATGAAAACCAATCCAATACCGCAACAATTAAAGTCAATTTGACCTGAACCCGACCCAAACTGAGAATCGTTTTCATGACGTGATGCAAAACTCTAAACTACAATAATTTTTAATCTTATTCTTGTTAATATCGCTCATTTTGATACACGGTTGGCGATAATATGTTAAAATTTCTGAGATGTCCTTTTAAAATACGATTACAATTTCAGAAATAGGTGTGTGCAAACTATGGTGTATCTTAACACCAAATTAGAATGTACTTTACCCATGTGACGTCAGACGCGGGTAAACAGCAGAAAAACACCAATAAGCGTGAGGATCATTTAACACTGCTTCCCCTTCATCCAATAAAAGTTTATTTATTTTTTTATTTTTTTTTTTTAGGGAAAATTCCCGTAGAGGCGTAGCTGTTGCCATTCGTGGTTAAAGTCCATTGGGCAACTTTTAAGAAAGTTAATGAATATAATTCAAAAAATGAGACATTAAACCATCTAAACTGACATATAATTTTTAGTTATTAATGATATTTAGACGGGTACCATCTACAAAAAGTGACCTTTCTATAAAAAAATAATTATGAAAATTAGAATATCCACTCAAAAGTTATGCATCGTCATTCATAGAATATATATATATACAAACGAACTGTATAACTTTGCTCGTTGGAAAACTCTTAAAAAACACTCTTTCCTGTAGCATTAAAAAAAAGTAAAACTGTATTTTTTCGACTGTATTAATATTATATTTTTTTTTACTGTAACGTTTATCAAATTCCAGAAGATTTTTTTAGGTGTGAAGACTTCATTAAAGATTAATTTAATTTTTTTTAAATGTTATATGAAAAAACAATCTTGTTGAATAAAAAATAAATAACTGAATTTCAAAAAATAAGTAATAATTAAATAAATTTATTCAATCTCGTGTGTTTGAAATTCCAGAAAAGTGCGAAGTTTTTTCAAATGTGATTACATTTGGGACAGAAACCGAAAAACATTAATTGCTATTGATAACAGCACTTATTTAACGAGATTTAAATGCGAAGTGAAACAGTAGTATAAAATGATATTCATGTAAATCCTATTACGAACAAAAAAATTTTAGCTTTACTATTTGATTGAAAGATGAAATATGAAACTCAAAATAAATGAGAATTTACTTGTTATTAGTATTAAATTAGGCATATAATAACTGAATCTTAAAAATGTTGTCGTCATCCACAATCGATGTACTTATTGTTGTAAATCATGCAGCTTTTGTTCAATCACCTGCCACAAGCAATGCATTGAATCCAGTTAGTGGTCGAAGTTGTCTCCTGGTACAGTTCCAGATATTCAATGCACTCATCTTCATTGATCATTGATCTTAGTTTTTTTTCGTCAGTTTTTTTATCCCACTTTTTCTGGGAGCATCTTATCTTCAGCTGTTTTTTGTTTTGTTTTGTTTTTGTAACGACATCTTCCTTAAGTCTTTTTTCATGTATATTTTGTGGATCAGTAACATTGATTGCACTCTGTTTCCTTTTGATTTTGATGGCATTAAACTACTTGGAATGGGTGAAAGCTTTTCCAAAACAATGTAGGTGTTATTAGAAAATTTATTTTGGCTAACAAAATTAATTTATTAGCAAATTAAATATTCATAAATTGAAAGAAATATATAAATATTTAAATAATTATTAACAAATGAATTATTAATTTATTAACAAAAATTATTACATAAAATTAATTTAATAACAACTGTATTATTAATTTATTAATAAAATTTTTGTCTGCAAAAGTATTTTTGCAAATTAATTTGTTGTTAAATTTATTTTCGATAGTTATGCGATTTTTTTTAAAATTATTTCAAAATTGATTCATTCATATGTTTTACACATAATTTTCAATTCATGCAAATTTACCAATAAGCTACGTAATTTCTCCTAGCACGGAAAGTTATGGGGAAATGCGTCATCTCTCCTAAGTAGCAGATGCGCAAACATTCTAATTTTAGTAGGGGAGATTGACTGGATTTTTATTTAAACATGGCCACTTCTAAATTGAATTGTTGGTGTTCCCATCCTTAGTCTAGGTTAGTAGCTTATAAGAAATCGTTTAAGTTCATAATATTCTTTACTACTGACATTCTATAAAAATTCTGAGGAACAGTTATGAAAATTCAAGTAATTACATTGGAAAAGCAAAACAAAATAGGAATGCTTTATCGAAGACGCTTGGAACAATCAATGTGCACATTCATGCAGTCACTGCACTAATAGTGCTGTACAATTTCCTGGAGTCGCTGCGCGTGCACTCCACTCCTTCCCATCGAATCTCTTTGTGAGCAATCTCTCCTACCGCGCGATCTCTCCTGGCTTAAGGTAGACATAGAGAGAATACGTAAATCAGAAATTCATCATCAAATTTTTGGAAACTTGTTCCATGTATTAAGGCCTAATTAACTTGAGTTACTAAAGAATTTATACTTTGGCGCTATTTTCATTAAAAATGAGTCGACGATTAAACTTTTAAAGTACCGTAAGTAAGGTCAGTATAAATGGTAATCATATTGTTTGATTTTATAATTACTTAAGATAGGGAAAAGTTTGTATATGAAAATAAGAATAGCACTACTCTCAACGCGGCAGAAAGATTTTATGATTAAGCTTTCATTACTGAGTAACTTATTAAAAGTACCTTTTAATTAAAAATGGATAATTAGCTTTATTACTGAAAGAGGCGCATGATGAGACTGTTCTAAAATTCGTTGATAACTTTACTAAAAATGAAGATTCTCAAGACAACTTTTAAAGCTGATAGAGGATAAAAGATTGATTTTAATGTTCTTTATGAAAATAATGAAAAGAAATGAGAAACAACAATTTTGTTTTAAAAGTTTACTGACATTTTAACCCCCTTATATCCTGAATTTTGAATTAAAAAAATCCTCCACCTGATTAATTATATACGTTAATGTCTAAGATATCCAGAACAACATATATCATAATAATTTGATTTTTAGATAACGTTTTTAGTTAAAGATGATTTAATAAATCTGTGGTTAGAGCTCTTTTTGCAAAATATCTACAAGAATAATTAGATTATTTAACCAAAAATACTTTTATGGGAATCTCACAATTCTCAGAAGAACAGTGCAAATTAATGTATTGTGATCCTATTTGTAACAGAGAAGTGTTTTGCAATTGGAAATTTTTCGTATGATATTTTTGAATAGGATAAAAGTTAATTGGAGGTAAATGGCTGATAAAATAACCACAAAAAAAATATCTCGTTTCGACTGTTTCACCGGGATTACTAAATATGATTGAAAAAATTATTTTCTATGAAAAATGCAATCTACTTTTATTAGTAGATAATTTTAAAAAAATTTCATTGAATTTTCTTTAATGGTACTTAAAAGTACCGTCAGGATATAAAGCGTTAAATAGAAGTAAAATTGAATGGGTCATTTCAAAAAATCACATAAGTCAAGTTTTCTCCAAATATACTTTTTTTTCGTCGCAAATGCTTCCTTAAAGGTACAGCCATAATCTGGGTAATAATCACATCAGGCAGTGTATTCATTACTCTTCAAACAATACCTTCTAATTTTTGTTCATTGCTTAAAACAACATAAGTCTATGACTTAAGTGCTTTTTGTATGCGATGACTTCTTTGGACTTCAAAAAATGGTCGACGTTATAAAAAAAAAAAAAAAAAAAAAAAAAAAAAAAAAAAAAACATTTTTTTTCACATAATCGTAGGGGAAAGTGTTCTAAAAGGGAAAAAAAATTGCTTCTTCCATATACAGTCTTCATCACTGTAATTCTGACAAAAAAGGCACTATCATAGCTGAGGTACTAATTGATAAATTCATTAAAGATTCATTAATCTTGATTAAAAAATTTTCAACACCTGTGTTACTTCTATCAGCCAAAGCCTATGCATCGAAAGTGTCAATTAATAGTAAAAAATTAGACGATTTAATACGAGTTCAGGATAGCATTCTGGAACAGCATATGTCATTTTATCAAAACATATTTGGCTGGGCAGCTGCAAATGTTAAAGATAATCCAATTGAGAATGATGTAGAATGTGATTGCGTACCATAATGATATTAAAACATGAAAATGTTCTTGTATAAGTGTTATCTTCATTAATTTTGATTAAAAATATATTTAATATGACTTTTTTGTTCAAATTAAATACCACCTAACCTTGCTATTGGCTAAAACAACATAAGTCAAGAACAGTTTTTCTGTTATTCTTCTTTTTTATTATTCATAAATTATAAAAATTATTCGATATTTACGAACGTTGAAGTCCAAACTCTATAATCAACCGCCAAAAAATCCATAAAAATCCGTTTACATTCGTTTAATTCGTACGCATTCGAATAATACTGGCTATAATTATTTCTGAAAAATTCTGATTCTGTGACTTATGTATTTTTTAAAATGACCGATTCAGTTATATTCGATATTGTTATTTACGTAAATTTCATTATGATTTTTAAAAAAACTTCCAGTTTACTAATTGATTAAATAGCGAAATTTCAAGTTCTACACAAATGGTGAAGTTATAGTGTTATGTTTATAGAGTTGGGGAGTACACACTGATACAGCAGCCATTTTGATGTACAGTTATAACTTTTTCTCCTATCTGTAACACACACTGAACCACCTCATCTTAAGCAACACGTGGATGTAGTTTCGGCACTTCGGTTACTCGTCGAACAAAATAGTAAGTAATTATTTATTTTACAGGGGTTAAAGTTACATAAACGTCCATTTTAGAGTTTATTTCTTTCATTATGGCATATATTTACTTAACCAAACCTAGCTATATCTAATGATAGACTATGTCGACAAAACGACACAAGCATTCAAAGCTATGAAATTGAGGATGAAACACATATGGCATTCGTTTTGTTACAACGTAACGAAAGTACACAGTGAGACACACAGTTGTGGTACACTGTGAGACGTGTCTCATTGTATTTACTATGCAGTTCAGACGGAAAAAAGGTTATTTATTAATAAAATAAGTTTTTTTTTTCTCTCTCTATCTCTGTGTGTGTGGAGGCGTGCGATGTCTAGTGTAATCTACTAAACGTAAGAGGCTGAAAATTTGAATGAAAGTAGCCCAATGTCTGCCACTGTCCATCCGAGGCTCATATTTAAAAAAAAAAATCTAGAAATGTTAATTAGAAGTCATAAACTGCAGAAAATTATTGAGAGAGTATAAAAATGTACGATTTATGAAAATTTATGCATTGTCTCACTGTATACCACTTGTGGTACACAGTGAGACAATTTTCGATACTCCGTTATGCTGCTTCTGTGCTTTTATAAATAACTTTTTTAAAACTATTTATACATTAATGTGTAGCGTATTTGTGTAGCTTAAAGATGTAGCAATTTTTTTTCAAAAGAATAGAAATCGTCACCATTCGTTAAGTAATAATAATTTTCGTCTCACTGTGCACTACCCTCCCCTATATAATTTTATTTTTATTAGTTATCGAATTATGTTTCAACAAAAAAATCACCTTGTTATTAGTGTTAAATTATTCTTCTAATATTTGGATTTTAAACAAAATAAAACTCATCAAAGGCATATATAGAAATATAAAACGCTTGTGAACAACTATGTAAAAAAAATTGACATAGACATAATCCATAAATGAGGAATTAATTATAGCGATCTACCAAACTTGTTCCAGGTATACAGTTTTAATTGAATCAAGTTGTTACTGAATTTCAAATTTTGCCACCATTTTTATTAAAAACGATGCGATAATTAAACTTTTAAACTGATATTAGTCAAAGAAGTACAGCTTGGTAAACGTTAAGTATTATTTTATAATTGCTTAGGAGGTCAAAAATGTTTGAAATAAAAAGAATTAACTGAAGTTTTATCGCGTATTAGGAAGCCTGTAATTAATTTACACTATTATTTCTTTTTGAATTTATTTATTTATGCTTGAAACACATTTCTTGAATTGTATAAATAAAAAAAAATTATTATAATACGACAAAATTAATCTTGGTAACCTAGTTTTGCCCCAATATTCAAGTCGAGATTCTATATCTTAGAGTCGTTATATCTTCTTTGCACTACTTATTATGTTGTTTCTCTATTATACTTGAAAAAAAATGTATAATTGAAAAATTGTAATAAAAATTCAAAATCCAAAAATATTAATAATATTTTTTGTTACAACTTGAATATATATTATTACAACTTGAATATATATATATATATATATATTTTAGGTACAGCTTGTAAAGAATTTAATTTCCTGTATTTAATTTAAAAATTCATATCCATTAACTTTATCATTAATTATTAATTATTGTGAAACAAATTCTGGAAAATAATGCTTCGAGATAATTGAGGTTTAAACATTGCTTTTGCAGGTATCACGGATCTGCGGACTCAATAACAACTCGTTTGACCAAAATTTAATATATTTTCTTATTGTATTAACTGTAAGTCATTCTTAAATGTTCAGACATTGTACAATTTATGGCACGGTAGACTCTCGATCACCCGACCTTCGCTTATCCAACATTCTGTTTCATCCGTCGCTCCCAAATCTAAAATACAAAAACTATCGTAGCAAGCTACTATTGACAATGATAGAAGAAACTGAAAACGGACAAAAGATGATTGAAAAATTGAAACATATAAATTTAAATGATGTTGCAAATTTGATTGCCATGGTCTGGACACACATAGGGGGTACAACAACAGCCAAATCGAGGAAGAAACTATTGGGGAAAATTGAATCTAAAATTATAGAAAGAACAGATGAAATGGAAGTAATCCTTTTTTAGTCCAAAGTATCCCTGAATCTGAGGACGAAACTTAGCAGAAGTTGAAAATTTAAGGAAAAAAAGATGATCTGTATGAAGTAGCTTATGAACAAATTGTCGCTGTTGTGAAAAGTGGTGGCAACGAAACTGATGATGAAACATCAACAGTTCTCAGAATCTCGCATTAATGATTCCAGTTAAAGTCCTAGAAACCCCATGAAATACCTTGAGCAACTTAGATTTACTTAGATCAACATAATGATTCTGAAAAGATGGCGATACTTGGTGACGAAGAAACGACAATCGTCGTTAAAGTAGAGAAGGATAACAATTTCTTTTAAATTATCACAGGTATTTTTTCTTTCTATTCATATGTTGTAAAATGCGATGCGTAAAATTAATTAAACGATAATTTGTAAAATTAGAAGTTAGTAGTTTGACGTTACACTATTACATTTCCACATACATGCTATTGTTATTAGTGTTGAATTATATTATTCTAAAAAATTGATTTTAAACACTAGATATCTTGTATATAACGAAACACAACGCAAATTAACAACTATGTAAAAATGTTGGCATGAGCACAATCCATACATGAGAAATTAATTATCAAGTTCTATCAAACTTCTTCCACGTATTAAGTTTTAATTGACTTAAGTTGTTAAAGAACTTCTAATTTTGTCGTCATTTTCATTAAAAATGAGGGAACGATTAAACTCTAAAAGTGCTATAAGTCAGGCCAGCATAACTTGGTAAACATTAAGTTTGATTTTATAATTACTTAAGACAGGAAAAATTTTGTGTATGGAAATAAGAATGGAGCTTTTCGAAAGGCAGCGAACGGATTTTCTTATTAGCCTTTTATTACTTAGTAACTTATTAAAGACGCCTAGAAACTAAAAATGTTTAATTATCTTTATTACTGAAAAAGACGCATGATGAGATAGTGTGAAAGTTATCTGAGAAATTTAGTAAAAGTTGAGACTTTCAAGACGTATTTTTAAATGATAAAGGCTGAAGAATAAATTTTTAAATCAGTTATGAAAATAAGGAAGAGGGACGAGAGATAACTCTAGTTTAGATAAGATATATTCTTAACTTAAGTGAACAATAAACAAGAAAGAAATATCCTAGTTTAAGCTTACACACATATATTGCACCCATTCTATTATTATGAATACATGCATTAAACGCGCATTGTTCATCCATACGGTGTTTTAATTTTAGTCCACATTGCATCTATCTGTTTCACATTGTGTTTTAAAAATACCCGTCATCTTAAAGTAATGAGAGCCTAACATTGTAAATTTAAAGCTGTTTAAGTCTTTCCAGTCAACTTATCACAGGCGAAAAAAATTTTCATTAGTTTTTTTTTTTCTTTTTAAGTGTACCAAAGTAAATACCTAAAAAATTTCAAGCAGGAAAAAATTGTCTGTTTGCATTGTTATTTTAAATTTATTTTAGAAACCAAAGAGTAATTTTTTTATCTTAAAATATTTTTAAAGTTTTTACTAAACGAGGAAAAAAATCATAATTACGCATGCATATTTGAAGGAGATATGTGCTTTAAAAGAATAGCCCGAATGTACAAATATTTAGTTATTGTAGACGTTCCGGTTCCTTTAAAGATTATTTATACCGTCACTCAGAATTTCCGTCAGATGGTGACATGAACTAGGAATGACTTTCATTTTATTGCCATGCTGGTACATAAACTTAATGTTACTGAAAGCAAAAGTATTTCCATTCTAAAAATTTTTATTTGGTATATTTTTATCTTAAGTTTTGATGTTTTATTTATTTTATTATCTTGATATTAATTAAATTACAAACATTTACTTTTCTAGGGATTCCATTGCTAAACTTTTCATGATAATTAATATGATCATTAATGATTTTTAGGATATTTTGATTTTTTTTTTTTTTTGGCTACAATTTTTTAATTCAGAGTGAGAAGTATGGCTGCAAAATTAGTTAAATTGTAATAATATAAAAAGATAATTCAAATATTTGTATTACAAGATAAGTATAGATATTAAAAAAAAAAAAAAAAAAAAAAAAAAAAAAAAAAAAAAAAAAAAAAAGCTGTTGTGAAGAGAAATTTTTTAAAGGAGACATTACTGGTTCATTCAACATTAGTTTAGCTGTGTGTGAAAACTTAAGGTAATGTGATGAAAACAAAATGAGATTCTTCAGAAAAAAACACCTCCACATTCAAAATCAGTTTAGTAGAATGTGAAGAATTACGGTTATGGGATAAAAACAAAAACAAGCTTTTTCAGAAAAAAATCTTCCTTTTTTTTTCTTTAAATAGTTAGCTCTGGTAACCCTAGACCATCTGTCACCATTTTTGCTTGCACCCTTGGTCTCCATAAACTTGTGGCCTTCATATATTAGGGGACTGGTTGGCGGATCCCGCCTGTATTTTGTTCAGAAATTTCTTTAGACTTATTTATCGGGTTAAGCCTTTATCAACCTAGTCAAACAATGTGTCTATTTCTACCTGAAACAAAATTCCTTTTTAATACAAATAAAATAAAACTTTATATTGTGGCTGTCACATGCACATAAAACTGAACTTCGCTTTCTTATTCGTTTAGGTTTTAGAGAATATCAAAATTGTAAAATAAATATTGGAACACCTCGTATGTGGACTTCTCTGTAATTGAAGCTTTCAAAAATGCATTTTGGTTTTTTGAAATTACGTTTTACCAAACTTTTAATTTACTACAATTGAATTATTTAAGAATAAATCTTTAATTTATTACACCAAATATCTGATATTCAGAACAAAACATGTGGGTTATAACGAATATATAATATCTCCTAAAAAAACATTGAATGAGTGTAAAATGGATCTCAAACGTTGATTTATTTTCCAAAATTTAAAACTTTTAACAAGCGCACAACATAAAATTATTTCCTGTGAGTTTTAATCTAACAAAAACATAGCTGTGAAAAAAGGGAGCCAAGTTCTGTAAAGACAATGGCAAGAAAAGAAGTGATATCTAAGTGGGTGCCAAGTTCAAATAAAATTCACTCAAACTTACCTACTGAAGTATTATAGCATTTTTTTTAAATTGTTTAGAAATAAAAATTATTGATAGCATATTAATAATAAATCTAGAACTTTGCAAGTTTTTACCTACAAGTCATTTATTTTTATTAATGACATTATTATATCTAAACTTGTTATTTCATGTTTGGAAACCTTCATTTGAGTGAGCTCCTTCCCCTTGAAGGATGGTTTGATAAAATATATCCTAACTAATTTTAACTGCAAAACGCCACATTGAAACTAGTATTCAGGACTAAAAAGTTTAATTTTATTAAATACGTGAAAAGAAGCTTTTACCCATTTTGAAATAAATTTGTTTTTAAATTCTGGTGTGATTGAATCATTTCAGCATGTCACGAATAAAAGCTCTTTGCCCCTGAAGGGTTAAATGGGTGCAGTCTCTAGAGGGATGACCAAGAACAAGTGTAAAGGTATCTGTCTCTTTCTCAGGCCTTTTAGTCTGTTTGCATTGAGGTTTCCGAAGGGTGGGTGCTAGAGTGATAACCAAAGACGAGCATGAATGTATTTGTGTATTTATTGGTTTATCAAATCTTTAACATGAGTCATTTGTTTATAATAATAACTATATTAATTTTTTTATAATGACATTGTTGTTAATATTAACATCATCATTTTATTAAGACATGAAATTGATAGGCATAACATTTATCAAAAACTTGCCAAGTTCTGGATTTATTATTAATATGCTATCAATAATTTTTATTTCTAAACAATTTAAAAAATGCTATAATACTTCAGTAGGTGAGTTTGAGTGAATTTTATTTGAACTTGGCACCCCCTTAGATATCACTTCTTTTCTTGCCATTGTCTTTACAGAACTTGGCTCCCTTTTTTCACAGCTATGTTTTTGTTAGATATCATTACTTTTTGTAAAGTTACAATATATTTAGACACTTTACTTAATGCTTTTTAATGTGTTTACATGAGACTATTTTATTCACCAAGCAACTTTCAATTTTAATTTAAATTTCCCACAGCAAACTATTTGGCTGTCAATTTACGGCAGAAATCTATATTTTAACCCTTAAATGCCGGCTGTTGCTTTTCGGCAACATACCCAATTTAAGCTTCTAAAATACTATTGGAACAATATTGAAACTATAATGCCTAATGTTGCCAATTAAATACATTCTGAAAATATTATTCAATCGATTTTCAACATGTAGATGGCAACACTTGTGCTGTTTAAGAATAAAGATAGATTTATTATTTCAATTGTTGTTACTTGTTCGTTTTGTTTTGTTTGGAAGCTTGCGAAATACCCTATTTTGTTTTGTAGTGAGCAAGTAAAATTTATTTCTTATTATAGTTCCTAAAATTATTGCGTGTTTAATATTATAGAATTTTATCAATGGAAATTATTTTTTCGATTAAAGACCAGTATTGCCGATTAGTAAAAACTGTTTTTTAGCCGTAAATCACACTAAAAACAAACTATGATTTTTTTAAAGTATTTTTCCCATGATTTATTTAAATAATGAAATCCGAAAAACATTATTACAATGATTTTTGAAAATTCAGGCAGGTTAATACTGCTACACTGAATGCATGTTTTGAAACGAAATGTATTGATTCGAAATTTTTATTGTTTCTGAAACAACAATTCCTATTAAATTCCTATATTAAATTTTCCTATTAAAATTTCCAATTAAATATCCTATAGCTGGGCCTACTTTTTTGTACTGAAAGTGAAAAATAAAGTTATGTGCTTATGCCACACTATGTATCATTCATCCATGGGTGCGGGCAAAGAGGCAGTGCAGAGGAAGGACATTGCCCTCCCTGGATTTTCAAATTTAATTAACTAAATAAACATTTCTCTGATGATTTTGAAAATAACAAGTTGGTAAGTGTGATCATAGATCGCACTCAGGGTTTCGTTTAATATTCCTTTCAAAACACTTTATCCTTTTGAAAAATCTGTTAGTTCCACATTTCGCAACCAGGGGCGCACTCTATTCTAAACAAACCTTTATCCAAGCAAAACTCCGTTTTACATACTATCTGTAGATATATTAGTCGAGGGGATTGAGCCCATAGCACCCGAGATAAGTAGGCGCCTCTGGCGATAAAAATGGAACTAAAAAATGTAAGACTATGGTGCATAATATGAAAGAATGGTCAAAGGGGTGTCGGCAAAAGTTGGAAAAGTGCTCCCCGGGTGAAAAGGGGCGGAGGTTAGAAAAATTGCTTAAAATACACAAGTATAGCCCGGAGGAGAAATTAATATAAGACTTTTTGAAAATTTTATGATTTGTCGTGTGGTCTGACGTATTCAGCTTATACGTATGCAAAAAGTCATGTCTCCAACAAAATTAGGGACTCCCTTAGAAAGAATTGCTTAAAATACATATGTGGTAGCTCAAAGGGTTAAGCATAAGACTTTTCAAGATTTTATGATTTGTCGCATAGCCTCAGGTGTTCTGCTATAAGTATGCAAAATTTCAAATCTGCAATTTAATAAGGGGCTCAGTTAGAAAGAATTGCTTAAAAAACGCATGTGGAAGCCCAAAGGGTTAAATGCACGACTTTTTCAAAATTTTATGATTTATCGTTTGATGTGAGGTGTTCCGCTATAAGTATGCAAAATTTCACGCCTCGAACCTAATTAGGGTTCACTTAGAAAGAATTGTTTAAAATACACATGTGGGAGCGCAAAAGGTTAAATGTGAGACTTTTTCAAAATTTTATGATTTGTCGTTTTATGTGAGGTGTTAAGCTATAAGTATGTACAATTTCATGCCTCCAACCTAATTAAGGGCTCACTTAGAAAGGATTGTTTAAAATACACATGTGAGACGCCAAAGGGTTAAATTTACAACTTTTTCAAAATTTTATGATTTGTCATTTGATGTGAGGTGTTCAGCTGTAAATATACAAAATTTCACGCCTCCAACATGTATAGTTTCTGAGAACGGGCTCTGTGACGGACAGAATATCTCAATTTGTTGATTTTCTGTAAGCAAGTAAACCCAGATAAACCCCCAGTAAGTAGATAGGTTTACAATGGAAGTCTATGGGAATTTGGCTAAATATTAGACATATCGCCAAGGTGGCGTCATTTTTGGCGACTAATTTTGGTCGCCAAATTTGGCGATATATCGCCATGTTGGCGAGAAACTTGGCGGTATTTGGCGACATAACAGCGTCTCCTCCTACGGCACATTAAAATTTCGCCTAATAGACGCCATGGTAAAGTAAAAATGGGCACTCCCAGGTGGGTAATTCATCGATCTTCGCAATTTTTTTTATTTTTTTCCTTAGTTTTATAGTGTAAACGAACTTCGCACCAAATTTGAAGTCTGTAGCTGCAGTAGATATACGAGATCTTTTTGATGAGTGAGTCAGTCAGTCAGTCAGTCAGTCAGTCAGTGGTAAAATTATCGATTATCAGACATTTTCAAATGTCATTATCTCGGAAACTAATTATGCGTTATTTATAAAATTTTGAATTTTAGGTAATTAGGGTGGCCTTACTATACATTTCGTATAACAAGTACGTAGGTCTCATAGATTTTCAGTTGCAGACCATTGAAATTTGATGAAAACAGCTCGAAATGGTTCGTGTAAATAACACACGGCTATGTCAGGCGAACTTGGCTGACACACTGCCGTGTGTCTAGATATTTTATTCTGTCTTATTTAATGCAAAAGTAAATATATTAAAAGCAAGCTAGAAAAATATAGCCTCTGGTTCCATACGACTTTGATTCACAGAACTAAATAAACCGTGATACAGGTTCATTTTAATAAATAATTGATCTGAATAAATCATTTTGTTAAGCGCGGTGTTGGTGAAATTACATATAAATACAAATATATATTACATAAACTTGTTTTAGTATTCTATTCTGGAGATTTTCATAATAATTTTTAAGTTCTTTTTTCGGAATTTATGTTTTATGAAAAATTTTAGTTAAGTAACTATTAAAAATAATTGATGAATTTGTTACTATTGTATGTCTTATTAAAAAACAATGTTGTTGTGTTTTAATGGTTTATTTCTGTAATTTATTAAATACCTTTTTTCACATTATTATAATTATTGTAAGAACCCTGATTCTGTTTTTACATGACTATCGATTGAAACGTTTGTGGACATCCAATACCACTATTTGCAATGGAAATATTGGCCTTATTTAATAACAGAAATCTTCAATTAAGTATGGTGAAGACAATTATTAAAAATACTGGCACTCAATGTCCGTAAACCTTTAAACCTATGACCATGTAAATGCAGGATTAGGTTGGTTGGTTGGTTGTGTTTATGACGGCTAATTATCAGCACGAGGGATATAGGCCCAAAGCAGAATTAGGTGTATAATTGTAAACGGGCGGTTTATTCAATCCACTTAAAAAAATACATTTTGCACGTTTTTATCACTCTCGTAAACGTTATTTTATTTATCAATTTTGTTTTTAAATATTAGTATTTCATAGTTTTAAACCATTAACAGAATTAAATTCCTTAAGTCTGCAATCAAAATTATACACTGTTAAAAATAGCTGTTGCTTTACAGTACTTTACTGCATAATTTTACTGTAAATTACTGTATTGTAGTAAATATTGCGCTTGCCCGCTAAATATCAGTCACGGACAATAATAAGCTGTTATTGACCGTAACTGATCATTTTTTCAGTATTAACCTCACTCTAACAGTCATATACGGTCGAGGGGATAATGTAACGTAGCCTTTAACGGCAGATCACGGGCTAGTGCAGTAAGTTACTGTTACTCGCGATCGCTAACCGTGATCTAACGGTGGATTACGGTGGCACAGCGGCGCGCGCATTCTAGCAATCTAAGACCACGTTTTTTACCGAGAAATTCAATAGCAGTGTTGATGGCAGCCATCTTGCCTATAAGTGATTGTCCATACGTAGGTGCTAGCGGATGCTAGCTGTAACAGTGATGGATAATACTCTAATTCTAGATGATTGCCAGACTTTCCATTTTAAAACAAGGTAAGTGGCAGATGTTTGTGTACATATCATTTAAATATTCGCATAAGTTCCCGTTATAATTTAAAGAAAATCGTTCTACTAATGTGTAATAAAATAGTAATAATAATATAATAATACATTATTTTATTATATATTGTTAATACATTATTATTGTGCTTTTAAACTATTATTACATTACTAAATTATTATGCCTTTATATTATTATAACGTTGTTATATTATTATTATGTTTTTATATTATTATTACATTATTATTAAATTACGTACATTATCAGTAATCTATTCAATCTCAGAAAAATGCACATTTCGTAACTGTAAAACCTTTTAATAAATTCAATTAAAATTGTCTTCCAAATTACACTCACCACCTTTCCTTTCCTCATCCTAAAATGATAACAATAATAATAATAATAAAATGGATAAATAAAAAATAGAAAAATTGCTACGATTATCAAAAAATTTATATTGCAGTGAAACAAGAATTCAAATTAATAAAAGAGGTATGCAATAGTTGTGAAAATATTTTATAATGTTGCCAATTATTATGTAATTTAATCTAATATTGTAAAGGTTTTTTTCTTATATTTCACACCAATTGCTGAAAAGGTATTAAATAAAAACTATAAAAATAGCTAAAGGGTTTTAATAGACTGTTTACATTTTCATTAGATTCTCGTTCAATACATTTCTGTTAATACAATTAATAAAGTATCCTTTTTTAAGAAAAATTAAAAATTTTAATTCTGTGTAATAAGTATGTGTGTGAGGGGGGGGGGAGGAGTGTTTGGAGTTTTATCATTTATTAAGTTTTTTTAACATCAGATTTTAGCGATATTAACTTTGTAGGGTGAAGAAAGGAAAAGCGGTTAGTGAAATCTGGAAAATTATTTTAAATGAATTTATTTAAAAGTGGAAATCTAAGTTTTAAGTGTTGTGAAAGGTCCATTTCTCTGAGATTGAATTTTGTAAAAGACAGATTACAGATAATGTGCAATAATGTAATATAATAATAATCCAGTAATAATTATATTATTATTCCTCGTTTATTACACATTACAGTAACGTTCTTTTGATAGTTTTTAAATTAAAACGGAAACATATGCAAATATATAAATGACATGTAAATACATAAAAAGCTGTCAATTATAATGTTTTAGAATGAGAAGGCTGATAATCCACTAAAATTAAAATATTATCTATCGCTGTTGCTAGCACTTACGTAAAATGCAGTTTCAATTCCCTAAAAGATAGAAAACACAGAGAATTTCTATCTCTTTAATGGAAATTGAAACAAAATAATTGATACTAACAAAAAAAAAGGAAAAAAAAAAGTCATAAACGGCCAAATACACTCCTATTACTGTGATTTACGGTCAGATACGTTCTTGAAAGTTACTGTGGTTTACGGTCAGATACGGTCTTGAAAGTTACTGTGATTTACGGTCAAATACGTTCAAAAAATTTACTGTCATTTACGGCCTAATACAGTCTAAATAGATAACGGTACATACTGTAATATTACGGAAAAATGCTGTAATCTGTGCTGCCAGGCTTTTCCCGTAATCCAACGGTGAAATTTTTATCAGTGTACTAATTTAACTATCAAAATTTGTTTTCTGGTTAACGTATTTTTATTTCATTTAACATCGTTTAGTCTTTAATATTTTTATATAGTTGAATTTTATTTATTAATTTTTCTGGGTACATTTGCCATGTGTTTATTTGTTCTTCCATTAATCCATTGTTCATCCAATTTCAGGGAAGATATTTTATGTTCGTTATAATATGTTGTATTAAAATTAAATTTTAATCTGGATTAGCATAACATTCTTTGAAAGATTTCATCCGCTATACACTTATTCATATCATATTCTAATTAAGGATATCGCATTATGAATATCGTGTATTGATTATGATAATGCACATAAGAATTTTTTTATTTTTTATTTTTAGTTAGTACAGAAATAATGTTGCAAAGCATTCATATTATGATTATGCAAAATATGATGCAAGTACAGCAAAAAAAAATTCTATTAAGAGAAATATATATATACACATTTCTCTTAATATATATCTTTTCTTAACACAATCCATAATTAGGGCATGAACATCAAGTTTCTTAAACGCTAAGTAATAAACAAACTTATTCAAAGCCGAAATTAATAGATGCTTCTGCTCAATATATTTACAATATTTTAAAACAATAAAATATTAGAAGAACAAAATTATGCTAAAAAATATACGTGTGCTTTTTAATATATTTTGAATATGATTTTTTAAATAAAATGTAATTAAAGAAATATAAAAAATAATAACAAATTAAATCTTATAAGTTTTAATTCAATGTTTTTGCGATTTGATTTTTAAAAAATATGCAAATAAAAAAACAAATCCGTACAGAAATATCTCTATAAATTTTTGTACAATACTTTTAATGCATTGCCGAAGTGAGGATTCCGTTTAATAAAGAATCTTAAATAATTTATTTTACAAGAATTTAAAATTAAGATCTATTTTCTTTTAAAAGGAAGAAACAATAATTACCTTAACTAATATAGTTTTATATTTCTCGAGTTTAACAGAAATTCGGAACACGTTAACAGCAAAAGAACACTAAAATTTTCTTGTGCACTTAACTGTCTTTCTCTCTTTGAAGTAATCGTATAAATGAAAGAACACGGGATTAAAGTGCACGTATGATCCTGATATCCCCATGGCCCGAATTTCCTTTTAATGCATCGGTATTCTTTTTACGAGGTTCTTCTCTTAAGTGTCAAACGAAATGTTCGAGTAAATGATACGGAATCCACATTAAATTGCGTAGGACTAATTGAGATGGGGATAATGGTTGAACGTTTCCCATTACTACATCTCAAGTAAATATGTATGTTTACTCTATAAAAAGGGCTGCATTAGAGGGACATACCGTGAGAGGAAATATCGAGTAATTAATTATATCTTTGCTTTACCTTATGTTTCTCTTTATGGAGTGAAAGGTGCTCTTAACATTATTGTGTTTTTGCGTGAAGGTCGTAAAATTATTTTATATATTCCAATCATGGAATTAGATTTATTAATTTTCTTTTTTGTATAATAGAATAATTGTATGGTGCCGTACGCAACTATCACTGAATTCATTTTCGAGAAATTTCTATGTTATGGATATCATTAAAAAAAAAAATTCTAGACTGACTGCAGTCCAACTTTCAAACACTGTACTCTACTTTGAATTCAGATAAATAATAACAGAAAACAATCCGAAAGGTACAGCCTAATTTAGAAAGGTTTTTCTAATTGGGAAAATGATCTCATATTCTAAAAACACTATTTCTAAAATAACATAATTTAAAATTTCAATGTGTTTTCATCCGCCTCTTCTAAAATTAAGATTTGTTAATTAAAATAAATTTAGAGACTTAATTTACATAGTCATATTAAGAAGAGTTTTAAATTGATTTAAATATAGAAATTTTGCAATTATTCGAATGTGCAATGTTTAAATTTTCCTATACTTTTATCAGATGAATAGAACTTGTTGAAAGAGGAAAAAAAAGTTTTATTAAATTAAGTCACGTTCTAGTATAACATTACTACTCTATGAAGATTAGATGAGCATGAATAATAAAAATGTTTAATTGAGTAACTGAGTTTAAAAAAATACATATCTGGATAATTTTTGTCACAGACATTCGAAAAAGGATTTAGATACAAAACCCGTTGTCCGATTTGCACGAAAACTAATACAGTTCTTCTGAGAGTAGAATGTAACATAATCCTTAAATGAGAGCTAAATCGAAAGTATAATTTGTGCATTATCGTGTTTACCCACACACATGCATACATACTAATATCATCAGAAAAACACTAAAAACGGACACTTGGTACCACAAAACGTAAAATAATATCATTTACACAAAACATAATACCATTATTTTTTACATACATGTACAAACATACATACAGATGCATGCATAGGGAATATTTGTAAAAATAGCTAGAACGGATTACAGGAACTTCAAAATATAAAATTGTATCAATATTTCCATAATCGGGATTTCATTATACTTATAAAATTTTCCTTGAACTACATGTATCCATAAATTAATAATAAGTAGTATTCGTCATTATCGTTATTGACATGTTTTTGAAATCAAAAAATAAAGTTGTGCAATAACAGGCTGGTGTACAGCAAGGGGAACAGAATAAGTAAATGTTATTATTACGATGGTATAACAATTTTTTTCTTTTGATTAAAAATAATAAAATTATTAAACCTCGTTTAAAATGAGAATTTTCTTTATATTTTTGGGTAAAGCCGGTTTGCTCCATTTATCGACCGCGCTTAAAAATATAGTTCTACGCGTATACAAGCTGTCATTCGATAATTAGCGTATATGAATTGACGTGTAAAAAAACACTGCGACAAGTGGAATTTAACTCCAAAAAATAAGTCAGGAACGCATATTTTGTGTACCATCAATTGTTTTTAAAACTCATGACTGTCCCTTGGAAGTGATTCTTCTGAATAATGCACCTTAAGAACATCGTTTTCAAATTAAGTTCATGATGGCTAACTTCTAGAGTTTAAGTAGTGATAATGTTTTAAATTTCTATGTAGTTGTGACGAATCTTTTGAAAAAAATGTGTCAAAAATAGTTTCAAATTGGAAGAGAAATTTGGTTTTAAAATTTACTTAAATTAAATGTTTTAGAATTTGCCATAAGAAAGGCATTTTGTTTTTATTAACTTCTTTTTTTCTTGTAGAACCATTTATTATATATGAAAAACGTGTGATAAAATACTCATATGAAAAATAGTGTAAAAGGTATTGAGTTTTCTTAAAGTAAAGTTCACTATATTTGACATCGGTGGAGTGCGCTGTCTAAACGTGGTTGACCGTTTACGGATTTTTAATTTTCTTTATACAAAAATGAGAATTTAAATCCAATTATAAAAAATTATCAAGCACTGATTATTGTATAACTACAATATAAATCCTACTATCCTCCGCCACATTCCCACCGAAATAACGAAGCAACAATTTCTGACAAGGCGAGTCTTTTCACTGCAAACGGTTCCATTCGACACTTGGGATCACAAACTGAACGTAGAAGTGAAAATTTCGAAACAGTTCTTAACTTTGGACAGAATTATTCAGAAAACAAAATGAAACTAGAAAACAGGAATTCTGCTTTTTCAGAATTTAGTGTCGCCCCCGATGAAAAAAAAAATATATGTAGAGTAGACCAGGGCACATTTACGCGTTTTTTTTTTATTTCAATGAATTTTCCAATTTTTATGTTTTAACTTATGAAATTTTAGTCATTGTGGTTTTATAAAGCAGTTAATAAAGTTAAAATTTGTGTATTCAGTTGTTGCCCTATTTGTGTTTTTAAGCGTAAAGAAAATTTGTTTTAGGTCCAAGTCATTTACGTAAACTTGCCCTGGGAATGGGGTAAGTTTACGCATCCAGTGGGCACGTTTACGCATATTATAAGTGGTACCAAGGAGTAAGTGAAATAAACATTTAATCAAATTGAAATGTTTTATTTATTACTTAAACACTGTTTAAAAATAAAAAAAATTAAACAGAATTAATTAAAGAACATTTTATAGGATATACTGAAAACATAGGGCTTATTGCTAATTAAAAACAGAAACTATTTAGCCGTCTTCATCATCACTGTTACAGTTTTTACAAACAAAAAATAAAGTATTTCCTTCAGTACACTTGTTATGGGACCACCTTTTGCATCTAAAACATTGAACCCAGTCTTGTCTTTTATTCGATTGGTTGTATGATTACAAACAATAAATACACACACAGTTTCATCTTCGTCATCATATTCATTAACTATTTTCTTTTTTCTGGAGTGTACCAAATTTTTCCCATTTGCAGTTTTTGGTTTCATACTTTTTCCTTTGCTGTCTTCTTGTTCTGCTTCCATAGAAGCTAATAAATTTTTACGTAGTTTCTTCTTTTTGAACGTGCATAAAGGTGCCCCGATGGCAATGCTTTGGGCGTGCCCCGTCGCCATGTTTGGATTTATTTTTAACGTGTAACGAAAATTAGTAACATTTCTGTTCATACAAATATAGTTCTAAAAAAAGGATAAAATTCTGCTAATGTTCATATATTTGTTTATCCTTAACTATGCATTATTAGTTCAAAATAAGTTTCAATAATTTCAACACAAAATTGACTCATCTTGACAGAAAACAGGTTATCCTTTTCGCATGCTAGACCGAAGCTCGACTGACTCTCAAAAACGTGTGAGAATACCCGCTAGGGAGCAGCAGCAATCTGTCATGACTGGTGCCACGCCAGTTATAACTCGTTTCGGAAAAAGTGCACTGCGTAAACGTGCCCCGGTCTACCCTATATAAATATAGATAGTACAAAACATATTTCAGTTTTAAGACTTAAAACACACACTTTTATTTTACGTAAAATGTCATCCGCATCCGCTAAGGAATTCCTCATTTACGACCCAGTTTTAAACAGCATCTATAGTAAAGTACACATATGACCTCACTATCGCTGAATAATACACAAATCCAAAAACAGAAATGCCGTTCAAGGAACTCGAGACAAATTTGGCTTATCTAATGATTCATATGCCTTCATTTGTTCGTAATATTAATACAGATACTTAAAACTAAATTTAGTTTATAATATCTCCAAGTTTTATCAGAAATCATTCATTTGTACTTTTTCAAAATAGCACGTATTTTAATTCTTTTTTTTTCAGTTGTTTCGGAAAAGTGGCAACAAAGAGATATAATTACTATTTCCCATCTATTTTTCTTTTACTTTCTACAGAAATGGAGTACTTGCTTTGCCAAAATCAAACAAATTGCGCTAAAAATTACAAACAAATTAATATCTCAAAAAAAAAAAAAAAAAAAAAAGTGATGCATTTTTTAAACAAATTGCATTTAAAAGTACTTTTTTTCCCAATACGACGGTCTAAAAATTGAAAATGTGCGATGCTTAGAAGTTTAAAAAATTGCAGTAGAGTATTTAACCGTACATTGATACATCTGCTTTGTTTTACGGCTGGCTTACACAACGGAATGTTATTTTTTATAGGCTCGGAACTTTAATTTGTTGGGAGAAAAAAATAGTATACCGGGGGCAAAAAACTAATAAGAACAACAATACATAATATTTTTAAAACTGTCACCTATAAAGTTATTTTTCCCGTGATGTAAATTCAGTGGAAGGCTTGAACTGCTTTAAATTACATACGATAGTGTCTCGTCATTTTAAGAAGACGAGTACTTTTAAGACACGGTGAAAAACAAACAGGTGCAATCAGAACTAAAATTAAAACATAGTATGGAGGAACAATGCGCGTTTATTGCATGGATTCATAATGAAAGAATATGTGTCATATTGAAAGATTAAGCGATGATTTTTCTTTCTTGTTTATTGTTCATTTAAGTTAAGAATAGATCTCTTCTAAACTAGAGTTATCTCTCGTTCCTCTTCATTATTTTCATAACTGATTTTAAAAAGTATCCTTTTAACCTTTGTCATTTTAAAAGATGTGTTGAAACTCTCAATTGGTAGTAAAGCTCGCAGATAACTTTCAAACAATCTCATCATGCATCTTTTTCAGTAATAAACCTAATTAAACAATTTTAGTTTCTAGGAATCTTTAATAAGTGACTAAGTAAGAAAATTCCTTAGCTGCGTTTCGAAAAACCCCATTCTTATTTCCAAATACAAAATTTTAACTGTTTTGAGTAAATATAAAATCAAACTTAATATTTTCCCAGTTATGCTGGCCTGACATGCAGCATTTTATGCGTTTAATCGCCACTTCATTTTTAGTAAAATCGGCGACAAAATTAGAATTTAAACGTAACGCCTGCTTATTAACTTAATTCAACTAAAACTTAATGCCTGGAAGAAAGTTTCATAGAACTTGATAATTAATTTCTCCCTTATGAATTCTGCCAATGCCAACGTTTTTACATAGTTATTAATCTACGTTGTGATTCGTTACATCAAAGTTATGTCGTGTTTAAAATAAAATTTTTAGAAGAAGAATTTAACTCTAATAACGAGAACATTTATATGGAACTATAAAAGTATAACGTCAAACTACTAACTTTTAATTTTGAAATTATCGTTTAACTAATTTTACGCATGACATTTTACTACAGATGAACATTAAGAAAAAATACCTTTGATAATTTATAAAGAAATTGTGTTCGTATTCTGCTTTCTCGAAGATTGTAGTTTCTTCGTCACCAAGTACCGCCATCTTTTCAGAATCATAAAGTCGATCCCCATAAATTCTTCTGGTTGCTCAACGTATTTCATGGAGGTTTCTTCGGCTTTAACTGGAATCATTAATGCAAGACTCCGAGAGGTTCAACAGTTGATGCTTGATGGTAATTTTTTTCCCATCACTAATGACAAGAGCGACAATTTCCGCATCAGTTATTTAGTACTGATTGCTTTCCTTCATCCAACTTTCAACTTCTGCTAAGATGCATCCTCCCATTCAGGAATACTTTGGATTGAGGGATGAATGCTTTCTTCCGTTTCCATAATTCAACGTCAACTTCTCCTAACGTCTTCTTCCATGATTTGACAATTGTTCTAGCCCTTATGTCTGCCCATGCCCTAGCAACGAAATAAGCAACATCCTTTAAATTTATAGGTTTCAGTTTTTCACTCATCTCTTTCGCTTTTTCAATTTCTTCTATCTTTTTCAAAAGTAGTTTCCTAAGATGGTTTTTTAATTTTAGATTTTGAAGCGAAGGTCGGATGATCAAGACTACTGTGTTATAAATTTGATAAGGTTTCGCATTTTAAAAATGGCGTACAGTTGATCCGATAGGTAAATATCATAAATTTTGGGCCTGCGAGGCGTAAATATTGAGCCGAGCAGATCGGTGATACTTGCAAAGGGAAATTTTTACCTCGATTATCCTGAAATATTCTTTTTCAGCAATTTTCCCACGATAACCGTTTGTAAAGTTACTTAAATTTTGTTTTCTTTTTATAAACGAAGTTAATTTATTTTCAAACTACACCTAAAGAACAAAAAAAAGAATTCAAGTGGTAGTAAAATATATTAATAATTATTATGGATTTTGAATTTTTATTAATATTTTTTTTTTTAAATCGAGAAAAAATATAGTAAGTACTGTAAAGAATATATAGCGAATCTAAAATATTGTATTTCGACTTCAAAATTGGGGTAAAAACTAGGTTTGCAAGATTAATTTGGTCATACAATAATAAACCTTTTTTATTATTTATGCACTTTAACAAATAATTTTTACCTATATAAAGCATAAATAAATGAATGTAAAAATAATTATTAATCGGAATTAATTACAACCTCTTTAATACTCCATCAAACTTCAGTCAATTCTTCTCATTTCAAACAGTTATGGTCCCCTAAGCAGTTATAAAATGATAGTCAATTTTTACCAAGCTATACTACTATGACTGATAGTAGTTTAAAAGTTTAATTGTCGCCTCTTTTTTAATAAAAATTCTGACAAAATTAGAAATTCTTTAGCAACATAAGTCAATTAAAACTTAATATCTCGAACAAGTTTTGGTTAAACTTAATAACTAATCTCTCATTTATGGAGTATGTCCGTTTTTTTCCATAGTTGTTCACATGCATTTTATATTTCTGTACATATTGCTAAGTTTTATAGTGTTTAAAATCCAATTATTCGAAGGAAAATTTAACACTAATAACAAGGGAATTTTGTGTAGAAAAAGAATACAATAACTTATAAAAATATAATTATGCAGAAACAGAACACTATAACTTTCTCATTTATGTAGAATTCGACATATCGTTATTTAATAAATTAGTAAACTGATGATGTTTTTTCAAAAATCGGAATGAAATTTATTTGAGTAAGTATGTCGAATATAATTTTACTCCTTTTTTAAAAGCCAATAAACTTTTAAAGCAAAATTGATTCTTCAAAATTATCATTTATTTTCATTATTCTCATAAAGAACATTAACATTTATCCTTTATCCTCTACCAGCTTTAAACGTTGTCGTCAGCATCTCCATTTTTATTAAAATTCTGAACTAATTTTCGCACAGTCTTATTATGCGTACCTTTTAGTAATAAAGCTAATTAAACATTTTTAATTATTTGGTTTTTTAAATAAGTTACTCAGTAATGAAAGCTTAATGATAAAGTCTTTCCGCCGCGTTATGAGTAGCTCTATTATTATTTTCACATATAAACTTTTCCCTGTCTTAAGTAATTATAAAATCAAACTTAAGGTTTACCAGATTATACTGATCTGACTTATGGTACTTTAAAAGTTTAATCGTCGGCTCATTTTTAATGAAAATGGCGCCAAATTAGAAAAACCTTTAACAATTCAAGTCAATTTGGCCTTAATACTTTAAACCAGTTTACTAGAATTTGATAATTAATTTTTCATTTACGGATTCTTTCCATGTCAACCTTTTTAAATAGTTGTTCGATTGCTCTACCAATTTCTGAGAATACTTTTGTTAAGTTCTTTCATCTTTAAAATTGAGTTACTAGAAGACTATATTAATATTAATAACAAGTAAATTCTCGTTCATATAGTGTTTCATATTTGAGCTTTTAATCAATTATTAAAGTTTAAATTTTTTTGTTCTTAATTGGATTTAAGTGAATAACATTTTATTGTAATGTTT
Organism: Maratus speciosus; assembly: GCA_963932465.1. Lineage (NCBI taxonomy): Eukaryota > Metazoa > Arthropoda > Arachnida > Araneae > Salticidae > Maratus > Maratus speciosus. The sequence continues at coordinate 386,725,648 of OZ010786.1, forward strand.
CATTTCATATTTAAAGCTCTTTATATAAGTGGTGTTATGTATTCCAATTGATTTTTTTCGATCTCTGTTCCAACTATAATCACATTACAAAAATAATTCTCACTTTTCTGAAAATTGAAACACAATAGATTTACTCAGAATAAATTTATTTAATTATTATTATACTTATTTTCCTAAATTCAGTTATTTCTATTTTATTCAACAGGACTGATTTTTCATATAATATTTTCAATTGTTTAATTTAATCGTTAATGAAATCTTCATGCCTGAATCAAATTTGCTGGAATTTGATAAATGATCGGAAATTGATGAATTTTGTTCATTTCGTTTTTTTTATTTATTTAGTTTTCATAGGCATTATACAGGGTGTTCCAAAATTCGACCGACAAATTCTGTTGGGTGATAGTGGGTATCAAGAGGATGAAAATTTTTGATAGAACATGGCGTCCCAAATCTCTTATTTAGTCACAAATTATTAATATTTTCTATTGGTTAATTTAATCTTTAATGAAGTCTTCATAACTGAAACAAATTTGCTGGAATTTGATAAAAGATCTGTAATTGATGAATTTTGTCCATATCACATTTTTTAATTAAGTTTTCATAGGCATTATACAGGCTGTTCCAAAATTGGACCGACAAATTCAGAGCGGTGATAGTGGGTATCAAGAGGATGAAAATTTTCCATAGAACATGACTTCGCAAACCACTTATTTAGTCACAAATTATTAATATTTTCAATTGGTTAATTTAATTTTAATGAAGTCTTCATACCTGAATCAATTTGTTGGAATTTGATAAATAATCTGTAATTGATGAATGTTGTCCATATCAATTTTTTAATTTAGTTTTCATAGGCATTAGAAGGGTGTTCCAAAATTCGACCGACAAATTCAGAGGGGTGATAGTGGGCATCAAGAAGATGAAAAATTTCCATAGAACATGACGTCGCAAAACACTTATTTAGTGAAAAAATATTAATATTTTCAATTGGTTAATGTAATATTTAATGAAGTCCTCATACCTGAAGCAATTTGATAAATAGTCTGTATTTGATGAATTTTGCCCATATCATTTTTTTAATTTAGTTTACAGAGGCATTATACAGGGTGTTCTAAAATTTGACCGACAAATTCAGAGGGGTCATAGTAGGCATAAAGAGGATGAAAATTTTCCATAGAACGTGCGTCCCAAACCAGTTATTTAGTCACAAATTATTAATATTTTCAATTGGTTAATTTAATCTGTAATGAAGTCTTCATACCTGAAACAAATTTCTGGAATTTGATAAAAGATCTGTAATTGATGAATTTTGTCCATATCACATTTTTTAATTAAGTTTTCATAGGCATTATAAGGATGTTCCAAAATTCGACCGACAAATTCAGAGGGGTGATAGTGGGCATCAAGAAGATGAAAAATTTCCATAGAACATGACGTCGCAAAACACTTATTTAGTGAAAAAATATTAATATTTTCAATTGGTTAATGTAATATTTAATGAAGTCCTCATACCTGAAGCAATTTGATAAATAGTCTGTATTTGATGAATTTTGCCCATATCAATTTTTTAATTTAGTTTACAGAGACATTATACAGGGTGTTCTAAAATTTGACCGACAAATTCAGAGGGGTCATAGTAGGCATAAATAGGATGAAAATTTTCCATAGAACATGACGTCGCAAACCACTTATTTAGTCACAAATTATTAATATTTTCAATTGGTTAATTTAATTTTAATGAAGCCTTCATACCTGAATCAATTTGTTGGAATTTGATAAATAATCTGTAATTGATGAATGTTGTCCATATCAATTTTTTAATTTAGTTTTGATAGGCATTAGAAGGGTGTTCCAAAATTCGACCGACAAATTCAGAGGGGTGATAGTGGGCATCAAGAAGATGAAAAATTTCCATAGAACATGACGTCGCAAAACACTTATTTAGTGAAAAAATATTAATATTTTCAATTGGTTAATGTAATATTTAATGAAGTCTTCATACCTGAAGCAATTTGATAAATAGTCTGTATTTGATGAATTTTGCCCATATCAATTTTTTAATTTAGTTTACAGAGGCATTATACAGGGTGTTCTAAAATTTGACCGACAAATTCAGAGGGGTCATAGTAGGCATAAAGAGGATGAAAATTTTCCATAGAACATGGCGTCCCAAACCAGTTATTTAGTCACAAATTATTAATATTTTCAATTGGTTAATTTAATCTGTAATGAAGTCTTCATACCTGAAACAAATTTCAGGAATTTGATAAAAGATCTGTAATTGATGAATTTTGTCCATATCACATTTTTTAATTAAGTTTTCATAGGCATTAGAAGGGTGTTCCAAAATTCGACCGACAAATTCAGAGGGGTGATAGTGGGCATCAAGAAGATGAAAAATTTCCATGTAGTACATGACGTCGCAAAATACTTATTTAGTGAAAAAATATTAATATTTTCAATTGGTTAATTTAATCTTTAATAAAGTCTTCATACCTGAAAGAAGTTTACTGGAATTCGATAAACGATACCTCATTTATGAATTTTGTTCATATTACTTTTTTAACGTAATTGTTCATAGAAATTACATACTTCTGAAAATGTTTTGAATACGTTCTTTAGCCTTTAAAATTCAATTATTAAAAGAGTAATACTCAAAACAAGAAAATTCTCATTTGCACAGAACTTGGTATAGTACGATTTAATTAATTAAAGCATGTGTCTTTATAATGGAAATGGAATTAAGTTGAATAACATTGCCCGATACAGTTTCACTTCCTTTTAAAGCTGCTGAAGTGAGTGTTTTTTAAAAATACTTCAAAGAATGGACTTATACTGTTCGTTTATATATATACATATGAGGACGTGAGTTTCAAAACTCAGTTTATCAAGAAAATAAAACTTGGCGAAATCACGAAAACACTCAAATTGCATCTATTTTTTTTTTCATTGTAAACCACAATTTTACAATACCAGAAATACAGAATAAAACTAGTGTTTTTGGAAATTGTAGAGTCTTTTCGGTGAATGTTTTGAAACTCATGTCCTCATATATATTCTATATATGACGATGCATAATTTTTTGAGTAGATATTCTAATTTTCATTTTTTTTTTTTATGTCGCCGTGTTAATATCATTAAGGGGTTGGTCACTCAGCTTCGGAATTTTCCTCCATAATGTTAAAAGTCTATGGACTTTTTATGCCTTAGTATATTTAAAATATCTTCTCGGGAAATTCATATTTTAAACATCTTTTTTTGTGTACTCTTCTTAAAGGATGTCTCTTTTTTTCATAGTTTTCAAAATATTTCTAAAATCTATGCTGAATTTAATAATTTATGTGTTAAAAGCGGGCGAACTGTGAGTAAAATTTTAACACTTCATATAAAATTAAGTCTATACTTTAGAAATATTTTGAGAGCTAAGAAAAAAAGAGACATCTTTTAGGAAGTGCACACAAAAATTAGAAGTTAAAAATATTAATTTCCCAAGGCGATATTTTAAATACACGAATGCTTCAAATGCCCATAGACTTTACATTAGTGAGGGGAAATCGGAAGCTGAGTAACTAATCCAAAAATTATATGTTTGTTTGTCTGCTTTCATATCTCTTTTTTGTCTTTATAGACTTTAACTTTCGTAAAAGTTGACTAAAAATTAATATGGTGTTAAGGTATACAGCAGTAAGGCACACACACTTTACATTCTTAAAATAGCAATCGTAACGTATCTCGTTTTTTACAAGAACACCTCAGAAATGTTTATGTATAATCGCACACCGCGAGTCTAAATAAGCAATATTAACAAGAATAAGATTAAAAATAAATGTTGATTAGAGTTCTGCATCAGATCGCGTAACCCGATTTTACCCAAATCTGAATCAATTCTCGGCTTGTGTCGAGTGAAGCTGGCAAAAGTGTCTGTCTTCTCATATCGGGTTCAGGTACTGCTGACTCTAAAGGCTTCAGGATTGAACCAGTTATGAATTGGGTTTGGTCATACGTTTTTTCAAAAGAAAGTGCACAATAATTTTTGATATGAAAAAAATTATATATATAACCCAGTGTATCATTGTTGTTAACACCATCTGTCTGGACGATGTTCGAATAGACTTCCTTGGAGTGCGTTGGAAACTTAGTCAAACACTTTCCGAATCCTCTTGATTTGTGCTTGGCCTGTTAAGGTTGGTAGATTGTACGTTTTCCCCGTAATTTATAAATTTTTGGGCCTTATTGTAAGTTGCATGCTTTAAACATTCCCGTAAGACAATTTCTTCCATTTTTTTTAACAGATCATTTTTCGTCTATATTTCAAAAACCTCACATTGAAGATTATTTGTGCCCTCACTCAGAACTTCCCTCAGAGGATGGCATGAACTAAGACTGATTTTCATTTTAAGAGCTAAGATGTTAATGGTGATAAGTGACATAATAATCATTTTGAAAATATGAGCTGTAAAGTTCTAAATCTTTATTTTTGTTTATTGTCAATTGCGTCCTTTAAAAATTAAAATATGTCTATGAATATTAGTTTTTTTTTCAAATAGTAATGTAACAAACGATAGAAAACCATCGATTATGTTCAATCATTTGATTAACTCTTTTCATTTGTCACATACCACCTTTATCGCCTGAGCTCTTTATTTTATTGCCATGCTGCTACATAAACTTAATATTATTGTAAGCTAAAATCTCTCCATTCTAAAATTTTTAATTTAGAATATTTTTATAGTAAGTTTTGATATTTATTTTATTTTTTTTATTTTAATTAAAATATAATCATTTCTGTTTGTAGGGATGCCATTACTAAAACTCTCATGATCATTTATGATTTTTAAGTTTTTTTTATTTTTTTCTTTTGCTACAATTAATTTTTTATTCACAGTGGGAAGTATGATTGCAGAATTAGTTAAATTGTGTTAATACAGGTGAGTCATTAGTTTTCATACAAATGGTTAAAGCAGTAACTCATTTATTTTTCGCTTCCAGGAAGGTAAACCGATGGAAAAGTGATGCTATCAACTTAAGAAGACAGACGTTAAAAAATGCATGGAAACGTGTCGAAACTTATCAAGAAATTCAAAGGGACATGTTCTGTCGCCGATGCAAGCAGGTCTGGAATACCAAAGACGGCACCAGATAATATTAGCTTGCCAACAAACAGGAGAAACATTGTCATGTGTTCGCCAAAATAGATTAGAGGGACCGTCATTGCTTGACGATATGGAAGGGAGACATTTGGAATGTATCCTGTGACTGTAGCATCATTCGACATCATTTATACGAAAAAAATTAAAATTAACCATGACTTTCACCATTTGCATGGAGACTTGTGACTCACCCTGTAAAAAAATAGGTAATTCAAATGTTTTTACTGAATAATAATTACTAATATTCATAAAAAACTGTTCTGAAGGAAAATTCCTTAAAAAAGACATTGCTGACACTTTCAACATTAGCTTAGTAGAGTGTAAAAAATTAAAATATTGTGGAAAAAATCAAAAACCAGCTGATTCTATAAAAATCTTCACTTTTTGAAATAGACAGATAAAGTGACCATAGGCCGGCTGGCACCCATTTTGCTGGCACACTTGGTCTCCATGGTCTCCGTACACTTCTTGTGTTACTCACGTATTGGGGGCTGGTTGGTGGATCCCATCCCTGTTTAGTTCGGAAATTCCTTTGGACTTGTGTATCAGACTTCGTTTTTATGAACCAAGCCACAAAGTTTGTCCTTTCTTGTCTGTAACAAACCACCTTTTTAGTATAAATACAATTTTATGAGTGGCTGTTACATGCACATAAAACTGAACTTCACTATCTTATTTCTTTTATGTTTTAGGGAGGAACAAAATTGTAAAATAAATTTTGGAACACCCCGTATATATGGACGTCTTCGTAATTGAAGCTTTAAAAAATGTATTTTGATACTCTGAAATTATATTTTTACCGAACTTTTAATTTACTACAAGAGAACTATTTAGGAATAAAACATTCAATTTACCACACCAGATATCTCCTATTAATAATAAAACAGGTTCCTTATACTTAATATAAACCCTCTAAGTAACTTTGAATAGTATGGCACTTCAAAAGTTGATTTATTTTTCAAAATTTAAAACTTTTAACAAACGCACAACGTAAAAGTATTTCCTATGCATTTTAATACTTTCTTCTGTGTTATTTAATGCAAAAAATGTAGTATATTAAAAGCAAATTACAAAAAATAAAGCCGCTGGTTTCATAAGACCTTGATTCAAAGAACTAAATAAAAAACGTCATGCAGGTTCGTTTTAATAAATAATTGATCTGAATAAGTCATTTTGTTTGTAGCTGAAATTCCTTTTAAATACATTTAAATATTCCATAAATTTGTTTTAGTTTTTATTCTAAAGATGCTTATAATAACTTTTTAGGTGTTTTTTTATGAATTTATGTTTTATGAAAATTTTAATTAAGTAACTCTTAAAAATGATTAATGAATTTGATATTAATGTATGTCTATTTAAACAAATCAGAAATTGCACATTAAACGTTGCAAATGAGGTGCGTTGTTTGTACTATAACTAGTTTTATAAATATTCAGATCTTGGTGCAAAGGCTGTTGCACTCTTATGGAAAATATGCATAAATACAAAATTTATTACGATTATATACAGTAATACGGAAATATTATGACTCCATCTTAACCCTTAAATGCCGTGTGTTGCTTTTCGGCAATATACCCAATTTAGGCTCTAAAATACAGTTAGAATAATATTGTAGCTATAATGTCTAATGTTGCCAATAAAATACATTCTGAAAATATTATTAAATCGATTTTCAACATGTAGATGGCAACTCTTGTGCTGTTTAAGTATAAGTATAGATTTATTTATTTCTATTGTTGCTACTTGTTCTTTTTGTTTTGTTTGGAAGCTTGCGAAATGCCCTATTTTGCTTTGCAGTGAGCAAGTAAAATTTATTTCTTATTATAGTTCCTAAAATTCTTGTGTGTTTAATATTATAAAATTTTATCAAGGAAAATTATTTTTTCAAATAAAGACCAGTATTGCCGATTAGTAACAAACAGTTTTTTAGCCGTAAACCATACTTAAAACAAAATATGATTTTTTAAAGTATTTTTCCCAGGATTTATTTAAAAAATGACAGCCGAAAAACATTATTAGAATGATTTTTGAAAAATCAGGCATTTAAGGGTTAAATATGACGTAACCACCATGCCAACCTTGAATCATTACCTATCGTGAGATACCATTAAATTAATTGCGTATAATATGATTACATAGGATGAAGAATATTTTTGTTAATATCGTTCTAAGTTTTGATTCGATTTTCATAAATTTTGAAATGACTCTACAAGAGTCTACAACGATTACACATATTAAAATTCAAACCATGCGGTTGAATAGTTTTTGCGCTGTTATATGCCAACAGACGAACAGACAGACGGACGGACCAGACGGCGTCTATAAGTGGTAGGTATTTATGTAATTATGAACGCACCTAAAAACAATATATATATTTTTAAAGGCTTTATTTTTGTGATTTATTAAATATATTTTTGCACATGATTATCATTATCGTAAGTACACCCAATTCTGTTTTTACACAATTATCAATTTAAACAGTTATGGACATCCAGTTTCACTATTTTCAGTTGAAATATTCGTTTTATTTAATCACAGAAATCTTCAATTAAGTAATGTGAAGATAACTATTAAAAATAGCAGTATTTAATAAACGTACACCTTTAAACCTATGACCGTGTACAAACAGAATTAGGCGCAGGTTTTGAAAGGAGCGGTTTATTCAAATCCATTTAAAAAGTGAAAATTTTTGCATTTTTATAATTCTCGTAAATGTATTTTAATTTTAGTAATATTTTTAAAAAATATTAATATTTCCTAGTTTTAAAACATTAACTGAATTAAATTTCTTAAGTCTGCAACCAAAATTATACTAATTTAACTATCAAAATTAATTTTCTGATTAACGTATTTTTATCTGATTTTGCATCGTTTAGTCTTTAGAAATAATTTTTTACGCATATAGTTTAGTTGAAATGTATTTATAAATTTTTCTCGAAGCATTTGCCATATGTTTCTTTATACTTCATCTTTTTTTTTACATGTCCTGCAACTTTATAACTGCTCAGTATATTCACAATATTTTAAAACAATAAAATATCAGAACAACAAAATTATGACAAAAAGAAAAACATACATGTCTCGTTCAATATACAGGGTGTCCACTTTCAACAGTGTCCAATGGCTAATTCCTAAACTGTTAGTCATAGACGTATATTTGAAATTAAAAAAATGTTTTAAATGAGGTAAAGAAGTATTTTAAAAGCAATTTCGGTCAATAAAAGCATTTCTTAAAAACAATTAAGAAATTTAAATTTTTATACGGTCCCGGGGTCCTATAAGTTATATTTAGTAATATTTTCCTATTACACTGACAAGTAAGACAAAAAAAACTCCCATTATTCTACGATTAAAACTGACCGAGTAACAGATGTTTAAAGTTGGAGCATATTTTTTGCTACGAAATAGGGGTCATTCACAAATTTAGTAGAAATATAAATAATTGTCAGATATATTAAACATATATATATTCGAGACTAAAATTAACATTGTAATATAAATTTGAAATATAAAATCATTCTGAAGTATTAATGCAAGATATACAGCTTATACTAAACACATAAAAGAAAAAAATAACAGAATTTTCCTTAAATAAAATGGTGAAAAGCAACAGCCTTAATTCTTTACAAAATTATGCATGTTTCAAAATGCTATTAGATTACACTAGACTGCAAAATTTCAAGTTAAATAAAAGCTTTTAAAATAACATAATTTTTGTTAAAAGAAATCATGAAAAGAAACATTCAAAACCTTATGAAATGAAACATATGTTAAAATACAATTATTTTAACAAATCTAAAAATTAATAAAAGTTAACTTTATCTTAATACTTGTACAAGTTCTTTCAAGCGGAGATGCATCTGAAATAATTCCTTCCAATACTTTAAGCACTTTGAATACGATCCCTCGAAGCACTTTTGAACTCGTCTGTATTTAGGTGCAGAAAAGTGGTGCGAGTCATGAATTTCAAAGTTTCATAACTCGGTCAATTTTAGCCTTAGATGAACGGGACTTTTTTTTGTCTTTCTTTTAAGTGTAACAGGGAATTTTTACTAAATATTACTTATAGGACCGGGGACGGTATAAAAAATTAAATTTCGTAACTTTTTAATAAATATTTTTCTTGACCCAAATCGATTTAAAAATACTTCTTTACCTTATTTAAAACTTTTTTGTAATTGGAACTACGTATGTATGACTGTCGGTTTAGGAATTAGCCATTGGACATCGCTGAGGTGACACCCTGTATTTTGAATATGATTTTTTAATACAAAACGTAATTAAAGAAATATAAAACATAATAACAGATTAAATATTGTGGATTTTTATTCAATGTATTTGCAGTTTGAGTTTTACAAAGTATATAACTAAAAAAATCAAAATTGTACCAAAAATATCTCTATAGATTTTTGTGTAATAGATTTGATACATTACCGAAGTGAGGATTCCTTTTAATAAAGTATCTTAAATAATTTATTGTACAAGAATTTAAAATCAAGAGCTATTTTTATAAAGGAAAAAATAATGACCAAATAATAAATTTTTATATTTCTAGAGTTTAATAGAAATTCGGAAACCATTAACAACAAGAGAAAACTAAAATTTTCTCGTGACTCTCTTTTTCTCTTCGAAGTAATCGTATAAGTGAAAGAACACAGGATTAAAGTGCACGTATGTGCCAGATATCCCCTTGGCCTGAATTTCCTCTTAATGCATCGACATTCTTTTTACGAGGTTCTTCTCATAAGTGTCAAACGAAATGTTCGAATAAATGATACGGAATCCACATTAAATTGCGTAGGACTAATTGAGATGGGGATAATGGTTGAACGTTTCCCATTCGTACATCTGAAGGAAATATGCATGTTTACTCCATAAAAAGGCCTGCATTTGAAAAGAGGGATTCCATAATGAATAGGGAGACATACCGTGAGAGGAAATATCGAGTAATTAATGATCCCATTTCTTTACCTTATGTTTCTGTTTATGGACTGAAAGGAGATCTTAACTTTGTTGTGTTTTTACGTGCACCTCGTAAAATTGTTTTATATATCCCAGTCATGGAATTAGATTGATTATTTTTCTTTTATGTATAATAGATTAATTTTATGGAGGTTTAAGTGACAATTATGGAATTGATATTCGTAAAAAAATCTAGAGTGCTTCAAGTCCGCCTTTCAAATAGCCGAGAGATTCTGCTGTCGAAGCTGGTAGACGGGAGGTGCTGGGTTCGAACCCAATAGCGCCCGCCGCCGGCCTAATCGTTCGGAGTTTTCCGTGGTTTTCTTCCAACCTTGGATTTCCATGCATAAATACGGGTTAGGTTCCCTTAGAAATACCCCCATTGAGGCCACCTCCTAGGGACTATATACCTAGTGCAGAAAAATCGGTCGTCATAAATAACACCAACACCAATACCGCCTTCCAAATACTTTACAGAATGCTCTGTGTTGAAATAAATAATAGTATAAAAATAAATAAAACGTACATCCTAATTTTAGAAAGTTGTTTCTAACTGTGAAAATAACCTCATATTCTAAAAGCACTATTTCTAAAATTATAACATAATTGAAATTTTCAATGAATTTTCATTCCGCCCGTGCTTTAATTAAAGTAAATTTAGAAATTTAATTTACATAGCCTTACTAACGAGAGTTTTAAATTGATTTAAATATAGAAATTTTGTAATTATTCTTCAATAACATCCAATATTTCAATTTTCCTATAATTTTATCTGATTAATAAAACTCATTGAAATTTTCTTTTTGCAATAAAGGAATGTTAAAACCCTAGTGCTAAATTCACCTTGAGTAAGTAAATAAAATTCGTATATAGCTCAAATACAACTTCCTAAAATTGCGTTTAGGCTCGTTAGGTTCGTTGCGTTATATTGTATAAAATTATTTAAAATACATTAACCATACATTAAAAATCAACTTAAAATCCCAAAACTTTTTTGGCCAAATTCACACAGTGGTTATTTAAATGTTGTTATTTCTCTTTGCTCTTATTCGTCAAGGAAAGACCATTTTAATTTAAGGTTGGTATGGAAGATAGGTTGCGTGGAAAAGGTATTCAAATTTTTAACAAAACAAGATTTCATCTACTATGTAGCAATTCTTTCCAGACTCCATGAATGTCATATGACAATGCATCGTTACATTCTATATCTTTATTGAAAATTATTTCGAGGGATTCTCTTATAACTGGATATCCCTCGTGCTGATAATTGGCCGTCATAAACACAACCAACCAACCAACCAACTTATAATTGCTTACTGGTAATTAATTGAACTAAAGATAATTTTGGATTTACTGAAATCTACATTTATAGGTTGAATGTGAGCTGATCTTGCTAACGCAGTATGCGGTCTATTTAATCTCAGATTAAACAGACCCCATAATAATAAGATAAAGATGGTTTTTTTTTTTTTTTTTTTTTTTTTTTTTTTTTTTTTTTTTTTTTTTTTTTTTTTTTAAGATAGGGTTAAAGCTGAAAGCAATATTGTAAATAATATAACAAGCAGCTGACATACTGTTGGGCATATTTAATATATATCCTTGCATAAATTTACAAAATTTATATATGAAAAAAAAATAAATTGTCAAATATCTTCCGCCATTTTACTCCAATTACAGTTTGACAGAGTACCATTAAAAGAAGATATCAAATTACCATCATTTTAATCACTATAACTTGATCCTTGTTATGTGTCGTACATAACGTATGACTTGAACTTACTGGTAAAAGTCGTCGCGTAAAATTATTTGTTTGCAATACAGGTTTATTTGTACAAGTGGAGGATATTTTGTGAATGAATATAATATAAATGCATTTGAAATAAACGGTCAAGTGCGAGTATTACTCGCGTTCTGAGGGTTCCGTACAATAAATATGTGAATAACTGTATTATTAAAATAATCGTTGCCAAAAAATAATAAGAATTGTAAAAAGACTGTGAAACGTAGGGCTGGGTATAGCTATATATACTAAAAAAGTATGAATGGGTATGCCATAAAAGTTCAAAGAGATATGAAGCCTAAATAATATCAAATATTGCTATTCTGTATAACTCTTCTTTTAATCTTATCCTAATCTGTTTATGATGAACTTAATTCGGTACTGACAATAAAAGTAGTGCACATTTAAACTTCATTTGGCATTTCAAAAAACTGAATTCAGCGTAGTAATAATCTTTTCTTTTTACGGTGTATCTAAAACAGAACCCATGTTTAAAGTTTAAACTTGGCATTGTGCTAAGCGCACTTCGAAAGGAGGTCCCAAAGTTGCAACGCCGCCTTGGTCCATGCCGCATTTTTCCAGATAGGTTTTTAATTAACTTTTAAAAACACGGGAGGCGTATTGAGAGATCCACCCAATGCAAACTAGTCGCGAATTCCATAGTATTTATATGGTTAATTCTAATTAAATTAGCCTTTTTTTAACAATTTGACGTTTATTGTTTTTATACTGATACTGGGCATTGCATTACACAATTGTATCATTAAAATTTGTTATCTACGCTTTAGAAACCGATGGTACATAGAGTACTCCGCCCCTGTCATTATGTATGGTCAAACTTTCCGCGTCTTAACGGTTAATATCACGGCGCACTACCGACGATTTTTTTCGAAAATCATTATCAACAATGCTTTCATACTTCTGCTACGAAAAGTACCATCAGCGCTCCTCAACAATTTTGCTGAATGTCCGCAAATCGAAATTTGTGTATAACGGAAAAATACGCTTTTCTCAAAAATAATGTGACCTAAGATAATCGCTATAATTTTCCTGCAAGGCTTAAGTTAACATCTACTACGTCTAATTTTTTCAAATTTTAGCTTGAGTAGATTTGAATATAGGTGGGGGGGGACACATATTTTTGCACTACATTTTCGACGATATCTTTGCAACTGTAATACCTACAATTTAAAAAAATGTATTTCGGAGTTCAGCGTTACGAAAGCTTTCACACGATATACAAAGAAAAGATTTTTTTCTTCAAGTAGCTTAATTAGCCCTCTACATTTTTCTTAAATATATTTTTGAATGTTTAATAGTCTGTAAATATTGTGTCAATAGTCTTTATTACATCCCCAATTTGAACTTCCCATGTACCATAGTTTACGAGTAAAATGGTTGTGACAGATGGACAGACAGACACAAGGGTGATCTTATAATGGTTCCGTTTTTACTTTTTAAGTACGGAACCCTAAAAAAGATCAAATATAAAACAGAATTCTACGTGATGACATCCGAATATTTGAATTTTATAAAATGAATGTCTCAAATACAAAAATTAAGCTTACATTAAAATAGCAGGATTATAGCATCAAAACACATAAAATTTACAGTACTTTTAAAGCAAAAAATCAAATAAAACAAGAACAACATTATTTTTGAAATTTTTAAACAAATATTTCTATCTGTTTTATCATCAACATATTTCTGTATTTTTCTTGACATCTCGTATATTCATAAATACGTTTACATATGTTAAAAGTCAAGATAAGATACAATGCTTTGAATTCAAATTTCTATATTTTTTGTACAAAAACTTATATATTTTCATTAAAAAATATATTTAATAATGGTAAAAATTAAATATTTTTGCCCTTAAAAAGTGTTAATAAATAAAAACTCATATATTTAAAAATAAAACTTATATTGTACATGTGATCGTATACCCCCTTTAGAGGATTTTCTATACGCACCATATATTTCTGAGAACAAATATTCTTTACCTCCGTTAAAATTAATTATACATTCTTCTATTCATTCCTATTGTAGATTTATCTAATTTAAATTAGTTTTCATAATAATAGAAATATTACATAAACGTGGGTAAAATAAATTAATCGAAAATCACAATCCGGAAACGAAAAATCCCTAAACGTATTCCCTGTTCGGCCATGCCGTCTTTAATGTAACTATTTTAATTGAATTATTCGAAACATGTATTCAATTTTGCATACTATGCATAACCATTTAATGTTATGAAAAATTAAAGTCATTCATTTTAATATTTCACTATTTTAAATGATACCCCGTGGTATCATTTGAAATCAGGTAACGATCTTTTGTTTTCGACCGCCGGTCGTAACATTTGAATGTTGAATATTGAAAAGAAATGCTATTTATGCAAGATTATGCCGATCTCTTGAGAGTAATGGAGGCGAGAAAAATTTATCTCGAAAATTTTCCCGAATATATTTCGTTGTGGCATTCAATAGAGGTGGATAACAATAGATAATTCAATAGATAGTTCAATAGATAATTCAATAGAGGTAATAACAAAGTACCATAACAGGGATACCATAAAATGATATCAAGAAATTATTGTTCTAATTATAATGACTCCAGATTGTTTGAATAAAAAATTCGAATATCTTAATATTTACATGCGTAAATGTTTAATTGTACTTACATACTGGGAATCATAGGTGTGCGAATACAATTGAATTGCATAATGCATAAAAAAATGAAGTGATAAGAAATTATTTGCTTTTTTGCGATCATATCTAAATTTCTGGTGTTAAAAATTTGAATTTATAAATAACGTAAACTTTTAGTGGTTTCATTCCATGTTATAACTGTATATTAGAAAGGCATATTTCTATTAAAAGAGAAAATAGAAAAGTAATATATCTCTTCTTTTTTAATGTTTTAAAAGGAAGAGGTTCACAATTTAATTTTTTTAGATATATAAAGAAAATTTGCTTCTAATTCAGGCAAAATGCACTGATTTTGAAAGCATTTTTAGTGTTTTAAAAAACATATTATTTACTTGAGCCCGTGAAATTGTTTTCAAACTGTAATAATTTTTTATCATATATATCTAGTCTTTATTCTGTATATCGCTTCATCCTTTACTTGATCCGTACAAATGTTTTTGAATGTAATACTTTGTTCATCATATCTAGGATAAGATAGTGCAGGATTGCGCACTTAAGCTATTTCATTAACCCTTTATCTACCTACGGTACTTATAAGTACCATTAAATTAACTTGTTATAAAATTCATTTAATAAATTGATTAGTTGTAATACAGTTTAGAATGAGTTATAGATACCTTACTTTATCTTGTTCAAAATAACATTATTGGTTACACAAAACAACAATATTTTTAAATCGATTATTTCTTTTGCTTTTGCATCTTTTCAGCTTTCTTGGCATTTAGGGGGGCGGGGGAATTTTTCAATTCGGAAATATTTCTATATTTCTTTTGTAAGAACATTATATTTGTACATTTCCCAATCTACAAAATTCTAAGAAAAATATTTAAAATAAAAGATATTTATGGGGTTATAAATATTGCAAAAAATCTCTATAAATTCCAATTTAATTAATCCTTCTAAATTCTTCAATCCTACTAAAATCCTTCTAAATTGTAATAAATGATTATGTAAATCTTCTAATGTAGTGTAAACAATTTACGAAAAATTCTTTACAAGATAAAATTTACAAGAATTCATAATTCAGTACATAAAGCGTTAATGTTTGCGTGAACGATATTTATTTGTGCAGATAAAGAACTATTCATGAATGGACAAAACAAAATTGCATTTCGGGATATAGCAAAGAGATAATTGAATTTAATGACATTATATCTGAATTTTTGCTTTTGACAAACTAAATTTTTATATTATTCAAAAATAATTTCCGAGTTTTCAGTTCGTGATAAAACAATTGCGCCTGACTATTAAATATTTTAAAATTTGAAGTATTTGACCGCATAACTTTTGATTTAAGAACATTGCGAAAAATATTATTGCTTATTCGTAAAGCACAACTCAAAACTTGCTTTAATAACACAAAGTTACACATTGTCCACCAATTTATGCGTCTGGTAGCCCTATCGGCGGTATCGCATTGTGGAAGACTAAGACATGTACATTCAAACTGGTGAACTCACAAAAGAAATCAATGTGCATATTGTGGTTCTTCGAAACAAAATTCATCATCATTAAACAAAATCCGCCCATTTTTGATAAATTTGATTACATATATATATAATATATATAATAAATATATATATATTTATTATTATTTGATTATAAACTTTATGATTAATAACATTTTGAGTTTCAACTTTAAGCATATGTAACTTTGTTTGTGTTATTAAAAAAACGTTTTGAGTTGTACTTTACGAATATGTAATAATATTTTTCGTCACGTTCTTAAAGCAAAAGTTATGAAGTAAGAAAAATTATATTTGTACATTTCCTGCTCTACAAAATACTAAGAAAAATATTTAAAATACAAGATTTGAGTGTGATTATAAATATTACGAAAATCCCTATAAATTCAAATTTAATTAATCCTTCAATCCTTCTAAAATCCTTCTAAAATTTATTAAATGGCTATCTAAATCTTCTAATATAGTTTAAACAAATCACGAAAAATGCTTTTAAAATAAATTTTCGTGAATTCATAATTCAGTACACAAGGACATAAATATTAATAAATGAAGAGATTTAAGTGATGATGTTATACTTTATTTAAAATTATGTATTTCCTTTACTTATTATTAAGCTAATAAAAAAATTACATTCATCAAATTATCAAAAACATTTTCGGTATTATTTGCCTAAAGATTAAATCCTAAATGCGCATTCTTGTACAACCACTGAGGACAAGAGTACGCAGTCGAGAGTGCAAGAGTGTGTTATATAAAAAAACGCGTTTCACTCACAAACGTCAGTTCACTCTTCATGCTACAGTCTCTGCAAGAAATGCACTCGATCATAATCCTCTACAATCTGTACGCTATAGATTCATCAGCAGCCTGGACATATCCAGAATTTTTCTTTGGTGCAGTTCTTGGCTTCTTGGGTTTACTTTTACTCTTTGTTTCCTATTTTTTTGGTAAAAGCTTTTGACTTTTTCCCTCAGCATCACCTTCAAGCTGCCTTTTGTGTGGTGAACTGCTTACAATTTTAGACTTTGTGCTCTTCTTATTATAGTAGTGCTGTACAGATAATTCTGAATATGGTGGCAACTTTGTTAATTTACAGTAAGATGAAGTTGTTCAAGTCGAAGCAATACCTTGCAAACCTGAAATTGGTTTCACATTGAGCGTGCGTCTTTTTTTCTTAGATTTTTTCCTTTTCTGAAATATCGCTTTCCATTGAAAGCAAATCTCTCCCTCCCCCCTCATGTTCATTGTTCTGTGGTTCAACTGACATTTATGGTTCAACAAGTTTAAATTCTAATGGTTTTCCGGCGACGCTGCTTCCTGAAAAGTCAGTATATATAAAAAGGTAATTTTTAGCAGGCTATAGAACCGTTATTTTAAATGCTTCTTTTGAAAGGATATCAGTTTTTCTAAAAGCATGTGGGCACTCCTCCAAACCTTAGCACTCCGCATGCGTAAATTTACACATTACAACAGGTATACTGGTGATACAAAAATGATTTGCCAGTACGTGCAAAAAGGGGTGTAAATCGTCAAATGCATGCCCTGGTGTGTGAATTTCAAAATACACATTTTCCTGTGTAGCCCATTAAGCAGCTTAAGGTGTAAAATGGTATCAGATAACTTATTACTACACAGTTTACCGTGCAAAATTGCACATGAGCGCACATATATTTGTGTAATCTAAAAAAGAAAAGATTGGAACATAAATTTTGACCTAAATATTTTTATGGTTGCAAAACAACTTTGTTTGAAGAAAATATAAATGAGCCTGGTGTGTTAGTTCTCTTTCCAGCAGATTTGTTTTTAGACCACAAAATAGTGTAACCTTAATTTACAAAAAAACAAGTTCGACTGAAAGTATACTTACTGCATACCATCTCTCTCTGTTACAAGCTCTCTCTCAAGCCCTAAAATAGTACATTCATAATTTATGAATAGAATATGAATAAATACACTGTAAAATCAAATTTTGAAAAGTACGGAAATCGTGACGCTCATATTATTTTTGAAGGATTCTTTTCCTTTATTAAATTCAGTCACAAGTTTTGAAAGATGCATATACAACAAGAGGAGAAATTCACTACTTAAATAAATCTACAGTAAACAAGCAATTCTCACCGAAACGGGGTTTGAACTCACGATCTTCGACTTTCTACGCCATTAACTTGACCACTCAGTAACTATTACACAAGCCAAGTTAAGAATTATCGTTATTTATTGTGTTCACAATTGTACACATATTTATGTGTCATATTATGTTCTTACACATATTTCTGCGTAATATTGTTACACATAAGCCTGTGTAATATTCTGTTCTTATACATATAGCTATGTAAAATTTGTGCACAAATTTCTGTGTAACATTCTGTTCTTACACAGATATCTATGTAATATTCTTACACGTATTTCGGTGTAATATGCAAAATACACCGATATTTGTAGAATATCCAAAATTTGTAAATTGCATTAACACGCCGTCCGTAACAATTTCTACCTTTTACACACTTGTTTGAGTTTTTGCAGAGTTAACAAACTACCCACTTCCATTAATTCAATAAATAAACATAAATACGTCAAATTTTAGTGACAAGTGTGTAAATTTTGTGACAAAGGTGTAACCTTACAAATTCACACGCATAAAAGTGACTAATTCACACATTTATCTTTTAGAGCGCACTAAATATCTTTATAACATCAATAATGCCATTCATTGATAAACATATTCAAATCGCTTCAAATCCAAATTCAATATTAAATACAAATACAAATCAAATCCAATAATATCCCAATCCATAAAAACTAAAAAATGTAAATTAGCTTTATAATCTTTATTATGATCATGTTTTCAAAAACCAGAAATATTATAACGAGAAGGCCAAAATCACTTTTCTCTTCTAAATCATTAAACATTTCACAAAAATACGCAGTTTTTTTTTTCAATATAAACTTATCGTATCATTACATCGTTAACAACTCTAGGTAAATGCAAAAGTCTGTTTTGAAATTAGATAATCGCTCTTCGTACTCTCGTATACCGAACACTCTTGCACAACCTTATCCTATCTATTCTTTGTTCAGCCCATTTTTTTCGCAAAAGTTGTTTACTCTATTGAAGTAGATTAATTACTGTTTTCAATTTCAAAAATAGTCACTGTAATTTTCATAGCTTGTGGCGTGCCCGGAAAGGCATCCACGTGAATGAGATGACATGACGCTAATCTAAGGTTATATTTATTCATTTAAAACTTCATGGAAAGGATTGGAAGATAAGATCTTCATGAATTTAGACTCCACTCTGTGATAAAAGAACAATCTTGTTTAAATATAAACTTCAGAAGAATATGAAATCAAAACCAACTCACATAAAATTCACTTTTCCGAAACAAACTAAATGGCTCAATTCCGTCGTATCCTATGGGCAGCTGCAATTTAATGTAGTTAGTACAGACCGTGGTCCTCGAACAAAGGACAATATTCCTTCGTTACAATAGTCCTGTAGGTTCGAGGTTAAAAAAACTCCGTCTGCTTGGGAATAGCTTTCAAGAACCACGGTATTGAAAACCATTGTGTTTGCACTTATATTATATGCTTTGATCAAGTTTTGGATATTTTCAAGAACAGGTATAGCTTATTAAGGAATTCTTTTCTCTATTTTGATACATGCTGCATCATGTGATGTAATATATACAAATAAATTCGCTAGCCGCACTTCTTTATATCATGTGATGTCACATTAAAATTCTCCAGAATGAAAATCGTTTTAAATGTATCATCTTAAAATATGACGTAATTCCTTCTATTAAATGTATTTGTCATGCAATAATTTATTTATTTGTAAGTTTTTTTCTCTTTTAAGACTGACGGATACATACATTATTTAATTTAAAAGTGTGTAGTCTCCCTGAACTTGTAAAAACTCGTTATTATTTTTGTTGAAATTTTATTCATCTTGTTGTTATAGGAACTCGTTAGAAAATGTGTTGTAATCAGTTTTACTAATATAATCATCAACTATGCATTAATTAATTAATATTTCTATTCATTCACTCCAATGGATTTAGGGCTATGCAGATACCTAAAATCCAAAGTGCATGCATTTCATGTGCATCTGATTATATTTGTCATGTGTTGTTAGTCTGTATCGTAATTGTCATGTGTTGTTAGTCTGTATTGTAATTTTTTTTAATATATTAGCATTGCGGGATCTGGAATCCTATGTCGATGGTGGGTTATCCCTCGCTGCAGAAACAGAAACTGTTGTTATAGGAACATACACACACACAAAAAAACAATATCTTTCGAATTGAAGTCTCGCATAGATATATTTTTAATTTTTAACTGTTCGTCAATATTACCATTTGCCCATTTTAAATACGACGTAGACCCATACTGCCTTAGAATTAGCGACAAACGTTAAAAGATACATCGCGAAATATTAAATAAAAGTCTCGTAAATATATTTTTAAATTCAAACTGTTTGGCAGAATTATTACTTGGCCATTTTAAATATGACGTAATTTCCTGCATTTATTGCTTTCAATGCGGAATGAATTTATTATTTTAAAGTTTTCTTTCTCTTTTAATAGTCATAGTAAATACATTTTCTATGGCGTAATTTTCAATATTTTCCTGCCTTTAACATGTAATCCTTTAATTCTGAAGTTTTTATGTTTTAAATAACCATGTGTAAATAAATTTTTAACCGTAAGGAAATATTATTCTTTGCACTTTTTTCTACGATTGACAACAATTTGAAATAATAACTTTTCTAAAATATGCAAAAATTATTTCTTGAAATGATGAAAATTTAATTAAATTGAATAAGAAATTATTTTTTATTTAATATTAATATTATTATTAATATTTAATGAATTATTTTTTCAAATTTTCTTGAAAACATAATTTAATCGCAATATGGTCGTCACTACCAAATGAAATAAAAGATAATTTTAATTTAAAAATGGTGAAAAAGAAGAAATCTAATAATCCCTGTCGTTATCCGTTTTCTCCCTTTTTTCACAAAAATGAAGTAATTTAGTTGCTATCATTAGAATAATTAAATTCAAATTAGAAAAAAAATAATATCTCGAAAACTAATGCAAAAATTTGAAATTCTAATTCCAGTTTTGAGATCTGCGGATCAATACGAATTTTTGCTGTTAATTTCACCGCATAATATTCTATATTTTGAGGGAAATAGACGTGAAACATAGTCAGTCATTTAATCAGTCGTTTCATAAAATCGTATCATAAATTCCTTTCATAAAAAAGCTTCATAAATTCGTTTCATTAGGATTTTATATATACAGGGTGTCCCAGAAGTAATGGGACAAACTTTAAGGTGAGGTAGGGGACAACACAAGGATTCAGAATTGCATAGCAACCCATGGTCGAAAGCGTCATGGGAAGGTAGTATGACATGTACAAGAGACGAGGAGACACAAGACTGAGATCATCTGAAATAATTTATTGGTCAACGATATTACATCTACTGTGGTAGATGATATGTGAAAATGTTACAAAGATGTTCAAAGTTTCCATCATTGCTAGCGATGAATGCATTACATCGTCGAACCATGGATTGGCGGACTCTCTCAAATACACCTGGATTTTGTTGGATATCCGCAGAAGTACAGTCGAGTCCTGCAACCAGATCAATATCAGAATACACAGGCGTTGCGTACAAAGCACTTTTCAGTGGAACCCAGGGAAAGAAATCTATGCTGCTTAAATCAGGAGACCGTGGTGGCCAAGAGTGTGGGTCTTGTGAGTAACACCACCTAGCGGCGAACGAGGCCGTTTCCGACCATGATTTGCTATGAAATTCTGAATCCTTGTGATGTCCCCTACCTCCCCTTAAAGTTTGTCCCATTACTTCTGGGACACCCTGTATAGGGTAGACATAACTTCTCAAAAAAGACCTGCTTACCGATCATCCGAATCTTTTCTGCGCATTCGATCTTTGGTACCTCAACCTTCACTGGCTGAGATGGCAGGATACGACCCAAGTCCAAATCCACTGTGACGCATTTTCACTCTACTATTTATACTCCTGTAGACTGAACAAAGACACCTAAACTAGTATACGGTTATAATTAAATCGCGGAACTGTAGACTCCAAGGAAAACCAAATACATCTCGGAAGATTAGAGTGCCTTTAGTATAGAGTCAGCTACGCTTATAGATTGTGTTTTATGCCACGTTCACATTCAAACCATTAAAGAGCCTCTATAACAGAGTTACTAGTCCCTTACAAGCTAATATGCATAGTTAAGAGATATCAAAGTACAGTCATTTTAATCATTTCGGCATGGGGTTTCTGACTTTCAGTTATATCTTATCTCTTCAATTTTCATGTAAAGACTATAATGGAAACGTCATTATAGCTCAAGAATTGCCCGATCATGAATATTTTGGAACTGCATTTCAAAAAATATCAAACAGAAACCAAAATTTGATGCCACAGCATCTGAAAATTTAATTTTATAACATTAGATATTTGAAGTAAGAAGTAAGTTCCGAGTTTAAATTTCGCATTTTAATAATATTACTGTAGCATTAAGAATATTAGAATCCTACGTCTTGACAAAATAAACAAAATATAAAATCATAAATTTTGTAGTCGCCAGACAGTTAAAAAAAACTTAAATTTTGTAGTCGCTTATATCTTTTTAATAAGCAATAGCTTTTCGTGTTTTTCATGCCATCCAGCATATTCACAAATATGTTTCCATATGTTATGTAGGTGAAAATACATTAAAGTGCTTTAAATAAAAAAATCTACATTATCTGCACGAAAGATCTGAGATTTTCATTTTCTTGTATTTGTAGCTCGGGCTATATTTTTAATCTCCTTTTTAAAAGTTCCTTTCCTACACCAGGTTTTAAATTAATAATAATTATACAAATATATGATTATATAAATTATTAACATATTAACGTACCTTTAACTTTTTATTAATAATATCTAAATACATAAATTATCGACCTACGTCCTAAAAATTGTACGTCAATCTATTTATTCCTATTGTAGGTTTACCTCATTTAACATAGTTGATAATGTGTAATTATCAACTAGTTTTCGAAATAAAAGATATTTGCCATAATTGTTTATATTAAAAAAATTATACTAAATCATAATACAGAGATGCAAAAACCTCGATTTCGCTACGCCACGTCGTCTTGAATAACAATTTCAATTAAATTATGTGAAACCTTTATAATATTTTGAATATTATGCATCAGTTTTAAGTGTTGCATTAAATCATTCTTCTTAATATCTGGATGATACTCTGCGGTACATTTGAAATGAGTAACAACCTTTCATTCTTGACCGCCATCCATACTACTGCTCCAGAAGCAACACATATTTCAGTTCATACGTTTAACCGATATACGTACGTACGTATCGAACGTCGAGTAAGAAATACGTAAAACTTAAAATAAACGTTTAAATGGTTCCGGATACGTATAAGCGTATATCGGTTAAACGCATAATTGTAGGATGCGTATATTTGAAATGTACATATTTACTTTTCAAACCAATGTACTTCATCAGACGTACGTCACTGAATGGAGAACAAGCCAGAAATCGGTGGCGTTACCGTAGCAATCTGCATAGGTTTCCTGCATTGCTACTTTTCCATATAAATATTTTAACTAATTTGTGCTGCTGTTAATTAAATTAAGAGATACAATGCTATATAAATTTGCCGGAACAGCTTAATATTTTTATTATTTCTTAAATATGCCATTATGGTTGTTATAACCCATTATGGCTGCAGAACACTAGCAGGAGTTTTTCAATGTCTCTGACTTACAGACCAGCAGTGTAAAATCATCTTCTTCCACGCGAAACGAACGAAAACCATTTAAATGTTAATACTTTTAACCACCGGGGTAAATTTAGTAAACGCAGTGCCGCATACACTATTTCGTATAATATGTACAGGGTTAGCGAAATTAAACTTCTCCTACTCAAAGGGCCCTGTGGGCTGTTCTACTACTCCGAAGAGAAAAATATTTGGAAAACAGACACTTCGGAGGATGCGCTCGAGATATCCGAAAAAAATAGTTTAAAAATCGCTACCAGGTGGCGTAGCGGGCCACCACATTGCAGGAACATATGCAAATGTCATGCACGATAAAAGGAAGGAGTTCGTGCCCCAATCAGATGAGCATTCCAAAATGCCAACGTTGCCGGATAGAGCACTGCTATTCAAACTGTACTACCGCAACGGTGAGAATGTAGAGACAGTTGTAAGAGAGTTCCGCCGTTTCAAGAAACAACGACGTGGACGATATCGAAGCGTGTACTTAACACCTTAACCTACGATTTACGTCTAACAGCTCTACGGTTTGGCAAATCCATAGCTACCACTAAAATTTAATAGAGATTTTCGCCTTGTTTAATCATGGAATTTCGACGATTAAATTAAACTTAATTTACTGTGAAATTTTAGTGGTAAGAAGAATTTACATTTGGCTCGATCATCGTACGCGGGCTATGCCCGTCATTGTAGGTTAAAGGGTTAAGGACATGATGGTGAAATTTGAGCGAACAGGACAGTTAGACAATTTGCCGGGAAGTGAAAGTAAAAGGGTACCACCGCCGTCGTAGAAGATATTGCTACAGCGGTCGTCGAAGCAAGCACTGAATCGCCTCATGGAACTGTCACGGTACCGATGATTTCACGTACCCTTGATATGCCCTACTCCACTGTCCAACGATGCGTAGAATTCTGAATTTCTACCTGTATAAGATTCAAGCGGTTCAGCAATTGGAAAGGCAAGACACGGACACTCGAAAAACATTCGCGCTACAATTGCTCGCGAGAATGGTAGTTGATGGTTCCTGGCCATGGAAATTCTGTGCCCACTTATTGTCTTTATTGTGTTCCTTTAGGACCACTGATCTTTCAGTGTTTCGGGATCTCAGTTGTCCTTTCGTTACACGATAACTCGTAGCGCCATCTAGTGGCGATTTTTATAACTATTTTTTTTATTTCGAAAATCTCGAGCGCATCCTCCGAAGTGTCTGTTGTTCAAATATTTTTCTCTTCAGACTAGTAGAACGGCCACCAGGGCCCTTTGAGTAGCGAAAGTTTAATTTCGCTAACCCTGTATAACCGCCTTGGTCGTATTGTGTATACAAAATCTGTACCCAGTACAATACATACTATATGTATACTCATATAAAAGTCTATTAGGAACCACTAATTCATACCATTTGAATGTTGAATATTTTTGGGAAGTACTACTTATGCGAAATTTTGCATTTCTTTTTGGGGAATGGAAGAGAGAATAATTTCTCTCGAATGTATACCGTTGTTCACTATAAGTACCATATACCTCTGAAAGTATAACTCTTTTTATAATTTTCTTTAATTATACGTTTATATATAAATTGCTATATCAGCTTTATCTGATTCAAACTAATTTTCATCATAATAGAAATTCGCTATCGTTATACATATCGTAAAAACAATTAAAACCCACAATACAGCGTGAAAATTCTTGACTTGTTCCCTGCCTGGTCATCCCATCATCAATGTAAATATTTTATTAAAATTATTTAAAACCTTTATTGCGCCTTACTTATTATGGATAAGCTTTTCATCTCAGGCAAATTTCAAGCAATACATTTTAATATTTCGATGCTACCCGTTAGCCTAATTTAAAATCAGATGACTAACTTTTAATCTCGACCGCCATTCGCACCACGGAAATATTAAATAATGAAATGAATTGATATTTATGCCAGATTATGCGTATCTCTTGAGAGTAATGGAGGCGAGAAAAATTTCTCTCATTGCATTCCATGGAGCATTGTAACATAGAAGGATAGAACACAACAGGAGTATCATAAAATTATATCAAAGGACCATGATTTTAATCAGAATGACTTCAGGAAACTTATTTATAGAAGCAGTTCAGGAATCTCAATGTTTGCATACGGAAACGTTTAATTATATAGCTAGGAGCTATTGACATTTAAATACAAATAAACTGAGTTTTAGAAAGGGATTATGGAGATAAGAGAATATGACGATGTCACACATGAAAATTCTATGTTTAAAGATTAAATTTATAATGTACTCACATATTTTTAGAATATGATTTTTTATGTAAAAAATACTTACCAAAATTTCCAAATAGTAATCTTTCCTTTATTTAATGACAGACATTTCGTGCTTAAATAAAAGAAAAAATTCTATTCGAATATTCTGGTAAACAACTCGAAAATTGGTAACACTCGAAAATTGGTAACAAACTCGAAAATTGGTAACACTGATCAAAATAGTCTAAGATATTTAAATATTTTACTAATGGTAATCTTTAAAAGGATTAACTCTCAGATGAAGGAAGAAAACAGAAAAAGTAGGTAAAGTTTATTTTAATCCTAAAATTAAACAATAGTGAGATAAAATTTTATGTAAGCTTTCTCTTGATTTCATAACATTTTGAAAAAAAAAAAAGAAAATAATATTCCATTAGACCTTTTTTCCCAGTTTTATATGAAAAGCAACAAATTTCCATTTTTCCATGTAACAAATATTCAGTCTTTATATTGGAAAATGTAATGCAAATATGATTTTCTTAAATTATCTTTTTTTATAATTTCGTCAAATTATTTTCGAATACTGTACTGTGTTCAGCATGCCTGAATCTTCGCATTTTTTTTTTCATTCTTAAGAAATGCTGAAATTGAGTACAATTAGTTCTATCGAGGATATTTCAGAATTTTCTATTCAAATTGAAACACTACACTTCGAATATATTTGTACAGTCCTGAGTAACAATTGGAATATTATTAATGCATATTCTTTTACAAATTTAGATAAAACAAGCCGATTTTTATAATTATCTGTAATGTTTAAAAGCAGAATTTTTTCGGTACTGCGGGGTAAAATTTTTATTTTGGATTCACTGATAACCTGCATATTTGTCCGTTTGTGCAATTAGTATTAGAATATTGATCAGATTTGCGCAAAAGATATATATGCGTTTGTGGTAATCCACTGCATTATCTTTTTCAGAATAGCCTTAGTAAAATGCCTAATAATTCATAGAGAGACAGTAAAAATCCAATACTATCCGATTGTATTTGAGAATCATCGTAAAAGAGCGCATAAAGATATGTATAGTTCGTGTCATAATCATTACTTGTAAATCATACTGTGATGTGGACTTCTCGTGAATATCGGTATTTGATAATCTGTCCTTTCAAAAACTATAAATTTAAAGTGATGCCATAGCTCCTCCCCTAGATCAAATAGTAGCTTGTTCTTGTTTGTCTATGTTTTGATAACATATTTTTATCGCTGTAAAATTTTAGTATGCTGATGAAATTGTGTACAACACTTTTACTTTTAAAATGTCCACTGCATTTTTTTTTTTTTTTTTTTTTTTTTTGCATAACTGAATAAAAAAATTATTACATAATTATCTGTGAATATCTATTGTTTAAATCGGGCATGTGATGCTTGAAATATGCAGGTTTTTATCTATGTCACGCGTTCTAATCCGTATGCAAGTTTGCAATGATTTTTTTGTGTTATGTCACTTTATTTCCAGTATTAACATATTTTTATAATATTTTCTTGCAACGGGGAAGTTAACCTTTCAAGACGATCTGGGCTATCGCCCTTGAAATAGTCTTTAATTGAGTTTACTCACGTAATTTTAATGTAACATTAATTGTACCAGTATGAAACATTTCTTGTTTACCTAAAAAATAATTTAATGATGAATTGCAAAACAGAGTGAAATCATATACCTAAAAGTTAAAGAAAATAGTGTATCACAAAATCGTTTAAAAAATACGTAATTTTGATAGAACCCGGACCAAGCTACCAACACCGAAATACAAACTTTTACTTTAATAGTTGCAAATTATAAAAACAGGTTTTAATATGAGAAAAGTAGAATTCGTGTCATTAAAAATTTGTATAGCTTTTATTTCTTAAGATTAATTTATTTATCTAATTCTATTTATGTTCAGGACCAATTTATGCAGTCTCTAGAAAAGATTTTTTTTTCCAAAAAGGTTTTGGGAAAAAAATCCAATTAAAATATTATTTTTTCAGAAATAAAGATGTTGTTTATAGCGGCCGATTATCTACACTAGGGCTATAGGCCACAAATAAAGAGAATAATAAATTTGGATTTATTTACAATAAAAAGAAATATTATTCCAAGGATATTTCCATATTCCAAATAACACCGCAGAGCTTTATGAAGGAAATCCCTTTGTTTTGTGAATACTAGTTAAAGCAGTTTGATTTGCTGACACTTCTATGCCGGTCATTCCATACAAAATGAGCAAATCAGCTGTGGTAGACATGTCACAGATTTTAACGAAAACCAGTATATAAGTATATCATATCTATTTATGAGTAAATGTAAAATAATAGATTTCAGGATTGTTTATTTAAGTATTAAAATTTACATTAAAAGTAGATGCAAAATCGAAGTTTTGTCTAGATGCTTAAAAGTTCAATTTTGATTATTAGCCTTCGGAATGGAAAGACTATATTGAAAATTATTTATAATTAGGAATGAATAGTAAGTAACAGATTGGCGTAAGTTAGTAAGTGTATTTTTATTGCGTAATGAGAAAAAAAAATATTTTTTTTAATTTTTGAGGGAAAAATGCAATATTTCTATTGCTCGTTTGCACATGAAGTACAGCTCTGACAAGTTTAAAATTACTTGACACTATAGATTAAAGTATATATCTTATATATCGAAACTTTCATTCTTGACTTGTTATTCCTTAATGAGAAAAAAATAAATAGTAAAAAATGTTGAGGGTAAAACTCAGTATTTCTATCACTTCTTTGAAAGTGAAGGAAAGCTTTTTAAAGCTTTTAAATTATTTGATATTATAGATAAAAGTGTATATTTTAAATATAGAAACTTTTATTCTTGCTTTCAGTTTATTTTTGCCTCGAGAATATTTTTAATTAAAGTAGAAAAAATGATTCAGTTCAACAGAAAATTACATATTAATCCTAAATCTAAATACAAAAAATTATGGCAGCACTCATTTTTTTCATATTGAAATCATGAAATATTTTATGAAACGAGCACGAATTCAAAGAGGTGGAATGTAACAGATATTACCTTTTTGAACCCATTTTTGCTATGTTAGGAATCAAAAGGCAATCTGGAAATTTTTTTAGCATATCATGGACTTATTGATATTTATGTCTGTGCGATATTGTTGATGCCGAACCTTTCTTTCATTTATATTTTAGCTGATACATAAGTGGAAAGATTATGATTTTGTAATTTTTTAAAGTTTCTAAGATTTTTTTGAAGATGAAGGAAATAAATGGCAACTTTCAAACTTGGGAAAATTGATCTTCATATGCAATACTACATCAGGCATCAATTTCATAAATGTTTTTTAATTCGTTTGATTTTTATAACGTTTCTAATTTTTCCAAAATTCACAAATTTTCAATTTTTACCACCAATTAAACATTAATCATGATATTACCAGATTATTATTACTCAATATATAGGAAGATAATTTTTCAGAGGTTACAGTATTATAGAAAAAAAAATCATTTCTGTTAAATAGTTTTCAAGATACAGAACTTCAAACTTGCAATTTTGAACGATTGCACACATGCCATTCTTTATCACAAGTTTTTTTAATGTCGAAAACTGCTAAAATAAATTATTTTTGTGAAGATATTTTGCAGAGCTCTATTTTAATATGAATTGAACCTGTGTATCAAATTTGATTAAAATCGGTTACTATGTGGCCACGACTTTTTTTTTTTTTTTGTAATCTTTGCTCATTTTACGTTTACATCATTTTACGTGGACCCATGCAAAATACCACTTCCACACTTGATAACTTTCTGCTTTATTTAAATAAAAGACCATTCTTTAAACCAGAAAATGTATTTAATGTAAAATATTTTGCTTCTATGTGGTAATCATTTTAAATTAATTTCATTTTTTGAAATAAAATTTCTGGTTCAAGGTTTCTGTTTTAACTAGGAGATTTTTGTAAGTTAGTATTTCTATCCAGTCTGTCTTCGAAGACGCAATCTTCTTTCAGTGTTCTTTGGGATAAGCACAAATGTAATTTAGATATTAAGCAGAGTGGTGCGAAAGTCACATAGTAGTTGTATAATAATTGGTATTTTTTTTTAATCACGTAATCCCCTTTTATGCTATTCCTATCAGTTTAAAGTTGAATATCGGTATGCATCGTTTCTTTATGTTTGCTTCTTGACATCTCATGAGAGCTATGGAGGTGAGAATATTTTCCCGCGAAAAGGCCTCAACAATTTCTCCTTCTCATTATAATAGAGATGAAAGTACCATTTTTAAGGGATAATGAAATATACTGATTTAAATTATTATTTCTCGAGGCTTGAGATTTGTGATTTATTATATAGAATCTTTCTTATGAAAACTATCCAGGAACTTTTTATGTTTACGGGGAAAATATTTACTTGTAGAATTCGAGAAAAATTGTTGCATGAAAATAACCGAACTGCATTTTGGAAACACTAAAGATGCAAAATAATTTATTGTGATCATTATGGTGAGGCCATATATTTGTGTTATATTTTCATTCAAAATTAATCCTTTTTACTTTCTTCTATCTTTACAAGAAGAAAGTATTGGATTCATGAAAATTTTCGAATTCCGGTTTTCGACGGATTTACACGTTTTAGGGGTCAGAGATTCCAAAAAACATGTTTTTACAAAATGTCTGTCTGTGACTCTGTGAGTCTGTCTGTCTGTCTGTCTGTGTGTATGTGACACAAATTTTGTGGGCGCTCTATCTCAAGAACTAATGCACGGAATTTAATAAAAATTGATATTCAGTTAGTGCCTAATACAAATTGATGCTGATTAGTTTTTGGTGTAAATCGCTCAACAGGTGGAGCTGCAATGCTGCATTTTTCACGATTTTCGCTATAGCTCTATCTCAAGAACTAATGCACGGATTTTGATCAAACTTCAGATTTAGTTAGTCCTTGATATGAATTGATGATGATTACGTTTTGGTGTAAATCGCCCAACAGGTGGCGCTGTTATGATGAATTTTGCAGGATTTACACGATTTCCCCAATAGCTCTATCTTAAGAATTAACGCACGGATTTTCATCAAACTTCAGATTAAGTTAGTCCTTGATATGACTTGCTACTGATTAGGTGTTGGTGTAAATCGCCCAACAGGTGGCACTTCTCTGCTGCCTTTTCCACGATTGCCTCAATAGCTCTATCAATAGAACTAATGGACCAATTTTCATCTAACTTCAGATTCAGTTGTATGTTGACACAAGTTGTTGTTAATTAGGTTTTGGTGTTAATCACCCAATAGGTGGCGCTGCTATGCAGAAATTTTCACGATTTTTGCTATTGCTCTATCTCAAAAACTAATGTACGGATTTTCTCCAAACTTCAGATTCGGTCAGACGTTGACATAAATTGTTGCTGATTAGGATTTGGTATAAATCACCCAATAGGTGGCGCTGCTAGGCAGCATTTTGCTGAATTTAGACGATTTCAGCGATAGTCATATCTCAAGAACTAATGCACGGAATTTCATATCGTTAGAATCCTCATGAGATGCATAGATTGCCATTTAATTTTGGCAGTGTGATAGCGAATTTTGAAGTATTAACATGTATGAGATAGAAGAAAGTTTTGGGATTGGTACATCCGACTAGTTTTATATTTATTTTCCTTTCTTTTGTTAAAAGCTATCATTCAAAAATGATTTCTCTTTTCATACCTTTGAGGATATAATTTCTCTATTTTAGTAAAAATAAATTATTAATTCATCTGTTCATTCCTATTGTATCTTTATCTAATTTAAATTACTTTTAATAATAATAGAAGTTCTATGTGATGGCAAATATCGGAAAATTAATTGAAAACCACAATACAGAAATATGAAATCTCTAAACGAATTTCCTGTTTGTCTATGAATTCTTCAGATTAACTATTTTAATTAAATTATCAAAACCTTTATTGCTCTTTGGATGCTATGCTTTTAATGTAACACACATTTCAAGGTATATCTATATGATATCTACGGTCCATTTAAAATTTGGTAACCACCTTTTGTTCTCAACCGCCGTCCGTAAAAGTTGAATGCTGAATATTATACGAATTTATAGTTATAGCAGATTATGCGGGTCTCTTGAAAATTATAGAGACGAGAAAAAAAAATCTCTCCAATTAATTCCATTGCACATTGTAATAGAAATATAACATCACAGAAGCACCGTGAAATGATATAAAAGGACACTTATTTTAATCGTAATGATTCCAGAACCATTGTCTGTGAAAGCGATTCAAGAACCTTAACGTTTCTAAACAGAAATTATAAACTGTAGTTCTCGGTAACATTGGTGTGCAAAAATAATTGAATTGAGTTTCGGAAACGGTATAAATATATAACACAATATTTTGCAACCTTATATGAGAGTTGGTGCGCCAAAATAATTGAATAGCGTGTCGGAAAAGGTATAAATATATAACATAATATATTACAACCAGATCTGAATTTCATATGCTAGGAAATTGCATTTAAAAAGAAAATATTTTAATCGACTGATTACTTGTTATATTTCATTTTATTTTATGCTTAAGTGGAGCAAGATCACCAGATCACTAGGATCTGGTGTAGACCGTAAACTTTACAGAAGCATATTTCAGGTGAAGGCATGGAAAATAAAAAATAAAAATACTTCTGCTATTCAAAAAATCAACAAGATCACGTTATAAGTTTGCGTCAGTTTTTACTGTTTTTCATTACACTCGAGAAATAAAAAAAAGTTTTCAATCTGAACTTTTTTATAAGAAACAATTTCTAAACTTATTTATTTTCTGCATGAAATTAAAAGTCACTTTTAATTTAAGAATAACGATTTAATGATGGATTATCTTTAGTGTTTTAAAAAATACACTTTTTAGATGGTGATTAGTAAAAAAAAAATGTGACTAGATTTTTTAAATTCAAAATAATAAAAATTACACAACGTTCTTTATCTCATTGTAAGAAATATGGACATATTCTTTCAGAAGGAGGGCATAAAATTACAGAAATGGTTACAAAAGAATTACAAAACCAATTCAGAACTGATGTAATAAACATTTTTGTATCTTTTTTTTTTTATTTATATAAAAAAAATTGTATGTGCATATTTTCCCTTCAACCATTTTCAGAAAAACAAATCTGTTGCCTAGCATTGTGTTTTAACACCGTAATGGCAGTAATTTCAATGAGCAGATTGCTCTTTATCTACTCAGAAAATTATTAAATACAAGTAACAGATACATTAAATGTTCGAAAAATCTCGTGTGGTAAGTCGTAACAGCAAATGTTATTTATCTCTCTGTTTAGATGGTTTCCCATCTGGAAAGAAAATGGCAATTGAGAGCATGTCACGTGCTCAAACTGTAAAGAAGGGCTATATTGAGACAGAGAATCACAAAAAATGGATTTTAGAACTTGTGTTGAAGCCACGTATCTCGCACGGACAGTAAAACCTATATTCTTGCAGGAAGCAGCTGAGCTAGCCTTTTGCTCGGCAGAACACGACTGCAGTTCCAGGATCTCTCTTTCAATCATTTCCATTACCGCACGCATCTCCTACACAGGTGACCTTGGACAATAACAAACACGAACCTTCACAAGTCTCGTCATCTTCTCTCAGATACACAAGTGCCAGCACTGAAAATACCCCAACACGCAAAGACTGTGGAACACTTACAATACAAAACCTAAATTCTCATAGCATAAAACCTGTCACACCGCGTATCGCCTGGGCCACACATGCAAACTTCAAGGCGATAGCTTCAACCTAGTAACCGCCACAAAGCACGGCTGAACATTGTTCATCGTACGTCAAAATGACTTTTCCCTTACTCGGAGGGAGGGGTGTACTTTTATTTTGCGATCTAGCACGGACAGTAAACTACGATATTAAAGCAGAAAGCAACTCAGCTAGACATTTTCTCGACTTTACAGAACTTGTCTACTGTTCCGGAGTCTCTGGTTCGATACTTTCTAACGCCACAGACATCTCCCTCAAACTGCTTGGAACTGCACAATCCTATCCCCTTTCCTGATTTATAAGAGGGCACATTTCATTGAATATTCTACATTTTACTCAAAATACCTAGACATTTAACAATGCCGATGACTTCCCTGAAATTTCCTTCCTTGACTTTCAAGATTTCCAGAAATACCCGGAACAAGACTGGTCATCCTGAGCATGCTTTTTCACATAGGTTATTTATTTATTTATTTATGAGCAGCTGTAAAAAAACTGGGAGACAAATTGCTGGTTGAGAGATTTACTTAAATATTTGACAAAGGTTAAAACTTTATAAAGCAATTTTACTTGGTTATCTGAAATAGGTTTGTAAGGCCTGGCAAACTGTTATTGATTTAAACAAAACACGTATCAATATCGCACAATCCTCAGCAAAGCTACATCAATGGATTCCTGATTACATTTTTTTATCCAGACTACTTTGTTAATCACCAGCAATTGGAATACCATTCAATTCGCTTTGTGGTGTCAGGTGCAACGTTGTTATGTATACTTTTATACCGCTGAGAACCTGCCGTGTTACCAATGCCTACTATATATAAACAATAAAAATCGTTTTAAAATTATTTCAAAATTTATAAGTACTTAAATAAATTCCTCCATCATCTCTCGGTCTATTCGTACAGTAACAAATAAAATGTTTGAATTGTCGAAACAAGTTTTTTTCTGTAATAGATTATCATAATGTTTTGCATTGTATCGTCATTATTTATCAGTTTTTTAATAAAGCGTCATATTGCAACCATTGACAATACAGGATGAGACAGATCGCTTATCTATTAGTTTCGTTAATTCACTGAACACGTAAAAAGACTTTTTTTGAAACGGAAAACATAAGTGCAGTTGCAGTTATACTCCTTCGAAAGCAGAAAAAGATTGTTCGACTTTCCTAGTTGATATAGCTGACTAAATTTTGCGAATTATATGAAATGGCAAAAAAAGATATATATATTTTTTTTGTTTGTAAAGGGGAGAAATTAAAAAAAAATTGAACAGTAAATGAAAAAAATAAAGATTTTTCTTGTCATCCTTAGTTCTGAAAGAAATGAGGATATCTAGTCACCGTATTATAAATACACAGTATTATTTTAACACGATCATACTAATTGGCAATTTTCGCAACTGAATGGAAAAGTTCTTAGTATGGGATCGAAACACAGCACATAGGCTTAATCTGTCAACTCTCTACAAACTCAGCTATCCTCTGCAAATCCGGTGGACACAATTCACCCAGGTAACCAATATGCGAAGTCATGCGATCTGTTATTTGAAACAGCTGGGCAAAATGAACCACGGGTAAAGAAACGCCAATAAATGTTGAATACAAAATTAAACTAAATTATGTTACTATTATCATGGTGATTGGTAAAGAAATCATCAGTTGTAATTTTTGTAACTGAGTGAAAAGTGTCCAAGGCGGTCCGCTGGATTTGCCGAGAATGATTTAGAGCGTTACCAGCTTAAGCAAACGTCCTGCGTTAACATCTCAGCACGGACACTTTTCATACAGTTGGGGAAATCCCACACCCATATTATTCTAAATACTCTCGGACGCATTTATTTGTTCTGCATATCTATCTATTCTCCGAAAAGCGTCGTTTTTTCTTTTAAAGTAGAAAAATTTCTATTTTTATTTCAGAAAACAGTCATTGTGCAACGCGTAGTTACTCTTTACAGTATTGTACCCTCATCTCGAATTTTATTTAAGGCATACTCATGAAAAAATTTAGACAAAACACTTTATTGAAAATTGTATGTACTCCGCCGATCGACGCATTGCTGCAGAAACGCGTGGATCATGGCAGGAGTTCCATAATGAAGCGGTATCAAAATACTTCATTTTAATCTTGACTTGAGGCTTGTATGTGTGATTTATAACTTAAGTGTAAGAATTACTTTTGAAAGATGCAAGCAAAGAAACCTTTATGTTTGCACAAAACACATAAATTTGTGCAGATCGGGAACTACTGATGTATAAATATAATAGAAATGTCCTTCAGAAAGATCAAAACTCCAATAGAATTTGATAAAATGATATGTAATCATTTAATTTTGACTAACTGGATTTTTGAAGTATGCGATTGTGTTCCGAGTTTAAATTTTTTGCTAAAATAAGCCCACTGTTTCATTAAATATAAGAATTTAAAACATTTGAAACGAAAACTGTAACGATAAAAAATTAAATTGTGTTTAAACAGTTGTTTAACATCATTTAATTTCTGTAATTATAGTTTTCTGTATTTTCCTGTATTATGTAACTTCCGGTACATTTATTGACAAGTTCCTTTATGTTGAGTGTCAAGATACGATAAAATGCTTGAAATAAAAAATACTATGTTTTCTTAATTCCGTAAATACTTTGGTTAAATATTTTTTTTCTTGCGATCATAAATAATTTTTTTAATTCATATACACTATATGGCCAAAAGTGACCGGTCACTTGCGATTTTAGACGTTTTGTTAAATAGCTAGAAAAATACATGAGGAATTAACCTAAAACTGTAGGTATGTAAAAAGTATAGTATAGGTCATATATTTCCGAGAATATTTTTTCCGAAAACCCATAGGGGACCGTCAACAAATTGAAAAAGAACGAATAACTTTTGGATAACCCTGTAAAAAACTAACGTAACAAAAGCGTTCAAACTCGAGATTATTAATAAGTTGCTTATTTTAATATACTGTGTTCGTTTTTTATGAGTATAGCATGTATACTCGTAGAGAAATTAAGGTTTTTATAAAAACAGTGCCAAATTTCGCCAAGTATTTTGCTTATAATTTGTAAAGTTCTTAATATAACATAAAGTTCTTTTCAGAAAATATGACAAATAATATTGTGCACAATACTTTGCAATCTGAATTAAAAAATAATAAAAATTGGGTGAAAAACGAGCAGGTTTATTACAAAATGTTTCACTGCACATGCGCGAATTGAATCAAAATATAATATGCATAATGTATTAGCTAAGTGTATAGTAGAGTGGTGCGAAAAAAGTCAAGTTGATATTTTCGAGTCGCTATAGTGAGGAAAAGTTGCGATTGGTCAATACAAGAAAAACAAAAAAAAAATTCTTCAAATCGGACTTTATCTTCCGATCCCGCAAACCGCCTAAAAATTCAAAAAAATTGAAAATTTCAGATTTTTTAAGGATTAAAAAAAATTTACGTATATATATATTTTATCGCTATAGTGAAAAATATTTGCAGATTGTAATGTTTAATAATAATAATAATAAACAATTGCGTTTAAAGAATATCTTCCGATCGCGCAAGCTCAATAAAAATCGGGAAAAATTCAATTTTCAGCGATTTTGATGGTTAAAGAAAATATTCACCTGAATCCAGTTTGCGTTCCAATATTAACATTTGCATATAAATTGTATAGCTCTTTGCTTGTTTAGATATTTGATAATATTTAAACAACCCAAAACTCACCACGGGAAGGTAGCTGAACTTCGAGTTCAACCCACACCCTTCCCTTCATCCAACCAATGAGGGTGTTTGCTATTTACATTACTTAAATACACAATTTGTTATAATGGAGTCAAAACACTGTATTAAAAAATTAGTGTCGTGACAGTATAAGATATACAATTTGTTATTTCATCTGTTTGAGTCTGACTTTTAGATGCAACTTTGTACTGCGATTTGGTGATTATGCCTGGTATCATGGACATTGATTTCAATGTGGTCTTAATGAATCCATCTCTTGATTGGGGCTCACGCCCACATACTTTAAACGATGCTTCCGTTACCAATTTGACGCACCGCTTGACAGCTTGGGTATGGTAGAGAAACTTTTTGTCATCCCAGTCTGATATATCACCTGATTGAACGAAGAAATGTATTTCTTCATTGGTTATTCTCCAAAAAAGAGGTGGAGATGATAATTTTGCTACATTCCAATCAATTAATTCTGTATAGTCTGCGGCATCGAAGTTTAAAGTAGGAATGATAAAGATTCTGATATCTTTACCTTTTGAAATAGCCTGCCTGGCTTTTAACACTCTTCTTGGCCCTTGCCCTCTTATGTGCCACAACTTTTCAAAGACAATTGCAATCAGAAGGTTTTCCGGCGGAGCAAAGAACGATTTTCGTTCAATTTCAGTGACTAGACTTTTTCAAGTAGTCACGCTAGTATCGAGATGTTTCTATTGCTTTGTACAGATAAACAGGACCGTCTGTAGTGTACTTGCTGCATTTTATTTCAAACGAAACTGGCATGTACGATTTTAAAATAAATGTCAATATGGCATTTAAGGCATTCGATGGGTTTTCCATGCTCGCGTAAAGTCGAAGAACTCTATTTGCTCAAATGCGCCATCTGGCATGTGAAATTGGGCCGGGGTCACACTTTGATAAGTCATTTGGAAAGTTGCCACTTGCTTGACTTACGTCAAAAATATATCTTTGGTCCTTGCTCAACAGTTGTCTGTCCACATCTGGAATTTCACAATCAGTCAATTGAAAATTTATCACCGAGAGCTTTTCACAACAATGAGATTCTGCCCAATTGGTCTAATAAATGATCTTGAACCAGTTGTTTAACCATCCAAATGTTGAAAAAGATGGCGGAAATATAATTTAACAAAATGGAATAAACAAAAAAACCCACTGCAGTGGTCTTCCGAGATGCACTTCAAGCTGTCTGTTAGCACCATCTTTCCATCCATTATTTGTATTTCTACCATCACAGCCTACAGAATCTACGTATTCTAGTGAAATCCCTTGTTCAGTAACACATGATACTATGAAAGCTACAATGTCCTTAGCAGATCCGGAGTTTGGAGACATATGGC
Source organism: Maratus speciosus (assembly GCA_963932465.1). Classification (NCBI taxonomy): domain Eukaryota; kingdom Metazoa; phylum Arthropoda; class Arachnida; order Araneae; family Salticidae; genus Maratus; species Maratus speciosus. The sequence continues at coordinate 386,764,626 of OZ010786.1, forward strand.
CTAAATAAACTGAGCCACGTTCTTTTATGAGAATAGTGTTCCTCTTTAATAGCTCGACGAACCTGTTTTGATCCAATCCTTTCTATAACTAGGGACATCCTTATAACATCCTTTCTTCCGTCAAAATATATGCCATGTACAGTTCATATGAATTCAGTTGACTTTGCTGTAAATTTTATGGAGTTAACTGAGATTAGATGGGAGCGCGTAGGCCGACTACAGCGCTAGTTTGCAACGTGGCTAGCGGCAGTTGGGTGAACTACTAAACTTTTCAGGCCTGGAACGAACTCTTCGTGGTAAGCTCTATGCTGTTTAAAAATGACCTAATATGCTCAATAGTATCAATTAAGATTTAAATCTTAACCTGAGACCGCAAACTGACCTCAGTTGATTATATTCTTAATGCATAAAAATCACTCAAAACTGAATTTTTGATTGAGCTTGCGCGATCGGAAGATATTCTCTAAAAACAATTTTTTTAATTATTATTATTAAACAGTACAGTCTGCAGATATTTTTCACTATAGCGATAAAAAACATATAAACGAAAAAAATATAAAAAAATTCTGTAAAAATCGAAATTTTTCAATTTTTTTTAATTTTTAGCCGCTTTGCGGGATCGGAAGATAAAGTCCGATTTAAAAAATTTCTTTTTTGCTTTTCTTGTATTTACCAATCGCAACTTTTCCGCACTATAGCGACTCGGAAATATCAACTTGACTTTTTTCGCACCACCCTAGTGTATAGAGAAACTTTTGTGAAAGTCTGAAAATCATAGCTTGAAAATTCTGAAAATTATCGTCGAAAGAATAAGATCGAAATGCGTTGTTCCCAAAAGGAAGCAAAAAGATTAGGGGTTATATCCAAATATAGTATTACGTGCAATATTGTTTACGCTATCTTGATACTAATCAAAAGATCTTTGATACAACACCTCATATTTTTGCTTCCTTTTGGAAACAACGGTTTTCGAGCTTATTCTATAGTCTTATAATTTTCAGAATTTTCAAGCTATGATTTTGAAACTTTCACAAAAGTTGCTCTATATACTTAGCTAATACATTATGCATATTATATTTTGTTTCAATCCGCGCATGCGCAGTGAAACATTTTGTATACTCGTATTCACGCATGCGCAGTAAAACATTTTTCAATAAACCTGCTCATTTTCCACCCAGTTTTTATTATTTTTTACTTCCGATTGCAGAGTATTATGTACAATATTATTTGTCACATTTTCTGAAAAGAACTTTTCTTATATTAAGAACTCTACAAATTATAAGCAAAAAACTTGGCGACATTTGGAACTGTTTTTATAAAAACCTTAATTTTTCTACAAGTATACATACTATCCTCATAAAAATGAACATAGTATATTACAATAAGCCACTTATTAATAATCTTGAATTTGATCATTTTTGCTTCATTAGTTTTTACAGGGTTATCCAAAAGATATTCGTACTTTTTCAATTTTTTGATGGTCCCCTATGGGGTTTCGGGAAAATATCTTCGCGGAAATATATAACCTATACTATACTGTTTACACACCTGCAATTTCAGGTTAATTCCTCATGTATTTTTCTAGATATTTAACAAAACGTCTAAAATCGCAATTGACCGGTCACCTTTGCCCATATAGTGTATTTAGAATATTTCTTACATATGTAGGTGCCCCTGTATATCTCTTTAAATTTTTATTCTATACACACCACACACGTACAAGGATAAAAATTCTTTATCTTCGTTAAAATTAATTCTTCATTTATCTATTCATTAGGGTTTTATGTTTATCTGATTAACTTTTCATAATAATAGAAATTTACTTTAATTGTAGATATTGGAAAATTAATTGAAAATTGTAATAGAGAAATGAAAAATCTTTAAAGTTATTCCTCGTTTGGCCATGCGGACTTTAGTGTAACTGTTTTAATTAAATCATTCGAAGCCTTTATTGCGTTTTGCATATTATGCATAATCTTTTAATGTTAAGCAAATTTCAAGTCATTCATTTTAATACCTTGATGTGGTCTCATTAGAAATCAGGTAACTACCTTTTATTCTCGACCGCCGTATGTGCCAGTCGAATGTTGAATATTGATATGAATTACTATTATGCTCTTGAGAATAAAAGAGACCAGAAAAATTTCTCTCAAACATTTCCGTTGTTCACTGTAGTACAGAGAGATAGAAAATAACAGGATTGGTTTCAAATGATATCAAAGGACTATTATTTTAATCATAATCATTTCAGAAAAGTTGTTTGTTTAAACGGTTCAGGGACCTTAATGTTTACAGTGGATATGTTTAATTGTATAGCTCGATAAAAAATGGTGTGCGAATACAATTATATAGCATTTCTGAAAAGTATTAAAGAGGTAAAATAAAATGATATGATCACATCATAATCTGATTATAAGAAATATGATCTACAAGCACACAAATATTTTTGAAGCCCAATTTCATATTAAAACTGCATATGCAACTTCAAAAACTATTTCAATCAAGGAGATTTTTTTAATGAAAGAAAACGGTAGTAAATGTTCACATTTTTTCAGTGTCATCACACTAAGGAAAAAAATAATCGATTTCTTCACTTTTAAAAGAAAAATTTCTAAGTTTAATTACAGTGAGGGAAAAAAAATACCGCTTTCAACTAGAATTAATAGATAGTCATTTTCTGAATCCTTAAACTAGAAGTATAAATTTCCGAGCTATGCGAATAGTGTAAACAACTAAACTGAATAGATGAAATGATCTAGAATTTCTAGTCCCTTGTTCTCTAGGTGACGAAACGATAATGGATAGTTTCAGTAGCGAGAAAGTATCGCTTGATTTCTGAAATGGTTTCATAAACTAGAATTATAGTTACTAAAACTAACCTCTTGTGTTTGCATCTATTTGCAGAGATTTTTAAATAAGTGTGACCACGAGAATAAAGGAAAATGCTCTTGAATTCTAGTAGGAGACTCTAGAATTCTACAGCAAAGAGAACTAGAATTTATTGGGATGACATGGAACTATTTTCTCTAGAACCATAATTAAGATTCTAGATGCCAGAACCATATTTTTTTCTCAGTGCACTTTCTATATCTAATGCATATTCGCACTTATTTTGAAATTAATGTATCAATTTTATATTTTTGGGTATATATTTTACATGATCCGACTAATTCTTTTCAAATGAGATATTTTCTTCCTCATATCTGCCAATTTCCATTCATTCTTCGGCAAAACTGCTTATCTTAAATGGATCATCATATATATATATTTTTTTAATTTTCAGTATAATTGCTTTTTTAGAGGATCCCATAAAGCATTTTAAAATTATTTTATTCATATCCATTCCTAAATTTAAAATAAACGGGCCGGTATGGATAAATGTTTCAAAATTTCTTTGAAGCCGTCTGTAAAATTTCGATATTCTCTGAAATGTTTACTGTAAGAAAATGTCTAAAATGTGAACTTACAATTGTTAGTAATTTTTCTTGTCAAAATTTAATAACTCGAGGCTCATTGGCCGATTTCGATGAGTTTTTTTATCAATTATTTTTAAATTTAAAGAGAGGAAAATGATCATACGCGTTACATAATACTTACGTACACTACGTTTTTTCAGCAATTAGTTGCCCGAAATAAGTAATTAAGTATGGTTTCTTGGAGATACTTGCCTGAATGCACAAAACAAAATCGCACGATAGATGCTGTAAAGAAGCTGTCCTGGTTTGGCAGCCCTGCGCGTTCGCATGTGTCAATGTCCACTGCTTCTTAAAATTATACATTATTGTCTAAAATCAATAGCGTGTGTCAACGGTAGAAGCCCATTTTGTGGAATTTGATAAACGTGAACGCCAACGACATCCAAGGTTTTGTTCTTTGTTATGTCGTTGTTCAGCTTGTTCATCTTGCAGCAGCAAACCTGTGTTATTATACCGAGACTACCAACAGGCTTTTCTTTCTCTTGACATATTTCCTTTGAGTAATTTTCCGTTTGATTTGATTGCACGTCATCTTAAAACTAAAATTAGGTTTTCCAAAATTTTCGGATAAATACCTTAGTCTATTTGTAAAGTTGAGTTATTTTTCGCAAGCATCTTTCAAAATTGGATGGAAACACAACAATTTTTCCTGCAGCGAGGTCATATATTTGTGCCCATTGAATAACAAATTCCTGCTGTCTTTTGTAATGCTCATCGCGAAGATCTGATTGTTGCTGCCGGGCAAAAATTAAGACATTCACTCTCAACTCTGACAATGTATCTCGAATAGATTCTTATATTGGTAAGGTGCGAAAACTGTTCTCTGTATGCCAATCCGTTGCATGCAAACTACAATATAGTTAAACGGTCATGTTTAATTTTTTTTTTTTTGGGGGGGGGGGGCATTTTGGATCATTTTCGTCTCATCCTAACTCACTATTTAGGAAAAGGAAAAGAACTTGAATCACAGCAGGGACTGAGAACGCACAATAACTTTTAGCCATTTTTCTACAAAGGCGTAAAAACCTACAGATGACCTCCTAACTTCCGATCTTCAGACTAGTAAACTCTGGTAATTTCTCCAGCGGTATGTGTATTTTAAACGTCCTTGTCCATTGACACGTTCTTGATGAATCGCACGTTCAAGTTTTTCCCACCGATCAAGAGCTCATAGTTTCAACTACAATTTGACAGGCTCGTGTGTAGAGGTTTTATGACAAAATATTCTACAAAGCTATTACTAGCACTTTCAGTTTGTTTGACCTTGTACTTTAAATAAATATTAACGTTCACCTGAAATGTCCTCTCGAGTTGCTGAAAATGATACGAACGCTATTTTGCTACTATATTTTTTAATGTGTTGGATGGCTATGTAATAAATAAATGGGATAAAATGTGGGCTAAGAAAGTCGAACTTTTTTAGTTGATCATTTACGATAGATTTTGGTAGAGAAATTTGGCCGCTATGACGACATCAATTTAAATTTTTTTCTAGTCGCCACACTACTGCAGTAAAATGATTGAAGATATTGTTGATTTCACTTAAATAATGTTCGGATGATTCTTTTATTAGTTCCTTAACTCCGCGCGTCTCAGCTTGGCGTCATGTATAGTGCTAGTTGTTTAAATGCAATCTCACTCTCTATTCCGTTGTATTTCGTAATATTCGTCCCCTACTGGTAGGTCTACCATGATTTCCATCTTAGGATTCCAGCGAAGTAAATGCATTAAACAATGTAAAAGCAGTAAATTTGATTGAAGTCACAGAAAAAATGAAGTAGAAATAATTAGTACACGAATAACACGTAAAAATTGAGAAGCAGCAGCGATACGCTTTATAATTTCTAAACAATTATTTCCAGACAACTTTATCCCTGATGCTATCATCAGTTAATGTAAAAGAGCATATAATATTAATAAAACAGAAGACTAACTAGAACAGATTTCTTCCTACTCATGTGCAATTCCGTTTATGCGGGCTTTACTGCAATATATCTCAGTTTAGTATACGTCTATTATTTCGTGCATTGTTATTAATATGCATATGATCATTATTTTGTTTATTATTTTACAAAACTCAAACTGTTTATATGTTTACTCAAAATATAATCCTCATAAAAGTGGTATTTCTCGTTCAAATAATGGTAAATGAAATTAATAAATCGATCCTACATTATAATAAATAAGAATGGATATGCGAACACAGAAGCTTCAACTTTTTGCAGCTTCATAGGAGCAGTATTACAAAAAAAAGTTTGTTAAACATATAGACATAGGTAAGTTCAGGAAAAACAAATATTATAAAAGCCTGGAGGTCACCAAGCAGTTTTCACATATTCCACCACACTCCGAGTCCTTTGGAAACATTGTGAGTTATGATAGATTTTCAAACAGAACTCGGAATATGCACATCTATATCGCTTCTTTTTATGTGATATCACTTGTTTTTATGACTGACGTTTTAAATTTGTGGCTTTGCGGGATCATTTACAAAGAGACGGTTTTCATGAAATAGAATGTGCAGAAGTGTCCAAAATTGTGGGAACCCTTTTAAAAATGTGTATTTTTAGTTTGATGGTTCATAACACCAACAAATTACATATAGGAATGTTTATAAATAGCACTGCCCCTATCGTCTGTCTAGTTCACTTGACTGCTGCCAGAAAACTTTTCAACATTTGTTGGGGAGATAAAAATAGATTTTTCCGTTTAATTCTATCATTTAAACCAAGTAATCGCAATATGCGACGAGGAGTCCTTACACTCAACATCAAACTGGCTTGTGCAATTTCAATTTCTATACGTCCAGATTATTTTCTTGTATCACCTGCGCACAGTCTGTTAATTCTTCTGTCATCACTTGCTGCTGTATACTTTTTCCTGCATTTACAAGTTTGGTTTTGTAGTGATATGTTCTCCATATATCTTCTCAAAAATTTATATATGGCACATTTTGTTACATTTAAACAAATTTGCCTTCTAATTTCTTCCTACCAGTAACCTTGTTCACTTAATAGTACTAATTTACATCGTTTTGTTGGTGACCAGTCAACCCATTGTGCCATTTCTTTAATTTCCTTGTGTTTTACATCCAATTCTAATATCAATCACATAAAGCACTGACAAATGTCCTTCAAAATATCACTGCAACAGTTAAATCAATTGTTAGCTGATGATTGAACCACTGCCAAAACTCGATAAAAACTGATTGGCTCCCTAAACATTCATGTTCATTAGCTGCTTTCAAATAAAGTAAAGCTACTTCATTTTAATCTAAGCATATTGTGCTTCCTTCTTTAGTTTATTTGTGTATAACTTTAATTAAATATTAATAATTGAAAAAAATATTTCATTACAATCTTGATTAAATTATCTTTCCAGTGTTATATAATTTTATGGTATTACTTAAACCGACAGTGATAATATGACCAATTTAACCTAAAAAATAAACCTTTTCAAAAGGTTTTCTACAATTTTGGCCATTACTGTGTACATATATATACAGTGTTATGTATAGTTATGTAAATTAACTTTATAACTTCGTTCGCTGGAGTCCTTTAGAAAGCACTAATTTCTTTACCTTTAAAAAGAAAGTGAAACTATATACGGCAATGTTACTTAATTAATTCCATTACCAATTAAAGAAAACGTATTTGACTAATTAATTAAACCGTACTATGTCAAGCTCTATATAAATGAGTATTTTCTTTCCATTCGTATTACATTATTCTTCTAATAATTGAATTTCTAACACTAGAGAACGTATTCAAAACATTTTTAGAAATGGGTAATGCCTATAAACAACTACGTTAAAAAGTTGACATGGACAAAAACATAAATTATAAATCATTTATCAAATTCCAGTAAAATTGTTTGAGGTATGGAGATTTCCTTAAAGAGTGATTTAAACATTTCAAAATACCATATGAAAAATCAACCCTGTTGAACAAAAAAAAATATAACTGAATTTAAGAATGTAAGTAGAAATGCAATAAATTTATTCAAAGTAAATCACCTGTGTTTGAATTTTCATAAAAGTGAGATGGTTTTTCAAATGTGATTATCGTTGGACCGGAGATCACAAAAAAATTAATTGTAATAGATAACAGCAATTATTTAAAGTGAGTGATTATACAAAGTGAAACAGTACAATAAAATATTATTCATGTAAATCCTATTAATAAAAAAAATATAAATTACTAATTGATTAAAAAGTGAAATATCAATCTCTGAATAAACGAGAATTTACTTGTTATTAGTATTAAATTTGACTTCAGATAATTGAATTTTAAAGATGAGAGAACTTAACAAAAGGATTTTCTGAAATATGTAACGCAAACGAATAACTATGTAAAAAGTTTGACATGGACAGAATCGCAAATGAGAAATTAATTATCAAATTCTAGAAAACTTGCTCCATGTATTAAGGCCTAATTGACTTGAGTTGTTAAAGAATTTCTAATTTGACGTCATTTTCATTAAAAATGAGGCGACGATTAAACTTTTAAAATACCGTAAGTCAAATCAGTATAACTTGGTAAACATTAAGTTTGATTTTATAATTACTTAAGACAGAGAAAAGTTATATATGTAAATAAGAATAGAGCTAATCTGAACGCTGAGGAAAGATTTTATGATTAAGTTTTCAGTACTGTATAACTTATTAAAAATACCTAATAATTGAAAATGGATAATTAGCTTTATTACTGAAAGAGGTGCATAATAAGACTGTACGAAAATTACTTAAGAATTTTACTAAAAATGGAGATTTTCAAGACAGCTTTTAAAGCTGATACAGGTTAAAGGATAAATTTTGATGTTCTTTATGAAAATAATGAAAAGACATGAGGAAAAACAATTTTGGTTTAAAAGTTTATTGGCTTTTTTAAAAAAAAGTAAAATTATATTCTCACATAGTTATTCAAGTAAATTTTCTAAAGGTTTTTTTAAAAACTTCAGTTTACTAATTGAAGTTCGACACAAATGAGAAAGTTATAATGTTATGTTTCTACATAATTATATTCTTATTAGTTATCGTATTATGTTTCTACAGAAATTTCCTTGTTATTTGTGTTAAATCATTCTTCTAATAATTGGATTTCAAACACGATAAAACTTATTCAAAGCGCATACGGAAATTTAAAACGCATGTAAACAACTAGGTAAAAAACTGTACATGGACATAATTCATAAATGAGGAATTAATTATAGAGTTCTACCAAACTTGTTCCAAGTATCAAGTTTTAATTCCCTTGAGTTGATAAAGAAATTTTATTTTGTCACCATTTGTATTTAAAAAAATCCCTGCCGACCCGGAATACAGGCAGAGATAGATTTGGAAGTTAAGTATACAAATTTTACCGGCAAAAACTAAATCTAAATCCTAATTAGAGATTTATCCACTTTAACAATTTTATCTGGCCTCTTTTGACGAGTTTTTATTTCATTTTTATATAGTAGCTGGTTTTATCAGAATCATGTTAAGGAGGTATTCAAAAAAAGACTTTTCCATGCTCAACAACTCGAAATTTTCTGGCACATTTTCAGATTCATTTTTAATAGAAAAAATATGAAACTTGCTGACGTGATTTTTGAGGAGATTTATAAGCGACCTGTGTTTTTTTTCGTTCAATTAATTAAAACTTGATTTATGAACAATTATTTTCTCAGAAGGACAATATATTTCGTTTCTAACACAATCACTTGGGGAAATTCTGTTCAAAATGCCCCCTTTGACATCATTTTTTGAAATATATTCTGCCTCTATCAAAAAATCGATCATTACGGTAGATTATATAGTTTCTTAATAAGAGAATCTACCAATTGGATGCGTCTGAGAGCAAAAATGAATTTAAAAATAAGTAAGAAAATAAGCAGTTTAGATTTGAATACCCCCGTAATAAGATGATTTTTTCTTCAACCGCTATGTATTTTTAATTTGTTTTTGCAGTAAGAATTGGTCCTATCAAAAACTTGTCCACATAAATGTTGTAGACAATATTAAAAAGATATATGATAAATTCATGGGGATTTTATATCTTGTGAATTGACGGAGTTATGGGTTTTTTTCTGCTTCAACACCCCCTTTTTGTTTTTGTTTTTTATTTTTTTTTTTTTTTGCGGTACGAATTGTTTCTATCAAAAACTTGTGAATATAAAAGTTGTAGATAATATTAAGGAGATTTATAATAACAATTAATTGGATTTGATATCTTGAGAAATGATGAAGTTATGAATTTTTTTCTCTCAAAAACCTTATTTTTGCGCCCCTTGAGCCCATTTTTAACTTGATCAAAAATCTGTGATACATAAATTTTTGGACCAATTTTTAGAAGTAATAAAAACTTTAAACTGATTTGATATGTACAAAAATTAAGAAGTTATGGGTTTTTTTTTCTGTTTTCACAAAACCCCTCCCTATTTCCATCCCCTTGGTCCGATTTTGCCCATTAACCAACTTGACTGAGATTTAATGCCCCTTGATTTTATGTATCAGTTTGGAAGAGATTTGTGCAGAATTGTGGAAGTTATCGTGTCCAGAAGAAAGTGATATATATATATATATATATATATACATAGATAGATAGATTGATTGATTGATAAAGTTTTTTACTGAGGGTGGTTTTGGGTTCTATGGGTCATGATCGGTGTAGATCTGCAAAAAATGCCAACATAGGGGAGAATGTAATAGGTAGTATTTCATACAAAATCTACCTAAAAGAGGCGAAAATTAAACTTCCAAACTTCTATCAGTCAGAGTTGTATATAGCTTATTAAACATTAAGTGTTTTTTTTTTATAATTGCTTAGGCGGCCAAAAATTTTTGAAATGACAAGAATTGACTGAAGTTTGATTGTCTATAATGAATCCTGTAATTAAACTTATAAAGTACCATAATCAGATCTGTATAACTTGGTAAACATTAAGTTTGGTTTTATAATTACTTGAGACAGGAAAAAGTTTGTATATGAAAATAAGAATAGTGCTACTCTGAAGGCTTCGGAAAGATTTTATGATTAAGCTTTCATTACGGTATAATTTATTAAAAATACCTTATAATTAAAAATGCATAATTAGATTTATTACTGAAAAAGGTGCATGATAAGACTGTGGGAAAATTACTTGATAGTTTTACTAAAAATGGAAATTTTCAAGGCAGCCTATAAAATTGATACAGGTTAAAGGATAAATTTTTATTTGCTTTATAAGAATAATGAAAAAAATTAGAAACAACAATTTTGGTTTCAAAGTTTATTTACTTTTAAAAAAAAGTAAAATTATATTCTCACATAGTTATTCAAGTAAATTTCCTAATGATTTTGTAAAGAACTTCAGTTTACTAATTGACGTTTTACATAAATGAGCAAATTACAATGTATTGTTTCTGCATAATTATAATCATATAAACTATCGCATGATGCTTCTACAAAAATTTCCTTGTTATTAGTGTTGAATTATTATTCTAATAATTTTTAAACAAGATAAAACATATCAAAGAGTATACAGAAAGTATACAGCGTATCAAAGCATTGGCTATTAGTTATCTTTGCATTTATTTGTTTGTGCTTTATATAAATAACAATATTTGTTAAATTGTATAAATAATAAAACATTTAATTATTGTACAATAAATTTAATCTATCAAACGTACTTTTGCCAAATTTTGAAGTCGAGATTCCACATTTTTGAGTCATTTTGTCTTTTCTATACTAGCGTCAACTGGAGTACTTTAAGCACAAATTTCTCTGTTTCATGGCATGTTCAGCATCTCCATTCTCTTATTTTATTTAAAAAATTAGTATCATGTTAATGTTTTTGTTTGCTAAGACGCCATTATCAGAAATTTGTCGACATTGATTTTTTTTTTTTTTTAATCAAAAAGTGTTTTTGAAAGTTAGTCAAAACAATTGAGTCAAATTAGCTTGAATTGGGATAACGTTGGCCCATGCGTTAAAACAAATGTTATAGGACCTACAACATGATGTGGACCAATGTTACCCAATTGAAAAAGAAGAGGGGGGGGGGTAGGGTAAGAAGTGTAAACATGTAAAACTAAAGTAAATTAGCATATATTTTAATAAAAAAATTATTACAAAACCCATAAATATTGCTTAACGTGGATTGTCCTGATCTGTGCCAGTATACTGGTTTTACTTAGACAGAAGTTTAGATGGACTATTATCTACCACAATATCGTTTCATTCATACATCATCAAGTCCGGTCGCTATGCCCAACGACAACACTTATTTTCCATGCAGTCAACAACACAATCATTCTTTGATTTCAAAGTATTCCTTCCGGAATAGAGATTCCCATTAAACAACACAAGTATAAATTTCCAACGTTAAAATCATCTTTGTCAATAGCTTTCTTGTTTGGTTCAATTGTAATTAATACACTGGTTGAATCTTCAACAAAATTATTGTCTGTATAAGCACAAGCGTCTATTTTCAAAAGTGTATTATAAATAAACAAAAACATCAATGTTTAAATTTAACAAAATAAGAAAAAGCTCCCTTTCAAATACAACATTTTTTATTCAATGACAAGAAGTACATACAAAAATTTAAATGATAATTGGTTGGGCCAATGTTACCCCAAATGTTGGGTCAAAGTCACCCCAACATAGAAGAACGTTTTTCTTTTTTATCTCAGGAAGGTCAACGCATAATCCTAAATTTGTTCTTGATCTACACTAATTAGGATATAATAACATGTGTCCAAATGAACTAATTTACAGCTTGCCAAACAAAAGTTGTAAGAGCAAAATTCTCACCGTCTTTACACGTTTTTGTTTGAGTGGTGCGGCCACCGTGGAACCTTGTCAAATTACTAACAATGATCTGCCATCCTCAAGCTATTGCTGTCATGTGTATTTGGGATTAAAACTTTGTCGACAACTCAAGCGATGTAGAAAATATTACAGATTTAATATGTTTTCTCTTTTCGGCTAAAGTTACCCAAGTTGAAGATACTTATTACGTTGTTTCTCGATTATACTTGAAACCAAAATATATATATGTTATATAAAAATTTTACCTTTTACTATTCATTTAAATTATTCTAAATTGCCGGCCTATTCATTATTTCCTTTTTTTTTAATACGCTCTATTATTTATTTCTAGCTAAATTCCTATATTTTTAAAATGCGTATCTTAATAATAGATTTATTCCAAAACATAATCTAAACTTTTAATCCTTTCATTAATTTTTATCGTCTACCAAACTGTAAAGTTCTGAACGCAGTTACTTATTTTTCGAATATTTATCAAAGCCATTTTTACTTTTTTATTCTATTTCATCTCATTTTCCCGCCCGCGAGGCACCAGCCTTTTCACATCGAAATCATTCCATTAGCGGCGCTGGGATTCTTTCCTGTGACGTTTCTTGATCGCTCTCCATTGGCTGAGTGTCGGATCCCAGTTTCACTTCGAGGGTCGTTCGTGATTTTCGTTGGTTTAGCTTGAAGTTGTCATTGCAATCGGAATTCCTCCGCGCATTCTCATAAATAGCGAGAGCATGAACTCAGAACGAGAGATTTTTGTGCTGTGATTGTTTACAAAACCTGTTACCCGGTGTCCTTAGCCATGTGGAATATTCATTTCGTAAATTAACATCTATTTAGATGTTAGTTTAGACTCGAGATTATATTATCTCGAGTGAAATGCTCTGATTTCTCATCTGCGGGAACTGTTCAGTGTTGGTATGTACTGATGGAATAAACAGTTGTTCTATGACTACGTTTCCATGTGTTTAATTGGGAAAACCCCATATTTCTTCATACGCCTTTTTCCGCCACTCAAGCTGCCTTGTTTTCATAATGAAATAATGTTTGATTGGACTATACCAATATTATCATCGCTCTACAGCTGCTATATTTTCAGAGTTGTTACCTCCGCTAGCAATGCTTGTGCTAAGTGGTAGGATTGCTTACAACATCACCAACGGCTTATTAAAATGTGGTATGACTCCAGTAATACGTAATAAGCACGATTTCAACTACACCCATTAAATTGTTTCGTAACATATATACTAGCAGGCTGAGCCCGCTGCGCTGGTCCATTTTTCAAATAAATCTGCAATCAAACGAAATGAAGAATTCGACCCTGTATTTTAAATTAATATGGACCTTCACCTGGAAAGTCCTTCCGCATTTTCTGAATACGCATCGGACGCCATTCAGCTTTTATATTATCTGATGCGTTACATGAAATTCGGGTAATTCAGAAGCAACTTTTCAGTACATCATGTAGAGTTTGGGAAGGAAATGCGGCCTTTACGATCATCAGAAATTAAAATGTTCTCTAATCACCACACTACTAAAAAAGATAGAATTACAATGATCGCAGAGATTGACCATTTAACTTAAAGAACGTTCGGGTTATTCACTTTCGTTTGTTAGTTCTTTTACTCCAGGCTTCTCTGCTTGGTGCTATGTGTGGATCTGCACGGAAAAAAAAGATTTAGTTAATAAAGCGCCAGCTAAAATGTTTGGTTGGACTGACCAAGTGTTGGTTCGAATAATCAAATCATTTTGTTCGTTCAATAAAATTTTATCAGACTAACAAAATGATTTTGTCAGTTCAACAAAAAAACATTTGGATGGAGCAAAATTTGGTTGGCACAACTAATTTTTTGTTGTTTTAACAAAATCGTTCTTTCCGTGTGGTAACATAAATACAATCTATCTCTACGTTACATTATATTTGGTAATATACGTCTTCTTTTAGCAGGTTTTCTACAGTTTCTTATCTTCGAATTGCAATGAAGTAAATACAGTCAAAACAGATTTAACTTTTACATTTAAAAAAATGTGAATCATGTAAAAGTGGATATTTAAAGCTGAATTGTGTGAATAAAATTAAAACAATGTCATTTTAACTGCCGTTTCTTTTTATATACCAGCTTTATTTATGCAACTATTAACCTGGGAAAATAACTTCGATAACTGATTCAAATAGAAAAGTAAACCTCTAGTTTTCATTCAATAAAATCTTCCCAATCATCCGTAATCGGATCGACAACCAAGTTTGATGTGAAACGTTAGAAATGCTCGTAAGGTATAGCTACAAATGTGCCAGAGTTAGCTACAAAACAGAGTTAATTACGCGTCAAACTACATTCCATTAAATAATGTCAAATTGCTGTTGATTGAATTTTAGATCTTTCACTATCAAATTTCTTTGCGAATGATAAATAAAGTTAGTTATGCAAAATGTTCAGTAATGATCTTTTTGGCAAACCGAAGATTTTTTTCGCATTTCTCTGGCGTAATAAAACGAAGAAATAAACATGCTTGTTATTTTCAAGACGTCATTATTCATCAGTCTGTTGCCTAAATAAAACTAAAAACGTTAATTTGTGACTACGGTCAGCTGCTCGGACTGTGCATCAGACAAAATTACTTTATAACGATTGAAATTTTACTTGAATCTGAGGTACTTTTTTTTAAACCTAGACTAAATGAACAAATATTATTCATTGGCCACCTAATGTATTTGTATTTTTTTTTCTTTTCTGTTTTTTTTTTTTTTTTTTTTTTTTTTTTGTACATTCAAAGTGATGCTTTTTTAGTTATAGTAAAATAACTGCAGATGAAAAATATATAATAGTAGATATTCTTTTATCCGTTTGATCCATAATATAAAAAAAAACATAAATGTACTAATCGTTAAGTACAAATTTCGCGTAATTTTCTGAAATCAGATTTACCGTGGACGGTTCTTTTCAAATATAAACGAATCGTCCGACATTATATAGTAAATTCGCCAATTGTACGATGGTTGATTATGGAAGATTCATCCAATATATTTTATTAACATTTCTAAAAGAAGGGAGGATATGGAAAAAAAATGTGACGAATTAAATGTAATATCGAAAAGTAATTTTTATTACAGCAGAAAGCAATTTTTATTGCAAAAGATTTTCTTTCGTGATAGTAATAACGCATAATTACTTGCATTTCCTTAAGAATAATCTTTACTACTTAGTTTTGCAAGCATTGAACGTTTCTATAAGGGAAATTGGAGATATGTTTTTTATTAAAAAAAGAATGAACAATATTAGTTAATCTGGCTTCGAGGTTATAAAAGTCACAAATTTGGGAAAAACAAACCGACATGTTTTCGCAGTAAAGTATGGTGAGAATTTTTTTAAATGTCCGAAATTAAATTATTTTACAATATGTATGTGCTGTGTGAGAGACATTTATACTAAAATTTAAATATTTGACTCCATTTTTTAAATATTAATTGTCATTTATATATTTGTACATTTGAATTTTAAAAAATACTCTAAAAATGCTTTCGTACACTTACAAAATCACCTTTATTGTAAACATCGCTTGAACCTATGTCACGCTTACGTCTTTTTGGCTTAAAATCAAATTGTTTGTCGACAAAAGTGAACTCATAATAACTCATTAATAAACATATAATACGTAAATCATAAGTACCATCATTTTTACAATTACATCTGCTAGTTTCGTCTGTAAGTCACATGAGGGAGAAGTTAGAAAGAAAAAAGAATAAATCAAAAACAAATTGTTACTCACAAGAAAGGTCTCCTTAAAGAGCATACTCAAATTATTTTGAAAAAAAAAATGCTTATAAAACTACTCATGTATGTAGTAAAACATCAGTCAAATTTGGCGGCGGAATCTCAGTAAATATCTGAAAAAAGAAAAAAGAAATAAATTCGAGTATTTGGCTCAAAAAGACAAACGTTCCACGCTATTCGGCTAGCCAACACATTTCCTTCCCAAATGCATGATATTTAAAAGCATTTGGAATTTGCTTGTTAAATAAGAGTTTAAATGCCTAAAACTCAATGAATTTAAACCTAAACGAAGGATTAGCTTATTATGTTTTATCTGTAAGCGTATATAATATATACAAATTGCGTGTTGCAGTAGTTATTTAATTTTACATCGCTTCACCGGCTGGAAAAGTTTTAAGGGTACTATTTGATTATCCTGTGGACCAATTTCGCCCAATTATATAAATCGCCAAACTACTCGCCAAATTATACGAATTGACAAAATTTTTATTTTAAACAACGAAAGAATAAAAAAAATTGTAAACATTAATAAAATTACAAATAGAAGTCAAATTAAAAATCATTTGATGACGCAACCAACACGTGTACCGTCTTTAATGTCAAGTGAATGTAAAATTTACGATCAGCCATTATTGGCATTTATTCGTATAAAAGTTTGGCAATAGTTTTTTTTTTTTTTTTTTTTTTTTTTTTTTTGTCGACGGGATAATCAAGTAGTACCGTTTTAAGTTTATTTTAAATGCAGCTGGATAATTAAAAATGCCATCATTAAACATTTTTATATTAAGTAGTTGTATCCATGGCAACAACAGAATCGGACATTAATTTTGAGTTTGGAACAAATTTAATAAACTTTAATTTTGTTTTAAACCGTATAATTACGATAGTAAAATTTTAATATATATACATATAAGTTTATATGACAAAACAATAGTAATAAAAATGTATTTATTTGAGTTAAACTTAATTTAACTAACTTTGAATGAAGACTAGAAAAAGGGTTTACTTAAAAATTATTTATCCTAAAAAAAGTATCATTCAAAGTTATATTGTGCCGCCAACCAGCGTTAAATCTCCAAAAAAATTATATTTTCGTTATTTTTTTACAAACGCTAAATCGAGGTTCTGCGGATAATTTTTATAAACATATTATATGACACGAGAAGAATCTTCTATATATTCCTCATGAGAAGATATGTTTTCAAATATTTCTGAGCATGCACTTATCGAAACTTCCTTGATATCATCCTATTAATTTTTCAGATACATTTTTCTTAACCTGACGCAAAAGATAAAGAGCCAAATCTTATTTCAATTGCAATATTTTAACTGAGTAATTTTTTAAGCATTACGAACATTTCCTTTCATATTTAAATTAAATATTTTCGTTTTTTAATATTATCACTGATTAAAACGGATTTTTTCTTCTTTTTTTCTTCTTTCTTTTTTTTTTAATTAAAATTAGTAACAGTTTTTTCTGTCATTTTTCGAGGTGTAATAGCTGTTTCAATTTTTTTTATCAACGATAAATTTCGCCAAGAAATAAAATGGTAAACCTTATCGTCCAAAATAACAGAACTTTCCGTCATAAATCTATAACTAATCTAGGTAGAATGATGTGTTATAGCTTAAAACATTCCCTGAAACTATACCTATCTAACGGTATAAGGTCCGTAAAAATCCATGCAGTAGAACTCTAAATCTAGACGTTTGGAACGAAATTTCCGTTTGGATTTTATATAGATAACTAGAAAGATAGCCCGTCAGAAATGACGGAAATTTAGATATAAAGATATATACAACTCATGTGCCAGAATATGAGTTTTCTCGCTTGTTCCGCAGTGATAGATGAAAATAACACATTTTATGAACGAAACACATTTATGAAAAACGGTGTACAGTAGAAGACCACTAATCTGCACAGTTTGGTTCCAAGGGTTATGCAGATTTGAGGCTTTTTGCGGAAATATCTATTCAATCTTTGTTTACATATTTTTAAATTCATATATTGGACAATTTAGATTGTTGAGCCTTAAAAATAAATAAATAACACACTTGAAGTAAGGTTATAAACTATTAAATTATCGTACACGATTTCATGAAATGGTATTATATGGTATTGTATGTGTGTGCTTCACGATCTTGGTTACGACGTTGGCGAAATTGGCTGCAACTTGTCATAATCCTAATAGTGTGGGCCGCTATAACAAAAAAGTAACCAGGTTTTAGTAAAATTTCTAATATGAAGTAGCTTTCAAAAACTTGTGTAAAATTGCAGGCCGTTCTCGTGTTATGTCAGTCCTAGGAGGGTCATTCCATACAAAATGAGCAAATCACCTGTGGCAGACATGTCACAGATTTTAACGAAAATCATTTTGTAAGTAGATCATATCTATTTATGAGTAAATGTAAAATAATAGATTTTAGGATTGTTTATTTAAGTATTAAAATTTATATTAAAAGTGGATGCAAAATCGTGGTTTTGGCTACATGCTTGACGTTTCAATTTTGGTTATTAGCCTTAAGAATGCAAAGACTATATTAAAAATTATTTATAATTAGGAATGAATGATAAGTAACATATTGACGTAAGTTAGTAATTGTATTTTTATTCCTTAATGAGAAAAAAATTATTTTTGAAAAAAATTGAGGGAAAAATGCAACGTTTCTATAGAGATGAAGGACACCTCTGACAATATCAAAATTGCTTCACGTTATAGCTAAAAGTATATATATTAAATATTTAAACTTTAATTCTTGCCTTTTTTATTCCTTAATGAGAAAAAAAAATAAATAGTAAAAAATGTTGAGGATAAAATGCAATATTTCTATTACTTGTTTCGACGTGAAAGAAATCTTTTTTAAACTTTTAATTCTTTTAATATTATAGATAACAGTGTATATTTTAATCATAAAAACTTTTATACTTGCTTTCAGTTTATTTTTTCCTCAAGAAGATTTTTAATTAAAGTAGAAAAAAAAGCTCAATTGAACAGAAAATTATATATTAATTTCTAAACCCACATACTGAAAATAGATGGCAGCACTAAATTTTTTCACCTTGAAATCGTGCAATATTTTAAGAAATGCGCGCGAATTAAAAAAAATAGCTCATGGAATATAGTTAATATTGCTTTTTTTAACCCAATTTTGTGACGTTAGGAATCAAAAAGGCATGCTTGAATTTTTTTTTTATCAGATTATGGACTTATTGATCTTTATGTCTGTGCAATAACTGTAATGTGGGACATTTCCTTCATTGTTTTTTTTTACCTGTCAATAAGAGGAAAAATTACGATTTTGTCATTTTTTTAAAAGTTTCTAAAATTTTTTAAAGGTGAAGGAAATACATGGCAACTTAAAAACTTTAGTAATTCGATCTTAATATGTAAAACTACATCAGGCATTAATTTCTCAGATTTTTTGAATTCCTTTAATTTTTATTACGTTTTTAATTTTCTCAAAATTTGCAAATTTTCAATTTTTACAACCAATTAAAGAATAATCATGGTGTTACCAAATTATTATTGCTTAATAAATAAGAAGATAATTTTTCAGAGGTTACATTATTAAAAAAAAATTCATTTCAGTTAAATAGTTTTCAAGATACAGAACTTCAAACCTGCAACTTTGGACGATTGCACACATGCCATTCTTTATCACAAGTTTTTTAAATGTACAAAACTGCTAAAATAATTTATTTTTCGTGAAGATATTTTGCAGAGCTCTATTTGAATATGAATTGAACCTGTATATCAAATTTGATTAAAATCGGTTACTATGTGGCCACTACTTTTTTTAAATTTTTGCTCATTTTACGTGGAATGACCCAGGAATAATATTTCTAACACTGAAGATTTTCCATGTATATATGGAATTTACAAAAGCTTCTCCAAAAGAAAGGTCATGAAATGACATTGTAATTCCTCTAACTTCAAAGCTTAATCGGGCCCTGATGCTGAGTACTGAAATCTAATAAACACAGTTATTTTGAATGTTACAACAGAATTAAACAGTTAAACTTATTTAACTTAAACCCACTGTTACTTCCCGATGTTATTTTTTAGTATTAAGAAAGAAAATTATTTAAAAATTTTAAATCATGCATTTATGATTTTTTCCCGTCTTTAATAACTAAATAAGGAAAAAATAGGCTTTTGTTCTAAGCTCATAAATATGACAATAAAATAATGTAACTAAGAGATATTGCAAAATTAAATCTTTGTGATTACAAACCATAAACAAACGATACCGCCACCATTTTACCTACTATGACGTCATTAGAATATTGTCCATTGATTGTTGGAGAACTTACTTTGTGAATGATTACCTCAATGATTTAATATTTTTGACGTTTCACGATGAATGAATCACTTGTGTCTGTTTAGGTTTATGGAATGAGATATTAAGCTGTGAACCTAATTTCAATTGAAGTTATCCAAGGATATATGTATTTTTAATCGAAATTAAAAACAATGCTTTGATCTCGAAATAAAAAAATTTGGAACAGATGTCATATTCGCCCCATATTGGCGCGATTTTTTTCTGTCGCCAATATCATATAGGCAACAGGTACTTAATTTGCGCCAAAGTGCTTGATGTGGTAACCCGGATTATGTTGTTTATGCTGTTGATGGTTTCGCCAAATTGGCAACCGAAAAAAATCGCGCCAATATGGGGCGAATATGACATCTGTACCAAAAATTTAATTTGTATAATTTGTTATTTCTGTTATTTATTTAAGTACATTTCCATTATAGCGCATTTTAAAAAAAAGCTTGGCGCGATTCGGGCATCAGAAAGTGAGATATGTTGCGAAAATATATAAACAGGTAGGAAAACAAATCTAATGAGCTTTTATCTTTGTTTGTATATGCACTTATATACATAAAAAATCGTTTCTAAATATATATAATTTTTTTTTATATACAAATTACGGCACAGATTTCAGATATGAACCGGGATACCTAACTGGCGCCATAATGGTGTTATTTTGCCTGCTATGGTAATCCGGCTATTGTTTTTTATTTATTAATAAATTGTTTATTTACTTTTATTTTCTGTTTTTTAATTATATAAACTGCTTTGTTCTATAGTTATTATTCAAACTTTTATTTATTTATAGTTATTTCCTTTTCAAAATGATAGCAAATAATTGAAAAATATATAAGTAACTGGCATTCGAAAGCGAGATTTCTGCCAAATTGGCGTCATAGAAAAATCACGCCAACCCCCATGCGTATATGACATCTGTGCAAAAATTACTTCTGTTTCTTTATAAAAATGGGTAAATATCTTTTTTTATATTAAATTGTCGGCACAGATGTCATATACGCCCATATTGGCGCGATTTTTTTTGACGCCGATGTCATATACGCACCGGGTACTTAACTGGCGCCAAAGGGTCGTTATTTTGCTTGTAATGGTAACCCGAATGTTGTTTATGCTGTTGATGTTTTCGCCAAATTGGCGTCGGCATTAAAAATGCATTTCGGAACAGATGTCATATTCGCCCCATATTGGCGCGATTTTTTTTCTGTCGCCAATATCATATAGGCAACAGGTACTTAACTGGCGCCAAAGTGTCGTTATTTTGCTTGATGTGGTAACCCGGATTATGTTGTTTATCCTGTTGATGTTTTCGCCAAATTGGCAACCGAAAAAATCGCGCCAATATGGGGCGAATATGACATCTGTAACAAAATCGCGCCAATATGACATCTGTGCCAAATTGTATACATATGGAAAAAATTGCTTGTGAGTATGAAACAGTAAATAGGTTGCCAGAAAATACGTTGGCAAACTTCTTTCTCGCCAAGAAACTTTTTTCCGAAGTATTGTACATAAGCAATGATTGCTAGAAAGCAGGTACAGATGTCATATTCGCCCCATATTGGCGCGATTTTTTTCGGTTGCCAATTTCGCGAAAACATCAACAGCATAAACAACATAATCCGGGTTACCACATCAAGCAAAATAACGACACTTTGGCGAAAGTTAAGTACCTGTTGCCTATATGATATTGGCGACAGAAAAAAATCGCGCCAATATGGGGCGAATATGACATCTGTTCCGAAATGCATTTTTAATTAGATATGCGCTTTTATGTTTCACTACATTTTTGCATACTATACTGTGTGTATAAATGCTACAGTTCATATGCAGGGCTAAACAAAAGAATTCATAAGGGTTACTGAGTATGAGAGTAAATTGCTTAAAGGTGGTTTTTAAAGGAGTTATGCATTTTTACGCTGAACTGCATTTAGTTTCCTAAGAAATGTTTATAGAATATAGATAAAATGATACATGGTCACGCAAAGAATTGGATACATAACCGTCTATGGATGATAATATCTGGAAATGTGATTTCAGTAGTTTTAAGAGTAGTTTAAATTAAATTTTAGCTAAATAGTAGCATGTAATAACGGTACTATTGGCTATCGACGGTAACTGCTGAAATCAATTTTTAATTTTTTTATGCGTTTTCTAAAATGTTTACTTAGTTATCTTGGTACTTCTTAGTTATCCCGTCGACCAAATTACTGTCACCAAATTGTAAGATTAATTGCCAATAATGGTTGCCATTAATTAATTAATTGTAAGATTAAATGCCAATAATGGCCAATAAAACCATTAATTCGACGTTTTATTTGTATTTTTGTCAATGTTTTACTATTGATTTGGCGGTTTATATAATTTGGCGAAATTGGTCGACGGGATATCTAAGAAGTAACGTTATCTTATTTACCTTATTTCCCTAAATAACGAAGTTTTGTTAAAGCATTCAGGATGTGTTGGAAAGTGTTTCATATTCTATGCTTAACGCATGATTTTTCTTTCTTCTTTAGTCTTATTTTGCATTTATTTTATTCTTAATTTTTTAGTCTTATACTGCTTTATAGAAACTTTGGCACAGTTGTCATATACGTTATCATATATTGGCGCGATTTTTTTCCGACGCCAATTTGGCGAAAACATCAACATCATAAACAACAATATCCGGATTACCATATCAAGCAAAATTACGACACTTTGGCGCCAGTTAAGTACCCGTTGTGTATTGTACATTTGTGCCGAAAGTTTAATATTTAATGTTTACAGTCTTCGCTCCACTCCCCTTGTATATAGTACAAACTATAACACGGATAGCGCAAAATAATAGACAGTTTGGTACTTTTCCACTGTAGGGGCTTTGGCATTTTTTTAAAAAAGCTTGGTGTAATTTGGGCATCAGAAAGTGAGATTTGGGTACTTTTCCGTTATGCAGACACCATTGTCGGCAAGCGTAATAGTTGGCGCAAAATCGTGAATTGAAGCATTTGAAAAATAAAAGAAAAACCATTGTCGATACTAAAGTGAGCATTTAAAAAATATAACATTTGAAAATTCCAGACTTTTACGAACTATTTCATCAAATCACAAATATATACTTAAAATAGTGAACAAATAACTGCTATAAAATAAAGCACTAAAATAAAACTCATATTAAACTGCTGGTATAAAATTACAAATATCTTTTAGCATTTTGAAATAATTGGCGCATTAGCATACATTTTGGCATTGTGTCCGTATAACGGAAAAATATCGAGATTTGTTGTCAAATCATATAAACAGCTATGAAAACAAATTTGATGAGCGCTTTTGTTTGTTTTATATGTATATTATTGATGTTCTTATGTAAATTACATCTGTTTCTGTATAAAATTAGAGAAACGGCTTTTTTTATGTTAAATAAATCGTATAAATATCGGAAAAAATGCGTGTGTATATAAAATGAAACAGTGAATAGGTTCCCGGAAAATATGTTACCAAATTTTCTTTCTCGCCAAGGCACCTATACTGGAAAAGTACCTAAAGCACATTAAAATCGCGCAGTTAGGAGCTCACACGGTACACCTTTGTCTATTGGCGGTTATTTTATTAGTAGCATCGGGAGGAAGATGTAAAGATGTACTTTAAATTCTCACCCATAGATTTCGAAAAAATATCTTTAAAAGAGTGGAGTTTAAATTAAATTTCGGTGACCTCCATTATGAAAGATTAATGGTTTTAAATGGGAATTTCGCCAAATTAGCTAGATATCGCGAAGTTGGCTAACATTTGGCGCTACTGTGGTAACCCTGCATTAATATTTTTCAACAATTACTCATTTCAATGAGGCGGTCCTACCGGAATAGTGAGGGACACACAGAGACTTGGATTTTATATAAATAGATAGATATATATATTTAGAAATTGGAATAAAAATTCAAAATCCATAAAAAAATAATAATATTTTTGTTACAAACTGACTGTAAAAAAATTGAATGTTTTGTTATTGTAATTGTTTGTAAATTGTTCGGTAACTTGAATTTATTTTTTGTTTGTTTGTTTTTTAGGTATAGTTTCTAAAGAATTTAATTCCTTTTATTTAATTTTTTCTTATGTAAATACATTAACTTTATTGATCTTGGAAAAACTGCTGAAAAACAATGTTTCGAGATAATTGAGGTGAAAATTTTTTCTTCTCGGGTATCAGAGATCTTAATATTCACGGCTCTTACGATCGAAATTTAAAGTATTTCCCTATTGGATCAACCATTAAGCTATTCTTAAAAGTTTAAACAATACAAAAATTACAGCACAGTAGAGTCTCAATCATCCGACCTTCTATTATTGGACATTCTGCCTTATCCGTTGTTCCAAAATGTAAAATCCAAAACGTATCGTAGGAAGCTACTATCGACAATGATAGAAGAAACTGAAAAAGGGCAAGACATGATTGAAAAATTGAAACCTATAAATTTAAAGGATTTTGCTTATTTGGTTGCCTGGACCTAGGCAAGCATAAGGCCTAGAACAATTGACAAATCATTAAAGAGGTTGTTAGAAGTAGTTGAAGGTGAAATTATGGAAACTGAAAGAATAGAAGAAATGGAAGAAAGTATTCTCATCTTAGTCCAAAGTATGCCTGAATGTGAGGATCCATCTTAGCAGAAGTTGAAAGTTGGATGAAGGAAGACGATCAGTATTAAATAACTGATAACAAAATTATCGCTGCTGTCAATAGTGGTGGTAACGAAATTTATGATGAAGCATCAACAGTTGAGACTCTCAGAATCTCGCATTAATGATTCCAGTTAAGTCCTAGAAACCTCCATGAAATAGGTTGAGCAGAAATAAGAATTGACTGGGATCGACATAATGATTCTGCAAAGATGGATATACTTGGAGTCGGAGAAAAGACAGTCGTCTACAAAATAGAGTAGATTCATATTTATTTTTTTTTTTTTTTTTATCGCAGGTATTTTTTCTTTTAGCTCATTTGTTATAAAATGCGATCAGTAAAATTAATTAAACGATAATTAGTAAAATTATAATATAGTAGTTTGATGTCATATTATTACATTTCGATATAAATGTCCTTGTTATTAGAGTTAAATTATATTCTTCCAAAAATTTGATATTAAACACAAGATAACTTATATGTAACGAATAGCAACGCAATTTAAAAACTTTGTACAAATGTTGGCATGGATAGAATACATATTAGAGAAATTAATTATCAAGTTCTATCAAACTTCTTCCAGATATTAAGTTTTAATTGACTTAAGTTGCTAAAGAACTTCTAATTTTATCGCCGTTTTCATTAAAACTGAGGTTACGATTTAAAGTGCTATAAGTCAGGCCAGCATAACTTGGTAAACATTAAGTTTGATTTTATAGTTACTTAAGACAGGGAAATTTTTGTATATGGAAATAAGAATGTTGCTTTTCGAAACACGGCGAAGGGATTTTCTTATTAGCCTTTTATTACTTACAGTAACTTATTAAAGACGCTTAGAAACTAAAAAGGTTGAATTAGCTTTATTTCTGAAAAAGACGCATGATGAGATTATGTGAAAGTTATCTGCGAAATTTAATAAAAATTGAGACTGACAAGACATATTTTAAATTACTAAAGATTTTTAAATTACTAAAGGGATAAATTTTAATTCAGCTATGAAAATAAGGAAGGGGAACGAGAAATAACTCTATTTTAGTCAACTGCTCTTAAATTAAATGAATAATATACAAGAAAGAAAAATCATCGTTTACGCTTAGAATATGACACGCATTCTATCATTATATGAATGAATGCATTAAATATATATTAGTTTACTTAACATTTTTACTTTCTTCTATCTTAAATATAAGAAAGTATTGTAATCGAAAAAATTTTTTCCATTTCCGGTTTTCGACGGATTTACACGTTTTAAGGATCAGAGATCCCTTAAAAACATGTTTATACAAAATGTTTGTCTGTACTTGTGTCCGTGTGCCTGTGTGTCTGTATGTCACCAATGTACCATCGAAAAGTGTGTGAAGTTATGCATAGAATTGAACCAAATTTTTTCTGTATGTTTTTGGCTATGGGGAGCAAGTTCTCCCTGAATTTGGAAAAATTCCCCCAAAAAGGGTGCTGTAATAGCAATCTTTGTGCCTTTTTCATTCACGTATCATCACAACGTGTATGAACTTATTCATAGAATTGAACCAAATTTTTGTGTATGTTTTTGGCTAAGGCAATCAGATTCCCCCAGAATTTGGAAACACTCCGCCGGAAGGGAACGCCGTAATAGCGATTTTTGAGCTATTTTCCTTACTGTACAGTGAAAAGTGAATGAAGTTATACATACAATTGAACCAAATTTTTTGTGTACGTTTCTAGCTATGACAAATATGTCCTTCTTGAATTTGGAAATATTCTGCCGGAAAAGAGAGCTGTAGTAGTGATTTTTGTGCAATTTTCATTGTTGCACCATCGAAAAGTGTATGATGTTATGCACATAATTGAACCAAATTTTTTGTATATGTATTTGGCTATGAGAAGCAGGTTCTCCTTGAATTTGGAAACATTCTGTCGGAAAAGAGCGCTGTAATAGCGATTCTTGTGCTATTTTCATTATTGTACAATGAAAAGTGAATGAAGTTATGCATGGAATTGAACCACATATTTTGTGTATGTATTTGGCTATGACAAGCACGTGCACCTTGAATTTGTAACTATCCCACTGGAAGAGGGTGCTGTAATATCGATTTGTACGCCATTTTCATTAGTGTACCATCCAAAAGTGTATGATGTTATGCATAGAATTAAATAAAATTTCATATTTATATTTTTAGCTATGGCAAGCAGGTCCTCCTTGAAATTCGAAAAAATACGCCGAAAAGGGGGCGCTATAATAACTATTTTTGTACAATTTTCTTGATTTTTTATAGTAGTATTGACCACTGACGGCTCGTAAAGCTTCGGAAACTTCTCATCGTGATAAACCGGCTATTCGCGAACAGCTGATGTACAACAGAATAACGAAAAACTGTTGATTTTAATAAATGTGATGATCGAGATTAACTCGCTTTTTCTCCGATTAATTGACTGAAGCACAAATTTAAGATGAAAATCAAAGTTGGTATAATATTGTACTAATACTATTGAATTATTAACGTTTGTAACTACCTTTTGAAGTATTAAGATGTGACATTCTATCCTTATATTCAACGCAGTTCACTGAAAATTCAAATTATGTTATAATTTTAGAAATATTATATATTTTAGAATATGAGGTAATTTTCACAACTCGAAACAACCTTGTAAAATTAGGTTTCTTATATTAAAAATTACGTTTCTTATATTTTTATATTATTATTTATTTGAACGGATAATATTCTGTAACATGTCCGAAAGATTGACTGGAGTTAACCTAGAATTTTTTTTTTTAATAATATGCATAATATGCATATTTATTCGAAATTCAATTCAATGATTATCGCCTACGACGCCATACAATTATTCCATTATAAAGAAAAGAAAATCAATACATCTACATAAAACAATTTTACGAAGTGCACGTAAAAACATAATAACCTTAAGAGCACCTTTCACTCCATATATACTGTAAAAAAAAAAAAAAAAAAAAAAAAAAAAAAAAAAAAAAAAAAAAGGACCAGATTTCCTGTAGGAATCGGAAAAATATTTGTCCTTATCGTACCGGAAAAATTTCCGACCCAGCTCGGAATAAAATCAGGAAAATCGGAATAAAATCCGTAAAATTGGAATAAAATCCGTGAAGTACCGTTTTAATGAATTGTTTCCTTTTTTTTACGGATTTTATTCAGAGCTGGCTCGGAAAATTTTCCGGTACGACAAGGGGAACTATTTTTCCGATTCTTACAGGAATACAGTTCGGATTTTTTTACAGTGAGAGAAACATAAGGTAAAGGAAAGGATCATTAATTACTCGATATTTCCTCTCACGAAATTTCCTCCTATTCATTATTGAATCCCTTTTTTCTAATGCAGCCCGTTTTATAGAGTAAATATACATACTTCCTTGAGATGTAGTAATGGGAAACGTTCAACCATTACCCACATCTCAATTAGTCATGTGCAATTTAATGTGGATTCCGTATCATTTATTCGAACATTTCGTTTGACACTTAAGGGAAGAAGCTCGTAAAAAGAATATCGATGCATTAAGAGGAAATTCAGGCCATGGGGATATCAAACACATACGTGCACTTTAATCCCGTGTTCTTTCACTTCACATACGATTACTTCGAAGAGAGAAAGAGAGTTAAGTGCACAAGAAAATTTTAGAATTCTTTTGCTGTTAACGCTTTTTGAATTTCCGTAAAACTCGAGAAATATAAAAATTTATTTATTAAAGTAATCTTTGTTTCTTCCTAATTAAGAAGTTAAATCTTGCTTTTAAACTCAGTATGATAAATTATTTAATACTGATGCCTAATTATTACAGAGTTCTTCTCCAAAACGTCTTTTTTTTAATTTTGTGTTATTCTTCTTGAGAATTATAATTTCATCAATTGAATTATCATTTTCCAACTTTAATTCAAATTTAAAAGACAAAAAATCTGAACATGAAAGGAAATTTTTCATAACATTGCTATTTAAAGACATCAAAAGGTCGGGGATTCAGAAAGGTTAAAAGTGAATTATATAATTTTTCCTACAAAGTGTTCAGCTTAAAATAGATAAGAATTTTAAATTTGAGGAAGTAAAAGCGTATTTTATAGCATTGTTTTCTATAATATACATCCTATGTATAAATATATCAAAAGAACAGGAGTTAGTGAGAGTTAATATTTATTTAAAATCGGTCTCTAAAAGAGTGTTCTAATTCTTATTTATTATGCAGATAATTCACATAATACTTATCAACATCTTATATTAATACAATTTTATCATTTTCTGCATACTATTATCTATTTTAATCGATCAGACATTTAGACATTATTTTCATTTTCACTTTATTATTCATAAATAATCTGGACTATTACGTCATGAAAAATTACTCAAAAATTTTACTGTGAAACACAAATCACAACATTACTAAAGGGTATATCGCTCACCCGAGAGAAAAGTGACACATATCGCAAAAATTCATTTTGCGTTTTATTCTACTAATAGGTCTTTCATATGTCTGTCTTGCTATACAAAATGTTCCATAGGTGTAGTTATACGGGAAATCACTTTATTACGCTATTTGTCCATTCGTGACCACAGAAGAGGAATAGATTGTGTGGGGAGGTAAATTTATCCAACCCTCCAAGCCTCATCATATGTTAGATGTAAATTTCCAACTGGGCGAAAATGTGTCATCATATGTGTTCATTCTTAAGGGTTTTACGCTTTTATGTACATTTTTACTCCTTTCATGAAGTGCTAAGTGCTGTAATTTCAAGTTACAGTAAAATCATGAAAATTTTCTTTTGCCTCTCCTGTGAAATTTACTTTTTTCGAGATGTGTCACACTTCTTGCGGGTGAGCGATATGATCATTCATCAATAGTTAAAAAAGATACAAACATTAAATGACATTAAAATTCTTGAAACGTTTTGGTCAACATCTATTACCATCAATGTGTATGAAAACCAATCAAAATGTTTTAAGGATTTTAATGTAATTTTAATGTCTGTATAAGTTTTAACTATTTATTAATGATTATACACCATTTAGTAAAGTTTTAATTTGTGTTTCACAATAAAAGTTTTCAGTTATTTTTAAACTACAGAAATTAAAAAGAGTGTCCTGGTTAATAAAATTAAAATAAATTAACTATCCGTAAAATTTATAATTTCTTGAATACCAAATGAAATAAATTTTCGTAAGTTCAAATATAAGGCGAACATTACTGTTATGTACAGAAAACTTCTTTATAATGTATCGTTTGCATCCTTTAACTGTAAACAATACCATCTATGATCTATTATCCTGTAAGATAAAAAACATTTCAGCATTTAAAGAAATAAAAAAGAATTAAATACAAATAAAGACATAAATGCTAACGAAAATGAAAATAGAAACTTAAATGCAGAATCAAAATAGCTTAAAATTAGAGATCAACCGAAAATTCAGATTCGTTTCCGTTTTCAACCCGAAATCTGAGTTTCGGCAAAAATACTACTGAAAATTCGGTCGGATAAAAACTCGACCGAAATTGTATGTATTCCGAACATATCGTTTCTTCCTTCGGAAATTTTCAGCATGACTTATTGATTTGAGCTGTATCGACTCCAATGAAACACTCTTTATTTATTGCTATGAACTTTACTGTTAATAATTATGAGTCATGACTGATTCAAGATGTGCGTGCAAATTATAAAGCAAGCAATACTTATCTTACTTTGAATACGCTTTTCATGGGCTCATTAAAAGTTACATACGTAACAGTAATGAAAAAAAAAATTAGTTTGAAACCGCTGAAATGTTTCGAATACTCTTTGAGAAAGTTCTAGTATAACAGATGATCATTTACAAAAGTCATTATAAAAGATAAATTGGCGTATGTATACATAAATACGTTCTTAATTAGATGAAGCTCATATAATAAGCAAATCATTTTGTGTCGTAGATGAATTAATTACAGTTTATTTTATATGAAAATAAAAAGGTTTTATAAGAGGTATACAAATCCAATTTGGGCAATACGTATAATTAATTCTACACATTTATGTTTGTATTAATTACATTAACTTTTTTGTACATATTCAAGGGTGAAGTAGCACAGTTGAAGTTCATTCCAATAGAGCGAAAAATGTCCAGACCAGGAATCGAACCTGGATACTTGGCGTGCCGTGCCAATGCCTTACCTGTTAGGCTATCCGGACGATACCTGGCTGACATAATTCACTCAGTGCCAATGCCTTACCTGTTAGGCTATCCGGACGATACCTGGCTGACATAATTCACTCTTTTGAGTGAATTATGTCAGCCAGGTATCTTCCGGATACCCTAACAGGTAAGGCATTGTCACGGCACGCCAAGTATCCAGGTTCGATTCCTGGTCTGGACATTTTTCGCTCTGTTCGAATGAACTTCAACTGTGCTACTCCAGCCTTGAATATGATTTAATCCAGTTGGAAAAAAAATATTCGTTCCCTTCATTATGACTTTCTTGTACATTTTCGTTTTCGGTTGAACTCAGGAAGATTACCGAAATTCGGTTTCGGTTACAGTTTCGGTCTTAAAAAACTGTTTCGGTCGATCCTTACTTAAAATAATCACATTAACGTAGAAGAACGGTTATCAACTATTACAGTTCAAGTAAGAATGAAATTAATGAAATCAGTAATATAAAATTGTCTTAATTCTATTTTTTAACTAAGTAACTTATTGAAGTAAGTAATTTAATTATTTCAGAATTGAGCGGAATTTAGAATTAAAATAATTATATATATGTAAAATCATGATATAAATCGGTCAACTCTGATAACTGAGTGATATCTGACTATACCACTGGTCGGACTTTACCTATATCTCTAAATTTGTTGAGATAGTAGAAAATATATGCAAAAATCACTTAAAGAATTCACTGATGTTGGAAAGCAACATGCCAACTTATGGGGCAATCCCTACAGGGCGACGCCGAACATTCAACTCTTCTCGAAGAGTTGATGCTATTAAACATTATGAATTTGGTGAAGTTTAAGCCATCCATTGCAAGCCGACGAGGCACCACTGATGAACCACTGCTACAATTCGGCTCGTTTAGATGAGTACTATTTAATGTATCCCCATGTGCATAGCTTCGAATAATTTTTTTAAGTTATTAGGGTCGAATGAAGTTAGGGTACATTGGTCAAAGAAGAAACCATTCAATAAATTGTGAAACATTTGTCCCCTTATTTTCGATGGAGAATACAAATTCATCATCAAATTTTAACACCACAAATGTCTGAAACACACCATACCGAAATGTAAGAGTTAATGCAAAAAAGGGTAATAATTATACATATATTTAAGTATTGCGCGGCAGCGCAATACTTAAATATATGTATACAAATGTTAATTTAACATAGAAAAGCCTATGGAGATCGTAACTTTTTCATTTTTTCTTTTCACCTTTTTGTCCCTGACGCCACTCATTTTTAATTCTTTGCTAATTCTAATAATATTATAAATTCAAAGTGTAAAAACATTTGCCAGACGTCAGGATCAAAACGGATCATAAAATGCCTTTGCATATAGGTGGATTATAATCTAGAGAGTAACATGGGCTAATTTTTATTTACATTATTCAAATATTTTTCTTAATAATTCCAAATTTCGCTTTTTTTCATTGAGAATCAACGGACATTTTCTAATAAAATTTAACATTTTTCCTTCATTGTTGTAAATAATTCAAAAGCCGTAATAATAATTTGCCTATTTTTAGTTGAATGATTTTTATGTGAAGCATGAAACTGAAGAAACTGAAATAGTTTTTTTTTCCTTTTTTTTAAGAATTAAAAAGAAGATGAATATGACGTCATAGTGGAAAAAAATGACATTTCCAAGCAGATTTTTTTCAATTCGTACTATTAGTTCACACTAATATCCCTAAGTTCACACTAAGTCCCTATATTTATTTATATATATATTTACTTTTGATAGAGCTATATTTATATAATTATATATCTTGTTCAAATTTTCAATCGTTAATAAAATACTCATTATTCATCCTATCAAGTTGAAATAATTTTTTTAAAACTTGTACTGGATGACAATTGATGTTAATACAATTTTTTCAAATATTAATTAATTAATTAAATTTTAATTAATTAATTTTAGTTTTGCATGGGAAACAAAATGGCGGCCACAGACGCTTTCAGTGTGACGCCATTCATGACGTTTTCCTTGGAAACTGACTCCAAACAAACGGTTGCTATGCTTCATTTCTTATTAAATATAAATCGTAGAAAATATTAAAACTGCTTATATAGTATAAAAAGGCTTATCTGTGAGATATAGCTATAAAATACAGCTATAAAATACGAACAAAGTAGAAAATACAGCATAGAAACCGTTTGTTTGGAGTCAGTTTCCAAGCAAAACGTCATTTCTGACGTCACGACTGAAAGCGTCTATTGGTTATTGAAGATCAATGAAAGTATTTTCAATAAGGGGTTACCAAAGGGGGGACCCTGTTCTGTCGCCAAATACCGCCAAGTTTGTCGCCAACTTGGCGATATATCGCCATATTTGGCGGCCAAAAGTGACGCCAACTTGGCGATATCTCTAATATTTCGCCAAATTCTCACAGAGTTCCATTCTAAACCTACTTGCTTATAGAAAATCAACAAATTGAGATATTTTAATGCAACAAAAACTAATATTAGCTTAAGGGATTATATTAAATTTTTCTTTGATGACCTAAGTAGGAATTGACTTTAAAAACAAAATTTTTATATTACTTGTTTAAGTTCAGGTTGCAATTTTTTGACCAAACTACAACAACCTGCATTACTGCACTGGTGAAACATTTTGAATTATACACAGGTAAATTGCATCGCAAATTGTGATGCGATATCGCACAAATCAAAGCCTGATGATGATACCCTCCATTAATTTTGAAATGTGTTTGTCTGAATGCAGTAGTTATTAAAAAACTTGGCATATTAAACAAAAACCTAATTTGCAGAACAAATTAAAAAACAAAATTTATTTCCTAAATTGTTTAAGTCCGAGAAGAGGCAGATATTAACATATTTCATTCAATTCGTTCTACATTTAATGTTAAATTTTTGTAACAAATAAGATAAACCAATTAAACATTAAAAAGTAAAAATGAAATTCATACAATATAATACTTTAAACACCTATATACTTATATTCCGTTCAAATGAAATCGAAATAAATCTTAGACTTTTTTTAAAGTTTTGTATTCTGCATGTGCCTTATCATATTATGTACAATCGTCATAAACATAATGCAAAATCTGCAGTACAAATATTTACAACTTAAAAATAGAAAAAGTCTAAGATTTATTTCGATTTCATTTGAACGGAATCTAAGCATATAGGTGTTTAAAATATTATATTGTATGAATTTCATTTTTACTTTTTAATGTTTAATTTGTTTAACTTATTTGTTACAAAAATTTAACATTAAATGTAGAACGAATTGAATGAAATATCTTAATATCTGCCTCTTCTCGGACTTAAACAATTTAGGAAATAAATTTTGTTTTTTTAATTTGTTCTGCAAATTAGGTTTTTGTTTAATATATATATGTGTGTGATACTTCTTTTTATCAAAGTAACGTATGATGGTGAATACACGACGTATCTTCGTCAAACTATCAATTATTCAGTAGAATACTCATTTTGCAGTCGTTGGTGGCGGCAGTGGAAGACAGAACTTGTAAACATTTCCCTTTCGATCAAATAATAGAGACAGCATAATCTTTAAAGAGTTTATTGTAAGTCCATCTCATTACAACTCCACTAGTAATCCCATTGGCTCTCTTATCTAGCCTTACCACTTCATATCAAAGCACGAAAATATTAAAAGACATAAGAAACTCACAATTTAAAATCCATTCCGCCAAGTATCAGGTGTTTAATTACAAAAAAACGTACAGATATTCTCTCTCGAGTCAGCGCAAGCTGTATATGTATCAAGAAAAAGCGGAAAGTTACATTGAAGAGCTCCACGTCCGGTCCAACCAAACGCAGGTTATGGGGGACGCTAGGAGAGGGACTAAGCGATAGGGCGAAAACAATGGAGAAGGCGGGGAAGGACATGACGTAGAGACAGAACTCTTCACTTAAAATGGAAACATTAAAAGGGTAAAAGGAAGAGCGCGTCAAATACTCGCAATGAATCATGGGATATAGAATAATATTTTAATAAAATATAAAAATGGTAATAATAAATATTCGACAGAAATAAGAATTTAATGCCTCAAAATATGAAAGAATAAAATAAATTGCTGGGGGTTTTTTTTAGAAAGAAGAGTAGCTATTAACAGATTAAGATTTTTAGAATAAAAAATAAAAGAATGAGCTCAATTAATGGCATGGGATTAAAATATAAAGGATACTTAAGATATTATTAAAATACAGGTAAAAAAAGCAGATATTATAAGAATTTGGAATAAATTAACTAATGTAAAAAGGCGAAAATTTTTATTATCACATATATATATAATCCGCATATATGCATATATAATACGCATAAACGTATATATGTACATTTATACACATAGGAAAGCAGTTAATCAATGTATTATTCTGTACACTTAACCATTTGTTTATAAAGAATGTTAAATTACACCCCATTCATGGAGAAATTCTCAGTAGACATCAATAGAGTTTTGTGAGTAGAGAATAGAGAAATACTAGTTATTCCACTTTTTTTACACCTAAATTAAACTCCACTTATTATAGTATATTAATACAATTAATTAATTGAATAATTAAAATACTGTGTTTTCTTTTTCTTTTAAATATTTTGCCCAGAAATGTTTTCTTTTCTTTTTTTGAGAACACATTTCAAAATTATAAAGTGATAACACTGTGTATTGAACGAATAAGTGTTGTTTCAGAATTTAGTATACAAAAATGGAGAACGAGCACTTCTATAATTCTCCTATAAACAGCTATTTTACTATCTTAAATTCTTCCAGCAAATCATAAAATAATAATATATAGGGTGAAACCCCCAGTTATTGACACCTAACCAGGAACTTGAACTTCACCAAAAAACTAATCCAAATAAGCATTTTCTTGTAAAATTCTGCAAATAAATATCATCTAGTGGTAATTCAAGCACTTATTTTCATTTTGGAGTCGATTTATTTATTTCTAGTAGTCCAAGATCATTATGATGTCAATCACATATAATTTTCTTAAATTCCGTAGGAAACATTAATTATTAAACTATATAGCTATTTTCTTCTGAAAAAGAATCCATTTTCTATCATTAAACATTCTTTCTTTTAGTATTTTTTTTAATCTTAATAAAAGACAGAGAAATGCATTGCAAATTATTTAGCAAACGTTTCATATTTGGTAAATAAAAGCATTTGATTTTCCGTGATATATTATTCTTTAGGCGATTATTTCTTTAAGCGATTTTGTAACTCATAAATAACGTATTTCACGTATCCGTTAAGCAGTAATGATAGATACTTGTAATTGCCTTTTAAGAAAACAATTTCAAAAATCAAAATGAATAATTTAATTTGTCAGTTGATTATAGAATCTGGTTTTTCCTACTCAATCTAAATCATTTTATGATTTATTGAAAGTATTATTATATTGTTTGATGAAATAATAATATATATGTCATCATATTTATCTTACTGAGGTTTTCATTTTTCGCCAAATTGTGTCTTATTTTAATAGTTTTAGTGAAAGTTTAGTTTTTTTTTATATGATGTATGCCAATTGAAGAAAACTCGAATACACGGCTGTTTCGAGGCAGAAAGTTCTTACAAAATTGTATTATGTAACAGTGACACCTCCCTGCTTTTAAATTTCTAACCAATCTTATGGCTGGTAACTTGTATGCAACATTAATAAACATATGTTTTTGCCAATGGACTGATGCGTTTATTGAGTCTGCTCTTCACTGCTCAGGCTTATTATAAAAAAGTTTTAAGGTGGTCTATACAGGATTGGAGCTTTAGTATTTGGTTTTCTTGTGTGAAGGTCATGTACATATCGGTCAAATTCTTTAAATCAAAAAGGTATGGGGTTTCTTCCCTATAAAAATATTTAATGAAGAATAAACTTTAGAGAACACAAAAGCACCATTTTGAGGCTTTCATCTTATTTCTAAAATTAAGTTAGTGGTTTTTTTTTATCTATTTGTAATACAACTATCCTAAACTTTTTCTTAAAGTTATACTAGTAAAAATTAATTAACAGATGCATATGGTACATTATGACCATCATATCTACTCTATAGTTATTTAATTTAGCTAAATGAAGGAGGGGGTGCCAGTTATTAGTTTCAGTAAATTCATTTCACCAATCTCTGACAGAGGTGTTAAATATAGGTAATATTAAAGAAAGTTGTAATCTATTATTTTAACTGTTTAAAAAACATAACAATAAGTTAAATGTATCATGTCGTGAACACCATTAATAAATTTAATTTGTTCTAACAGGGCCTGACACCATTCGCCTGTTATACCATAAACGTCAGTTATTGGATACCGGTATTACAAATAATTTAAAACATGAAACAACGGACTCATGCATCTGTTGTATAGCATATATAAATATTGTTTAAGTACTATATTTTTATAATAAATATTAAAATATTTTTAAAGCATAAATTTCTCAAAATATAAAATAACTCTTTTTTTTTTTTTTTTTTTTTTTAATGTTGTTGTTATCTTAGCAAGTGAAGTTCAAGACACTGGTTCACTTTCTGTCATTTATTGTTTTTACAAAATGGGGATGGTGTCAATTACTGGATTTTTTTACTACATTTATGGAAAAAAGTAATTTTTAATATTACAATGTATAGTTTTCGAAAGTTTCGTCAGCAGTAATTTTTTAATTATTCCCTACTATCCTTTCAAAAAAAAATATAAAAAGGACTTTTTATAGGTTTTATAGTAGTAATTTGAACAAGAAAAAATCCGTAAGGTGCCAGTTACTTGGTATTTCACCTTAAATATATATGTACTTTTAAAAAGTAAATTACTTTTCAAAAGAATGCAAAAGAAATAATCTTTAATTTATTGGCGAAACCGAATCGTTTATTATAACTAACATGATAATTTATAACTGCCAAACATTTTTTCCTCCAAGAAAATTTTTCTTTTCACAGCTCGTTTATTTCATCAATTTTTTTAAACGGAAAATGAATTCATTTTAAAATGGCCATACAAATTTCATTGGATACTTCTATGTCATTGCACTGCATTATTTCATTAAATAAGTCGAGACACGTCAAGGTTAAACTGAAATTATTTTTTCACATTACTAAGAGGGTATTTTCATATATCTCAATTTTGGCTATAAATGTTTAAAGAAGGGAAATAAATAAATTTAAAATTTCATTTTCAATGAAAAGGATTCAAATTTAAATAAATAATATAATTTAAAATTATATGGAAACACATTCGCTTAAGATATAAATATTGAAATTTCGCTTTAAGTTAAATTAAATTTTCTAATAAAAAGAAAGGTAAAGAGATTTTCGTAAAGATCATTTCGAAATATTATATTAAGTTACAAGGCCTGATAAAAATTATGTGTGAAAAAATTTTTGAATTGTGTGAAAGAAATTCGTTTACTTAAATCAAAAATAAATAAATAATAAAATAAAATATTGTGCCAAATTTTACAGTACTTTGAACTATCATTCGAGTCATTAAGCCAGTAATTATCTTCAGTTTGATTGATAAATCGACAACAAACACTATCGAAGATGGCTCATTTTTAATTTCATTTAAAATAAGGTTCTCTTATAAATTTCTAATATTGACTCCATTATTATCATACGTTTATATTTATGTGAATGAACATTTTATTCACAATATGATTCTATTATATACCGAAAGGTGCAAATAGTAATTTTAATTATCACCAAACATATCTACAACAACAACAACAAAATAAAAAACACTACTTTCTTCATTTTCCAAAATTTCATTTCCTTTTATATTTTTAACAAGAGTTATTTAGCTCAGATCATTTGAATATCAACCCTATATTATATATATAAAATCCTAATGAAACGAATTTATGAAACGGATACATGAATCGACTGATTAAACAACTGATTATGTTTCAAGCGATTTCTCCTAAAATATGGAATACTTTGCAATGAAATTAACACCAAAAATCAGCATTGATACGTAGATCACAAAACTGGTATTAGAATTTTTAAAATCGAATTAATGTTTGAAATATTAATTTTTTTCTAATTTTATATACATTTTTCTAATGATGGCAACTCAAATTTTAATCAAACATATATATTTTTTTTTTCATATTTCAGAAACGGTTGACATGGTAACCCGGCTATTGTTGTTTATCTGATAATAAATGTTTATTTACTTTTATTTCTTTTTATAAATTATATAAATTATTTTGTTCTATAATTATTAATTATTTTCTTTTATATTTCCTTTTGGAAATAATAGAAAATGATTTAAAAATACGGTACTATTTAGTTATTCCGTCGACTAATTTTGCCAAATTATATAAATCGCCAAAACACTCGCCAAATTACACAAATTGACATATTTTTTATTTTAAATAACGAAAGAACAAATAAATTAGTATAACATTAATGAATATACAAATAAAAAATAAAAATAAAAATCACTTGATGACGGAAACACGTGTAACTTTTGCTTAAAGTCAAGTGAATGTGACATTTACGATCAACCATTATAGGCATTTAATCTTATAGTTTGGCGATAGATTTTTGGTCGACGGGATAACTAAGTAATACCAAAAATGCATATGTAACTGGTATTTGAAAACGAGGTTTGTTTTCGCCAAATTTTCGTAAAAAAAAAAAATCACGCCAAACCTGCTGTGCGTATATGACATCTGTCCAGATATTACCACTCGAAAAAAGCAATGCTAACTGGCGAGTTGAAAAAAAGCTATTGGCGAGATTTGTATCCGGCTAGCGTAGCAGTACCAATAATTCTTTGCAACCATTGAAATTTTATGTAGTTTTATTCGAAAAAATTTTTTGATTTTTTAATCAAAATGGAAAATTTACGTTCCCATATTGGCGTGATTTTTTTCTGACGCCAATGTCATATACGGAACGGGTACTTAACTGGCGCCGAAGTATAGTTATTTTGCTTGATATGGTAAGCCAGATGTTGTTGTTTATGCTGTTGATGCATTCCGTAAATTGGCGTCGTTAAAAA
This sequence comes from Maratus speciosus, assembly GCA_963932465.1. Lineage (NCBI taxonomy): Eukaryota > Metazoa > Arthropoda > Arachnida > Araneae > Salticidae > Maratus > Maratus speciosus. Next base: position 386,804,819 of record OZ010786.1, read on the forward strand.
TGGCGCCAATAAGTATATGACATCTGTGCCAAACTTTCATATGAACGGCGAAGGGATCAGACCGTATTTGTTTATGGCAGTTGATGACTTGAAGTATTATAATATAGATGAAATGATGGCGGCAGAATAATATTTGGCGACTTATCACCTGTGCCTGGCTAACATTAAAGTACCAAAATGGCACCTAGAGTATAAAAAGCGAAGTGGTCCGCCTGGAACTGTTGATGATAGTCACATGACTTAGGCTATTGTTATAGAGATTGTTTTGAAATACCGGGAGACAAGGACTCTGTATACTTAATTTATTTTATTTTAGCTTCTTTTCAAATGTTTAACTCATCCTCTTTAATCAAAAACGAAAACAACCATTGGATGTTTTAACAGCAACTGATTCGCCCTTAAATTTTTGCAATCAAAGGTAATTGAATGGAAACCCGTTTACAGGGAGATCTGCACAGCTTTTTTCAGTATAATTCAATCTTCTCTAATATTTTTAAAACCCATCAGATTAGCGTGTTTTTAGATTCTGCGGTGTCTGAATGGGGATTGGCGAGCGTAGCTTGCAGGGGGCAGAGCCCCCTAGTATATTATATAAAGAACAAGTATCACAGTCCTTCTATCATTAACCCTCCGTCTACCAGACGGGTCCATTGGACCCGACAGGTACATACAAAATATTCATTCAAACCAGAAATTTCTTTAAAATAAACTAAGTATATAAACCAGACAAAAATAAGGTAAATAAATAAGTTAAATAGTTTTAAATAAAAATTCTGGTGTAGAACGTTTTATTAAAACTTGAATAAAATTCCCGGTAGATCTAGGGTTAAATCTGACATCATAATTTTACGTTACTACATGATGACAACATGTTGTGAAACCAGAAATATAAGAGAAATGTAAAAATTCATTGAGGAAGTATACTTACTTATAGTAATGCTTACATGTATCAGAGATAAACACGTATACATGTGCCAAATTTCCATCAAAGCTAGGCGTTGCTTGAGAAAATATATACAACTTTGGATTTAAAAAAATAGTTGTCCAAAAATACTAACTCAATCTGGTGATAACAGGTCACTTCTTTTAATTCCTTTGAAACCTGTTGTTAAAGTAAGTCACCTTTTTAATCATCAGCTAATGTATTTTAATTTCTTGTCACACTTGCAAGCTTTGAAGAGTTCATAAATTTAATCTTTCTGTCAGTGATTGGCATTTTTTTTTCTTTAAAAAAGAGGATAAAATGGTAAAATATAAATTTAAAGACCAATTAATTTATTTAGTCTATTCATTCGCATAATTTTAAATCTTGCATACATACTACAGCATGACGTGCTATCTTAAATATGCATGTGATTATTCTATCTGCATTATTTTTCATGTTTTATACAAATCAATTCGGTTTTTAACTTTTATAGAATGGTATTGTGAATACTTATAACAACCACTGAATGGTAGTACGTCCTGCAAGATGCAACTACTTATACAGGGTTAGTTAAAATTATGTTAACACTTATATGGGAAAACATGTAATAAAAATTATATTAATAATTAAATGCGAAGTTTTTTTTTTCTTTGTCTCAGTCTACTTGTTAAACTACTTTTGATCGTCAGCATCTGAAAGCGAATCTAACAAGAGAAAACTGTTTTGAGAATTTCATTGTATGTACTTAGTATCTTTCAACGGTTGCGCTGATGCAAAATTTTGCGAAAACGGGATTTTTCGAAAATTTTGTTCTCACAAATGGCATTAAAATTCACTTTTTTACTACTGATGTATAAATATCATTTTTTTTCTTATAACATGTCTCTTATTACTGTTAAATCCATATCGGAAGACAGAAAAATAGAAGAATAAACAATAAACGTTTTACAAGCATGTTCACCCAGCTTTTACTGAAAATTGCAGAAGCTGAGAGAAGAAGTTTTATAGGATATCGTGGGTCGTATTGGAAAGGTTACTGTACAGTCTTGTATAAAAGGTAACGAGATAAAATTCGGTAAAAATATTTTTTGAAGATATCTCTACAAACAATTAAAATTATTCAAAATAAGACCCTTGTTCGGGGACACACTTCTGCCAACGAGTTATCCGCTCTTGGAAGGCAATCTGGAAACCCTTTTCCGTAACGTCCCTCCATCAGTGCTTGGAAATAACCTTGATCTCTGCTACGGCTCCATGGTGTTATCCTTTGACGGCTGTGTGAAGGCGTCTACCTTCACATATTAATATTAATACCTTTCTCCTTTCCCCCCTTTAAAATTACATTTTTTGAATTCTTTAAATTTAATTATCTGTCTGCATTCGGATTCATTCTGTTTTTTTAGCGCTCTTTTCCCTTCATAAATTCAGCAATCATTTTTCTGTATCTGTAATATTTTAACCGCAGCGCACTGCATTTAAAAGAAAAGAAATAATTTCCTCTTCTCGCCTAGCAACTGGATTCTAATTTTCATCCTTCTGCCTTAGTTTTGATGATATGCAGAAATTAGTCAGACATATTACTTCTACATTTTCAGCCGTTGGTCCAGATACAAGATTTATTAGTCATTTCAGTTATTAACCCTGTCTTTAATTTATTTTATTTTATTAACGTTCTCTTGCTGGCGTTTCAGTCCCGTGGGATCTCTCGTAACCCCATATAGAATGTTAGGTCGCGGTTTATGAGCTATATTTTGTACGCAATCAGTTGGCGTTAAATATTTCTTATTACTCTTTTACATCCCCCATTCAATTTCAATTATTTTACTTTGACCACATGTCTCTCTCTCTCTCTCTCTTTAATCTCGCCATATAGTATATGTATTTGGGCGAAATTGTGTATACACGCTTGCCAACATTCGAGCATTTAGAGAAAATGTAATTGTAACACTTCCTTCTGAACTCGCATGCTCTGAGCATAAGAATGTAACGAGACTCTCTCTCCAACGCCCGGCTCCGGCCGAGGGCTCGCTTTGGGAAAAAAAAACATCCCGAACCTGGTGTCTGATTTGGTCAATAAAGAATTAGTTGTAACATTCGGTTTGTCTCTACCTGCAATATGGATTAATTCGTTCTGTTAATATTGCTTCCCATATTTATCAACACCAACTGCCATCCGGACTATTCAATAAAAATGTACAGAAATCCCAAAGCTTCTGTACAGGCTGTCTTCACTTAGGAAACAGCAAACAATCAATCGGCCCCAGATCGGGACTGTAAAGGGTCTGGGGAAGCGTTCCGTATCAGATAGTCGTTGACTACGAAGCATTGTCATGATGCAATTTACAATTGGCGGCTTTCACTCCCAAACAATTTCTGGATCATGACCAATGGATCATTCCATATCCAGTTTTTTTAGTCCTACGCAAAATTTAATGGTGTAGCACTGTTCGACAGAACATTGCATTTTTAAGTTTCAGCCTAGCGTAGGGACAAAGGTCCACTAAAATTGTGATACGAACGACACGGAAGCTCGTGGGTGACCTCGGCACGTGTTGAAGCTGACTTCTGCCTTCATCGAACCCGCCTGTAGCAGCCCGCCGTGCACAGTTGCCTTCGAAAAAAATAGGTCTCATTACTTTTTATACAAATTCTGTATAAGTAAGCATATGTTTCCTAGATTTGTTCTGGTTGATTCAGTTGAGGAATGATCAACAGTGTTGGGAGAAAGAGCAATATTTCAGAGATGGCACAGGCCATGCTGGTTAAGCAAAAAATAGAGTTTCCTTCTGCAAAGTCAAGCCAATTCTGTTGGCCAAAATATTGTGTCATATGAAATGTTGAGCAAATGACTCGCTTGTGGTATGGTTATTAAAGTGACAGTGGACTTTCAAAATCACGAAATTTGACTTAAAAAAATCTTTTTTTTTTCTTTATTATGAAAATAGATGCTCAAATTTATCTGATCAAAAAGATTTTTCCATTCCGAAGCGTCTTTGAAGAGATATAAACTTTTATATTTGTAAAGACTGTTATATATCGCTCACCCGCAAGAAAAGTGACACATCTCGCAAAATTTCATTTTGCGTTTTATTCCACAAATAGGTCTGTCATAGGTGTGTCTTGCTACACAAAAAGTTTCAGAAGTGTAGTTATACGGAAAATCACTTTATTACGTTATTTGTCCATTCGTGACCACAGAAGAGGGATGGATTGTGTGGGGAAGTAAATTTATTCAACGCTCCAAACTTGCCTTCATTCTGAGGGGTTTTATACTTTTATGCACGTTTTTGCGCCTGCATGCAGAGCTAAGTGGTACAATTTCATGTCACAGAAAAATCATGCAAATTTTCTTTTGCCTCTCCTGTGAAATTTACTTTTGTCGAGATGTGTCACTTGCCTTGCATGTGAGTGATATTTAAACAGTTTTCTTTATTTCAGGAGTCTTGTACCTTTTAAAAGTGACGAAATTTAACGAAATAATTCATAGTTTGAATTAGTCTATCTTCAAAACCTTTTTATGTATAAACATGAAATTTTGGATATTGATGAAACAGATTATGCTTTGTAATATGCTGTCATTAGAAATTTATTAACCTTTTACACGATTTGTGTATAGTTGAAATCAAAATAGCTCTTTTTTTTTTACTCCATGAGTCATTTCGCGCATGATATGTTGAGAAAGTATGTATGGATTGTCATGAAATTTTGTAAAGATACTAAAAATATCAGTGTGTTTAAAATGAACTACTCTTAGGCCAAAATTATTTCATTAACTAGATAAAAAAAAATATTTTTGTAAAAAAAAATAAAAAAATTATATTTTTAATGAATAAAAATAATCATAACTAAAAATATTACCATTGTAAATACTTAAAAGTAGTTCATTTTAAACAAACATATTTCTTTAGTATCGTTACCAAATTTCATGACAATCCATACATACTTTCTCAAAATATCATATGCGCAATGACTTCTGGAGTAAAAACAAGAGCTATTTTGATTTCAACAATACACAAATTCTGTAAAAAGCAAATAAATTTCTAATGGTAGCATATTGCAAAGCACAATCTGTTTAATCAATATCCAAAATTTCATGTTTATACATAAATAGGTTTTGAAGATAGACTAATTCAAACTTTGAAGTTTTTCGTTAATTTTCGACGCGTGTAAAAGGTACAAGACCCCTTAAAATGCTGATTTCTCAAAATGTAAAAATTTTCACATTTCCAACTTCTGAAAGCATCCATGCGCATTCCTAATTATCAAATTCTTTTGAAATTTTTACCATGTATCCGTTATACAGTACTAAAAAAATGGTAGCATAAAAAAGTTGCCTTTCAGGGGTATTAATATTGAAATTTATATACATATGAAAATAAATAGCTACTTTTTAGAAAAAAAAAAACGAAGAATAATTGTAAAAATATATTTTTTTCTGCTTAAGCGAACTTTTACAATTCATGCTAACTTTCATTATAATATATAATACGTATATCATAAATAAACATTGTCATATTTTATGGAAAAGAAATGCGCACGGAGCATTTTAAAATCTGTCAATTATTTGCTATTTAAAAATTTAATATATTTTTATTATTTTAACACAAAATTTAGAATATAACTATTTAACCTTACCATTAACAAGTATTCCAATTTTCTAATAAATCCATTGAAAATTTAACTATTTCATTTATTATGGCCACCGTTCCCTTAACATTAGGAAATATCCTGCATTTATAATAAATTGACAACCGGCCTCAAAATAATACGTCACATTACCGCTCGTACTGAAAAATGTTCACCTGCTGAAAGGTTAATAAATGTTTATGTATGTTCAATAAATGTTTTCTCATTTAAGAGTTAATATGATTTTTATTAACTCTGAATATTGGTCAGATCAGAGGGGGGAAGGCAAACAACAAACTTACAAAACATGTTTGCTCATCTTTTTGCGGGTTGGTAAATTAGGTTGTTCATTTTTTTTTTAAGTTTTTCTATGGCGTGTTGAACGAACAAGGTTGCCTGATAGATTCCCATATCTTTGGGGTATTTTCTTATTTCTGAAAAACTACCTTCGAGTCTAATTGAGCTTCCTTCCTATTGGCTCAGCTGAAAGAGTATCCAACTGCTCTGGTGTGATTTCGGAAAAGTTCAGGTAGGAAGAATACGCGGAAATATTCTCTACTTCATCAAGGTCAAACAATTTTTGAAGACTATAATGCTGTATTGGATGTAATATTAGACAAATGAATTTCGCATGGTACGGCTATAGCGCCTAGAATATATAGTGTGGAAATCGGCTATCCCTGTAATACTTAAGAAAACGCTAAAATATTGTATCCCTTAAATGTGCAATGATACTGCTGCAATATGCAGATCGCAGTGACATCTGCAGGGTATTTTCTACAACTGCAATAAATTGCTAGTCTATACAATGTAATACTACTAATACGAAAATCCCGCAGATGTCGCTGTGATCGATACTTGGGATTTTGGCAGTATCGTCGCACATTTAAGGGATACAAATTTTTAGCACTAGGTATTCTAGGCGCTGTAGTACGGCCACAATATATGAATAATTACTATATTAGTTACGATTTATAGCATGTACTGAACCCCCGACATAATCTCCGTACATATATAACCCCTATCAAAAATGACGGTCTAAATTTATTGGCGTTTTCTTTTCACAAGACTTCATACAAACAAACAGCATAAAAAATTTATTATTGAAAAGGTTTGTGTTGTAGAAAAGTACATTTTAAAAATTACAAATGATTTCTACTAATATAAATGATGAGGATATTTTTTTTACAGAATAATAAATTTCTGAAATAATTCAACGATTGGACAAAACATTCAAATTAAATATTAAAAAATAATCCATGTGCGAATGTTTTGTAAAAAATTGTTACCAATGAGTTTCTAAAGAATTCGACTCACAACATAGCTCATCGTTTAGTTACCTACGCAAAATTAAACGCTAATTCTTAAATGGTTTAACGATTGCACAAAACATTAATTTTTTTTTTTACTTTTAAATTGTCTAAGACAATAGTATAATGGAACTAAATTTTAACATTTCTTGAAGAATAAAGTTTCCCAGTAATGAAGAAACAAATATATAGCATAAAGATAGACGTAAAAAGAGACATAAAATTGCATGTTTATGAATATTAACTTCTTAATTCATGGTAGGAAAACAGCCTATCTGAAATGACAGAAATATTAAAGGTTTCTAGTAATGAAGAAAGATTTTAAACATATACAACGATGAATACAGGTTTTACATAATACTATATAGGTTCGAGGAAAAAGAATGTTCCTTTTAGTGTAAAGTTCTGAAACGATATTAAACAAATATAAAACGCTAGCCCATCAAATCATACAGAAATTACACGCTTATGAATATAACGTAGTCACTTTTCTGCTTCTAATTAATTGGCGCGTACGTTGGCGCTTGAACGTTCAAGCGGTGTTTCATCATTTACATTAGGCATCGCTGAAAATGCTACTTAAACAGCAGTAAAGGACAATAAAACTTTCACAGTGTTCAACAATGAAATAATCTGCAATCCTTTGATATCTAAAACGACTTTTCCAAAGGAATAAATCGCTTTGATTGAACTTCAGTAGTTTAAAGATTCCAAGTATTCTGTAAATATTAAGAACGATAAATCTTCAAAACAATGTTTAGATCAAAAAAAATATGTTTAATCACCCATTGTCAATCACCACAAATAATTTTGATGAATAAGTCCCAAAAGTGAAAGATTCACCAAACAGCAGTATTTATTGCAACAGTAATAAAAATTAGCATAGTGAAACACAATTTCTGAAGATTTCACGAAACATTAAATTTAAATATTGAATGCGTTAATGTTTTTTTATTTTTTAAATATTTTTTATGAAAATGATTGAATATAAAAATTGAATGACTTACCAAAAAACTTTCCATTTGTTTGTACACTATTTCTGTAAAACTTTCATTATTATTGTAAACATTATTTCTCAGAAAAGTGTGCAAAAAAATAAAAATTCTTTATAAAAATGTTAATATAAATGTTTTATATGAAAATATACTGAACAGACATGATTTGAGAAAGTCATTTGGAGATGTTTTGAATAAATTATCAATTAGTTTTTGTATGTTAGCATATGTTTTTCGTTAAGCCTAACATAGGTTTTAGGTACGATCGGTTTGCCCGAGAATAGTTACCAATACTTTGTTTTTATGTAAATAGATGTATCAATCCTGAATATTTATACTAATCGGTTTTCATGACTATTATAGATATATGAAATACATGCCGTATTTTCAAAAAAATTACTTACAAGGCAAATTCAATCAACCCACTCTCTCAAAACGTTTTACATGTTGTACGTATACTATTACATAACTTGCAAATGAATTACTCAAAAAGGTATAAATATACAAAAAATTTAAATGCAAAAAACTACAATGAGCACATAAAACTTTACATGTATTCCTATCTATATTTTTTACAATTTAAAAATGTATACTCTTTTAATTTTCACAAGAGAGCATTTTGTAAGATCTGTTAGTATATTCTTTATTCGTCTCCATTTTTCTTGTTTTGCAGAAAACAGTTGGCATTTTAAAAAAAACATTCTGGCTCAACAAAATAGTTTTTGAAACGCGTTACGTTACTTTTTGCTTCAAGACTTTAAATATTTATGTATGAATGAACAGTGAAACATTGAATTAAAATTTCTGTAGCAAGTCAGACAGCTAAAAGCACTTGTATCATTGTTGCAAAGTGAACAATCACACCAACAATACTTTTCATCCATTTTAAAATGCTTCCAAACTTGCTCAAAATTTGACTTTCCGTAAAAAGACCAGAAATGTTTGCAATTCAAATTACTTTACACTGAATATTTTTGCTTAGTTTCCTAAAGCGCCTTCAAATTTGTGTATTAGAAATTCAAAATACTTAGTCTTTCCTGAACACTATATTTTGCTGAAAAAGTTTCCCTTTTACTAGTGAGGTCATTTTTCTTTTCTTTTCTTTTAATTCCTCTAGATAAAATCTACTCAATTTAATTTTTATACCTTTGAATCTCTTAGTAAATATTTCAATTGAACATACTTATACCATTTAATATGAGATTTATCACATTGCTAACTAAGCGTAGAACCAACAGAAAAATGTCCAAACCGGGAATCGAATCTGGAACCGTTGGAATAGCACTTCAAGTGCTCGACTATTTAAGCTACGAGGACTATATCCAGCTTAGCTTCTCTCACTCACATATGTTGGTAAGGCTGTAACTGCAGTATAAGAGGGAATAGTCCTCATGAGCACACAATTCTGTTGTGAAACATGAGACACAAATAAACCCTGCTTCGGTGAACCCATGTATAATTTTAATTAATTTTTCAATTACATTTCAAGGGAAAAATTAATTAAAATTATATATTTATACCATTTATAGTTTCTTAAGCACTAGTGTGTATGCTTAACAAGTTTAATGCATGTTGATCAGTTCAAGAAATGTAGTTTATAAAGATCCTTCGAGAAATTTTGAGAATCTTAAAAAATTTATTTTCTCTAAAAATTTACACTTTTTAAATTCTTCGATATAACAATTTTCTTTTAGATACAATATCCACATGACAAAACTCTAGGAAATGACAGTAAAACAGGAAAAAGTATCATTAGAATCAAATAAATGACTCACATGTTGCAAATGAATAATATTAATCCTTTCTGAATGTATATTGTAACTACTATATTATAACTGTAAACTGCCTTTTCTTCATAATAGCCTTATTAATTTTTATTAAAATTTCTATGGATTTTTTTATTAACAATATATGATAATGGTTATCGTATATCGTTAATATCGAATCCATAGAAATTTTAATAAAAAATAATAAGGCTATTAATGATAATATGTCATATAAAATTCCGAATATATGGTTAAAGTTTCTAAAACAGAAGATGCATTGTTAGGTTTAGGTAGAAATGTTCAGTTTACTGTCCCCCTTCACCCCTCTCCACTGTAAATTGCACTATTTTACTGTCTCCCCTCCCCCTCCATTGTAGTATGGACTAGCCTGGTTGTCCAGCCGAGGGCTGAGTACGATTAGGATGTGTCAGTACGCAAAGCTGCCCTGCTGACGATCTAGGTCTGATCGAAAGTGCTCGACTCGAAAATTGTGAAAGTTTTTAAGTCTTTAAAAACTATATTATGTAATAACATCTTTTATATTTTTGTGACATCTTTTATATTAAATGCACCTTTTAAGCAAGTTTTTCTTTAATTTTATTTCGATATGGTTAAGGTGAATGTGACATTTCCAACGATATATGTTTATTCCTATATACATTTTGTGCCTATATACTCAAACTGCACTATTCTGAAAATTCAGTGTATAAAAATTTACCAACATGTATTTACTAAATAAGTCTAGTTAAAAATTGAACTGTTTTATATATACCTAGTGTCCTAAAAAGGACTGACTGATTTTAAAATTCAATAATTTGAAAACGGTGACAGATATTTAAAAAATTCTTGCAGGAGAGTTATGCATAAGGTCAAAAGTTTTTTTTTTTTTTTTTTTTTTTTTTTTTTTTACAGCGATTTTCGATTTTAGTTCGAATTACAAAAAGTAGATGGAGCTGTAAGCAATAGGCTCTAAATACAGACTCGATTTTTTGGCCTTTCTTTTCTTCCATACCGAAAAAGGAGGTTAAAATGTATTGAGTATGTCCCGAAGTACCAAAAATCGAGCCTGAATTAAACGTCTATTGATCGCAGCGACATCTATTGTTTGTAATTCGAACTAAAATCGAAAATCACTGTAAAAAAACTTTTAACCTTATGCATAACCCTCCTGCAAGCATTTTTTAAATATCTGTCACCGTATGCAAGTTATTGAATTTTAAAATCAGTCATTCCTTTTTAGGACACCCGGTATGTATATGTATGTATGTATGTTTGTATTTTATCAACGATACTACTGAATGTTATATTTCTAACCTTTATATATTTATGTATCAGAAACAGACATTTTGGACTTTTTCTAGCTCAACAACATCGTTTTTGTAACACACTACTTATTGTTCTGTTTTAATCTTTTATAAATTTATACATAAACGAATATTGAAGCATTGAATGAAAGTTTCTTAAACAACCTAGACAGCTAAAAATACCTGTATCTTTTTTGCAAAGTAAACAATTCCTCAAACAACACTTTTCACCCATTTTAAAACAGATCCAAACTGACATTTGCAGAAAATTCAAGTTTCCGTACAAGGATCAGTACAATTCAAATTACTTTGCACTGAATAGTTTTTCTTCTTTTTCACAAACTCCTTCAAATTTGTATATTAGAAATTCAAAATACTTCAATCTTTTCAGAATACTAGTTTTTTGAGTGAAAAAAGTTTCCCTTTCACTTGGGAGGTTTTTATTTATTTATTTATTTTATTATTATTATTATATTAGATAAAATTCTACTGTGAGAATTTTATACATATTTTTCTTTATCTTGTCAAATCTTACAAATTAATTAACAAGTCACTATTTCTTTAGCATTTATGTGCTGTGCAAAGTTAGCATTAAATTTATGCTACTCAGTACCAGAAATGCAGCTTACAAAGAACTTTACAATAACTTTGGTAATCTTGAAAAAGCTTGCAATTTTTCTGGAAAAAATATTTGTGAAAATTCTTCAAAATAGGCTGATTTACTTGAGACAGTTTGAAAATCTACATGTCAAAACTTTAGACAATGACAGTAAAATAGGAAAAAGATTCTTTCGAGTCTAATAATTAAATGACTATCATGTTGCTAATGAAAAATATGAATTCTTACAGAATATTTGAAGAGCTTGGATTTAACATCCAAGCTCTTCAAATATGATGGTATGTGAGAAAATTAAAAAAAGATGAGTTAGTCATATGATTGAAGAAAATCAATGTTATTGTATCATCCGTTAAATTACTATTTGAAAAAACTTAATGCTCACAGAGATTTTAATTGAGGTGGCATTTGACAATAAACGAAATGGATATTTGGAATTTTAGGACTCATTTTCCTAAAATGATTGTGTTACTTACCACTTTTATCACACAAGGTCTTCATTTATAATCACTGTAAACGCCCCTTTCATTGAAGACATTTAAAAATCACTTGTTATGTTGGGTATATGCAAAAGGAAGTTCCGTTTTGTGCTAAAATTACGTATTTATTTAGCAAGTATATAAAAGTGGTACATTATTATAGTGGTGCTGTATTGCTGTATTAATAATGTATTCTTGTTTTATTTGTATTTTGTCTTCATCCAATAATGCTTGCAGTTTTTTATCTTCAAACTTTTTCGGTCTACTTTCACGTTCTGCGTCTTCAACATCGAATAAACCTCCTTTAAGTTGCCCGAATCACCTGCTACACACACTATCAGAAAAAGCATGTTCATCGTAAGCTTCTACAGCGTGGGGCAAATAATAGGTTGAGCAAACAAATCTGGGAAATTTGTGATAGTGGAGTTGTCATGCACAAATTAACAACAAAAGCAACAAGGACTATTCTTCAAAGTAACGACCATCATACTGTTCGACTTTCTACCATCGCTCTGCCACATTCCGGATTTGCTAGAAGTACGCAGTTTGTCACCATACCAGCACCCTCATTAATCTCATCGACAACTTTCAGAATCGTAAGATCTTTTCTCTAATAATGCTGCATCAACACACCCAAATAATATTGTTCCATGGGCATTTTGGGGCCTAAATTCCGAATTTCCTATAGATATACCACCAGTACTCCTATAACCTCCTGAGACCTGGCATCCAATTAAATGGATTTTTTGCTTTCTCCTTCTATTGCGTTAAATGTCATTGTAGCAATCTAAAACCAGTTGGTTTTGGTATTGTATGAATCAAAAATCAACATTCAGCTTTTGAATTTTGGCAACGGTAACTACTTTGTTTACAAAATGGCATAATAATTGAGTCAAGTTGGAATTCTACGTTCTGCTGGTAATTTTCGTTTTTATGTTAATTTAATTTGTTTAAACTATTTTTATTTTACAATTTTAAATCAGATTTTAATACTTGCCTTATGTTCTTTATAATAAATTCTATTCTTTCCCATACTTCTCGCATTTTTTAAATTAATTTAAAGCGAATTATGGCCTGAACATCCATTTTTTAATTTCCTTATAAACATCTTTTTCTATGCCTATTTTTTGAAAAAAAAAACTTCTATTTAAAAAAATTTATGCATTACATTTTGTTTGAGTCTCAGGAGAATATACGATACAAATTCTGGTAACAATTAGATTAAAAATTTCCCAGCACTTTTTGCTCAACCTAATAAAAGTGGCCCGGACGAGTGGATACGATTGGACGTGAATGATCGACGCACACACCACGTGTATGCACACCACGTGATCGAAACCAGTTCAGATCTTAGTGCGGGCTGTGTCAGTGTAAGTGTGTTCAGTGCAAAGGTGAAGGTAGGGTGGCTAGTAAGCAGGAAAAAATACAGTAAAAAATCGTTCTCTCCTGACAGAATTGTTTGCAGGGGTCAGTCTGGTTTCGGCCCTAGCTGGCCACCCATGTCACCTGATCTGTCAGTGTGTGATTACTTTTTGTGGGGAAACCTCAAGTCTAAGATGTATCGCGACAAACCTCATAGTCTCATAGCAGAACATTTCTGATAAGATTGCAGCAATTCCACAAGTCCAAATTCAATCTGCCTTCCGCAACTTGCTGACCAGGTCCCAAAAATGCCAAGAGATGAATAGTGACCATTTTCAACATCTGCTATAGGCCGGTTAAGGAACTAGCATTTAATTTCCTATTCTGCGTTTCTTTGTAACCTGGAATGTTGTTCTCCGAGCCACTTTTATGTGTCCCACACTGTACAAGTGAACATTGTCTTTCAGCAAGGCTTTTCTTTAAATTACAACAGCATAAACAAATCTCTCCGCATTTCACGATTTTTTGGCACAAAACTCTCCATTATAAATCGAATAAAAAACTATGTTGTTTATACTTTAATCAAGTGTCATATACTACGTTTTGAACATTATGAAGAGTCTTTTCAAAAGCATGTATTACCAGATTTACACAATACATATAAGAATACTTACGCCATCTATTGGAAAAACGGAACTTACTTTTTTATATACCCAATAACTACCGAGAAAAAGTTATTAGTTATGGATTTTTCAAAACTTACATTTTCTAATAAAATAGACATCCTTGATATAAACAATTAAATATCAAATAGATTTTTTTTATAAAGTCAGACAGCTAACAACAGTTGTATCTTTGTTAGAAAGCGTACAATCATTCAAACAATACTTTTCATTCATTTAAAAACCTGTCCAAACCGACATTTTTGGAAAATGCAAGTCTACGTAAAAGGAACGAAAAAATTTGGCATTCAAATGATGTTTCGTATTTTTGCTTAGTTTTCTGAAACTCCGTCAACTGCATGTATTAAAAATTCAAAATACTTCAGTCCTTTTCTTGTTGTTGTTATTTTTTAAAGTGAATTTTTTTTTCTTTCACTAGGGAGGTTCTTTAAATTATCTCATATACAATTCTACTCAGTTGAAATTTAATCGTTTTTATTTTGTCTTGCCTGACAGTATCTTGTCTAATATTTTAAATTATTCATGTTCATATTTATGCCTTTACAGTCTCTTAAGCACTTATTTACAAGCTTACAAATTTTATACTTGTTATAAGAATCGAGGTTGATTTCTTATAATAATTTGGAAATTAAAATAGCAAATTTTTTTGGAAATAAAAGCAAAGTTGATTTTTTTTCTATCTGACAATTAAATAAACTATGTTGCTCCAAAATAAATATCTTAAACTTTACCTAAAAAAATTACATTAATTGTAACATCCCTTTTCTCTATACTAACTGTCTCTCACAAACAATTCTACAAAGTTGAAATTTTATAGTTATTTTTTAGTCTTGTCTAAAGATATCTTGCCTAATATTTTCAATTGTTCAATTTTATAACTGTACAGTTTCTTAATCACTTGTTAACAAGCCTAACAAATTTTATACTTCTTCTTAGAGTCTAGGCTGATTTCTTGTAATAATTTGGAAATTCGAATAGCAAAATTTTAGGAAGTAAAAGCAAAATTGAATTTTTTTTTACTATTGTCCGTCTCAAAAGTTTAAGCACAAGCATAAAATATTAATATTTAATGAATAAAAGTTAAAATAAAGAGCCTTTTTTTATTTGTGGATTTCGCAGTTTCATTTATATAAATCATATCAAAAGTAGAAAAACAATAAATTACATATTTGTAAAAAATATAATTTAAAATAAGTTAAAAAAACTGTCTCAAAAGTTTAAGCACAAGCATAAGATGTTGATATCTAATAAATAATAAAAAGTTAAAAGAAAGAGCATTTTTTTAATTGTGGATTTCGCAATTTCATTTATATAAATCCTATCAAAAGTAAAAATATATATATATATACATATTTGTAAAAAATATAATTTAAAATAAGTTAAAAAAACTGTCTCAAAAGTTTATGCATAATAGCAAAAACCACGACATTTATCATTTTTACTAAACTGTTACATACAAAATATTTTTCCGTGATTTCGGAATAGTTCAAATAAACGCACGTCCATCGAAATTATTAGTTTTTGTAGTGTTTCTGGTGGCAAAAAGTACCATACTTTCAGTATGGCCTCACTGAATTCTTCAAGAGAGTCATACTGTTTTCCATTGCTGCAAACCTGACGGGTTAAAATGCCATAGACATTCTGGGTTTATGCCAGGACATAAAGCTGGCTAGTGAAGAATTTTAAAATTTTTCTGTGAAAGCCACCGTTATGTAGTATGTCTTATGTAAAGTGAGGCGTTACCTTGTTCAAAGATAATTCAGGATCCCTACACCCCCACCTACCCACTCCAAAAACGTTACCGAATGGAAGGAAATGTTGTTTCAGCGTCTCTTGGTATTTTTGGAAATTTTGTCTTCCTTTTAGAAAATCCAGAGAGGTCAGGCTTTTGAAGCCGGAAACCATCCCCCCCCCCCAAACCATAACAGGATTACCGCCTTGCTGCCTGCTCAAAAAAATCTTGGTCCCTTTCGCAGTTCATGTCAATACTTCTGTCACCTATCAGGGCCATCTATGTTCAAATTTTTCTCATCATTGAATAAAACAGTAAGCGACTTGTCGCCCGCAAGACAGTTAGTGGTGTAGTTTGAGACATCGTTTGCAATCCATTGTCTTTAGTATGATGTGTCATATTCTTTAATAAGTCTATGCACAGTATCTTTGGACACCTGCAGCGCGAGGTTATTTTTTTTCCTGTATGGGCAAATTTTATCTAAACACAATTCTACATATCCTCCGATCCGACTGGACAAACGTCATACGTAGTCGTCCACATCTTGGTTTCCTGTTGAAATTATCATTTTTAGAGAGTACTTAATATAGAGACATCGCTTTGATGAATTTAAAAATTTTTCGATTTGAGAAACAGTTTTATTTTGTGATTTCAATTTACAAACTTTTAAAATCTCTCCTTTTGTGAATTCTTTAAACTTCATCATTTTTAAAACGGGTGGAAATGATTTTTTCACTTTTATATTTTTATAAAATAGCAAAACGTTATACAACCACATTACACCTGTACAATCCCATGCTTCTAAAAAATTTGCATAAAGTGCTTAAAATTTTGAGACGGTGTTTCTTCAAGAAAAAAAAATTAAATAAAAATTATTGTATTTTTTATTTTAACCAACAAAAACTGCTTATTTTATTTGATTTTGATAAAATGTAGAGTATTTATTGTGAATTGGCGGAATATATTTTCTTCTTCAATTATTTTAAACTATATTTGAAGAGTGCATAAACTTTTGAGACGGACTATATTCTGACAATTAAATATACTATGGTGTTCCAAAAGAAATATCTTAAACTTTTCCTAAAAAAATTATTTTTATTGCAATACTTATTTTCTCTACACTAATTTTAAATACCACATGCTTTAAGTTATTTGTTGTGAATTTTTCCAGGCTCAATAATCCTCACCTCAGAAGCACACATTATTGCGCTGATGCAAAAAATCAACATAAAAATTCAAAATGTAGTTATTTTTCAGAAATTGCAAAAAATACATATATAAAACTGAGATTTTTTTACTAAATAAAGTTTATTACAAATTCATTAGATATTCCTGTATAATTATGTTTTATGAAGAATAAAGCATGATTGTTTGTACCAATGTTTATAAAGTTCCCTTCGATTAGTAGGCATTTTAAAAATTAGCACGACAAATAAGTTTTCAAACACATTACTTAATTTTATATTCCAAACCATTATATATTTATGCATGAACGAACAGCGAATTATTGTACGAAAATGTGTTTAACCACATGACTTAATTTTCTATTCCAAACCACTATATATTTATGCATGAACGAACAGCGAATTATTGAACGAAAATGTCTTTAACAATTCCGATAACTAAAAATACTTGTATCTCTACTGCAAAGGGACCAATCACTCAAACAATACTTCCATTTATTCGTCCATTTTAACCAAATTGACAGCTGCACAAAATTCAAGTTTCTTAAAAGAATGAGAAACTTTTGGCATTCAAATGACATTGGATATTTTTGCTTAGTTTTCTTGACCTTCGTCAAATGCGGGTATTAAATATTTAAAATACGCCAGTCTTTTCTGAAGACCATTTTTGAGTTTGAAAAATGTTTCCCTTTCTCTAGGGAAATCTTTTTAATTCTCTCATAGAAAATTCTTGCATTTTTATACTTTAGTAGGGGGCCCTGCCAGTTGCGAGCTACGCTTTCCAATTTCCATTCAGACGTCGCAGCCATTAAACACATGGTAATGTATCCTGTTTTAAAAATACTACCCGATTACGGATAACTGAATGATTTTACCACGAATGGATTGCGACTACCTTATGTAATCAGGTTACCATGTTTTTTTGTTTGAATGGGGCATTTTTTGGTTACCACGGCCTCATCCACCACTGCCGCGATAACTGACTGCTGTTTTTGGGATCGATAAGTAAGATTAATTACCCATTTGAAAAACAGCTTGTATAAAATAGGTTAAAAATGTCGCTGACCTTTGAACTTTTATAACGATGCCATGAACAATATTTTTCCATTGAGTTCGGGGTTAAAAAAAACCGTCTGCTTTTAAATAACATTCAGAAACACGGTGTTGAAAAGCAATGAAAAGCAATTTGTTTTGAAATTTTACTTTTACATTTTATGTTTTGAACCAGTTTTAGATAGTTTCAGGAAAAGGTGTATCTTATGCATGAATTTTTTTATCTATTTTGATGCACCCTTCTGCATATATTCATGGTATTTTTTAAATGCAATTTTTTTTATTTTAATTAATATGTGTATAAGAATATGTATAGTATGTATTTATCGAATTGGTAAAAAATAAATCGAAAGCATGTTGCCTCTTTGATGTAATACATAAACAAATTTGCCAGCCGCGTTACTTTTACACCATGTAGTTTTCAGTAATGACATCACATGAATTGAATATTGCCCATAAGAAAATGTTTTAAATATAGTTTTAATATATTACGTAACTTTCAATGCGTTAAATGCCTTAAATGTCTTAAATGCGTTTCGAGTGTAATAATTTAATTATTTTAAAGTTTTTTTTTTTTTCATTTTTAAGATTCGCGTGGGAATATTATTATTTCAGCTTTTTAAATATGACCTAATTTTCAGAAACGAACCAGTCGGTGAAAGGCGCACTTGGAGCAGCGCTTCGAGAGAGGACGTGGTTTAGGAGAATGAAACCCGGACCTGGTGATGTAAGAATTTTGAGGTAAAAAGTCTAGCATCTCCAAGACCCGTAAAATTAAATTCGTAGAATTAGTATTTAAAATAACAAAATGTCTTTTACAAGCATTCGAAAACGAAAACTAGCTTCTCTCAAAATATTGTAACTTTGGTAGATGATAAAAATTTATGAAGGGATTAAGAGTTTTAGATTAAGATTTCGAAAAAGATAATTGTTAATATACTCGTTTAAATTTAAAAGAAATTAGCTAGAAATAAATAATAGATATTATTAAGAAATAAGGAAGTAAGAAATATGCCGGAAACTTGGAATAATTTAAATGTATACTGCAAAGTAAAATTTGTATATAACATATATATAAAACCATTATAAACCAATACAATTATCATCAGCAAATGTGAATACATAATTTATAAAGGCAATTCTTCTTCAAATTAAAAATGATGTATAACCGTTATAAATCTCTCTCTCTCTCTCTCTCTCTATATATATATATATATATATATATACACATACATATATATATATATATATATATATACATATATATATATATATATATACATATATATATATATATATACATATATATATATATATATATATACATATATATATATATATATATATATATATATATATATATATATATATATATATATATATATATATATATATATATATATATATATGTATGTATATATATATATATATATATATATATATATGTATGTATATATATATATATATATATATGTATTACCATTAATTAAACATAACCTGCCACCGTCAATTATTATGAATTAAAGCTGTAAGTATTAAAAAAAAATATTATAAGAATTATTATGGAAGAAAAAAGAAAAAAGTGGACACCGACAAAAATTGAAAAGCTTATACATTGAATTACGTTATCGAGGGCACAGAATTCAATGATATAAGCAAAATGGTTGTTTTCTGTGGGAAAAATAAGCTAAAGCTAAAATTAATTTTCCCCTGTGCCCGAACAACCACTAAAATCAAGTGAATTGATTAAAAATGAAAGCAGAATAGAAACAAATAATATGAAATGGAAGAATCAATAAAACGTATTTAAATATTTATAGGATATAAAATAGAAATAATAAACACCATACCGATTAATATTTCAGTATTTTACAAAAATCCATGTGCACATGTCACCCAGTATATCAAAAAGATTAAGGTGAATAAAACAGTTAAGAAATCACAGTAAATGATACCAAAGGATGCAGTTAATACATTTTGAAATAAAATTTGAAATACCTTGTAAAACAAATTTAATCTAATATAAAATAAATAGATATTAATTACATTATTTAAAATGCACAATTAAATTAATAGATAACAGTTTAACAATATCGTCAAAATTTAGCTAAAAATACACCCTGGTGTATAAATTATAACTGAAATGGAGCTAGAAAAATTAAAAAATAGAGCAAACTGAAAGATACAATTTTAGTGCTGCCATCTATTAATAATTATATTAAACATCTATCGCAAGATAAAAATTTGCAAGCTTTTGAATGTAAATAACTGTTTAAACAGCAAAACCAAACAAATCCTTATACATAGAGAATTATAGAACAACCACTAAAATCAAGTGAATTGATTAAAAATGAAAGCAGAATAGAAACAAATAATATGAAATGGAAGAATCAATAAAACGTATTTAAATATTTATAGGATATAAAATAGAAATAATAAACACCATACCGATTAATATTTCAGTATTTTACAAAAATCCATGTGCACATGTCTTCCAGTATATATATGTATATATATATATATATATGTATATGTATATATATATATATGTATATATATATATATATATATATATATTTCGAAATATAATACTTAATCATTTATATAGAATAAAATGTTTATGTTCTTCTCCTCTAATTAACAATAATATTAAAAAACTAATTTATGATGCATTAAATCATGGTTTTCCAAAAAAATTCATATATTCATTAATATACAATTAGTATTTTTCTTACATGATCTTTTAAAACAAATTAACACATGCGTAAACAAAATTACAAAAAAATTATAAAAAAAAATCTCTATAAAAAAAATTGTAAAATAACATAAAAAAATTATTATAGGTTGGATGGGTGGGTAGATGTTAGAGTACGGAGGAGGGTGGTGTTGTCTGGATAATACGCAATGGTTAATTAAAAAAAATGGGGCTTTTGTATTATTACTATATGTTTGATACGGATTTTATAATGATGTTGATTTGATATTTTATATGTAATTGGTGAATTTCATTAATTATTAGCTTAATTATTGTTTAATCTTATTTACAATCATTTGTTATAAATTTTAATTTAATAAGGACAATATCATATTAATTACTAATAGTATGCCAATTTTTATAGTGATTAATATACATATAAGTATATTTAATATAAATAAAGTTATACTGTATGTATTAAAATTGGGTAATTATATTTATTATTATTCCTCTATTCTTATTAATATTTTAATATTTATTTATTTTCACTTTGTGTTATGTAATTTATTATCGGTTTAATGTTTTTGAATGTCCCACATTCATACTTTTAGGATTTTTATGGATGTATAAAATAATCCACACACTATATTTGTGCTTTTTAGGTAATCGGAATTTAAGTATCAGTTCACCTTCTTTATACTACCATATGTTTTTTATTTCCTGTTCATTTTATAATTATCTTATATATAATAGTTTTTATTAAAGATTTTTATATTTTTAATAATTATTTATATTAATTATTAATGAATTTATTTTGTTTTATAGCTATATGGTATATATTATCGATGTTCTAGAATTATTTAAATTCTTAGTGTAGTTTAAATAAGTTTGCTAATAGAATATTTTGTATGCTTTTTAAATTTTATTAACAATAGTTTTTTTAAAATACATTGTGTGGTTTATATTCAGTTTATAATTATCTATATATAAGGATATGTTTGGTTTTGCTGTTAATAAAACAATTGTTAAATTCAATTGCTTACAACTGAAGCAAGTCTTTTGACAATTAAATCATAAAAGTAATACCAGATGGCAGCACCACAATTTGTGTTTTTTTTCGATAAGTTCTAGATTTACTTATTCCAGCTACATTTCAGTTATAATTTACTACACCAGGGGTAATTTTTAGCTAAATTTTGACGATATTGTTTAACGTTTTTTAATTAATTTAATAGTGCATTTTAATTATGTAATTACTTTATATTTATATTATTTTATATTATATTAAAAGTTATTTAACATTTATTTCAATATGTATTAACTGCATCCTATGGTATCAATTACTGTGATTTCTTAACTGTTTTATTAACCTTAATCTTTACGATATGGGTGCCATGTGGATTTATTCTAAAATATTAATCGGTATGGTGTTTATTATTTCATTTTATTTCCTATAAATATTTAAATAGGTTTTATTGTTTTTTCCATTTCATATTATTTGTTTCTATTCTGTTTTCATTTTTAATCAATTCACTTGATTTTAGTGGTTGTTTGGGCATAGGGGAAAATAACTTTTAGCCTTAGCTTATTTTTCCCACAGAAAACAACCATTTTGCTTATATCATTGAATTCTGTGCCCTTGAAAACGTAATTCAATATATAAGCATTTCCATTATTTGTCGGTGTCCACTTTCTTATTTTTCTTCCATAATAATTCTTATAATTAATTTAATTTATATATATATATATATATATATATATATATATATATACTTACAGCTTTAATTCATAATATTACGGTTTTTGATGGTGGTAGGTTATGTTTAATTATTGGTTATATATATATATATATATATATATATATATATATATATATATATGTATATATATGTGTAAATAGATGTATATATATGTATATATATATATATATACATATATATATACATATATATGTGTATATATATGTATATATATGTATATATATATATATATATATACATATACATATATATGTGTATATATATGTATATATATGTGTATATATATATATATATACATATATATATATATATATACATATATATATATATATATATATATATATATGTATATATATGTGTATATATATGTATATATATGTATGTATATATATGTGTATATATATGTATATATATGTATATATACATATATACATATATACATATATATATATATATATATATATATATATATATATATATATATATAAACGTAAAGTATAGTAATCACCAACAAAAACACATTATATTCATGGGAAATGCGCCAAACAGCTGCAGTAAAACACATAAATTCAATATAAACCAGCATAAGATTATATTTAGCCTGAACCAGCGCATCCTCCTCCCCCCCCCCCCCCTCACAGAACAAGAATAACAAGAAAAAAATAACTGTATATAAAAAATTAAAATTTTAACAAAAAGTAGGGGAGAAAAGTATGCTTCGACCTCATCGGCAGTGGGATCGGCAGTGGGCCCACTGCCGATGAGGCCGCAGCCTATTTTTTTTCCTAGTTTTTGTTAAAATTTTAATTTTTTACATACAGTTTTTTTTTCTTGTTCTGTGAGGGAGGGGGGGGGGGTGCTCTGGTTCAGGCTAAATATAATCTTATACTGGTTCATATATATATATATATATATAATACCTTTGAATCCAAATTTATATTACAAATTCATCTAACGATATGTTAACGAAAATTCTATCAACAAAAATATAAAAGGCTCAATATAAAATACTAAGAAAATGAAAGAACTTGAAAGTAGATGTTGCAATAGAAGCATTTTCAATTTACATAGCAATCTGATATGCTGCACTGATACAGAAAACAATAATATTATTGTTTAAAATATAATTAAATAAATACATAATAAAAAGCACATAAGCAGCTATATTTATCTAGTATTCTCAACCGATCAAAATCATTTTAAAAACTGAAAATGGGCTTATAAATTAAAGTGGGGGAGACCGGGGCTAGTAGACGCAGTTTTTAGTTATTGATTTTTATTAATTTTTTGTTTATGTTTTTTATGAAACTTTAACTGTACTTTTAAAGAACAGGCATTGGGCTATAAATACACGGAGTTTTGAGTTTGTAGCTTTTGTAGTTTATGTTTAGCGGAAGCCCAAAGTAAAAGGAAAATTTTGCGCCAACTTACCCCGTCACGGGGCAAGTTGCCTATGCCTATGGGGTAAGTTGGCACACGCTTTATAAAAATTTAAATAAGACATGCAGTTAAGAGAAATCAATTTCCTTATTATCAGTAAGTTTAATCATAGGCGTTATCGCCGTACAATCTAAATTCTAAATTATACAGACATAAAAATAATGAATAAAACATTAACATTGAGTAACTTCTATCCTACTCAATAACATCACCAGAGTTGCTGTTGTCACAAATAAAAAATCGAGTGTCTCCGTTTGGGCAAGCCCCGTGTGCCCAAAATCTTGCATTGCAACCACTTTTTTCTATGTTTACTGTTTTTCAAGCTGCCAGCATACACCAGACACCGAACCAACTTGCCCCGTGTTCGATGCGCCTACTAGCCCTATAATAAATTTCTTCACAAAAGGGACACGTAACCATCTAAGCATAAATAATCCAAATAAATCACATATGGGGTAGGTACAGTTAATCATACGCTAAGAAAAATTGCACAAGTTAAATCGCAATTATTAAGATAAGTATTAGAAATTAGAAAAAGAATGAAGCAACAAAAAGTTACTTATAGCGCAAAAAACAGAAAAATCGTAATAAATGTCCACTGCACGTAGGTAACGCTGCAAAACTACAATTAGGATTGTAAAACGCAAGAAGAAATGTACTCTGTGACTGGTTTCAAAATCTATCCACAAACAGGCGATTTATGGGGACTGCGCCTACTTACCCCTGTAGCCAACTATCCCCGGTCTCCCCTATCAGATGCAAAATGCAATGAAAAATTCATATACTAGTAAAATATAGTCCATACATATTCGAGCAAATATATATGTATGTATGTGTGTATGTGTGTGTGTGTTTTATAACGGCTAACGTATAACAGGTTGTATCACAGTTTCTAAACTACTTAACTTTATATTTCTGGCTGTTATATACTTGTGATACTTATGTATCAGCATCAGACATTTTAGATTTTTCTAGCTCAAATCATTGTTTTTGAAACACACTACTTCATTTTCTATTTCATGCATTTATATATTTATGCATGAAGGAGTAGTGAAATATTGAATGAAAATTCCTTTAACAAGTCAGACAGCTAAAAATACATGTATCTTTGTTGCAAAGTGAACAATCACTCAAACAAAACTTTTCATCCATTTTAAATCCTGTCCAAATTGACACTTGTACAAAATTCAAGTTCGCGTAAAAGTATCAGAAACGTTTGGCATTCAAATGACGCTGAATATTTTTACTTAGTTTTCTGAGACTCTTTCAAATGCGCATATTAGAAATTCAAAATACTTCAGTCTCTTTTATTATTGTTGTTGTTTTTTAGAGTGAAAAAATTTTTGCTTTCACTAGGGAGGGTTTTTTTTTTTTTTATTCTTTTAATTCTTTCGTATTCTTCAGAGTTCAAATTTTATGCGTAAAATACTTTTTGGCTACTCAGATATTTTGCATTTTTCATATTTATGGCACATTTTCAATTTCGCTAGCGTTTTTGTACAAGCTTAACAAATTTAATGCATATTTCTTAATTTTAATAAAATATAGCTTATAAAAAGTTTACTTGAAGGAAAACTTTAGAAAATAAATGTAAAATTGGATAAATGTTTTTTACAATTGAAACAAATGAAAAATATGAACTTTTTCCACATATTAACTACATTGGAAAAGCAAGATTTTAACTAAGAAAATTAGCTAAAGTGAGATTAGGTTGAATATTCTTGCTTAGCTTTCTGAAGCTCTTTCGAATGCATGTAGTCAAAATATTATAATGCGCTATTATATTGTTTTATATGTGTTAAAATTCGCTTTCTTTGTTTTATTTTTTCATTAAAAATCCTGTATAATTAAATAAAACGCAGTTAATTGATCCCGGGATACCTCTGTTATCGAAGCATACAATCAATATGAAAAATTGCAGTAGATCTAAAGCCAAATTTCTTAAAACCCATTATACATATATCTATAATAATAAATAAACGGTATAGTAATGTATATACTACGAATTTTTGGATGTGTTATTATTAAAATTATATTGTCTTCTTTTCTTTTCTTTTCATATAAAATTATGTATAGTTGAATAGAGGTTTCCCTCGATTAGTGCAGTTAATTGATCTCGCGACATTACCGCACTAATCGAAACATGCATTCAATGGGAAAAACTGCAGTGGATCAAAATCCAACTTTCTTAAATCCCAGTATGTGTACCCTTTAATAATAAAAAAATTATATAATAATGTACTATGATATTGTTTTGGATGCGTTATTGTTAAAATTTCCTTTACTTCTTTTATTTTTCATATAAAAATTCCGTATAATTGAGTAGAGATTTCCCTAGTAAATAATAAAATAATGTACTACGATATTGTTTTGGATGCGTTATTGTTAAAGTTCCTTTTACTTCTTTTATTTTTCATCTATAAATTCCGTATAAATTGAGTAGAGATTTCCCTAGTAAATAATATAATAACGCACTACGATATTGTTTTTGATGCGTTATTGTTAAAATTCATTTTTCTTCTTTTATTTTTCATATAAAAATTCCGTATAATAGAGTAGAGATTTTCCTAGTAAGGAGTATAATAATGTACTGCGATATTATTTTGGATGCGTTATTGTTAAAATTTATTTTTCTTCTTTTATTTTTCATATAAAAACTCCGTATAATTGAGTAGATATTTCCCTAGTAAATAATAAATAATGTACTACGATATTGTTTGGGATGTGTTCCTGTTAAAATTCCTTTTTCTTCTTTTATTTTTCATATAAAAATTCCGTATAATTGAGTAGAGATTTCCCTAGTAAATAACATAATAATGAACTACGATATTGTTTTGGATGCGTTATTGTTAAAATTTATTTTTCTTCCTTCCTTTTTCATATAAAAATTCCGTATAAATGAGTAGAGATTTCTCTAGTAAATAATATAACAATATACTACGATATTGTTTTGGATGCTTTATTGTTAAAATTTAATTTTCTTCTTTTATTTTTCATATAAAAATTCCGTATAAATGAGTAGAAATTTCTCTAGCAAATAATATAACAATGTACTACGATATTATTTTGTATGCTTTATTGTTAAAATTTATATTTCTTCTTTTATTTTTCATTTAAAAATTCCGTATAATTCAGTAGAGATTTCCCTCCTTCAGTGAAGTTAATTGATCCCGCGTGCTCTCTAATCCAAGCATACAATGAATGATAAAAACTACAGTAGATCTACACTACAGCCAACTTTCTTAAAACCCAACATGCATAAGTCTATAATAATTAATAAACAATAAAATAATGTGTTACGATATTATTTTCGATGTGTTCACCTGGTTGGTAAAAAATAAAATATTTTGCCCAACCGTGGAAAACAAATAGGTAAAATATGTAGATCTGACATTCCTAAATCTAAATATGGCATCCAAATTGTTGCAAGACTTACGAATTATCCGACAAACAGCTTTCTAATGCTAACAAATAATGAAGAAATGCTACATTCATTTATAATGCTAGGAAAAATGAAAACATGAAAAAAGTATTTTCACTGTCTTGAATAACAAAACAATGAAATATCTCAAAAAAATATTTTTTATTGATATTTGTCTCGTGCAATGTTCTTTTGGTGTCCCACCCTCTTTTGTAACCAGCAGTATTTTCTAATTTCTAATATGATTTAATTCCATTTGCCACTGCATCTTTGCTAATGTTTATATACTTTTATTTATAGGTTATTTACATATTAACATATACATCCTTTTGTTTATGCAGTTTCTATCTATGTTTTAATAAAAAATATACCTTAATTTTTGAAAGCCTTCAGACATAAATATTGGTACGACATAAAGTAATTCGTTTGCGATTATTTAGTGAGTTGGAATGTATAAGAACCAACCGTTATGTTTACAGGGAGGATTTTGATGCCGACCGGTATTTTTGTTTTAAAAAGCACATATTATAGCTTGATCTGGAGCTTTTTAAATAAAATTAATCTAACTTACATGAACTTCCGCTAGTATTAATATGCATAGTTAATCTGATTAGTGGCAATGAGATAACATATAAAAAGTCTATTTTAAGGTTCATGGGATTTTTAAACATTTAAAACAGTCAGTCTTTAAAATAAATAAATATTCAAGAGTATCTATATTATATAGGACAAACATATATGTGCGTAATTCATATGTCATTCTGCGAATGGCAACATTTGAAATTTGAAATGCAATTTCGGTTTTGCAATTTTCGCAACAGCAAATTTAAATTTTTAAACATCGCACATTTTCAATTTTTACACCGTCGTATAGGGGGAAAATGTACTTTTAAATACAATTTGTTTGAAAGCTGTATCTAATATTATTTTTGAGATATTAATTTTTTGTATGTTTTTAATACCATTTTTCTGATCGTGGCAACAAAAGTACTCCATTTGTATTAAAAGTAAACGGAAAATAGCCGAAAATAAGAGATTACTGTATCTTTTTCTTGCCATTTTCGCATAAAACCTGAAAAAAAGTTGAAATTAAAATACGTGCTATGTCAACAATATCGTCTGTTATTCCTCGATAATGACTTTATATGCATACTTTTCTATAAGACCGGATTGTAAAATTAGATTGGTTTAGCGAATGCAAATGACGTCATTTTATAAAAAAGTGTGTAATTTAATTCTTTAAACTGAAATATGTTTTGTAGAAGTGCGTCACTTTCACCCCAGCTGCTTCCTCAAGTTTTTGTCCAAAATTCGCGCGCCTAATAAAATTTTAATGCTATTCTTTAGGACATTCTACTATAATTTTATCAAAATAACATAATTTGCTTAATTTAATTTTTCATAATTTTATATAATCTATATATTTAAAACAGATGTATGTTTTTTAGTCAGTTTCCCTGATCTTTCTGCTGAACCAAGTTTACTAATTTTTTTTTTTTAACTGAAAGTTGTTCATTTATAGATGTGATCGCACTAGCTATTTTTTTTTTAATATCCCAACTTTTGTATTTTAATTTTAAAAGCCTTTTATGAAATTTCTTCAAAATGGTGAAAATCAGATAGCTTTCACTATTGCAGAGAAGAGAGAAATAATGAGGTTTATTTACCTTTATTCGGGCCATTTTCTGATTGATATTTGTTGATAAAAATTGTTGTATAGGGTTTAGTGTCGCAAAATCCCATTAGCGGCATAATATTTTGAACGGAAAAGGATATACTGCTTTTGAAAACACGAATTTTTTATGATAAATTTTCTATTTTGATGTTTCTTCTGCATGTGTACTGATACTAATTTTCAGACACTGGGCGAAATGCTTATTTAAGTGAAAATGATGTCATATTTAAAAGAAAACGATCATTTTCTTAGATAAAACTGAACATATTAACACAAATGCACCTAAAAAACATAAATTACGGAAATTTTTACTCTCCGGTACTGACATTAGAATCTCAAGTTAAGAGTGCGTCTGTTCACATAAAAGATGTTGCTGACAATAGTGACTTCAAGTTTTGAATTAAAATGATTTTAAAATGATGAAACAAAATACAATTTTTTTTTAATTATGAATACGGATATGAGAAGTGCATATGTAAATTTTGAGAAGGTGATATGGATGTCTGGTTTAGATTTCATCCGGAAAAATTTTACGATCGTGACAGAGTGGAATAAATTTTGCTGTTTTTCATTCCGAAATACCAAGCACAAGAGCCTCAATTGATAACCTCATCCTAATAACTGATATTAAATTACATGTCTGTTAAATTTTGTGTTTTATTTATATTTTTTATTTATTTATTCATGGGGAAGTTTTTATTAATGGATATTAGGCATAAGAAAATGATGAACTTTTTATGCTGTTTTAAGGGCAAACGGATTAATCTTTCGTAATCGAGCTCAGCGCGATATAAATAAATTAAAAAATATTTCGTGCTTTAAATTTGTTTTTAAACCTATTTAGTGATCTAGAAATTTAAATTGTACTATTACAAATATACAAAAAGATTTGTGTTTTTTTTTTTTAGTATTATTCTTTTATTTGTTTATAAAGGAAGTATTAATTTCGTTATACAAAAATAGTCAGAAACAAATGCTGAACAGTGCTTATTGCTTTATGTGAAAAATGTTTATTATTATTATGTATTGAAGCTAGCACGTGATAAGATAAACTTAAAAATCTCATGCTTAAAAATTATTTTAAAAAAATTATAAATCAGTCAATTAAGATACAGTTTTTAAACAAAATGCACTTGAAAGTAGACTTTTCCTGTTGTTTTTAAACCTATTTAGTGATCTAGAAATTTAAATTGTACTATTACAAATATACAAAAAGATTTGTGTTTTGTTTTTTTTAGTATTATTCTTTTATTTGTTTATAAAGGAAGTATTAATTTCGTTATACAAAAATAGTCAGAAACAAATGCTGAACAGTGCTTATTGCTTTATGTGAAAAATGTTTATTATTATTATGTATTGAAGCTGGCACGTGATAAGATAAACTTAAAAATCTCATGCTTAAAAATTATTTTAAAAAAATTATAAATCAGTCAATTAAGATACAGTTTTTAAACAAAATGCACTTGAAAGTAGACTTTTCCCCCTATGCGACGAAAATTGAATACACACACTCATAATGAAAAAGGAAGGACTCCCTTAACAGTTGTTAAATATAGAATAATTTCAAACAGAGAACTTAAAAAATGTTATTTTATGGTATTCTTAGGGCAAGATAGTTAAAAATATTTTCGATATTTTTTCATGAAATTTTAAGGATATACAGTGTATGGTGGGCTACATAAAGTGAACCTAAATCTTCATTTTTTCTTCTCATTGAAAACATATTTTCTCTTGTTGCTATATTTCTAAACATTTGAAAATTTTATATAATGAAGATACAGTTTTGTTTTTAAAACATAAATAAGATTCTCAAATAAAATTATACACCAAAAATTTTGTTTTACATGTAGAAATTCTTTTATAATTATACGCGTAACATGCAATTCCAATTTTTTGCTTGACAAGATTAAAAGCCCCTGTAACAACTAATTTTCCTCCTTAAGATGTGTAAAAAATTTGAAAAAAAGGAAAAAACATGTAGCAAGTACAACCTTCAAAAATTGTGTTTTTGTAATAGTATACTTTTTAAGATATAAAATGATAAAAATGGTCATTTTTTTGTAGACATTTTAAAAATCCTACCCCTTTGTTCAAATCGGTATAATAAAGATTTTTATTTGATTGTCGTACTACTAGTCACATTTCTTGTCAAAATTTCATTTTAGTTACATAACAATTCGACGCCATTCGAATGTCAAAATAGAATCATTCATTCCGCACTTTGCGCACTAATCGAGGAATCGTCTGAAAAAAAAAAAAAAAAAAAAAAAAAATATGGCATTAACTGAAAGCGTATAAAGCGATGGAAACCTGTACTTAAATTTTTATTTTTATTATTTGAGAGATATTTTCAATTGTCCAGATTTACAGTATTTACAATTTCTTAAACTTTTAAGTAAAAGCTTAACAATGTCAATACAGATTGTGTGGTTTCTCAAGAATTTTACATGAATTCTGATAATTTTTAATGCATTTCACATTTATCTAAAAATATATATTTAAGAATTGTAAACATGATTTGTAAAGACACGCCTGTCATTGGCGACTATTTTTTTCCTAGACACTATTTCTAAAAAAATATGATCTAACTCAAAGGTTATTAGAATGTTCGTCAAAGACTGTTTTGAAATTGTGTAAATAAAATAATAAAAAAAGTAGTCACTAGTCGCAACCCTGATGTAAAAATTTATAACAAAGTTATGTTTTAGTATACACTGCAAAACGCGAATATTTATACTAACACGTAAATACCTGTGATAATTGTTAATATTTAATAATTCTAAATCACAATTTTGAACAAGATATTCAGCATAGAAAAAAAAAATATCTTGGAATTCTGAGAAGATTCCAAATGCTTCTAATTTCCTTAAAATAATAATAAAAAAATATGACTATAAATTTGTGAATAATTACTACAATATGTTATGTAACAGCATATTCTGCATGATAGCATATCTTACAAGTTGTGGATATTTATAATTACACGTGATAATATAACTTACAATAATTGTTGACATTCATATTGATGCTGATAATAATTGTCCATATTTAATAATGTACAATAAAGAATCAGAAACGTTAGATATTCAAGTAATATTGAGTACTTCGTATTGTGTACTGAGAAAATTGGAAGGTATCATATGCTTTCTATTTCTCTAAACAGTTGCTCTTATAAACGTTCTTAGCAGCAGACTTATTTTCTTCAGAAAATTTGGAAATCCATATATTAAAACTTTAAGAAAGTAAAGTGAAATTGGAAAGAGTTCTTTTGTCTAACAATTATAAAAACTGTCGTGTTTCATATGAAGCGTATGACATCTTTTCGAATAAATTATAAATTAGGATTTGTTATATAAACTCACTTTTCTCTATTCAAATTTTAATACCAAGTATTCTAACTCTAGAAAATGTTTGAGGCAGATACAAAAAGCTCACGTTCTTGTACTGATGCTGAAAATCAACATAATTCTAAATATTAAAAGGAAAAAAATGTGGAAAAAAAGTTTAAAGTAAAAAAAAGGGGAGTTTTTTTGTTAAATAAATCTGATTAAAAAATAAATTGGTCAGGTATTCTATTATCTATTTTTTTTTAAATCATGAGTGCTAAAGCATAATTGAACGTCTCGTGGTACATGAAGAATATTTCAACAGAACAATGCACATTTCAAAATTGTTCTAGCACTAAAAGGCAGTTTTAAAATATACTTCTCAGCTTTATATTTCAATCTTTTCTATATTTATGTAGAAATAAGCGATTTATTATTAGATGAAATTTCTTTAACAAATCAGGCAGCTAAAAATGCATGTATAAAGATAAGCTTTGATTCACCCAGTGCGTTTAATTCATTATAAAATCCATGCAAACTGACCTATGCACAAAATACAATTTTCTTCAAAAGCATCAGAAACATTTGACATTCAAATTACGATAACTATTTTGGCTTAGTTTTCTGTAACTCTTTTCGTCTGAATACAATATTAAAAGACAACCATAATTAAATTTCAGAAATTATTGTTTTTAAAATGTATTACATGTCCTTTTTAATTTAAAATATCTGAAATTGGAATTTTGTTATATTTTATTAGAAATTTGATTGAAAAAGATTAGAAACAATTGATTATATTATTTTACACAACTAAATTTATCGCAAATTATTTGTTGAGGAGATGCACCTTGTGTCACTTATACCGCAATTATCGACATCATTCTTTTTTTTTTTTTTTTTTTTTTTTTTTTTCAAGAAAAGAAAAAAATTACTTTCAACAAAATAAAAAATTATTTCTTAACAATCATGAATGTAAACGTTAACCAGTTACTCTAATGTTTTACATATAATATTCAAGAGAAATATCATAAAAATCATAAAGTAAAACCGCAAAAATGCAAATGTATATAGACAACGGAAAAGACACCCTATGATTTGTAAAAATATCAACTCCAGTGGCGCCAACTTTTGAAAAATACTGGGTAGGCTCAAAACCATTTTAGGGTAAAATGACACTGCCTTTTTTGTTTGTTTGTTTGTTTGTTTGAGAGTTTGGAGAATTTTTTTTTTCAAATTGTGATGTCAAATTAGGATGTTTTAGAGTAGAATATAAAGTTCAATTTTGTTCAATTATATTTTCACGAGTTCTTCATTTTATGAACTATCGTTACATTTACTGTTATGTTATGGATTTGACTAAAAATTAAAAGATAAAGACTAAAATGTGTTAAAAGGGCCATTTAATGCAAATACACTGAAATGCTTGCTTTTACTATTTACTTCTATATTCTGTAATTCAAAATAGGTAGAATTCCCTGAACCGCTGGTAATAGAAAAATACTTCCCATTGCAAAAGTATACCCATCAAGTACATCTTCCAGATATAGCATTTGTTTGAAAAGAGGATGCATGCCCTTTAAATTACGAAATTGGATTTTCATACGGTCTCTTTTTCGTGTCTATACTAATATAATAAAAAGAGAACTTCTGACTAATTCACTAACTCAATAAAGCATGAATGAATTGACTAAAGTCAGGATCACTAGATTTGGAAAGAAGGTTGATGTTACTACAAAGCAAAAATAAAGGATCTTTGAAAATTCGTCCCCTAAGGGGGTTAAATGGGAGGTCGAAAGTTTTAGGTAATTTCGCCATATCGCAGCAGCAGTTTTAGGTTGGAGAGCGTAAGATTCAGCATAACAAATTTACTAAAAAAGAATAGTTAAATATGTATTTTAGCGATTCAACCAGTAAAGGGGTTAACTGGAGGGTAGAAAGTTTTAGGGCATTCCACCATATCTAAGTAGCAGTTTAAGGTAGGAACGTAAATTGCAGAATAATGAAAAAAACTAAAAAAAACTAACTAAAAAAATAGTTAAATATGTATTTCAGTGATTTTAGAAATCCAACCACTAAGGGTGATAAATGGGGAGTAGGTGTGTCAGCGATTTTAGAGCTATTTTAGCGATTTTGACGCCAACGTCGTCTGTGAACCCGATTAT
This sequence comes from Maratus speciosus, assembly GCA_963932465.1. Lineage (NCBI taxonomy): Eukaryota > Metazoa > Arthropoda > Arachnida > Araneae > Salticidae > Maratus > Maratus speciosus. Next base: position 386,839,333 of record OZ010786.1, read on the forward strand.
AGAAGATTAGACGAATTAGACTGAATAATTGCTGATATTTCATTTGATATTTTGCGTAAGACGTTTTACCTAGGAAAACCTTCTTTTTCAGGATATATAGACTGTGCCTTATGGAATAGAGTTTCGCTAAATGCTAAGCTCTTTGGCGAACTTTTTTTTTTATTTTTTTGTTGCATGCACCAAAGAAAATACACATTCTCATTTGTGAAACCTAGGTTTTTTTTTTCTCTATGATTGTATCTAAGTAATTTCATTTTTTTCTTGATTGCCTTTTAACGATTTATGTGCGAGAATGTATAAAGCTCCGTTATTATGATCGCCATATTAATGCATTTGTATTAAGTTAATTGTAAGGCCCTTTTGATTAACATGAGCAAAGCCAGGTGGTTTGCTAGTAACTTATATTTCTATAAAGAAGGGCATTAAAGGAAAGTTCTAAGACAGTTATTAAAAAAATTATTTTAAGGCCAAAACACACTGAGTTATGATACTTTAAATTTTATCATTTTTAGTGTTTTCAGCTCATTTCAACCTTTTAAATTTCAATTTTTTTTAATTGTTCTTAGCAAGCATTAGATCTCACCACCATACCAATTTTCAAGCTTCTATAGAAACTGTACCACATAAATCGCAATTGGCTTTGTAGAACATTTTTTGCCAGTGCACTCTTTTAAATTTCGAATTTTTGAAAAACTGTTCTGAACGAGCATTTACGTGTCTAAAGAAATAGCCATGCCAAATTTTAAGTTTTTAGCTCTAATAGTTCCAAATAAATCGCAATTTAGAAGGCTTTTAGTACGTTTTTCGCCCAATTCACCTTTTTTAAATTTCGAACTTCTTAAAACCACGCTCATAGCAAGTATAAACATCTAAAAACTAACCATGTGACCAAATTTCAAAATTTTAGCCCCAATAATTTCTCAGAAATCGTATTTTTTGAACGTCTTTTGCCCCTGCACCCGGTTGTTGTACCTATATAAAATAAAGCGTACGTTGGAAATGGCCACCAGCATTTTGCCATTATTATTTTTAATATAGGTTCTGTAGTTTCCCTTTACAAACTAACAAACATTCAGGGGTGATTCTGTTCCAAATGTTCCAAAAATTAAAGGCATTCGGTTCCGAAAACTTTAAAAAATCGGTCATCCGTCTGAAAATTAAAAAAAAAAAAAAAAAAAAAAAAAAAAAAAAAAAAAAGATCATCAGTCCGAAAATTCGGACATAAAATATATCGCGAATATCGACAAATGGTGACCGAAAAAAAATCGTCAATCGTTCGCTAAAAAAGTCGCCAATTTCGTCAAAGGATCGCGGGAAAAAAAATGGATTTTGCCAAAGAATCGTGGGAAAAACGCAAATTTCGTCTAAGGGCCGCGGAAAAAACGCATACTTAGCGCCGAGAGGAGATTCCCTTCCTTCCCCTCTCTGCTGTAATGTTTCAGAAAATTTTCTGTGAATCTCAGATTTTTTTTTTTTTTTTTACTCAGAACCACCCCTGAAAACATTACTTCTTGTGAATTCTTCATACATATGATTGCCTTACATAATACCTTATCTTTATAAGTGAAACTGTCCACTTAGAGGTATCCTAAAAAGGAATAGTTTTCTCCGCTCAACAGCATGAACTTTCTGACACATTCACAAAGTCACTTGTAAAAAGCATGACATTTGTAGGCACAACCTCTGAAGCAATTTGGAATAGAATAGTATTTTCCTTCCTTTTTTAATTTGTTACATCATCAGTTATAATTAATTGCTGTCTTATGACGACTATTCCTAAGTTGACGCATGTTGAAAATTGTCTTAAAACGCTTTGGCAGCATTTTTTGAAAGATCTTTTAATTCAAAAAATGGTAAAAAAAAAAAACTCTGAATAATACCAATTGTAAATTTAGTGCATAAGAAGAAAAAATAAATCGCGAATATGCAGAAAATGTCTCTTTAAAAAAGAAAGAAAATTGATTGAAAATTGACTGTATCTTTTAGACTAAAGGTGGGAGGGGGCAGGTTGAGGTTATATTTCTTTCAAATAATTTAATTTTGCGAACGTCAACTGCCGAATTTTTTTTCAGCTATTGAAAACAAAGAGCACGAAAATTGAATAACGAAATTTGAGTGGGCTGGAAGAGCAAATTATTGGGTGGGCTCGGGTCCCACGGGCCAATATAAGTTGGCGCCACTGATCTACTCTCAGATATGTCATGGTCACTTCGTTTAATTCTACCTTTCAAAGCAAATGTCAAAGCATTTTGTAGAAATTACTTTAGTAATCAACTGACACTAATACTAACATATTTTGAACGTCTGTTTTATTTTTCTTTCACATTTCTGTGTACTAATAATATTTCAAGCAATTTTTTTTTCACGTGAAAACTACATTATGAATCTAACAATCTAGTACATTATTTTAAAAAAAACCTTATTTTTTTTAGTAAAAGCATCTGAATAATACATTAATCAATACAATTATATATTAAAAGAAGATTAATAAAAGTAGTTATATAAGAATATGTAAAGCAATTTTAACAAGATTGTCCTAGTTAAAACACATTAAAGCTTCAGAGCACATTTCACTCCCTAAACACAAACATGAGACGAAGAAAAGCACCAATTATTCAGTTGTGCAAACTAAAGCACTACTTGCTCAGCTCTGCAAAAGGCACATTAATTCTTTAAAAAAAATTGAATTCATTGAAAATTTTCTTTCAAAATAGGTTTTAATAAAGTAATATTTTTCAAATTAAAACAAATTTTATTATGCCATTTTAAAAGTACAAATGATTGCATTTCATCATTCTCTATACCTTAGTGTTTATCAGTCTGTCACTGACCAGTTTTCGGAAATATTTTACTGTTAATTGCACATCAGTGTCAGTATGACGACTAGAGTCTGTTACATTTTAATGTTATGTATAACAAGCGTATGTTTTAAAATGAATTCATTCAATAATTCTCATTCATTCAATAAAAATCAAAAGAAAATTAATAAATATAAGTTTCATGATAGGAATATATAAAACAATTTCAAAAGAATCACCCGTACTAAAAGCGCAATACAGCTTAAGAGTACCTTTCACTCCATAAACAGAAACATAAGGTAAAGGAAAAGAGTCATTAATTACTCAATATTTCCTCTCACGGTATTCACTTCTATTAACTGATGTATCTCATTTGTCTAATGCTGCTCTTTTTATTGGAAAAACATATACATTTCCTTGAGATGTAGTAATGGGAAACGTTCAGCCATTACCCCCAATCTCAATTAGTCCTACGCAATTTAATGTGGATTCCGTATCATTTAGCCAAGCAATTCGTTTGACACTTAAAGAAAGAAACCTTGTAAAAAGAACGTCGAAGCATAAAAAGAATGTTCAGGCCACGGTGGTATCAGGCACATGCTTAGACTCCATCACGTGTTCTTTCACTTCTACTATTACTACGGAGAGAAAGAGAGTTAAGTGCATATAAAAATTTAGTGTTCTTTCGATGTTAATGCTTTCCGAATTTCTGTTAAACTCGTGCAATATAACAATTTAATAGTTACGGTTATTATGTATATATATATATATATATATATATATTTAGAAATTAAATCTTGTTTTGAAAGACAGCACAGTGACTCTGTCTGTCTATTTAAACTAAAATGTACATTTAAAACGATTAATCTTTGCGGTAGCGAATTAAAACTATTGAGCAATAAACGTCTAAAATTTTCTAATTTGACTGAATTTTTTTAAAGTTTATATTGTTAATCTTAGATGTCTAACTCCTCATAATTTTTGCGATGTAATTTTAGAGTTAACGGCTATTTTATACCAGTTGTGTTTTTCGAATTTCTGTGGAGCTATCGAATATAGAAATGTATTAGTTACAGTTACATGTGTTAACTGCTGTTTTAGAAATAGTTTTAAAATTCTGTATAATAAATTATTTATTTTAAAATACCCGATCGGATTTTATTCCGATTTTACGGATTTTATTCCGAGCTGGGTTAGAAATTATTCCGGTACAATAAGGGCAACTATTTCTCCGATTCCCATCGGAAAACTGACATTATTTTTTTTACAGTGTAGTTGCATAATAGGAACAAACAAAACAACTTTAAGGATATCATGCATAAATAAATACACAATAATTCTTAGGAGCACATTTTACTTCATAATCAGAAACATGAAGTATAAAGTCAATTTTAGTTAATGAATAAAATATCCTTGTTACAGTAATTGTTCAGAAAAGATAGCAGTTTAACATATAAGAAAATTAAAATTTTGAAAATTTTAAAGCTTTAAGAGTCATGAAACCACTTAATCAGGGTTGTTGACAAAAGTTATGATTTTAAGGGAAATATAAAAAGATATTCTTTACTCACGATGCTATTTATTAAAGTAATGTGGGTGATACCCCAAACATCGTACAACAAACCTACATCTTCGTGGATGAGAGGTTAGTGCACGAGCTGAAGCACCAACATATGCCACCAGATATTCATTTTAAGATTTTGACACTAATATTTGGAGAGAGAACGTAAATAATGAAATATTTCTTAAATAATAATATATAGGTAATTTTGAATTTAGAGAAAAAAAATGAAATTATCGACAATGAATCCCAGCCTATTAAAATATCGTATAAGAAATGTTATAACCCAATAAAAAATTAATTGTTATTGAAAAAGAGTTGACTCTTATTACTTTATTTATATTGACAGTTGTTTTTTAAAGATAAATGTACATGATGGATGATTGGAGAAAGAGTATCTTTTGATACTGAGTAATTTATATTAGGTATATTACAAAAGAACTTTTACTATTGTTAATTACACGTTTATGACAGAATATAAAAAGCATTAATCATCACATATAATTTTTAATGTAGAAGATATATAATTTATTTCTTTTATTATTGTTATTATTACTATTTATTCTTTTCAAAGGAAAATCTGATACAAAAGGTGATTGCTTCACAAAATTAAAAGAAATTGACTGGAGAGTATAAATTAACTTGCGCAAGATGGAAAGAGCTTCATTATACTGTAATGTATTTGTTTATTTATATTGAATGAGATGGAGATTAACGCTAAAACGATAATTATTTCTATCATTAAGAAAGAATAGAAAAACATAGGATTTAAGTAAAAATAATATAGTTTAGTCAGTGAATAAATATTGAAAAGGATTAACTAATGAAGTAAAACGATACAATTTAAAACTATATGTAATTTTACATTACATCAGGTAAAAATAAAAGGATCATAAATTACTCGATATTGCCGTTCAAGTTTTACCATCCTATACATTTCTTTATACCTCTTTTCAAAAGCACCTCTTTTTGTCTGGTAAACAAACGTATTTCCTTGAGATTAATTAGTAATCCATTTCAAAGACTAATAGATTTAAAGGCCGTTTCACTATAAGCAAGAAACGTACATCTACGCTGAAGTTGTTTTCCCCGCCAAACTTTTAAGATTCAAGGTCTCTCACGAAACTTGCTGCACTGTTCAGTGTCTGTAAACATGCACTCAAAAACATGCAATATTATAATAATACTTGTCTGTATAATAGTATTATTTATATGAGAACGTGATTTCAAAACTCGCCTTATTCAAAATTTTAAAAATCATGCTTTCTCTATCAATCTATTCTATTGGTAAAACATCACCAAAAAAACACTACAACCTGAAAAAAAAGTTTTATAATGTATTTCTGGCGTTCTAAAATCTTGGTTTACAATGAAAACCAATGGACGCAATTAGAGGTTTTTCGCGATTTCCCAAAATTTGATTTTCTGGATAAGATGAGTTTTGAAATTCACGTCCTCAATTCATATATATTATCTATACGATAATAAATAAAATCGTGAGTAAACAAATATCTTTTTATATGTCCCTTAAAACCATAACTTTTGTCAGTGACACTGATTAAGGGGTCTCAGGACTTTTAAGCTTCAAAATTTTCAAAATTTTAATTTTCTTATATGTTAAACTGCTATCTTTTCTGAACATTTTGATATAATTGTTTCCTTGAAATACCAATTAGATCAGAAGTTATAGGCGTTAGAATTATACCGACTCAATACTTGAAGCGGCGTTTCCGAAATTTGAAATCATTTTTCTCAAAATGACGTTTTTGGGCATAACGCGCATGATATCTCAAAACCTTTTCAGTATTTTTTCTTGAAAATTTCAAAATATATGTTTCATGTTAGTCTATATAAACTGAACCTAAAATTTCCTTTTTATTGTACAAAAAAAATATTTTTTTAGGTGATTATACTGTTGAAAATTTCAAAATTTTGTATTTTCTAAATACAATTTTGTATTAAAAAAATAAAAATATACTGATTATACTGTTGAAAATTTCAAACTTTTCTACTTTCTAAATACAATTTCGTATTAAAAAAATAAAAATACTTTAAATACAAATTTATTTAGGTTCAAGGTAATTATTACAACCTGAAGTATAATTAGGAATCAAAATTTTCATTCTACCTGCAAAATTTGTTTTATACTCTATGCGCGTAAGCTGTCATACCAATTTTCTGCTCGACAAATGTCTGCCACTTTGATGCTCCCTATAAGTATTAATTCTGCATCTTGTAATTTATTAAATATATGAAATGAAAGAACATACTTATATTTTTCATTGCTCCAAAAATTGTGTTTTAAAATTATATATGTTTTAAGATATTAAATGTTGAAAAGGGTCTTTTTTTGTCATTTTTTCCAATTTTAGGAGTCTTTAAGTTTAAAAAAATATACACGTAACTAACATTTTTGCGACTAAAATTGTTAAGACGTTATTCAACCTATTGACCCCATTTTGTTTAATTTCTGTTAATTCTTTCACATATTCCTCCCAATAATTTCAAGTATATTTTCAAAATAACTTTTAAAATATTCTTAAAAATCACATCTGAAGAATGTACGATTTGTCGATATCCGTATACAATAAAAGAAAATTAATGAAAGCTTTTGCATGATAGGGATATATTAAACAATTTTACGAGGACACTCTTAGTAAAAACACAATAAAACTAAAAAGCGCCTTTTATTCTATAAGCAGAAACGTAAGATAAGGAAAGGGATCATTAATTGTTCGATATTTTCTATCGTGATATTACCTCCTATTCATTATATCATATATATTCTTAATGCAGCTCTTTTTATTGGATAAACATACACATTTCCTTAAGATGTAGTAAGGGGAAACGTTCACCCATTACGCCCATCACAATTAGTCCTACGCAATTTAATGTGGATCTCGTATCATTTAGTCGAACATTTCGATTCACACTTAAGGGAAGAGCCTCATAAAAAGAATGTCGATGCATTAAAAGAAAATTCAGGCCATAAGGATATAAAGCACATACGCGTACTTTAATCCCGTGTTCTTTCACTTACACGATTACTTCGAAGAGAGAAAGGGAGTTTTTTAGAGTTCTCTTGCTGTTAACGCTTTCAGAATTTCTGTTTAAACTCGAGAAATATAATCCTTGTTTCTAATCTACTGATCAAAAATTTATTGAAATGTTTTTAGCATGATTTTAATTTTTTAATTGCGAACATTGAATGAAAAAAAGTATAAAATTTCATTTCCTTATTTTTTTAGATGCTTTAATTAAGTATTGCTTTAAGAAATCATAATCAAAATATACTGTAATGATTACTAGCAGCGAGGAGAATATACTTTTGGTTTAAAAAAGGGATTTCCTGCATCATTTGTGCCTATTGTCAATTTTATTTCCCAGTAGAATCGGTATTCTTTCAAGATCACCGCAACGTTATTGTTGTAGAATTATAACTCAATATGAACTACGTTTTTAGGGCAATGCTTTTCAACGGTTATAAACGAAATAGCTTTTCTAAAAATGATGCTAAGCTCTTGTTTGCGGGGCAGTACTGACGATTATTTTAGTATATCGGACTCCAATTTAGAAAGCAATTTCAATGTGGTACATATTTCTTGAAAACATGCTTGTATAAATGTATGACAGAGATTATATTTTAAAGAATGGTAATTTTTTTTTATTTAAACGAGGTGGAACCCGCCGAATTTCGACGAAAGAAAATGTTTACAAAGGAACTGTTGCATCAAATTTATAATACATCAACAACAATAATTAGAATAAAAAATCCATTTACACTTGTTAATTTAACTCTCCAAAGACATATTTTAACCTAAGATTAACAAAATACTTTTTCCATAAACTTCAACTGTTAAAATTATTGAAAAATTAAACTTAATTCATATACGTCATCAGTAAAATATAATCACGATAAGTAATTTTGATTAAGTTATTAATTGATGCTTCGTATTACGGAATGAAAAATCCGCAAAAATGATTTCACATTGACATAATCATAGATTTTTTCTACCTTCACATCTAAACCAAATCAAGTAATTTTCCACGTTTCACATCCATATTAACCATTTAAAAACATTTTAGTGCGCAATAGGTTATTAATAAATATATTTTCAAGCTTGAAGTCACGTTTGTTAACTATTACAACTTTTCATGTTAAAATTTGCACTCGTCATTTGAGGTCTTAGTATAATATGTTACCTGTACCTGCGCGTAAAAATTCCAGAAATTTATAACTTTTAGACGTATTCAAGGAGAAATATCTCGTTTTATCAAATAAAATTATCGTTTACTTTTAAATATGACGTCATTTTCAGTCGCTGAAATATTTTGCCTATTGACTCAAACTCAATATCAGCGAAATGAAAAAATAGTGAAATATAACAGCATCATCAGGGAAATTGTGTCTTTTTTAAAGCGTAACGTCATTTTCTGTTCAAATTTGTAAAAATATATTTTTAATTCTAATGAGAAAATGGCATCAGTAAGAATATAATCAATAAAGATAACTAATCTACTTTTAATAGAAATGAAGTACTTCAGTTGCCACGATTAGAAAATTGGTATTAAAAACTATAAAAAAATTAATATCTCAAAAATAAATTGAGATACAGCTTTCAAACAAATTGCATTTAAAAGTGCATTTTTTTCTGCGTACGACGGTGTAAACATTTAAAATGTGGGATGTTTAAAAGTTTAAAAATTTGCTGTAGCAAAAATTGCAAAAGCGAAATTTCATTTCAATTTCAAAGTGTTGCCATTCGCAGAATGACGTATGCGTTACGCACAGATATGTTTGTCCTTTATAATATAGATAGTCACTAGGATGTACGATATCCCAACCATGTAGTCAAAAGGTTCAGAAGTATATGAGTTTTGAAATTTTAAATGCTTCCAGAACAACTTGTAAATTTCAGGATAACTTCGTATTGTGTGATTGCAAAAGTTCGTGCCCGATTTCCGAAACCTAGAGTTTCTAATATAAGTGCAGATTCACGGTCGCCAGTCGCCACGTGGCGACAAATTTTTTTGCTTTGACGACTAATTTTCGACGTCTAAGTTGGCATTCTATGGTTAATTTCGTTTTTTCTTTCGTTTTTAATTCTTCTGACAAAAATTGCGTTTTTTCCGTGATACTTTGTCGAAATTCCGTTTTGTATAGCGATCCTTTTACAAAATTCGCGTTTTTTGCGATGTTTTGCCGAAATTCGCGCCTTTTTCGCGATCTTTTGACGAAATTTGTGGAGGTTTTTGTGATCCCTTGATAAAATTTACGTTTTTGTGCAATCTGTTGACGAAATTCGTGTTTTTCTGCGATCTTTTGATAAAATTAGGGGGGGGGGGGGGGGGAAGGGCGATCCTTTGACGAAGTTGACATTTTTTCTGCGAAGATTGGAAGTCCTAATTTAATAATTTTCAGAAAATTCAGAACAGAAACACCCGTGTCTGTGATAACATTTTTTAAGGTAATTTTTATTTGGTCTTCTTGAAAAACAAATGTTTGAATTGTATTTTGATTTTTATAGTGCAAAATAGTCTCACACATTCACTTTAATTTATATTATGTACTCTTGTATGTCAAAATGAAAATAAGAAATATCGTCTTTCTAGTGTTCCCCACTATCATGATTGCGTAGCTTATTCTCATATATATATAATTCTTTAACCCTTATCTAGCCACACTTTATCCTTCTGACTGTACATAGCTTAAAATTTATATTATACTTAATTTAATCAAAATTAAAAAAATTGTGTGATTAAATGAAATATACACATTTTATGTAGTCTGTTTCTGTCTTCATTTATTTTTCACTTTGAATTTCTGAAATATTTCGACATATAAACGGTATTGCTTTCATGCGTTTCTTTCATAATGTGGGCACTGGATTATTTAGGTTTAGGAGCCATTTGCTTCTTAAAATTTTTGAGAATCTGCACCTATAGTTTCGAAGTGTACCCAAGTTGTTTTAAAAGGCGAAATGCAGTCAAATTGACAACATTTAGTCTCTTAGCAATCTCGTCAGTAGTAATTAGTGGATTATTATACATTAAATAACGTACTTAAGTCTTTATCAATGCCAAAATGTCGCCCAGAGCGACTCCTCTCGTTTAGATTTAAACCACCATTTCGAAATCGACAAAAAACTTTTTAACTGTCCTAAGAGGGGGAACATAATCTAAATAGACGTGTTGTATATTTTTTTGTAGCACGTCAACGATCACTTCTTTTTTAAACTCATGCAGCATAACATGGCGAAAATGTGACTTTTCGTTTTCGATTTTGAATATTAACATTGCACACAAATTAATTTCAAAAACTTTTTTGAACGTTATGTTCACTCACAACACATGTAGCTATCTGTCAGTTAACATTATGGTTAAAAAAGAAACATGAGCACAGTCAAAATTGCAAGTTTCTGCCATCTATGAAATAGGGCACGAACTTTTGTAATCACCCCCTATGTACGATACAAAATGATGCAAAGGGTAATGGTAAGTGTAATAACAATATAAAAACACGTTCGTGAAAATTGTGCTTTAATAACGTAATTAGAGTAATTCTTATTTCCAATTTAAAATATTTCTTACGACTATACTTTTCAAACTAAAATATATTATTTATTCTAAAAGGATGGATTATTATAAAATACATTTATATGCTATGTTAATCATGTTCAAAAAGGCATTTTTTAAGTGAATTTAATGAATATTTCATTACAAAACATTTTTTATAAATTGGAACGTGTTCATGGTTTTAAAAGGATAATTTAAAATTATTTACTATAATAATAACAATGTCTAAAACGATATTTAATAAATGAATAAGAAAAGCTATTTATATATATACTAGCAAACCCCGCGGCTTTGCTCGCGTTATTTGAAATATGCCAAGTGATATTTATATGTCTAATTTTTATTAAAAGGTACTAACTAAATTTTTATTTTATTAAAAGGTAATATTTTATTTTATTAAAAAGTACTGATTACTTTTAAGAATAATTAAAAAAATTACTATTTAAAACACAGTTTGATTAAGCATCATTGTTACACTGCATAAGGCAGAAATGAGACTTAAATTAATAAAACGAAATAAAACTAAATAAATAATAATTTAGAAAATATTTTGAAACTTTTATGCTCAATTAATACGCTCATTTCAGTATTCATTTGAAGTTTTGAATTTTTTAGAAACCATTGTCTTACATCTTAAAAATTAACCATCATGTCAAATTCTAAGTCCTACCACCTCTCTCAACATAAAGGGCTATGTTGAAATAGGAACTGTCACCATTAATTTTGAAATTGTTTTGTTATTTCCTAATATTCCACAGAAACGTAATTTAGAAAGCTTTTAAAGGCCTTTTTTAGAGCGTTTGTTGTTCCTGTGAACCCCAGGTGGTAGAATAATCGGCATAAAATATAGCCTGTGTAGGATCAGAGACTGTTACCATTGATTCGCAACTATTACTTTTATATTTGGTTTATATTCCCTGAAATTGCGTAGAAATCGTAATTTAAGACTTTTTTAGAATACTTTTCGCACCTTCCCTTCACTTCAACCCTTTTTAATTCGAATTTATTTTCGACAGCTATTTTATAAGTAACTACCATGCCATATTTAAAGTTTCTAGCCTTTTCAGTATCACAGAAATCGCAATTTAGAAAGTTTTTAGCTACTGCAACCTCCTGGTGATAGTGGCACAGACATAAAATATAGCTTATGTTTGAGCAGGTTCTATCACCAACAATTTTTCATCATTATTTTTTTTAATCGGTTTGGTATTTGATAAGATTACATAAAAATTGTACTTTATAACGCTTTTCGCTCACTTCATCTTTTTAAATTTGAAATTTTCTTTCGACAGTTCTTAGAAAGCAGTTGCATCTTGTAAGTAAATACCATGACATACTTCAAAGTGTTAGACCCTTCAGTTATGCAAAAAACGCAAATAGAACATGTTTTGCTTTTGCAACCCTCAGATGGTAGTGACAGCAACATAAATTATAACCTATGTTATAGCAGGGACTGTCACCATTGATTTGCAACCATTACTTTTGAAATAGCTTTGGAATTTCCTGAGATTGAGTAGAAATCGCAATTTAGAACGTTTTTAGAACGCTTTTCGCGCATTTTCACGCCTTTTTAAATTTCCAATTTTTTCAAAACTGTTCTTAAAGATCATTTATATGTAATAAATATGTACCTTGCCTAATTTTAAGTTGCTAGCCCATATCGATCACAAAAATCGAAATTTGGAACGTTTTTTGGTCCTGCAACGTCTAGGTGATAGTGATACCGACTTAAAATAGCGTCTGTGTTAGACCAGAGGCTGTCAGCATCAATTTCTTACCAATACTTTTGAAATCAGTTTGATTCTTCCTGAGATATGAGTGACAAATCGGCATTTAGAGCATTTTTAGAACGCTTTTCGCTCATTTTGCTCCTGCATCTCCTCTGGGGTAGTGGAAACAGATATAAAATATAACCTATCTTGGAGCAAGATCTGTCCCCATAATTCCATCACTTTTACACCATTATATTTGAAATCGGATCAGTATTTCCTGAGATTGCTAGAAATCGCAATTTAGAACGTATTTTACAACGCTTTTTGCGCCTTTTGACCCCCCCTTTTAAATTTCGACGTTTTTAGGAAATCATTGATATCTTATAACTAACTACCATTCTAAATTTCACGATTCAAGGCCCTTCCGTCAAGGAAAAACCGCAATTTAGAACGTTTTTCTTCTGCACCCCCTTTGGGGTAGTGGCACCGACACAAAACATAGCCTATTTTGGAGCAAGGGTTTTCACCATCATTTTGACGCCATTATTTTTTTAATCGGTTTGGTATTTCCTGAGATTGTGTAGAAATCACCATTTAGAACGTTTTTTAGAACGCTTTTCGCGCATTTTCACCTATTTTTAAATTTCGAATTGTTTAAGAACTGTTCTTAGAAATCTTTTATATCTAATAAGTAGCTGATACTTCAAATTTCATATTTCTAGGCCCTTCAGTAACACATAAATCGCATTTTTAGAACGTTTTTTGCTCCTACACCCCCTTTTGGGGTAGTGGCACCGACATAAAACATAGCCTATCTTGGAGCAAACGTTGTCGCTATCATTTTGACACCAATATTTTTTAAATCGGTTTGGTATTTCCTGAGATTATGTAGAAACTACCATTTAGAACGTTTTTTAGAACGCTTTTTGTGCATTTTCACCCCTTTTAAATTTCGAATTGTTTAAGAACTGTTCTTAGACATCATTTATATCTTATAAGTAACTAATATTCCAAATTTCATATTTCTAGGCCCTTTAGTATCGCAAAAATCGCATTTTTAGAACGTTTTTTGCTCCTACACCCCCTTTGGGGTAGTGGCACCGACATAAAATATATCCCATGTTCTAAGTTGGACTAACACCATCATTTTGATACCCTTACTTTTGAAATCGGTTTGGTATTTCCTGAGATTATGTAGAAACTACCATTTAGAACGTTTTTTAGAACGCTTTTTGTGCATTTTCACCCCTTTTAAATTTCGAATTGTTTAAGAACTGTTCTTAGACATCATTTATATCTTATAAGTAACTAATATTCCAAATTTCATATTTCTAGGCCCTCCAGTAACGCAAAAATCGCATTTTTAGAACGTTTTTTGCTCCTGCACCCCCTTTGGGGTAGTGGCACCGACATAAGATATAGCCTATGTTCTAAGTTGGACTAACACCATCATTTTGATACCATTACTTTTGGAATCGGTTCGGTAGTTCCTGAGCTTACCTCCTACAAATAAACAATTTTTTCCTCTTTATAATAGGAGTATAGATTACGCTATCGTACGTGGCACAGAAATCGCGATTATTTGTTAATTGTTTAATGGCAATTCTGGAACGAAACGCATCTCATTGGTTATTGTGTAAAAGTCCTTTGGCAGGATTTAGGCCGAGGTAAATCGGGTTTATTTACGTTTCGCTCTTTTGCTGCAATTACGGAGCTTCAAAGTATCATTAGAAATGCCAGTAAAAGATCTCGGTCAATGTTTGAAAGTGAAGGAGAAGCCGAATTAAGAAGAGAAAATCGAATTCGATTGCATCGAGAATTCCATCAAACACAGAGCATAAGCGATCGCTAAAATAGGCTTAATAACGATAGCATGCACGGACGCGTTGCTTCTGAAATTCAAATTATTGATTTAAACGTTCCGGAGCATAACTGTAGGACTTTGAGTGAAATGTTCAATCTCTGCCAAGTACTGTATTGGAATTAAACAGCAGCAAGAGAAACTTCCGATTTGATAAAAAATTTGTTGTGCCAAAATTCACTTCAAGCCAAAAACTATAGAGAGCATAACCGGCAGTATAACGCCACTTTATCTTTCGCCTCAATGGGGGCAGAAATCAAATGGCCTTCTGGAGCAGGGCATGTGCCCTGACCTTTTCATTCTTTAAAAGCAAGTATAATAATTTTCCCTGACCGTTTTATTTTTTAAACGTAACTGTTATACTTTTGGAATTTTAGCTCTTATTTAATTTTTTTACAAGTTTTTAGTATAAATAAATATTATTCAGTCTTTTTTTTATGAAGTCCACTTCACTGTTATATTTTTCAATGACAATCCGCCCGGGCAACTCTGTACAGCTAGTAAATATTTATTACAGCTAGTAAATACTTATTACAGCTATAGTTTTTTAAACAGAACATAATAACTAATAAAGCGATATATTATTATAACATTTAATTGCGATAACGATCTGCAAAAATTCGAAATAAAATAATAAATACAAATTTACAAAATATTTAAATGAATTTATAGGGAATTTTAACAACATTTTATTGAAAATTCATTAATTATTTACTACATGAACACGTATCACCTTTTACTTAATAACTTCTTTGAATCAAGGTCGTATGAAACAACCTACCATATTTTTCTAGTTTGTTTTTAACTTTTAGTAACTTTATTTAAAATTTTTAGTATAAAATAACACAGAAGAAGATATTAAAACGCATGGGAAATAAGTTTAGGTTGCAGGCTTGTTATAAGTCTTAAATCTAAGAAAGTAAATCATCGCTTGAGGTACATTTTACATTTATTCAAAGTTTTTTTGAGATATATATCATGTATAACGAACACGTTTTATTTTTCATATCGGACGTCTAGTGTAGTAAATTAAGTTTTTCTGTAAGGTATGCTGAAATAAATAATAGCTTAATAACAGTTCGGTTTCTCAAAAATTCAAATTCCATTTTGAAAGTTTAACGGAAAATTAATTACATGTAAATTTTTGTATATTAAGTAGTTTATCCGCCCTTCATTGCCGAATAATAGCCCCAAATATACTTCAAATAAGTGTTGAATGATTTTACATTTTTTAATGAAAATTTAATTAAAAAAGCTTCCAAGAAAAGTTTCTATTCTTTTTTTCTTTTCCGATTGAATACCGTCGAATATATGTAAACTTAAAAAATATTTTTTTTTCTTATTGTCCAAAACTTGATCTCTTTGAAAACTTTTCGAGTTATAAATATAATGTTTTGAAAATCTGTATATAATTCTTGTGATAAAATATTGATATTTAGTTATAAAGAGCAGTGTTTTCCTTCTCACTTTTTGTCACTTTGAAATATTATTGAAAATGCGAAGTTTGCTACAAGTGACATTCGAAAAGGATTATTTTCAAAGGGTTAATATTCGTATTTTTGTAAAGGATTTCACCATTCTAAACAAAAATGAATGTACATGTAGTTTGGTATTTTCCTTTTTTTTTCGTATTTTTATTTTCCAAGCCGATGCATAATTTAGGAATATGCTGAAAAAAGAGAGGCAGGGAGGTCGTTGGGCACATTAAATATTTTCGAAAAAAAAATAGTTGTCATCATCCATTAAACTTTTATGAGCCAAAAATATGATATTTACATAGGTGTAAAACTTTCGTGAAAAAATATTGATATTTAGTGGAAAAAGCGCTTGTACGAAGACTTTTTTCACGTCAGGCCGTTTAATAGTTAAAACAATTAGTTCTTATTGTCCAAACGCTTTGAAATTTTTATGGATCATAAATATAGCGTTTCGGAATCCTGTGTAAAAAAAATCGTCAAAAAATGTTTATATTTAGATATAAAAGCTGTGTTTTCTTCTCGCTTTTTTTCTGGTCGGTTCCTTTAACATTTAAAATAAAAAATAATTGCTCTTATTGTCCGAACTATTTGAAATCTTTATAAGTTATAAATGTAAGGGTTTGAAGCCTGCATAAAAATTTCGTGCAAAAATATGGATATTTAGTCGTAAAAACGTGAGCTGAAGGTGCCCTTGTGTTTGCGTTCTGAACAAATATTTTGCAGATTTTATTATTTTTTTTAAATTCTTATAGCCATCCGAATGTTTCAAGATTTCTATAGGTGATGCAAATCTAGTGCACTAAGAAAACGTAAAAGTTTTTCTTAAAATACCTCCGTTTAGTTACTTTCAGCGTAGAAAAATGTGTCTCATGTATAAACAGCGTAGAAAAATGTGTGGCACGAAATAGTGTTGCTCGTTCGCTACTTCTTTTTAATAGAGGTTACTTCATTGCCATTCATTTTTTTAACTATAAATATTTGCCTTATTTAATTCCAGATTAATCCGAAAATAACGCAAAGTTTCTAGTTTAAAAAAGTAGTGGCAATCAATAAATCTGAATTAAATAAACGTAGCAAACTGTCAACACAGGCACGAAGTGTCCTGCAGTCGACTTTTTTTAAAAGGGTTAATATTCATATTTTTGAAAATTAATTGCACCGTAGTTGAGAAGGTGTCCACTTCAACAGAGTATTTTTCATTATTCTTTATCTCTGAAATTGAGTTCGATGCAACGCGAGAGAAACGCGAGAGGGAAACGCGGAGGGAAACGCGAAATCGATCTTATATATAAAAAAAAACTTTAGGGGTTTTTAATAATATGTTTTTGGAAGGGTTGTGGCGTTTTCAAACGTAAAAGTACGAAATTTAAGAATATGTCTTTCGTTTTTCAGTATTTCCAACGGTTTTGCCACTGAGCGCTCCAAAAAAAAAAGCCTAAATGAAAAGCTGCTGTCCACTTTTGGTTCTTCCCTGCTACACGATGTTTTTGTCCGTAACCGCTTTTTAATTGCGGTTTTTAATCATTTTCTTGGATAATTATAAAAACAAAAATTTTGAGCCTCAAGTGAATTAGGAACTTTCTTGGGCTATATCCAAATTTTCAGCACTTTACGTGTTGTCTATTTTTCTAGCCATCGCACACACACTGAGAAATATCTTTCTCATTTTCTTTTTTTATTAGTATAGATTGTTACGAAGTAGGCGGTATTTATCAAATATAGATTGAAAAAAATGCATTTTTGTTAAAGTGCGATAGTATTTTAAATCATCATTTTTATTACATTTTTCTTGCATTGTCTAGCCTTTGTTATTCTTGTTATTATTATTATTATTATTATTATTAGCTGGGCTCATCACTACTCATAGGGATACTAAAAGGTCAACATAATTTTTTTGTTTACTGTTTTGTAGGACATTAAAAATTTTTCCAATATGTTGATTTTTTTCAATAGGTTTAATGAAATTATACATTTTTAAAATGGCCCACTCAGACCACTGGTTATCATACAGGCCAAAAAAGTTAAGAGCTTGAGCCGACGTTCGTGGGTTCGATATCAACGTTGTCTCGACGGGATAAATGTGCAAGATTTTCGGGGGTTTTCTTCTACGATAATAATTCATGTCACTTTCCCTTTAAAATCTTCTCTGAGGGCATTCCATCTATAACAATAAAATGTTTAAAAAAATGGTGTGATACTCAATTAAAAGCAAAAGATATTTCTTATAAACACCATAAAAACAAGAAATGCGCAAGGTTTTGCGAAATAACTTTGTCATTCTTCATCAGGCGCAAAAAAGATGTGCTACCACTGTGAAATCAGGTGAAAGACGTGTTCTGCTGTAGGACATTAATTTTTAAAAACAGTTTTAATCATTTCTCTAGCACAAAATATAGAATTTATTATTTTTACTTAAAATAAAGATATAATAGTCCGAGACAGAAGAGCACGTGATCATCTCTGCAGATCCTCACATCCGGGCGTCACCGGTAGGGCAATAGCTCCTCCGTGAAACCCGCGAAAAGGCCAAAGGCTCTCCTACGACTGTTCGTTACACCCTAGGTCCCTGGAATATTCAGAGGTGTGATCCCCGAACCACGCGATCTAATCCTTGAGTACATAGGCTCAGTCGCAGCGACCATAACTTCCAATGGTGTTTAGGATGCAGGGAGTATGACGCGCTCTGGGTAGTGCTCTCCCTTGTCTGGCGGTAGTCACAATGACGGCATCACACTAACCGGTTTATTTCACAAGTCAAGGAGGCATCACGCTATTTGGTCCCGTCTGACGGCTGCGTATTTGTAGTTTTATCAAAGACTATGCCGACGAGACATCTTGCTGAAAGGCATTTTGACCTAAAATGAACAATACAAAACAGATACAGCCGTTTATTATCAAATATAAATAGTTGCATAAAGGCAACAAAATTTAAGACCATTTTATTTATAGGGGTTTTTTGGTAAAAACGGTGTCAAATACTTTAGTTTTTAATATTTTTAATGTTATAATTATAATGTTTTGACACAAAAATTAAACTCATAGAATACTTCCATATTATGAGAAAATCCTGGTTTATTTAGGCTTATTTAATCGTAAAAAAGAAACAGTATTTCTACAATATCCAATTCGTCAGAAACGGGGTTTATTTCTTATTCAGTTTTTAATACAGATTCAGGCTTTGGAATTATTTGCGTATTTTAATCAAATTTTGACTTATCATAAATTCCTATGTGAGCGTATCAAACTCTCTTATTTCTTTGTTGCTATTTCGAAATGCAGTTAAATTGTTTTCCCACGCTAGTAGTATCAGGGCTATACAATTAAACATATCCGTATGCAAACATTGATAAGGTACTTGTACTCAATATGGACAGTGCTCTCAACATGGACAACTCCAATATCTTTAAAAGTAACAATTTTGATCGAGTGATCGCGCTACATATCCGTGAAGAAAAGCAGTTGAAAAGATAATTAAGCCTGGGAAGTGCAAAAAAGCGCGCTGTTCGCCATTTGTAAGGAAACTTGTTGTTTCCTGGTGTACTGATCGTAATTACGGGTAAGTTTAAATTCTTATTAGATATGGTAAAATTACATTAAACGTTGAAAAGTGGAGTGTTTTAGAAAGCTGATAAGACATATTTTCGATTGCTATTGCATATATTGCTTTAAAATGTTTTCTTTGTTTATTTATTACAAAATTTAGTAAAACTATGCCCGATTCCCAATATGGACACCTTATGTCCACAATGGAAATACAGATGTAAATTCTGCAGACAGATGCAATAACGCTATGCAAAACCAATTATATTATTTCATAATTTTTTGTAGAAACTGAGGTGCTTTGCATGGGTCTTCGAAGAGCTACAACCGAAAATGACCCCCCTTTCTAAAGCGCATGTTTAGAAGATGTTTACTGTGCTTCTCTCCCCCGCAATACTTTAAGATATATTTCTTTTATCCCCTCTCCTCTAAAATCCCGTGGAAAAGTGGCTGTTCCATACACCCTGTGTATGGATAGTAGGTCATAGTAGGGATAGTAGGTCAATAAGGAGCCACCTGTCCCTTATATGGATATTTGTAAACATTTTTTGTTTTTATCATTAAAATTAAACCAGAATAATTACAAGGTCGCTAATTTTAATAATGATAGTCAACAGTCCAGGGATAGTGGTCATATAGTATTTTTGGTGTCCTATGACGTGTACACGGGGGTGAAAAAAAAAACAATTTTCCTTAGGGTGTCCATATTGGGTACAGGTGCCTTATTCCTAAATCGCATTCCTAAACAACTTTTCTGGAGTCATTATGACTAAAATGATTGTTTTTAGATATAATTTTAAGTTAAATTCCTTCCATCCCTATTATAATGCGGCCAAGTAATATATTTAATAGAATTTTTTCCTCACTTCCATTACTCTCAAGAGATTCTCAAAATATGGCATTAATATGGATTCATGTCAATATTCAACATTCAACTGATATGGTGACGAGCGATAACAGAAACAAAAACATAAGTACAGTAATACCCCGACTTACGTCACCCCCAGACATGGGAGCGTTTCGAGTCAAATGACCGATTATTACCACTAAATTTTAATAGCATTCTTTGCTTTATTAAATCTGAGAAATTCTGTCAGTAAATAATGCTTGAAATACTATTAAAATTTAGTGGTAGTAATCGGCCATTTGGGTCGGAGCGCTCTCATCCCTGGGGGTGACGTAAGTTGGGGTATTACTGTACCTGATTTAAATGAGACCGCAGGGTATCACAAAGATATTAAATAAATGATTTAAAATTGTATAACATTAAGAGATTATACATAATATGCAAAACGCAATAAAGATTTCAAAGAATTTAATTAAGATGTTACTTCCAGTCCTAAATTCTGGAAAAATCGATTTGGGGCCAACATAGCCATGCGAAAATATTGTCCGTAGACTATTCGATTTCAAAATTTTAAATGGATTTGACAATAAAAACTTATCCTACTCCCCCCTCCCCCACCCCTGTTGCTCCGCGACTGCAGACGGAACAAGCTTCTTATCTCTTTTTACTCATTGAAGCAATCTGGCCTGTTTAAAATGCGAAACACGTGTTATATAGCGTCATTTTTACATTTTTATGAATTTTATATAAGATAAGTGATGCAAATATGGCCAATGCAGGTAATATGGCCAACCCGAAACAATGTTAATTTCAGTGAAGCTCAAAAGCTGGCTCTTGAATCTTGCCCGCAATCCTTGATCACGTGCACGGGGGCGGGGGGCGTTAGTTGTGTTTTCACATTATAAATTGTTTCTGTTAAGTTTATTATTTTTCTTATTTGAACAAAGTCTTTGTATTTACTGCTATACATATATTTTAGCTGGTTTAATGTTCTTTTTAACTGTATCAATGCTTTTCAATATCTGAGAGTTCAGACAGAATTACGAACACTTTTTTAAAACTCATTGTTAGAAATATGCCCATTGGGCATATTACCTACACGTATGCCCATATTACCTACACGTATGGCAGTATTATATTCATATAAATAAATTTATTTAATATATAAATTACTTTAACTGGCATTAAATAACAAATCAATAGACTTCAAAATGTATATTATATACCAAGTAAACACAATAGAAATCAAATATAAAAATGTTAAAATAAATTAGGTTACGTAAAATTGCATATAGTTTAGCTAAATTTCGTTCTCGAAATTCTCTCTCGCTTATGTTTTAGACTATGAATCCCGAAAAGAAAAGAGGCCTTTGAAGCCAGGAAAGCCTAATTGGGTGTTTGAGAGAAATAAAATAGTGTAAATTATCACAAAATGCTGCTTTAAAAAGTTGTAGAATAATAAGACTTATAAACCACTCTTGGGTAGAAAACCAGTTCTCACACCAGACTAAGAAAAATATCTCCCCACAAGAATTTTCAGGCTTGCTAATGTCGGTTATCGTGTTACGTCAAAAATCATTAATTTCTGCGATTATAAATGTTGGAGTGAAAATGAAATAACCCACAATTTTTCATTTAGAAAAGGCACGGCAGGCCGCAACTGGTTGAAAGCATTTTTAGCAAAAAATCCGAATTTTTCCAGGAGGAAAAGTAAACGAATGAATCCTTCCAGAACAGCAAAGCTCAATAAATTTATTATTGATAATTTTTTTAGTAAATTACGAAAGGTTCTAATTGACAATAGTATCATGACGAACGGATATTTAATATGGACGAAAAAGGGTGTCGTTTTTGTTTGCATAAAGATCTAACTGTTTATGCTGTATGATTTTGTGTAAAGGTAAAAGAATGAAACCAGTGTGGTGTGGGTAGATAATTTGCCTGTAGATTCTCCATGAGAAATGACACCAAAAGAAAGCATCAGAGCACAGGCAATTGTTAAATGGATGAGTCATTTTTCAAAATTTAAAACACAAGGATGATGTCTTCTCATCTTTTGATGGGATCAAGTCCCATCTTGATCCCTCGATTGTAGATGAAGCCGAGAAAAATGACATTCTTCTACTTTTTTAACCTTCTAATACAATCCATGAGTTGCAGCTTTTGGATAAATCCTGATTTGAGCCGTTTGAGGAATTTTGGGCAAGAAGTTCTTTTGTTTTTGGAACAAACCGACCACGACAACGTTACAAAGGCTCGATTTGGAAGACTATTTTCTCCAGTTTGGGATAAAGCTATTACACTTGCCACCGATAAGGTGGTTTTCAAAGGGAGAGGTATCTATCCTTTGAATCCAAATGTAACACCCGAGGAAGCTTTTGCTACATGTTCTGTTCCTGAAAAATCAACCTCCAACAAAGAATAATGCCGAAAGAAGAAAAGAAATTCCTATCCCAGGGACATCGTCTGATACATACTGCGGCTGTCACACGCTTCCCTCGGCAAGTATTCCTGGCTCTTCTTCAGACTCTAGCTATAATTCTTCATTTTCTGAAGAGAATGGCAGAAATGGTGCCTCTATTCATGACTCATCATTTCAAAAATTACTACCATCACCACAGAAAAAGCGTAAAATAAGTCATAAAACCTGCAATGAAGTATCGTGCTTTAATCTTGAAAAAAGATCTCTTTACCAAAGCTTCTCAAACTAATGCTGAAGACACTCAAACATCACAACAGCGATTAAACAAAAACACCAGTCTACGATTAATAGAGGAAAAGGATTCCTAGCAAAGAAAAGTGATAAAAACAGTTGATTTTGCGGTATTTGCATCAAGAAAAAAAGTTGTGGATATAGGATTATGTGTTGTGTGTCGGAATTATGTGAGCGAGGAATGCGTCGGACTTACCAAGAAAGATATGGAAGTTTTCACATGTTACACACGTGAAGTAAAAAAAAATAATAAAAAAAAAATTACCCTAAAATGTTTATAATTACTTATAATTTTGCTTAAAATCGCTTAAAATTGTTCCTTAAAATTTCTTTTTGCTTATTTTTTATTATTCTTTGTAAAGTTTAAAAAATTAAATTTATTTTTGTAATAATTGATGTTTCTCATGAGTTAAATATAAATATTTTCATTATATTTCTCCTATGGGCATATTACCTGCATATGGGCATATTACCTTCATCAGCATATTACCTTCATATTTTTTAGAAGCATTCCTGTAGGTTTAAATCTTGGTTAACTTAAATTTTATATTTTTTTTCAGTACTAAAAAAAGTGTACTCTTTTAGAGAATTTTTTTATTTTATTTATTTATTTATTTATTTATTTATTTTTTTTGAAAAATCAATTACTATTATCGGTAAAAATTTCTATCCTTAAGGTGGTCAAATTGCCTGCACATACCTTACATTTTGTTTTATTTCAAAACTTTAAAGTCGTTTTTATTGAAACGACAATTTTTAAATCGGTGGATTTTACAAATTTCTGAACGGATTTCAATGAAACTTTGTGAAATTGTAGCTATTACAATTACTTTATATTTGGCCAAAGAAATTTAATTCTTGATCAAAATTACTTATTTTTATGCGTGTTAGAATGGCGAAATTTTCGGCTTTCTCCTTCAAACTGTCGCCATTTTGTTTAAAATCACCATAAATTATTTCTTTCGTTCAAGGATAAGTTTATTTAATATATTATTAAAATCGATTGATTTCGTTTGTTTCAGATAAGGGGTTATCGAGTTATCTTGTCCACCCCACAGAAGTTCGGCTGAGAGATGCCCTCGGTGCCGGGCCATAACGCCGCCATTTTTCATTATTTTTGCAAACATTTTGTATCAAAAATGATCTCCGATCGGAGATCCTGACTCAAGGTAATCACACTACAAAATGTCTGGACAAACGGAAAATGCATGTGCAGCCGTTTCATCCCTATATTTTGAAGCAGGAAAAGAATTTATATCCTAACACGTAAAACGAAATCTTCAAAAATGATTAAACATATAGACACGGTTAATACTATGGATTTTTTTTTCATATTAAACTTCAATTAATGTTTTATCATAATCCCTGATTTCATAAGAAGAAATTATCGAATGTGTTTATTTTTCTTTAACATAAAGAAACATATAACTGAAAATATATGTACAAGAAAACACAAAAAGAGCCATTTATTATTAAACAGCCATATTGGACAGCTATGTATTTGCGTGTGTGTCATCAAAACTTAAAAATATTTTCTTTATGTGGATTATTTTTTTGGCGAAAAAAGGAGGTTTTCTAATACTTTCTTTTCTTATAATTTTAATGCTAAAATTCTAATCCTTTGACATCAATATTTAGCTGATAAAATTATTTCATACTTCAGAAATATTGTTTAGGGTTAAATATTTACTCAAAAAATATATTTCCTTTCTGTTTTCCTATACAACTGAAGAAAGTTTCAACTTATAATTTTAACACAATTATACACATTGTTAAATATATCATATGAGTTAAAATTTTAATCAACTGATTTAACCCTGTACTGAATCATGAATTCCTGCAAATTTTATCTTCTAAAGCATTTTTTGTGAATTTGTGAAACTATATAAGAAGAGTTACATAATCATTTAGTAAATTTTAGAAGGATTTAGAAAGATTAATTGAATTCGAATGTATGGGGATTTTGTGCAATATTTATAACCTCACTCAAGTCTTTTATTTTAAATATTTTTCTTAGTATTTTGTAGAATTAGGAAATATACAAATATAATGTTCTAACAATAGAAATTTTACCGAATTGAAAAATCCCCTCTCCCCCCCCCCCCCCCCAACACCAAGAAAGCTGAAAAGATGCAAAGGCAAAAGAAATCATCCTTTCAAAAATATTTTTGGTTTGTGAAACCAATAATACTTTTGGAGCAAGGTAAAATAATGCATCTATAACTCATTCTAAACTGTATTACTACTAATCGATGCATTAAATGAATTTTATAACAAGTTATTTTAATGTTACTTATAAGTACCGTCAGTAGGGTTAAGAAGTGTCCGGTCAAGCGTCGAACGCATAACCTCTGGCTTGAATTGCCAATGCTCTTCCGATTCAACCGTTTATTATTAAACTGCTGTAAATAATTGTTTTGTGTCAACAAAACTTAAAAACGTTTTTAACGACAAAACTTTAAAAAGTTTATTTTTTAGTCAAGAAAGGTTGGCTAATACTTTTATTTCTAAAAACTTAAATGGTAGAATTCTAATGGTTTGACTCCAAAATCAAACTTATTAAACTACTTATAAACTCATTGAACTTATAAAATTATTTTAATACTTCAGAAATCCGGTTTATCATTGCATGTTCGAACAATATATCACTTTTCTATTTCCCATTCAAATGAAGTAAGTTTCACTTTATTACTTTAACATTAACATACTGATTGTTAAAGAAATCATCCGAGTTGTAATTTTAACAACTGATTTTAAAAGTTAAAGGTATATATAAATATTATACAGACATGCATACAATAAATACAATAAACCCAACTGGAGTGAAAAATTAGCCAGAGCCAGGAATCGAACCCGGGACCACAGTACACAAGACTGCTGCTCTGATCACTGAGCTACTCTGGCCGATGCCTGAGTCTACAATTTCTCACTAATAAATCTTCCCCAACATGGTTTATTAGTGAGAAATTGCAGACTCAGGCATCGGCCGGAGTAGCTCAGTGATCAGAGCAGCAGTCTTGTATACTGTGGTCCCGGGTTCGATTCCTGGCTCTGGCTAATTTTTCACTCCAGTTGGGTTTATTGTATTTATTGTATGCATGTGTATAATATTTGTGTATACCTTTAACTGTTGAATGCAGGCGTTATTTATGTGTGTATGTGTGCTTTAATATATATTGTAGTATGTGTGTTTTATTGATTTTAAAAGTGTTCAGACTGGAAGTCGAACGCAGAACCTCTAGCTTAAATTGTCAGTTCTCTACCAATTGAGTTATCTGTAACAGTAGCCGGTGAACATTACTTTGCTATCGGTATGAGTGTGTTATAATAATAAAGTGCAATTATGTACACATTGGTTATTGGAATTCCTCTACCTGCGGTTTTTCTGTTGAACTACTTCAGATAATAGACCAGACATTATTACCAAACAGCTGAATAAATAAATTGAGCTCTTGTAATTCCAGATAGCTCAATTGGAATAGTATTGGAATAGCCAGGAGTTCTCGGTTCGCACAACACTTTTTCATTCAGTTGGAAAAATTACAACTCGTGAGAAGTAAATATCTTTGAAATTTCCTTTATTTTTAAAAGAGATTCGAAGCCTGAAAATATTTTCATATTTAAATTCAATTTATAAACATCATAATATCCGATGTAGTTTCATCATATTAATTTATCTCTTTAACAAATTTCCAAAATGGAAGATAGTTATGCTCGCACACCAATAATTCTCGAGATGCACAATTGAACATTTCCGTATGCTAATACTTACTTTTATGAATTGGTTTCATAAACAACTTTTCTGGGGTCATTATAATTAAAATGATTCTCCTTTGATATTATTTTATGATATACTCATGCCATGTGATATAGAAAATTTTCTCGTCTGCATTGCTCATGAAAGATCCTCATAATCTGTCATAAATATAAATTCATACTAAAATTGAACATTCAGTTGGTAAATACGGAAGAAGAGAACAAAAGGCGATTGCCAGATTTCCAGTTATGCCATGGATTATTACACATACATTAAAATATTTTAACATAAAATACGCGTAACATTAAAATTTTATGCATTATATGCAAAACGCAATAAAGATTTCGAATAATTTAATTAAAACAGTTACTTCAAAGACGGAATAGCCAAACGGGGAGTACATTTACGTATTTTTGCTCTGTGTGTCCTAGTTTTCAATTCATTTTACTATATATTCAATTTAAGCGAATTGCTGTTATTATGTAATTAAATTCAAACAAGAAAAGGCTAGTACTGAGTAGATAAACGTATAATAAATTCTGATATGGATTAAAAGTTTATCTTCTTAGCAATATGTGGTATGCATAAAATGATACCTTGAAAGGGTGGGATTTAACCAGGGACTAAAAATGAAAGAACCGTTTTGAGCATATGCGCTTAATTACTTTGTGGACTTCTTTGAAAAAAATTATTTTAAGATTATATTTCTTCAATAAAGTTCAATTTATAAGACAATCTAATATTTTATAGACTAGGGAATATAGAGTACTAGTAAGTATTACCGTATCTTTAATCTTGACATAAAAAAAATTGTTGCAGCTTAACTTCGTTATAACGAAGATAACGGAATCAGTGACTCTCCTCGTTATGCCCAAATTCTCTTAATAAGCGAGTGCAAGAAAAGTTCATTTAGTCTCTACAGAATTAAAGTTACACATGAAAATTTACCTACGGGAAAAAAACCTAAGTGGACAGAGATTGCGTGAGAAGAAAACTTTGTCCGCAGGAACCGACATCCTTACCGGTACTTCCAACCAAGACTCCGTCTGTACGAATGAGAGCTCTTCTAGTAGACATTGGGGGCTGCTGACACACACCCTGTTAAATCCGAGCTCACAGTAATCAAGTACGACTGTAATAATAATGCTTGAGCTTGATATTCAATAAGAAACGCAAAATTATGTTCGTATTAAACATATAAATAAAAAAAAAGCAGTTTAACACATTACAACGACTAAAATTTAAGACATAAAAATCGCACTGAGTTGATCATACTTTACATACGCCGTGAATTAAACATTAATAGTGTTATTACACGTAAAAATTGCAAGTGACAAAAATCGCCTGCGACTCGTCAGATTTCCTGAAACTTACGTATTATCCACCTGAAACTTACGTATTATCCAAGCATTTCATTGGCTGTCCGGGAAAAGGCTTTTCCATCGTAGAAATCTGACGACCCATTTTAAAATGAAATTTCCTTCTTAAACTTCTAAACATCCCACAATATTACTTTTTACACCGTCGTATAGAGAAAAAATGTACTTTTAAGTGCAATTTGTTTGAAAGCTGTATCTCAATTTGTTTCTGAGTTATTAATTTTTTTTTTGTAGTTTTTATTACTTTTTTGTCATAGTGGCAACAGAAGTATCCATCTCTGTTGAAAGTAAAGGGAAATACAGATTACTGTATAGACCAACCAGCAAAACGAATAAAATGCGGATTAAACCAATAAAAAGCTTCAGATAGGCTTTTGATTTCCTACTCTGACGAGGACAATAACCAACATGTCCTTTATTAAAAAGTGTTAATATTTTGAATATGTTTTAATGCTAAAATTGGTGTTTTTTTAATTCAAAAATTAAATTTGAAACGTTTATGCACATTTTAAAAATCCAGTTCATCAAACTAAAAAATAAAAAAACGCTTTGGTGAAATATATATTGAAAATTCAAACAGACATCTATGAAATTAAACAATCTTGAAAATTTACTGGAAATCATAAAAAAAAAACCCACAAAAGTAATGACAAGAATTGATATCATCATTTCCAATTTGCACATGAGTATGCTCTAAGTCAGTGGTTCCCAGCGTGGAGCGTACGCCCCACCTGGGGCAATTTCATATTTGTAACTCACCCATTGGCTGTTAGGTTTTTAGAAATGTAATCTTTTAGACTAAAAATAAATGTAATACATGCAAAATGAAAAAAAAAATAGTATTAAAAAAATAATTTTTTTTGTTAAATTAGAAAATAAAATATCCGAATCATAAGGTTAAAATAAGATCACCACCAAAATAATTATATGAGGCACCTTTAAAAGTATTTTAACATCATTTTCTTATAAATTTAAAAATATTTAAAAAATTTCTGATGATTATCTATTTTACAATTTTTCTCAACTTTTTCGGTTATTCATTAAATGTGTTTTTTTTTTCTCTGCTGTATGTAAAATGAAGAAACTTTTGTAAGTGAAGCTACTTAAGGGCATATCTAAATTTCCCTATATTGTAAATATTTAGCCTAAAAAATATTAGTAATAACTAAACGTGGTACTAACAACTTCATAAAATTTATAAATCTTAAGGGGTCTCAGGACTCTTAAAGCTTTAAAATTTTCGAAATTTTAATTTTTTTAGGTATTAAACTCCTATCTTTTCTGAACATTTTGATATAATTGTTTCCTTGAAATTCCTATTAGAACAGAAGTTATAGCTTTTTAATTTATACA
Organism: Maratus speciosus; assembly: GCA_963932465.1. Classification (NCBI taxonomy): domain Eukaryota; kingdom Metazoa; phylum Arthropoda; class Arachnida; order Araneae; family Salticidae; genus Maratus; species Maratus speciosus. The sequence continues at coordinate 386,868,908 of OZ010786.1, forward strand.
CGTTCCGTAGCTGAAGCGGCGTGTCTAAAACTTTGAAATCATTTTTCTCCAAAGGACGTTTTTGGGCGTAACGCGCACGATATCTCAAAAACTTCTGAATATTTTTTCATGAAAATTTCAAAACATATGTTTCATGTTAGTCTGTATAAACTGAACCTAAAATTTCTGTTTTATCTTTCAAAAAAGTATTTTTTTAGGTGATTATACTGTTGAAATTTTCTAAATTTTGCATTATCTAAATACAACGTTGTATTAAAAATATAAAAATGCTTTAAATATAAATTTATTTAGGTTCAGGGTAATTATTACAATGTGAAGTATACGTAAGCACCAAAATTTTCTTTCTAGTTGCAATATTTATTTTGTAATCGTGCGCGTAATCTGTTATGCCGATTTTCTGCTCGTCAAATGTCTGATAGTTTGGAGCACCCTGTAAATGCTAATACTACATCTTGAAAATTTTTTAATACATGGAATGAAAGACCATACTTGTATCTTTTATCCCAATTAAAATTGTGTCTTAAAATCAAATACATTTTAAGATATTAAATGTTGAAAATGGTCATTTTTTCCAATTTTAAGAGTCCTGAGACCCGTTAAATAAAATTGTAAAAGGAAAGGTGTAACTATTTATGGCTGTATAGCAGGGTCTCCTACACAGTAAATAAATTTAAAACATATGTAATTAAAGTTTAAAATCTGACAATACATGGAAGTCGATAAATGATAACCGGGAAGGAAAAGGGATAAAAGTGTTTTGATGGGGAATAATTTTATAAAGATCAGAATCTTGAAATGCTCCTTGTGTGTTTTGTTATCCGTACACCACCTTTAATTTTCACTAACTTTTAATAAGTTACTATGAATTATAAAATTTGTCATGTTATCAATTTTAATGCTAAATGTATGAGTCTCTTAGCATTTTGTGAAGATAAAAATGCGGATTGCATGACATTTTTGTTAAATATTCAGGTTACTTGGAAAGGTTTTGTTTCTAAACACTTTTTGGTATAAAAGTGACGATCTATCGCCTCAATTATAGAATTATGTTACAATCCTATATATGTTAGAAAATTCATCTCTTTTAAGTTTAAAACAAATAAAAAATTTAAAACGTCTGTTAAAAAAAATGAATAGTTATTGTTAAGGTTCTGTCAGTCTTCTTTCAGGTAAATAGAGTTCACTTTTTAAATAATAAGAGATATATGCTGCAGAGTGTCTAAAGTAGGTGTGTGTGTGTGGGGGGGGGGGGGGGGGGCAATAGAGATTTTACAGAAGCTTCGGTGGGCCGTGACCAATAAAAAGTTGGGAATAAATGTAATATTTGGTAAGTAATATTTGGATATGACCTCGTTTGCTATCCGAGTCACAAAAACTATTTTCGAAAATAAAAATAATGACTGATCTGAACAAAAAATATTTCGACTCAGTCTAAGCACTTAGGAACAAAACAGTGTGAACATTCAGATATGCCGGCAATGATCCGCTTGGATTCGGCCCTAGCTTCAAACACATCTCGGCCAATATTCTTTCATTAGACAACAGACGGATCCGAGCTTACTTTTTATGCAGATTGAGCTGAGTCTGCACGAGGACTTAATTTTTTCCGACCCAATTTTCAAGTCCGGCCAGTACCGAGTCTAAAGAGACACCATTTTTTTCTTCTTTTTAATAGTAATATGCTTAACTTAATAACTTTTTAAAATAATAGTAATACTGTGCTATTGTTTAACATTATCTCTGGAAATTTCAGTCAATTTAAAAAATTATATAGTGTTATTTTTTAAACTCTGTTTTTCTTCATAGAACTTTAAAATTACAACTTTCTTTAACCATGTACGTAATTATTTAAAATATCATTAATATTGTTAGTTAGTATTCCGCAGCTTATGAATATAAATCATGAAAAATACTGTACATAAAAAGTTTTAACTAAATATATATTCAATATTATTTTTAAAAGCTGGCGTCATATTATGGATTTTTATACCGCTCGAACCCATTCTTCTAAATGCAGAACACATTCTAAAGATTTTATACAAAAACATCGTACATTTATTGTAAATCTAAAATCAAATCAAAAATCGAAAATAGAAATATATATGTACATGATTTTCAAACTTCTTTTTTGAACATATTCTTTTTGAAAACTTTCTTTTATTTTTAAACATATCATGAAACAATGCAAAACTAACACTAAATTAAAATTTACTAATACTTATGTTTACTAAGAGAAATATTTCCTCTCCTTTATATATACTTCCTTCATCTGTAATTGGTTTCTTTAAAGCGTATTGAAACTTTTAACATAGAAATCAAGATCGATAAACATATTTTCACTTTATAAAAAACATCAGAAATTCATATGTGATCGCAGGAAATACTGTTATCTCTTTAATTCTATTCTGAAATGCTATTACATTTTATGCGCATCCCATAATTTCTCAAGCTACACAGTTAAACATTTCCCTATGCAAACAGTAAGAACCTACGCTAGCTAGGCGAAGACACTTTCGAGTTAATGTTAAATCAAAAGCAGGGTGCTTTTCAAATTTCTCGTTTGTAATTTAATATTTTTTTTAATTTATTGTGGTTGTTGTTGGTTTTGAAAATGGTATTTTAGGTCGTTGTCTAATAGGTAGTTTCGAATTTTTTCAATTGCGATTTTGTAGTTGTAGTTTGTTTGTTTGTTTGTTTTTTTCTGGGAACACTTTATTTTCGAAACTGATTCCGAAGTAGAAAGTATCCTCATAAAAAAAAACTGCAACCAAAATATAAAAAAAATTACAAAAATTCCGGTTAGACATGGATCTCAAATATCCTGTGGAAAAAAATCATTTTAAAATATTAAAACGCAAACGAGAAATGTGGAAATAATTCTGCCATTGTTTTAACATTAGCTTTCGAAAGTCTTTGCGTTACAAGGGATCCTGAAACGCTTGCACTAAGTACTACGGGGACTCTTCACTCACTTGAAAACATCAGTTCGCTAATGTTAAACCTATGGGAAGATTGTTTTCGAGTATCTCGTTTAAATTTGAATATTTTTAAAGGATTTTATTTGCATAGGATAGCTGAGGTCGATCTCTAATATGACTATTTTTTAATTTTTCGATTTAGGTTACAGATCTTTTAGGTAGCTTTCTTTACAAAAAAGCTACCTATTACAGCCGTTCAGAGGAAAGCGATTTCAAAAAATTTTGGTATATTTTCATCGATCATGACCCCCAGACCCCGAAACCACCCTCCGTTCAAAATTTATATATATATATATATATATATATATCTGACCTATGTCACACTGTAACTCCCGTAATTATGAACCGATTTCAATGTAATTCGGTGTGTACATAGTAAATACCAATGTCTCGACCGAGTTCGTTGGCCAGCTTCATCCGCCGTTTTGTTTCAAGATGGCGGCCATTTAAAATTTTTAAAAAAATTTAAAACTTGAAATGTGGTACCAAAAAATTAAAAATGGAAAAATATTTTTTTTTTATGTATTTGACCTTTATACAAAGATTCCGGAGCAGTTTTTGTTTCGTCTATATCTTAAAAAATGGCTGAGTTATGGCATTTTGAATTTCTAGCGTGGCTGACATTTTGAAACGTCCTGAATTTTGTCACGCGATAAAAGGCGTATTTATGAACCGATTTGGATGTAATTCGGTTTGTACATAGTACATACCAATATCTCGACCGAGTTCGTTGGTCAGCTTCATCCGCCATTTTGTTTCAAAATGGCGGCCATTTAAAAAAATTTTAAAAATTTAAAATTTGAAATGTGGTGCCAAAAAATTGAAAATGGAAAAATATTTTTTTCTTATGTATTTGACCTTTATACAAAAATTTCGGAGCAGTTTTTGTTTCGTCTATATCTTAAAAAATGGCTGAGTTATAGCATTTTGAATTTCTAGCGTGGCTGACATTTTGAAACGTCCTGAATTTTGTCACGCGATAAAAGGCGTATTTATGAACCGATTTGGATGTAACTTCGTTTATACATAGTACATACCAATGTCTCGACCGGGTTCGTAGGCCAGCTTCACCCGCCATCTTGTTTAAAAATGGCGGCCATTTAAATTTTTAAGAAAAATTTAAATTTGAAATGTGGTACCAAAAATTGAAAATTGAAAAAATATTTTCTTCTTATGTATTTGACCTTTATACAAAGATTCCGGAGCAGTTTTTGTTTCGTCTATATCTTAAAAAATGGCTGGGTTATGGCATTTTGAATTTCTAGCGTGGCTGACATTTTGAAACGTCCTGAATTTTGTCACGCGATAAAAGGCGTATTTATGAACCGATTTGTATGTAATTCGGTTTGTACATAGTACATACCAATATCTCGACCGAGTTCGTTGGTCAGCTTCATCCGCCATTTTGTTTCAAAATGGCGGCCATTTAAAAAAATTTTAAAAATTTAAAATTTGAAATGTGGTGCCAAAAAATTGAAAATGGAAAAATATTTTTTTCTTATGTATTTGACCTTTATACAAAGATTTCGGAGCAGTTTTTGTTTCGTCTATATCTTAAAAAATGGCTGAGTTATAGCATTTTGAATTTCTAGCGTGGCTGACATTTTGAAACGTCCTGAATTTTGTCACGCGATAAAAGGCGTATTTATGAACCGATTTGGATGTAACTTCGTTTATACATAGTACATACCAATGTCTCGACCGGGTTCGTAGGCCAGCTTCACCCGCCATCTTGTTTAAAAATGGCGGCCATTTAAATTTTTAAGAAAAATTTAAATTTGAAATGTGGTACCAAAAATTGAAAATTGAAAAAATATTTTCTTCTTATGTGTTTGACCTTGATAAAAAGATTCGGGAGCAGTTTTTGTTTCGTCTATATCTTAAGAAATGGCTGAGTTATAGCATTTTGAATTTCTAGCATGGCTAACATTTTGAAACGATCTTGTATTTGTCACGCGATAACACACGTATTCGCCTATTTCGATGTAAGAAGGCATGTGGATAGTATACATCAACATCTCAACCAAGTTCGCTGGCCAGATTCATCAGCCATCTTGTTTCAAAATGGCGGCCATTAAATTAAAATATATATATATATTTAAAGTGAGGTGCAAAAAAATTAGAAATTGAAAAAGGTTTCTCTCTTAAGTATTTGATCTTGATATAAGGATTCAGGAGCATTTTTTGTTTGTCTTTACCTTAAAAAATGGCTCAGATATAGCAGTTTCAATTTCTATTGTGGGTGACATTTTGAAAAATCTGATTTTTTGCATGCGACAGCACTCCTATATATTAACCGATTCCGATGTGAGTGAGCATGTGCACAGCAATTACTAAGGTCTCGACCAAGTTCACTGCTTAGCCTCATCCACCATGTTGTCTTAAAATGACAGGCACTTTAAGAAATTGCCGAATTTGGCAGCCAAATATAAGTTACTTTAAAGAAAAGCAGCTTGGATAAAGCTGACTAATTTCGCGAAATTCTCATTCATTATATTGATAAAAATTAGTATTGAATCTCCTATATTCGGTTTCCACTAAATTGAGCTTCGTGTGTTTGCATGATATAAGTTGGCTTTTTTAAAATAAGGATTATGAAAGCTATCTCTTCCTCCCGGCACTGGCCGGAAGGACTTTTTAATAATGGTTCTTTCACTTTCGGAACCGTGAGTCATTCAAGTCTGTACAGTTGTCTACAAATTTTGTCTACAATTTACTTACAAGTCTCTAAAAACTGTACTTCTTTGATATCTTTTTATGATACATCTGTTATGTGATGCCATACTCTATCCGTCCTTCTGAGAGAAGTAAAAATATGAGCGAAATGAATAAGAGAAATTTTCTCTCTACTATTACAACCAAAGAATCGGCATAATATGTTATAAATAGTAATTCATATCAATATTCAACAGGTACGTATGGTAGTAAAGAACAAAATGTGGTTATCTCATTTCAAATGAGAAGACAGTGTGTCCTATAGATATTAAAACGAATGACTTTAAGTTTGGATAACATTAAAAGCTTATGAAAATTATGCAAAACGCAATAAAGGTTTGAATAATTTAATTGAAACAGTTGCTCTGAAGATGTCACAGCCAAATGGGGAATTACATTTAATGATATTTGATCTCTGTATTGTGGTTTTCGTTTTCAATTAATTTTCCAATATCTACAATTGTAGTGCATTTCTGTTGTTATGAAAACTAACTTAAATCAGATAAAGCTACACTAGTAACGTGGAATAGATAAACGTATAATTTATTTTAAGACATGTAAAATATGTATGGCATCAGAGACGTGGTGTTTTGTGTAAAGAAAATTTTTACATTAGATTAAACAAGTAGACATATCTAGAAATACAGTAAACATTTTAAACAGGTGAATTTATAAATTTTTTCTACCGTGTATTATAGAAAAAATTTGTTCTAAATTAACAGTTTTAAAATTAATCATATACTTGTATGAAGAACTCGAATTTCTTGAGCAAAAAATATAAAAATTTCTGTTGAAAACGTTTTATGATTTCTTGACCGTAACATAAAATGAAACGTATTAATAAATACACCAAATGTAAAACAAAACAACATCAGCTGTTGGTGATTAAATAAAATATATTAAATTGATTAAAAACGAAGAAATAAAATATATTTTAAGTTTATTTTACTTATATGTTCTTTTCAAACACTTTAAATTTTAAAATATTTAATAACTATTGTTTTATCACAAACAAAAAACACTGTAATTATTTATGAATAAAACAAAATTTAATATAAAAGCTGTAATCTTTATCAACGATTTAACGCACAGATACGTACAAACACAACACGAGAGAAAATCCCATTGTTTCGAGGATTCCCGGATCCCCTTCCTCTGTGAAAAAAAGTTAATGATATGACCAGCACCCCATTTCTCTCGCCAGTGTGGAGGGATCTTGCGCAGTGACTTCTTTTTTCCGTGGTTTCTGGTCCATTACGTCATTCCTTTAACATATATAAACTCTTGTTTTCGTCTTTTCAATCAGTCCATAAGCCAGTACTCGGTGCTATAACCGACGGGTTCGAAGAACCCTTTTTTTTTTTTTTTTTTTTTTGTTTGTTTGTTTGTTTTATTGTTTTTTTCATTGAGGAAGGGGATATGGGAATCCTCGAAACGATCGTATGGGATTTTTTTTTTCGTGTTGTGCTTGTACGTATTTGTGCGTTAAATCGTTGTTAAACATTTTAGCTTTTGTATTAAAATTCGCACATAGTGTTTGTTTTATGCTTATAATACAAAAAATAGCTTATCAAAACAGAAAACTCAGATATGATCTCATTAAATTCCAAAATCTCTTTACTGAATTCCGAAATGTAATTTTGTTGTATTCATTCATGAATAGGTCTTGATCTGCACAAATAAATATTTTTCACGCAAATATTAAAGCTTCCGAACTTTCACCAGAAAATTATCTCAAGTTGTAACGTTCAAAATGGTACTACTTTGAAATATCCTTCTAATGGCAGCTCATAATGATAAATATTTCCGAGCTACGTCTATTACAATACGACGTCAAAATACAGGGTATCCATAAAGTATTATCGATATTTTTCCTTGCTTCATAACTTTTTCTTTAAGAACATGACAAAAAATATTATTACATATTCGTGAAGTACAACTCAAAACGCTTTTTTTGATAACACAAACAAAGTTACATATGTACAAAGTTGGAACTCAAAATATTATTAATCATAACGATTATAATGAAATAATAATAAATATTAAATTGTTATCAAATTTATCAAAAAATGGGCGGATTTTGTTTAGTGATGATGAATTTGTTTCGCAGAACCACAATATGCACATTGATTTCTTTTGTGAGTTCACCACTTTCAATGTACATGTATCAATCTTCCACGATACGACGCCACCGATAGGGCTGCCAGCGGCATAACTTGGTGGACAATCAGTAACCTTGTTTGTGTTATTAAAAAAAATTTTTGAGTTGTATTTTACGAATAAGCAATAATATTTTTCGTAATGTTCTTAAATCAAAAGTTATGCGGTCAAATACTTCAAATTTTAAAATCTTTAATAATCAGATACAATTGTTTTATTGCAAACAGAAAACTCGCAAATTATTTTTGAATAATACAAAAATTTAGCTTATCAAAAGCAAAAATTCAGATACACTGTAAAAAAAAAATCTGTAGTTCTACAGATGTAAAGTTACATGCTTACTAAACTTTCACCTGTAACTGTACGAAAAAAGCTGCAAATCTACAAAACTAGTTTTTGTAAAGCTACAAAAATCTGTAACTTTACAAATGAATCTGCTAAAATTTCAGTAATCTTACTAAACTTTTATTTGTAACCCTGGCTGCAGTTACATGAAAAGTTCTCGGAATCCCAGTTTCCAAAAAAATTCTTAGTAACCTTACAGATTTTTTGATTTTCGGCGCAAAAGTGTGTCTGTTACATGAAATTTTGTTGTTGCCGTTACATGAAAAGTTCTAGGAATCCCAGTTTCCTAGAAAAACTTTAGTAACTTCACAGATTTTTTTTTTACAGTGTACGATCTCATTAAATTCAAGTATCTCTTTACTATATCCCTAAATGCAATTTTGTTTTGTTCATTCATTTTGTTTTGTTCATTCATGAATAGTTCTTGATCTGCCCAAATAAATATCGTTCACGCAAACATTAACGCTTTATGTACTGAACTACGAATTCTTGAAAATTTTATTTTCTAAAGCATTTTTCGTTAATTGTTTAAACTACATTAGAAGATTTACATAATCATTTAATACATTTTAGAAGGATTGAACGATTTAGAAGGATTAATTAAATTTGAATTTATAGAGATTTCGTGCAATATTTATAGCCCCACTCAAATGTTTTATTTTAAATATATTTCTTAATATTTTATAGAATTAAGAAATTTACATATATAACGTTCTTACAATAAAAATATAGAAATATTTCCGAACTGAACCCCCCCCCCCCCTCCCAAACGCCAAGAAGGCTGAAAAGATGAAAAGGCAAAAAAAAAAAATCATCCTTTTAAAAATATTTTTGTTTTTTGCAACCAATAATGCTTTTGGAACAAGATAAAATAATGTATCTATAACTCATTCTAAACGATATTATAAATAATCGATGTATTAAATGAATTTTATAACAAGTTATTTTAATGGTACTTATAATTACCGTCAGTAGATAAAAGGTTAAAGCTTCCGAACGTCTTTCACCAGAACATTATCTCAATTTATAATCTTAAAAATGGTACTACAGTGAAACCTCTCCGTACGACCACCTGCATTAAGCGACCAGCTCCTTGAACGATCATTTTTTAATGGAACGAAATTTATTCCCATAGGCTCAATATTAATTTTACCTCCATTTAGAGATAATCCCAGTAACACTCCCTCCATGAGCGACCAATTTCTTTGAAGAAAATTAAACAAATTCCATTTTTTGATGGTCGCTTGAAGAAGGTTTTATTAGAAAAATAATTCCGTTGAGCGCATTATTCATCAAACTTCTAAACTAAGTTTAGAATTTTTTTCTATTCCAGTGACGTTTAAGTGTTTAAACCCCTTTGTTCCTTTTTAGGCAATGAATTTAACTCTGATGACAAATTAAGAATAACAGTCAATAAACTCCTCTGCCCTATTCTGTCATGAAACCCTCAAAGAAGTAGATAAATTAATGAAATCGTCATTATTTGTTCCCTTCAAAAAAATTGCATTTATTTACTGAACTGCGAAAGGGCTTTGAAATAAAAGTTATAAAAGGTAAAACCATAAAATCAAAGCATACTTCATTGTATTTATATTTTAAACTCTGCAGTAATTAACTTTTGTTTCTATACTTAAATTTTCATATTTTTTTGTAATGTAAAAATATAAATTTACCTTTTTCAACAACTAAAATCTAGATTTAAACATGACCTCCATTAAGAGACCACCGTTCGAGGAGACCAATTTTTATTGGAACGGAGAGTGGTTGCTTTAGGGAGGTTTTACTGTACTTTGATATATCTTTATTGTGGCAACACATAATGATGAATCTTTCTGATACGTTTTAGCCACCTCTATTACAATACGGCTGCAAAATACAGGATGCCCATAAATTATTTCCAGAGTTTCCTTACTTTATAACTTCAGTTTTAAGAACATGACAAAATAAATTATTGCATATTCGTAAAGTTACAACTCAAGAAGTTTATTTAATAACACAAACAAAGGGTCAGACGCGGAAAAAAAATACTCCCTACTAACTCTGCAACTAATTATAATAGAAGAAAGTTACTAGTACCAAATGATTGGGAATAAAGTCTACTTTTAAATTACGTATATAAAATTTGCTTAGAGGGGCATTTACAAATCAAAACCAAACCAAATTTTTGTTTTTTGTTTTTTTCAAAGGCAACATCCAGTTTTGACAATATATTTAATATCTTCGGTTCAAACTATACCTAGAAACGAAATTTAAAGTCATTTGGATGATAAGTTTTTGAATTATAAACATTCAACATTTAGAGCGTCTAATGTTAAATTACATTTTCATATTTTTATTAATATCTCCTTAAATTATAATCCTAATCTGATAATTTTCTGTGCCTTTATAATACTAAAAAGTCCAAACATAAATACCTTGAATTTACAATTTTAAAACTTTATAATATGAATTATGAAATTAATATTCGTATCAAATATGAATTGCAACCTACAATTTTTTGATACATTTATATTTATTATGTCCTTCTTTATGCGAATTCTCAATTTCAAATTTTTCAATAAAATCAAAATACCGTGCTAAAACTAGTGTCGTGAAAGAATTTTCACCTTGTTATTAATATAAAGGCATGCTTTCTAACTAAATACAATATATATGCAAATTTTTAACTTTCAAAGTTTTCTTCCAAGTAGTTTTCGAATTATGATTAAAAAACTTCAAAATGATGGTTTAAGGGGCCGTCTATGATGTTCAGAAAAGCATAATTTGGGAAAAATATATTTTACTAATTTTATTTAAACATTTGGGCTGGCAATAGACGAAACGTATTAAGCAAGTGAAATGCGTATTAAGCAAGCATTTCAACAATCGAGTACCTAACGTCAATTTGGATACAGGCTCTTGCTCATTTTAAAATAAATAATTTCTCAGAAACTAATCGTACGAATTTCATGAAAACTTGTATTTACGCTAATTGAAGGTATTAATACTTATTTATTGTGTCAAACTTGGGTATTGCAATTGAAAAAGCAAGGTTTGGGTTCGTTTTCATATGTAGATGCCTCCCTAAGCAAATTGTATATACATCATTTAAAAGTAGGCTTTGTCTCCAATCGTTTGGTACCAGTAACTTTCTTCTACAACAGTTTGCTGAAGAATTAGTAGCGTGTATTTACTGTTTTTTTTTTTTTTTTTTTTTTTTTTTTTTTAACAATTTGGAAAAATGGTTATTGTCCTCATCGGGGTAGAAAATCAAAAGCATATCTGAAGCGTTTTATTGGTTTAATCCGCATTTTATTCGTTTTCTGATTGGTCTATACACTAACTTTTACTTTCAACAGAGATGGATACTTCTGTTGCCACTATGACAAAAAAGTAATAAAAACTACAAAAAAATTAATAACTCAGAAACAAATTGAGCTACAGCTTTCAAACAAATTGCATTTAAAAGTACATTTTTTTTCTCTATACGACGATATAAAAAGTAATATTGTGCGATGTTTAGAAGTTTAAGAAATAAATTTCATTTAAAATGGGTCGTCAGATTTCTTGGACGACGGAAAAGCCTTTTCCCGAACAGCCAATGAAATGCTTGGATAATACATAAGTTTCAGGTGGATAATACGTAAGTTTCAGGAAATCTGACGAGTCGCAGGCGATTTTTGTCGCTGGCAATTGTTACGTGTAATAACACTATTAATGTTTAATTCATGGCGTACGTAATGTATGATCAACTCCGTGCGATTTTTTATGTCTTAAATTTTAGTCTTTGAAAAAATCATTTTCCAAATGGTCGTTGTAATTTGTTAAATTGCATTTTTTTTTTCACGACTGTGCATGGCTTTCTTTTGTGAGTTCGCCATTTTCAATGCACATCTCTCAGCCTTCCGCAGTGAGACATCGCCGATAGGGCTGCCGGACGCGTAAATTGGTGGCCAATGCTTAACTTTGTTTGTGTTATTGAAAAAAACTTTTGAGTTGTACGTTACGAATACGCAATAATATTTTTCGATATGTTCCTAAATCAAAAGTTATGCGGTCAAGAAAAACCAACAATAATTTATAGACAAATTATTAGATATAGAGATTAATATATAGAGATATAATATAGAGATAATTATAGAGAAATTTTTCCTCCCTCACTCACAAAATTTTCACATGTTCTAACACAAACAGCGAATTATTTCAATATTTAACATTCAACTGGTACCGGAAGAACAAATGAGGATTAGCTATTTTCAAATGAGACCATAGGGTATCATCCAGATATTAAAATGAATGTCTTGAAATTTACATAACATTAAAAACCTTATGCATAATTTGCAAAGCGTAATAAAAGTTTCGAATAATTTAAATAAAATAGTTATCATAACATTTAATATCACCGTCCGACTAACCGGGAATACGTTTAGGTATTTTTTCGTATTGTGGTTTTCTATTTATGAATGAATTGAGTTAATTCTGAGCTCGAATTCTGAGTTGTGTAATTGTGAAATTAACTATATTAAAGAAATCGCATCGATTGTGGATTTAGCTTGAATATCATTAACCGTATTTCATCTAAACCTCCGACTATCACTGATTCTGTTCCAGCAAATAAAGAATTTAAAAATGTAATTGTTTTACCTTATTTTCCTAAAATCAGTACACAAATTTCTCGTATTCTCAATTGGTTTAGTATTAAAGTCGTTTTCTCACCAACCAATAAAGTTTCTTTCTCCAGTCTCAAAGATCCAGTTGAGGACCATAATACCTCGGGCATTTGCAGAATTTTTGGTGTGCGGCCTCTCTTATATTGGGCAGACGAAGCGTGCTCTTAGAATCAGGCTGAAAGAAACCAGAATTACGTTAAAAGGCAGGAATGTCAGAAATCTGCCATAGCTAAACATTGTTGGAATTCTAAACACCAATTAAATTATCAAGAGGCTAAAATTATTCAAAAATGTAATTCAGTTTTGGATCTAGACATTTGCGAAGCTTACTATATTCATAAACATACTTCTTCCTTAGTAAATGATATGACCAGCACCGCTTTTCTCTCGTTAATGTGGAGGGATCCTGTTCAGTGATTCCCTTTTTTCAGTTAGTTCAGGTAATTACGTCATTTCTTTAAGATATATAAACTCTTGCTTTCGAATTTTCAATCAGCCCATTAGCCAGTACTCGGGGCTATAACAGAGGGGTTCTTTGATCCCATTTTAATCCTTTTTTTTTCTCTCACTGAGGAAGGAGATCCGGGAATCCTCTATACGATCGCATGTGATTTTTTATGTGATGCTTGTACATATTTGTGCATTAAATCGTTCTTAAAGATTTTAGCCTATTCATTAATGAATTGGTGAATGGTTCTTGATGCGAACAAATAAATATTTATCATGCAAACATTGAAGCTTTCGGAGGTCTTTCACTAAAACATTATCTCATGTTATAATCTTCAAAATGGTACTACTTTGATATTTCTTTATGATGGCAGCTCATAATGATAAATATTTCCGAGCTACTTCTATTACAGTACAGTGCTAAAATGCAGGGTGTCAATAAAGTATTGACGGTGTTTCATTACTTCATAACTTTTGTTTTAAGAACATGACTGGAAATAGTATTACATATTAGAAACGCATAACTCAAAAAGTTTTTTTAATATACAAACAAAGTTCCATATGCATAAAGTTGCAACTAAAAATGTTATTAATCAAATAATAATTATTATTAAAATGTCATGAAATTTATCAAAAAATGGGCGGATTTTATTTCGAAAAACCACAATATGCACATTGCTTTCATTTGTGAGTTCGCCAATTTGAATGCACATGTCTTAGCCTTCCACAATGCGATGCAAGCGATACGGCTGCTGGACGCATAAATTGCTGGACAATGCTTACCTTTGTTTATGTAATTAGAGAAACTTTTGTGATGTACTTTACGAAAGTGCAATAATATTTTTCGTCAAAAGTTATGATGTCAAGAAAATCCAACAATAAACTATAGATACTCTGTACATTTCAGAAATTTAAAAAATATATTATCTTCTGTATTACTCTCAAGAGTTTCGCATGTTCTAACAGAAACAGCTAATATTCAATTCATATTTCAATATTCAACATTCAACTTGTACCGGAAAAACAAATGGGGATTAGGTAATTTCAAATGAGACCATAGGGTATCATACACATATTAAAATGAATGACTTAAAATTTACATAACATTAAAACCTTATGCATAATTTTCAATGCGGAATAATAGTTTCGAATAATTTAATTAAAATAGTTAATACAACATTTAATATCGCCGTCCGATTAACGCCGATTACATTTAGGTATTTTTCATGTCGTGATTTTCTATTGATTTTCTAACATTTGTTATTATTTTCTGTTATAATAAAATTAATCTATATTGTACAAAGTTACAATGCTAATTAATAGATAAATATGTAATTATATTTGACGTTATAGAAGAATTTATATCCTTAGAGATATGTTGTGAGTATAAAACGAAATTCTTAGAAGGAAATAAATGAACTCTACACATTAGGCATAATTATAAATGAGCATATTATGCAATAAGCATATTATGCATAATTATAAATAAGTACAAATAGAGCAAAAATGTTTTAAAGTTCTGTATTCGTAAATTCATCATCTTAAAGTTGTAGATTGAATTTCTATTTTTATTATAATAAATACGATATGTATTTCTGTTCTTTCTTTTTTATCTCGGAATTTTAGAAAAGGGATCAGTGGAATTATCTCTTTACAGCATTTTACGTACTGCAATTCTTGATATAATTCAAATTTTCTTTTCATATACCACCTGCTCAAAATAAAAATTTACACTTGCTGACTATTAAAAAAAGAATTAAAATATGTTCAAAAGGAAAACATGTGTAAGAGATATTACTATATATATTTTTACTTCTTAAATTGTTCAGTTTGTATGATTTTCTCATTGTTATAATTCAGAAACAAAACTCTGGAAACTTAATTTATTCAGAGCGGAGGCTAAAATGTGATCTCTGCAAATTGTATTATCTCTTTGATCCTTTTACGAAATGCAATTCAATTGAATTTGCACACCAACAGTTCCCGAGATATACAATTAAATAGTTCCGTATGTAAACATTAAGGTTCCTGAATCGCTTTAACAAACAACTTTTCTGAAGCCATTATGATTAAAATGATACCCCTTTGATATCCATTTATGAGAACTCATGCTGTGTTCTACCCATCTCTGTTATTATGATATAACAGAATCCATTTTAGAGACCTTTCAAGTGAAGATTTTCATGCCTCTATTAACTCAAGAGATTCGCATAAACTATGCTAATGTATACAATCAGAGTGTCTGCCTGTGATGCTCTGAAAAACACAGATCTCTAAGTTCATTCTACAATTTAAACGACCGACGTATCGTCAAAAATAAAATTTAAAAAAATAAAATTCCTCCTGCCTGTTTTTCTACAATAGCTTCAGAAGCGATTGAATAACAAAAACTAAACGTTTTCAGGGCAAATAAAAAAATATTTTTGCCTACAATCTGCAGTTTGTCGAATTCAGATACATAAAATACATTTTGAGAAAACAGGCGAAAACCGACGCTATCAATCAATCAATCTTTCAATATTTTAAAACGTGGGAATTAATTGATCAATTTTAAGAAATTTTACGGCGATTGAAAAGTTTAATTAAGATTTACGAATGATTATCATGTCTACAATTTTCAGTTTGTTACATTTCAATATCTAAAACAGTTTAACAATAATAAAAATGATTCAAGCTGTATCTTTGATTTGATGAAAAGTTGTAAATTTGATCATGGATACATATTCTGACAAACATGCTTACATATAAAGCATTACATTAAAAAATAATAAGTAAAAAACTCTGTTAGGTTATTGCATAAAATTTAAACTAGCATTTCTAAAATAAGAATTTTTTTTTCAAATATATGTAAAGATAGAATCTCATACGTATTGGTAATAATACGGTAAATTAACGAATCAAGAGGTTCAAAAAGCTCTTTTCAGTAGCGAGGCAAAAAACAGTGGAAATATTCAGGGAATGATAATTATTAATTTTTTGAGAAAGTAAGTAAAATGTTGCTTCAACATCCACAAGCAACTGCATATTAACATATCTTAATTGCTAGCTTCGAAATTCTAGCCCCCGAAATCGACCTGGTATCCAGAAAGGGTATCCGTGCGCTGTCATAGAGATATTAAAATAATTGATTTGCTTCACAAAGCATGGTCCATTTTAACATCATCTCTATTAGAGAAATAAACGTTATTTATACTGCATTTGTAATAAACTATAAATTTTATTACATTATATTCGAGAATGTCTTTTTACTGCTTATTTTCAGGTAACAAAAACGCCATCCATGTGATTAGTTTAAATATTTCTTGGATCGAATCTTAAAATGTATAAATTTCATTCAGATTAATGAAATTATTTTTCAAAACGCTTTTCTTCCTTCATTTTAACTTTTTATCCTTTCTTTTTGTTTTCACGCAGTGTGATGCTTTTTACATTGACTTTTTGTGTGTATGTGTTTCTCTGTATGTACATATGCATATATGTGCGTATATTATATATTTATGTACATATAGATAGATAGACATATAGATATACATAGAAAGAAAGATATACATATGTTTCAGAAGTATACAGGGTGTCTACTCGTAACGGTATCCAATGGCTAATTTCTAAACCTTTAGTGATAGACATATAGTTCCAATTACAAAAATGTCTTAAATGAGGTAAAGAAATATTTTAAAAGCGATCTGTGTCAGTAAAAACATTTATTGAAAAATTACGAAATTTAAATTTTTATACGGTCCTTCGGTCCTATTAGTTATATATAGTAACATTTTCCTATTACACTGACAAGTAAGACAGATTCAGATTCAGATTCAGCCAGGCGGGGAGGCCTACCAATCGGTTTGAGCTCAACTAGCCCCACCCAGCAATGTTTATTAAAAAAAAATTACAAAGCAATTATTGAGTAATAAAATAATGGTAGGTAATAACAAGTAATTGAGATAATGAAATAAGTATAGGTAACAATAGTAAGATAGCTGAGTTGAGCGCTTTGCAGACGTATAACATATAATGTTTCTTTAAAACAGTTACAGAATTAGTGTTATTGTTAAAGTAAAAGTTTGTTTGATTAGTTCAATAGCTGATCATCATTATCATATAATAGGTCCTGTGGAGGCATTTGGAAAAGTCCTTGATTGTTTTCAATCAGTGTTATGCAGTTTATAATTTTTTGTAATAGTGCTGGTTGTTTTCCGATTATTTTGAACCATGAAGAGAGACTTATCGTTCTGGAGATTCTGAGGTGGTATATGGATGTTAGTGTGCAATCCGTTACGTAGTGCAGCGAGGTTCCTCGTTTTCCGCACGGGCAGAAGCCCGAGTCGGCTTTTCCGAACTTTACAAGATAATCTGGAAAGGGCCCGTGATTTGTTGCAAACAAGAAGAGGTTTCTGTCTGATAGTAATATCTCCTCTGAGACAATAGGTATAAGAGAATATGTAAACCTTCCTCTAGGATCAGAGTCCCAAATTCTCTGCCATTCCTGTTGTATTTGTAATTTTAGTTGTCGTTTGAGATAAGATGGTGGGAAAGGAAGAAATACTTCTAGTAAGTTAGGATTTATGATTGCTTCATTTGCCTTTTGATCCGCTGCCTCGTTTCCTGCTATTCCGGAGTGTCCTTTTATCCATTTTAGTATTATCTTTTTATTTGTATTCTGTAGTAATTGAATTATGTTCTGGACCAGTTCTATTTTGGTTGTGTTGTCTTCAATGGCTTGTATGCTCGAGAGGCTATCTGAGTATATTATTGCACTTCCGTACTTGCTTTTTTCCATCCATTTCCCTGCTCGAAGTACCGCTAGAATTTCCGCCTGGTATACGGTGTTTTCTATCCTTAATTTTGTTTGAAAAGTATGGCACAAGATTGAGTTTTCGTATGCACAGAACGCTAACCCCGTCCCTTCTTCCATTTTGGAGCTGTCTGTGTAGATTTGTATTTCCATTTGGAGATTTTCATTTGCCTTGTGTAGGTAATTTTTATAAGGACATACTGATGAACTTGGGGATTTACCTTGATAGAATTCTGGTCTAAATTCTTCTACTGGTGTCCCCAATCTCAGTACTTTCCCTGATGTAGAAATCTGAACTACTCTGAGATGCAATGGAGGGATTCCTGTTAAGGCACAAAGTGCAAGGGTGGCCGTTTTTCTATATGCGCCCGACACAAAAAGAAGGCACTGGGCCTGTATTGAGGACAGTAAGCGAAGCCCATGAGATTTCTGTAGGTGGTCGTACCAAACAGCTGCTCCATACGTTATCTTTTTTTCTAAGATTGTTATATACCAGATTTTTAAGATATTTTTATTTATTCCTCCTTTTTTTATGTAAGTTTTGGTAGATTCTGGATTATTCAATTCAGCTCTGTTCTTTTATTTCTTAGGTGAGGCAAAAATGACAGTGTTTTATCTAGGGTTAAACCAAGGTATAGGATCGTATTTTCGGATTTCAATCTGTAATTATTTATTTTAAAGATTGGAGTTCTTTTTAGATATTTAGGTTTTCTGAGATTTAATGCCTTACATTTTCCATATGAGATGTTCATTTGGTTTAAGTCTGCCCAGTCACTCACTATTTGCAAAGCCTCCCTGGCCATCTCTTCTAGTATTTTTCTTGTTCATCCATACACCACCAACAATATATAGTCTGCAAACGCTATCACTCGAAATCCTCTTCTTCTTAGTAAATTTATTAACTTCTGTATAAACACTCTCCACAGGAAAGGTCCTAAACAGGAACCCTGAGGGCAGCCCTTAGAGGGCCAATGCAGGATTTCAAGTAGCCAATTTGTATAAATGCCACTCTTCGATAAATAGGACCTTATGGTGTTGACATATGCTTCTTCAATTTGTAACTCTTCTAATTGTTGTATTGTAATATCCCACGGCAAGTTGTCGAATGCATTCTTAAAGTCTATAGATAGGAGGGAAGTATATACATCTTCTTGCTTAAGGAAATCTATTTGTGAGAAAAGGTCTCTTATTGTTATTTCCGTTGATCTATTTTCCTGGAAGCCATGCTGGGAAGTAAAGGTTTTATTTGTTGTATGCAGATAGTAATTTATTCTTTTTAGAAGTTTTTTTTCGTAGACCTTTCCAAATACTGAAAGTAGGGTTATCGGTCTATGGTTTGCCTGGTTTGAGAAAGAAAACAGCTTCACCGACTTTCCAATCATCAGGAAAATAATTCAGAGTTAATAATGTGTTGTACATTTCTTGTATTAATTCTGGCTGCGTCTTGAATAGATTTCTGAGTATTACGTGGTCTATTTCATCTGGACCAGGAGCTTTGTTTTTGTTAAAGGCATAGATTGCTTGTTTTATTTCCTGTAATAAAATTTTTAGTACTGTGGAGTGTGGTTTGAATATATATGGTTGGGTTTCCTTTGATGGTCCAAATATTTCATTTGTTATATCTTGAAAAAATGTTTGTCTTGTTTGAGTTTGAAAATGCGTAAGTCTCCTGCCTATAGAAGTCCTGAAAAGCGATTTTTTTAAAACTTGCCGTAAGGCTATTTTGTGTTTCGACAAAAACTTTTTCAAGCTTCAGATTTTGCTTCTTGAATCAATTTTCTGTATTTCACTCTTTCAGATTTGAATTTTATGTAGTTATCTGGTACTGCTTCCAGAGTTTTCGTAACTTTTCCCAGAGCTCTAACATAGTTCCTTTGTTTTCTCAGATTTTCATTCCACCACGAGATTGATGGTTTGAACGAGCTTTTCCTTTTCTTGAAGTGAGTTTCACAATTTTCTTTTACCAGTGATATGAACAATGCATATCTTTCTCCAAACTCTTCCGGTGTACTTATACCTTTGAAATTTATGTTTCTTTCTTCTATGTTTTTCTTAATTGCATTATTAAATTTTGTTAGTGATATTCCTTTTGTTCTGTATCTATGTTTCGGTAAATCTGGTATTTGTAGGGAAAGACTCGTTCTTGCCAATCTGTGATCTCCATAATCCATGATTTCTTCAACTTCCCAACCTTTTATATATTGAAAGAGTTGAAACGATAATAGCGCTAAATCCGGCCATCCTTTCAAGTGTTTAACTTCAAAGGTCGGGGTGCTGTTCGGGTTATTCACAACTAGTAGACGCTGTGTACTCATTTGACTGATGACATGATGGCCGCTATCATCGTCATTTCCATATCCCCAAAGCTGACTATGGGCATTCAGATCACCCAACAACAAGAATTTATTAGACATTCCCCTTCTACTTGACCAGGCCTGTAAATCTTCTTTTATGTCCTGTGATGGTGCCGTATACTGTGTACCCAATGTTATATAGCCCGCTGTTGTTAAAATATTTACAAACACTGAGTGATCATTTTTTTGGACTTGTAGATGTTGTACTCTCGAGTCTAGTATTAAGATGAAACAATTTTTTGACAGAGATGAGTAGCAGGGTGTTGTTTTTGGAATCCCATGTGGCCTATTAGATGTTATGGAACAATCCTGTATACATGCAGCTGTGTAATTATTTCTAAGTAAAAAGGCGAACAGTGAAGCTGTCGCAGAACGTATTTTTTGTAGGTTCAGTTGAGCAATTTTTATTTCTTTCAAACTATTTGTGATTTCTAGCGAAGAAGTTGTTGTTTTCGAATTTTTAGAGGAGTTTTCTTTATTTAAGATTATCGACGGGAATTTGCTTGAACTTGATTTATTATAAGGTTTCTTTGTTGCATTATATTTTGATACACTTGACATTTTGATGAGTTTGCTGCATGATTATAGTCATACGCTCTTCCATCTGGGAATACTGTGTTTGTGCAGTTTATGCATTTCTGTTTTCTTGTTTCTTTTTGAATTGGGCAATTTTTAGATTCGTGATTTTTAGCACAATGCGCACATGTTGAGTTTCTTCTACATTTTCCGGTGGTATGCCCATAGTATTAACAGTTGCTGCATCTTATGATTGGTAAGTAGGGTCTAATTTAACATGACAAAAAGCCAACCAAAATTCTACCTTTTTTGAGTAGCCTAATTGCCATTGCGTCATCCAAGTCTATCATTAATTGATATGATTTTGCTTTTTCCCTTGAAATTTCTTTATGTAAATTTTCGAATACGTCTTCCGTATATTCTTCTTTTATTTTGAATTTAATTTCTTCTGGTGTTACAGTTTTTGGAATTCCCATTATTAATATCTTCCTTCTCCTTTCTGCTGCGTATTTTAATGAGACCAGTGAGTTTATTTTCTCACTTTCCTCAATCAGATCTGACAGTTTGTCCACATCTTCATTTTTTTCTGACCTCACTATGAATGTGTTTTTATCCTTCGAGAGCGTGCTGAATATTTTGATTTTGTTTGTCTTTAAGTTAATTTCTGTATTGAGTGCTTCCCTTATGCTAAACATTGAAAGCCTTGTATTTATTTTTCTCGTTAGCAGTAATGCTGATTTAAAGTAGATCGGTGCTGATGCTGACGTTACTGAGGCATATATGAATTCTATATTTAATTCTGTTTGTTTTAACGAATTACTTTGTTCTGGTTCTTTTACTTGGTCTGCGAGCTTTATTATGTTTTCTAGCCTTTCTTCCAGCTTTCCAAATAATATTGTCATTGTTTTCAATGCTTAATTGTTTCGCTCTTGTAGTTCATTTTTGATTTCTACTTCTTGTTGTAATTTTTGGTGTGAGGGGCCCTCAATTTCCCGTAGATTTCCTTCATTTCTCCCAATTTAGTAGACAAGTAAGACAAAAAAAAGTCCCGTTATTCTACGATTAAAATTGACCGAGTAATAGTTGTTTAAAGTTGGAGCATATTTTTTGCTGCAAATTAGGGGCCATTCACAAAGTTAGTAGAAATATAATCTCCTCAGATATATTAAAAAGATGGTTGAGAGTAAAATTAACATTGCAATATAAATTTGAAATTTTTAATCATTCTGACATATAAATGCAAAATGTACAATTTGTAATAAACATATAAGATGGGAAAAAAAACCATATTTTTGTTAAAGAAAATGATAAAAATTAACTGCCTCAATTCTTTACAAAATGATGCATATTTTAAAGCCTGTAAAAGTTGGGTTACATCATGTTTTTTAGATTTTGATAATTGATTCTTATGTATTCTCTACAGCTAAATCTGTAATTGACCTTCTTTTTTACCATCACGTAAAGATTTTTTACAAATCGTAAAGCTGAAAGTTAAACAAAGAAGAAAATTGCGAAAATTTGATACTATAAAATAGATGTTATTGTTGTGTTTTTAAATTTTGATAATTGATTTTTGTGTATCTTTTACCGTTGAATCCGAAAATGACCTTCATTTTTAATCATCACGTCAGAATGTTTTGCAAATTGTAAATCTCAAAGTTAAAAAATTAAAAGTTAAAATTGAACCTCGTCCCCACTTTATCGGATCCCTCAGCTGTTTAGATGTAAGATCCCAGTATAAGCCAAAAAATTGAATAAATTATTTAATTTAATTTAATTTAATTTAATTTAAAAAATACATCTCTTTTATAGTATCAAATTTTCGCTACATTTTAGCTTTGACATTTACGATTTGCAAAAATATTCTAACGTTGATGGTTAAAAATGAAGGTAATTTTGAGATTTGGTGCTGAAAATACATAAAAGCAGTTATCAAAAGTTAACCCCTCGGGGACGAGCGACCGGTATTCGTGCCGTGTAAGTTGCTCAGAATCGGGGATTATTCTCACCAGTAAAATTGTATTGTAAATTTTGTCTTATTTAATCCGAGCATTTTCCCGATTCAATTAGGCAAATGTTTCTGTATTAAAAATTCGGTGACTAAAGATTAAAAATTCTGTAAAAGACGCTCGTCCCGAAGGGGTTAAAAAACACAGCCATTTATAAAATCCGATTTTTGTTGTTTTTTAACTTTGAGAATTTATGATTTACGAAAAATCCTGACATGATGATTAAAAATTAAGTTAATTTTTGGATACTGTGCTAAAAAATACATATAAGTTAAAAAACACAATCATCGCAGTCTTGTGTTATCTGATCTAAATTTTTTTCTTACACTTCTTGGCGGTAATCTATCCGAAACGTTTTGCGTTACCCTGTAAAATAAGTATAATTGGTAACCACCGAAAATCATAATAATATTAGCTTGTCATTGGATTTACGTCAGTATGTAAAATTTAATCTGGATCGGATATTTAAAAGTGAGTTAAAGTTAGAGTACAAATTTCGAACTCGAAAAACATACATACGATCGTTGAAGTTAAATACAAACTTAAATAACAAAATAACATAATTTTTGTTAAAAGAAATCATGAAAAGAAAAAGTCTCAAATCCTTACAAAATAAAACATATGTTAAAATACAATTATTTTAGCCAATCTGAAACTTAATACAAGTTAACTCAATTTTAATACTTGTAAGATTTTTTTCAAAGCGCATGAAATAAGTTCTTCGAATACTTTAAGCACTTGGTATAGGACCCCTCAAAGCATGGTCGAACTCACTTGTGTTCACATGCAGAAAAGTGGTTTAAGTCATGAATTTTTAAAGTTTCATAACTCGGTCAATTTTAGTATTATATGAACGGGACTTTATTGTCTTAAGTGTCAGTGTAAAAGGAAAATTTTACTAAACATAACTTATAGGACCGGGGGACCGTATAAAAATTTAAATTTCGTATTTTTTTTTTTTTTTTTTTTTTTTTTTTTAGAAATGTTTTTACTGACTCAAATCGCTTTTAAAAGATTTCTTTACCTGATTTAAAACACTTTTGTAATTGGAACTATATGTCAATGACTAACGGTTTAGGAATTATCCATTGGACACCGTTGAAAGTGGACACTAAGGTGATCACAAGAAATCAATTTTCGAATTTTTTCGGGGGGACCCCCCAAAAAGTTGCCAATTGACTAGAAAATGAGATTGGCTAAGTTTCAGCTCATTTGGATAATATTAACCCGTTCCTCATTGAGGTTTAAGTTTGAAAAAAACGTGATTTTTCGTAAAAAAAAAATGCTGTTTTTCCTTCATGAAATGAGTACAATTGAACCTAGAAACATAATGCAGGTCTCGTTTTATAAAAAAAGAGTTTTGCTTTGAAGAACCACACACCATTTTTTTCTAAAAATGTATAGATTTAAAAATATGCGCAAAGGAAGTATAGAAATGAGAGCAAATAATGCTCAATTGTATTTTATTATTAAAGTTGTGTTACGAGAAAGGAGGCATAATAAAGAAAATAAATTATTTTACCTTACAACTGTCACGTTAACCCTTTCCGGCACAGAAAAATTCTGTTCGTAAAAGGATGAAATGATTGTCTACCCCGGAATTTACAAACGACATTTTTAGAAATTAAAATCACATTACTCTAACCTTTCATTGTAAAAGCAAAATTTTATTAAAATATTCTTCGTGCCTTTTGTAAGTTTGGAATTAAAATTAGGTGGTCCCGGCGTGTGACACTGCGCCGGAAAGGATTGAAGTGGTAATGGTTTAGATAAGGTGGCTTATGTTGACTTTTTTTACCAAAGCATTATCTAAAAATGAAAATGCAACTTGATCCGAGTTAAGATACCAAAGGCGGTTTGTCATTTTAGCAAGTGCTTTGTCTGTAACCTATTTATCAAATTTTCTGTAGTGAACAAGTGATTTTATTATTTGCAGGTCTTGAATTGGGGGCTAAAGTGGCAGTGGAAGTAAGCACGCTTTTGCATACATATTGATTAAAAATAAGAAAAGATCTCTGATACCTTCTTTTTCTAAATTTGTTATTGAAAGATGATCCCTGAAACAATATATTTTAAGAGAATGAATGGCCTGTGCCTCCATCCATCTGACATGATTAAAAGTACCAGGTGCTTTGAAAAAAAGTCTTTTGCAGGAAGGAGTTCTATAAAAATTAAAAAAAGTTGGATAAACTCTTTATAATCATCCCTGAGCTATTAAATTTTAAGAGTTCCTGTAAGAAAATTTGAAATTTCTTCTGAATTAACTATTTATACCCTAGTATTTCATCTTCAGTAACATTTGTATACTTACTCTGGTTTAATTTAGACCATCCAATCAGAATTGGTTATTTTTTTTTAAATATCTGGCTGAGGGGCAGTGATTGTGCCCATTTTACAATCAAGAACAGCTTTCTAAATTATGCTGCCTGCATTTTAAATACAGAAGACTTTTCCTTTAACAATTGCTATAGAAAAATGCAGGTTAACTCTGAGGCGACCTGTGTTTACTGCAGTTGTTGCCTGGATTTTACCAACTTCCTCCCACTCTTCAACTGCTCAAAATACAGCTTTCGCCTGAATTATTCCGATACTATTTTCAAGTTGAGGAACTTGTAGTAACTGTTCTTCAACCCCACAACTAATTAAAACTTTTATCCACTCTACATTTTCTTTATTCAAAAAATGGTGAAGTAGTTTTCACCCCAGTGAACAACAGTTCTCTCTAAACGGGAATTTTTAAATCTGTTTTTGATGAGTTCAGTTTTTTGTTTACGAAACAGTTATTTGCAGAGTCGATGTCTGTGGTTAGCTAGTGGATGTATTCTAAGTCTAGCAGCTTCTCTGGCGTTCAGTTCATTTTGCGAATATTATAAAATAAAATACATAAAACTTGACAATTACTTAGCTGCTTACTGTCGATGATTTGATGAGACATTTGGCCAATTTAAAATATCTTACATTTCTGCCATCATATCAAGAGGGGGAAGGAATTTTACGGAATGTTTCGTCAATTCTAAAAATAGATAACCATAACAGATAACAAAAACAGCCTTGTAATAAAAAGAGAAATTCAGAGGTTCAACTGCAACACAAATCGTGAAGCTCTTTCTTACTAGACACAGAACTAGATAACTAATAATCAATTATAATTCGTGAAATATTTTTAAAGTTACAAAAATTGTTCACTTATTTTTGCCTATTAATAAAAATGATACAAAAAAATTATCAAAAGTTATAAAATTTTTAATTTGTCATTTTTTACCTATGTTTCAAAAATGCAGAGTTTGAGGGTATGGTTCACTAGATGTCCTGAAAAATACTAAATGTTCATTAAATATAAGTTTTCATGAGAGTACAAGTTCAAGGCAACAACAGTTTCTATGAAATAAAACAAGAATCAGGTTTCTAAGAAAAATATTTTTCACGTAAGGAAAGAAAAACGACAATTTTTTGCCAAAAATTGCAAATTTTCAAGAATTCAACCTCGAAGAGGCACGGGTTAATATTATTTATTTGAGCTGAAACTTTGCCAATCTCATTTTCTAACTAATTGGCAACTTTTAGGAGGGTCCCCCCGAAGAAAACGTTAAAAAAAATTTTTCCCATGTTGCTTGTGACCACCCTAGTGGACACCCTGTATATTGGTGCAGTTCATACGTTGATTAAATTTTGTTCTTTTATTCTTCTTAGTACTATGTAAATGAATGGTAATATGTGTGCCCCTGGGCTTGTACTGAAGCTATAAAGCTTAATTTACCGGAGTGGTTGACATTTAAACATGTAGTGAAACATGTAAATTTTATGCAAAATGTAATAAAAAAAAATAAGATGCATTTATTTTTAAGGACACTTTCATTTTCGGAACCGATTTCGAAACTGAAAGCATCCTAATAAAAAAAATCTTCAATCGAAATCGAAAAAGTAAAAAACGGGATATCTACAGATCGGTAATGCAAAAAATTCAAATTGCATTCCTAATGCAAAAAAAATTATTTAAAAATATTGAAATGCAATCGAGGTATCTTTGTAAATTTTTTCCATAGGATTAGCATTAGCGAACGGACCTTTTCACTTGACTGAAGTAGCCTCTTAACTGTATATGACTCAGTATAATTAAACTGTTCTCTTACTATATTTTCTGTTAAAAATTTCTAAAAAAGCCCTTAATTATTAAAGGATTTAATTAAAAAAATTAAAATATCAATTCATGAATTAGGATTTTCTCCTTCTGAATTTTTTAAGTGGTGGATATTTAGCGCTATTTTGATATTGTTATAGCACAAAAAATCTAATACTAAATAAAATAGATGTTGCTATCTACCGTACATTTTATTCATAAATTAAAAGATTATATAATATAAACATGTGAATAAAATAAAGCTCAACGTTTCGGCTTACTAAAACCATCATCAGGATGAAAATTTTCTAAAATATAAATTGGCTGGAAACAATCAATATGCTACATCTTTAACAATTAAATTCAAACTGAGGAGAAAAAAAAACTCAACTGAAAACCATACGGAAAACCATACAACGGAACTCAACCATAAATCCTTTAAAAACAACTCAGTGGCGCCATTTGTTATTCATAGAAAAATAAAGAATGAAGAGCTGGAAAAACATGGAAAATTCATACTTCTTATACAAATCCAGATTTCTGAAATGAGAAAGGAAATATTACCGTTACAAATTCGTTATAATTTCTTGGTTCCTTAAATGAATTTCCAAAGATTCACGAATTACAGCTTTAAATGGAACAACTTGCTTTGAAATAATCTTAGCTTGGTCGAAGTCAATAAATGAAATAAGTTCCTTAAGAATATTCCTTGAGAGGGCTGTAGAAAATTTATTAAACTTTAAATCATTTTTGTGTTCTTTTAACCTTTCAAAATTCAAACTTTATAAATTCAATTTATTAAATTGAGTAACTAAGTTTTAATCGCATCAAATTATATTTTCTCATTAATTATTTACGAATCGCTGCTCAGTTAAGGGAACCGGGAAAGCCCTATCTCCGCCATGTTACATTCACCAACTTTATGTGCCCTTTTCTCAGAAATGGTGTAAGATAGAGGTCTAGATTTTTTAAAGTAGTTAAAATAACATGATTTACGTATTTTAACAGAACATTTTCTTTCTAAGTGAAACTCAAAATTAATTATTAATTATTTATTGAGAGTAATTTTTAAATTAGCATTTCTGGTAAGATTTCACTGCCTGAAATAAACAGTTCTCAACAAGTAATTAAATCCAAGTGTTAAAGTATACAATATATCATAATATAAGTATTAAATAAAAATCTGAGTTCGTAAGTATAATAGATATTGAAAAAAAAGAACATAAACATGAAAAATCCAAGTTTTGAGAAAAAGTCAATTAACTATTTAAATGGCCATTTAGCTGTGAAGTACTCTTAGAAAGATTGAATAATTTCAACACTTACTTTTTTATATATACAGTCGAACCTCTATTTAACGAACCTCTATTTTGCGAATTTCTCTATTTTGCGAACTTTTCCTTTGAACCTAGAACATTTTGCAAATTTCTTCGTAAAATAACTTCCAAATAGCGAAGTGAATTCTCTATTTAACGAACTTTTTCTTGTGATCAAATTTTTTTTCTCTCCATTTCTCAAAATATTTTTGGACATTTCAAACTTATTCTTTCTTTTAACACATTTTATAATGTTCAAAGTCCTTGAACTGGTATTACCAGGTGCCTTCTTTGTCTGCAGTGAGAATTCGGTAAGTACGGAGGACGAAGACGATAATCTCTTAGAGTAGGAGTGCACAACCTTTTTAAGAGAAGGGCCACTTACAGAAATGTCTGGGTTGTCGAGGGCGACACCAGTAACACAAAGAGGATTCTAATTCGGGGAGATGAAATGTGGCCTATAATCAGATAAAAAACATAGTGTCAGAGGGGGGCGGTTACGCCTCTAGGTTCTCCTACCCAGTCAGCATATCCAACTCAGTTCGCAAGGGTATATCGACAGTTTACATTTGTATATATAACAAACAGAGATATAGCAAGGATTATATTCAAGGAGTGATAATATTCCTTGACTTTATTCGGGGGAGTAAATTTTGCCTGATTAAAAGTGCTAAAAAACAAACATAGGCTTGAAAGTGGCTTGTGCTGAAAAAAAATGTGAATATGAACGAAGGGGTGGAGGGAGCCGATCAACAAAATTTGCGATTTTTTCGCTCATGATCGTCAAAATTTGCGATATTTTCGTGCCTGACTGACAAAATTCGCACTTTTTTAGTTCTCAACCAACGAAATTCTCGATTTTTCCTAGCCCGATCGACAAAACTCATGATTTTTCTGTACCCGATCGACGAAATTTGTGATTTTCCCGACCCTGATCAACAAAATCCTCTAATTTTTCGTGCCCGATCAACGAAATTCGAGATTTTTAACTGAATGTGACGAAATTTGTAACTTTTTCCTGCAGCAGTTTGCAAATTGACGAAATTCGCGATTTTTTCTTGTGATAAACGGACGAAACACGTGATTTTTCCGCAACCGATTAACGAAATTTTAAATTTTTCGGCGCATCATTGACAAAATTCGCCATTTTTTCGTGCGCGACAATCCCATTCGCGATTTTTCCGTTCTCAATCAACGAAATTCCCGATTTTTCCGATCCTCATCGACGAAATTTGCAATTTTTACGCGATGACGAATCGAGATAAACAAAACACGAGATTGTTTCGAAGCGGATCAACAAAATTTGAGATTTTCCTGCTCCTAATCGACAAAACTTGCGATTTCACTCGCCCGATCGACAAAATTCGCGATTCTTAAATAACTGTTGAAAATTTGCAATTTTTGTCCTCGGCAAATTGACGAAATTGGAGATTTTTTTCTCGCGACTGACGAAACTGACGATTTTTTCGCAACCTATCAACAAAATTTGCAGTTTTTCCGCGCATTATCTACAAAATTGGCAATTTTCCGTGTCCGATCAACGAAATTTGGAATTTTTTGCGCCTGATTGACAAAAAAGTCTGATTTTTCGGTGTCCGACCAACAAAATTCGCGATTTTCCGTACTTTACTAAGGAAATTTGCCATTTTTCTTAGCCCGATCGGAGAATTTTGCGATTTTTTCGCACTTATCGACAAAATTCGCTATTTTTCTGTGCCTGATCAACGAAATTTTTAACTGACTGTGACAAAATTTGTAATTTTTTCCTGCAGCAAATTGCATATTGACGAAATTCGCGATTTTTTCTTGCGATAAACGGACGAAACACGTGATTTTTCCGCAACCGATTAACGAAATTTTCACTTTTTCCGCGCATCAGTGACGAAATTCGCAATTTTTTCGTGCGCGACAACGCCATTCGCGATTTTTGGAGTCCGATCGACAAACTCGCGATTTTTCCGTTCTCAATCAACGAAATTTCCAATTTTTCTGATCCTCATCGACGAAATTTCCAATTTTTCCGCGCCCAATCAACGAATCATTAATCCGATAAAACATGTGATTATTTCGAAGCGGATAAACAAAATTTGAGATTTTCCCGCTTCTAATCGACAAAATTTGCGATTTTTCTCGCCCGATCGCCGAAATTCGCGATTCTTAACTGACTGTAGAAAATCTGCAATTTTTCCCTCGGCAAATTGACGAAATTCGAGATTGTTTTCTCGCGACTGACGAAACTCACGATTTTCTCGCAACCTATCAACAAAATTTGCAATTTTTCCGCGCATTATCTACAAAGTTGACAATTTTTCCGTGTCCGATCAACGAAATTTGGAATTTTTTTGCGACTGATCGACAAAAAGCGTTATTTTTCAGTGCCCGACAAATGAAATTCGCTATTTTTCCGTACCTTACTAACGAAATTCGCCATTCTTCCTAGCCCGATCATCAAAACTCGCGATTTTTCCGAGCCCGATCATCAAAACTCGCGATTTTTCCGAGCCCGATCGACAAAACTCATGACTCATGATGTTTCCGTGCCCAATCGGAGAAATTTGCGATTTTTTCCGCGCCTTATCGACAAAATTCACGAATTTTCAGTGTTCGATCAATGAAATTTATGATTTTTTTCCATGCCCGATGAACAGAATTCGCGATTCTTAACTGACTAACGAAATGTTCAAATTTTCCCGCAATAAATTGATGAAATTCACGATTTTTTTCTCGACCATATGGACAAAAATTGCAATTTTTTCCATTTATAAATTGACGAAGTTCGCGGGCCACACGTTAAACCCTCGCGAGCTACAGGTTGTGCATCCCTATCTTAGAGTAACTTTAAAAAATGTGGATATAGTTAGATAAAAAGAAGAAATTAACCATGATGTGCTGGTTGATGATTGTATTTCACTTAATTCTGAAACTGAGACCTCGGAAACACTGCCCGAATTGGACATTTTTGACAGTGTGAAAAATAACAACAATACAGCAATGAATTGCGATGAAGACGAATATGATGATGATAGAAATTATCATTGTACAGGAATTATTCGTATGATGAAATGCTAAAATCATTTGAAACAATCCGACGCGGATTATACACTGGTTTCCAAAAATTAAGGAAAAATCACAAAAAGGGCGATAACTCGTTCAAAAATTAATCTATCCGTATGAAATTTGGATATGTTGTTAACTAAAAGATGCTGATTAAAATTACAAAATGCAAATTAGTGGCGCTGCAATCGGATTGCGTCATCTGTGCGGAGCATAAAAATGCATGCTAGAGAGTACGGCTGCTGGTGTCGCTGTGATTATGAGATAAGAAAACTGAGCTAGCCAATTCATTAGTATGACCTCGAGGTATCATTTTCCCGCATAACTGCGATATAGAGCTATAGGAAGTTTGGATGTAGGCCAAAGTCAGACAGAGGTGGCCAGATGGCTAAATGTGAGTCCTTCTGTTGCTCATAGGCTTTGGAAACACTTTCAAACCACTGGTTCGGCCTCCAGAAGGTTCAGCGAAGGACGAGCAAGAGCTACAACAAGCACCGATGACCGATATTTGCGGTTATGTGTACGAAGGAATAGAACAGCAACACCCTCTCATCTAAAATCCGTCCTTGCTAAAGTCACTGGAAGGTTTGTATCAACGTCTACTGTGCGTAGAAAGCTTCTTGAGGGTGGTTTGTACGCGATGCAACCGGATATTTGTGTGCCGCTCACCTCCTGTCTCCGTAGGGAACGTATAAGTTGGGCGCGTCAACATGTCCACGGGACGGCTGATCAATGGAAGCGTGTTCTCGTCACAAATGAGTTCCAGTTTAGTATCCAAAGCGATAATAGGCATTGTTTGATTTGAAGAGAACAGGGAACACGCTATCATCCATCAAACATTCGTAAAATATATTCGTATGGAGGAGACAGTGTCTGTGTTTGGGATGGCATCTTTTTGGGCGGACATACAGACCCCCATGTCTTTCCACGTGGAACTGTAAATGCTCTCGTCTATAGAGATGACATTCTTGATGCTTATGTGCAACCTTATGCTGGTGCAATAGGTAAAGATTTCCTGTTACAGGACGATAACGCTAGACCGCACAGGGTTCACATCGTAGAAATTATCTTCAGCACAGAACAATTCGGCGCATGGAATGGCCGGCGCGGTCACTGAACATGAATACCATTGAGCATCTTTAGGATGCTTTAGGAAGATGTGTCGCTGCTCTCAATCCCTCTCCTCAGACTCTTACCACGCTTACAACTGCTTTGCAAGAGAAATGGCTCGCAATTCCCAGCAAACTTATCGATCGCATAATTGACAGTATCACACTTCACTGTATGTTCTGTATTGCTTATAGGGGTGATCATACTCCACATTAAAGGTACTTTTCCTATACCGAACTGAGACATTTATTTTGTTTATTTTATAATTGTATTAATTTCTGAAACACCACAATCGCCTGGTAATTTCTTTTACTGTTATTTTATACCTTATTATGTATTGTAAATTGTGTCTGAGTTTTATTAAAATCTACTTGTAAGCTTTTGAGTAATTGCAACTTTTGTTGTTTTTCCTTAATTTTTGGAAACCAGTGTAGTTAGAAGATAATACGCATGAAGGGGTTTTTGGTACATTGCAAAGATGTGAGACGTATTATGAGAGAAAGCACTTTTTTAAATTAAAAACTCAGGCAAAATTAACAGAGTTTTTCAGAAATTAAATTTAAGGACGCATATGTTAATGTATGGTTAAAATTATTTGCTATAATAATAATAAATACCATAATGTCAGTAAAATTCGTTAATTTTAATGTAAAACTATTTACTTTAAACAGAAAATACAGTATATTCCCGGATAATGTTTTGTTTTCCTTGCAGATTTCGAAGATTTAAGCACATAGAAAAAATTAATTGATGATGGATATTGGTGGGTAAAATAAATAAAACAAATCGATATAATTTATTAAAAAAATGTGATTAATTACTTTTAGTAAAAATATTTAGTGTTTATGAATTAAAAATCTGTTTTATGTGGTTTAAAGTATTTTAATAGGTGAATCTCTATTTAACGAATTTTCCATTTAACGAACTTTTTTCCGGGATTTAGCGACTTCGTTAAATAGAGGTTCGACTGTATATACACATGTGTGACACATCGTTGGAAATATAAAAATGTAAACTATTTAACCCTTAAATGCCGGGTGTTACTTTTCGGCAACATACCCAATCTAGGCTCTAAAATACTATTAGAATAATATTGAAGCTATAATGCCTAAAGTTGCCAATAAAATACATTCTGAAATTATTATTAAATAGATTTTCAACATATAGATGGCAACTCTTGTGCTGCTTAAGAATAAAGATAGAATTATTTTTTCAATTGTTGCTACTTGTTCTTTTTGTTTTCTTTGGAAGCTTGCGAAATACCCTATTTTGCTTTGCAATGAGCAAGTAAAATTTATTTTTTATTATAGTCCCTTAAATTCTTGTGTGTTTAATATTATATAATTTTATCAAGGAGAATTATTTTTTCAATTATAGACGAGTATTGCCGATTAGTAACAAACTGTTTTTTAGCCGTAAACCATACTTAAAACAAAATATGGATTTTTTAAAGTATTTTTCCCATGATTTATTTAAAAAAGAAAGCCGAAAAACATTATTACAACGATTTTTGAAAAATCAGGCATTTAATGGTTAATGATATAGAAAAGTAAAAATCGATTTCTTGGTTGAATTTTGCTTTCCCGGTTCCCTTAACGTTTTTTTTTTTTTTTTTTTTTTTTTTTTTTAATCAAGTTACATTCATTTTCGGAATTGCTTCCGAAAATGAATGACGCTGTCAGAAAAACTCTTCTATATACAATAAATTATTCCTCATTTTTTAACAAATAATTTCCATACTCCTAGATAACATGTTTCATCCGTGAATTCTTACACAAAGTCATAATAAGAGGGAGAAGTTCCGTTCATCCCTAGCAGGCATGCGTGATGGTTCTATTAATACTAAAATCCTAATTTATTTTTCAAATGAAAAACCAAAAATTCTATAAATTAAGATTTCTAATTGAACTAAAAAAGAAAAAAATGTTTACGAACCTTAAAATAAATAACAATTTTCTTATTCATTTTAAAGTACTCACAATTTCGTTTTTAAAGTTATATAAAATATTTGCATTTAAAGTATATTCTAAATGAACAGATTGAAATAGATATATTAATTAAGATATTAAATTAAAAACATCAATTTTACTCAAAAAAAAAGAAAAGCAACTTCAACAATAAAAATTAAAAATTCATATTTACATCTAGAAATCTACTTTAAAATAATTATAATTCATATTTTCATCCTATATTA
This sequence comes from Maratus speciosus, assembly GCA_963932465.1. Taxonomy (NCBI): domain Eukaryota; kingdom Metazoa; phylum Arthropoda; class Arachnida; order Araneae; family Salticidae; genus Maratus; species Maratus speciosus. The sequence continues at coordinate 386,903,664 of OZ010786.1, forward strand.
ATATTAAAGTATTAAAACACCAGCCACAATCTCATTTACGTCGACATTAACTTCCAAAATTAACTTTAAAATTCAAAGTAATTTTACGAAAATTAATCAAACCATACCATCTTAAGCAAACATATTTACTTCAAACTATTTAACGACAAATCAAGTGTAGCCGAGTGGTTAAAGTACACGGCTGATAACACTAAGGTAGCTGGTTCGACTCCAAGTTCGGATCCTTTTATTCCATATCCACTTTCTTCAATTGGAGTATATTTTACTTCCTGTAACGTAGAAAAACAAGTTGGAAGTAGATCCGTTTCAACTACGTGAAAACATGCCCACCAATTTTCCACCAACTAATCAAAATCACAGGTCTTTTAGAGCACAAGCAATGAAAGTGGAGAAACAATTGGAAGGCAAACAAAAAACATTCACGAGGTTGTCAAGTCGGTTACTAGGCTGAGACGTCAGTTGAAACTGATCTATTACGTTGAGTAAAAAGTTTTCCGTCAAATTTCTTTTTGTTGTAAAATGATCAATACGAAATCATCAAAATTAAATGAGGATAGTAATCTCCGTTTAAATCTAGAATCGTCTGCCAACGTTTTGGTGACTTTTCAATCCCTTCTGCGAAAAACTGGAGTGTGCGCGAGTCCAGAAAGAGATCGACCTCATTTATGACCTCCTGATTTGAATCGAAGATTGCGTCATCAAGATGCAGCTGCAGATCAGAAAACGGATAGAAATCAGAAGGGGCCATGTCGGGGCTGTATGGTAGATGTTACATTAAATCACACTCAAGCTTGTAGAGCGTCCAGCCGGTCATCGTACTAACGTGTGGCCGGGCGTTATCTTGATGAAAGAGAACCATCTTCCTTCTGAACTCATTTCTTCTTTTTTCGCGGATGGCCTCGCGAACTTTGATTAGCATGTTGCTGTATATTGCACTGTTTATAGTCTGTCCACTTTTCAGGTACTCTTTATACAGAATTCCGCAACAATCCCACCAGATGCAGAGACCTTTTTGTTAGTTAGGACACATTTTGAAACCCATCCTGCTGATTCCACGGGTGCTGACCACTCTCCTTTATGCCTTGTATTGCTGTAGTACACCCATTTTTCATCACAGGTCACAATTCTGTCCAGAATGTTCTCTTTCCTTTGATCTCTGGGCAGAGCCAAACAACAGTTTATTCTCTTGCGCTTGTCTTCAGCAGTCAATTCGTGAGGAACTCAGCAGTTGAACTTAAACGTTAGATTTATGCGTGTTTCAGAGCGTTAACTATTGTTTTTTGGGGGGGAAACGTTGATCTCTAACGCAATAGTTCGTGTTGAACATTTCTGTCTTGATCAATGATTTGCTTTAACCGTTCACAATCAACTTCAATAGGGCGGCCAGAGCATGGTTCATCTTCAATGCCGAAATTTCCAGCTTTAAACTACCTAAACCAAACGTTGATTGTATCATAAGAAACAGTATTGCTGCCTAAACTTTCACACATTTTTCTGTGGCATTCAGTCGCACTGAGTTTGTTACGGAACTCATAGTGCATAATCGTTCTGAGCTGCTGACGTGATAGCTCCATTTTAAACACTTTTATGAAGCACAAGATAATACATTTTTAACAAAAAAATTGCACAGTCATGTTGCTCCTATGCTCTGCTTTCGAATGCAAAAATTGGTTTGTTGTAAAACTAACAACCGAACAAATGACAGCTGTTGTCGAGAAGGTATCTTGGCAGAAAACTTTTTACTCAACGTAATATTGCACGTCAAACGGGGGAAATGAGGTGCGTTCGTACTATAACTATTTTTATAAATATTTTTTGCTCTGCATATTGAACTGAATGTATACTTTAGAGCACATCATAAGTGCATATCAATTTCACTCTGTTCGAAAGGCTGTAACATCATTAAAATGCACTTGAAATAATTTTTTCCCATTGGCCGTAATGTAACGAAAAACTTCTCACTGTCCCTGTAATTAAACTATATATTCTATTTTCATAAAATTTGAAATGACTCGACAAAATTTTGCAAAAATTATATATTTAAAATTTCAGACCATTCGGTTGGGTAGTTTTTGTTCTGTTATATGCGGACGGACAGACACACAGACCGAACGACGACTATAGGTGCTATACGTATTTATATAATTACGAACGCACCTAAAAAGGTATTTGTCAATTAACAGAAATATACCGGCAACACTGCCCCTGAATTGAAGAAAGTATTTCTGAGCGTGTTGCCTCATTAAAATAACTGCAACTATATTTAAAAGAATTAAAACTACACGGGTTACAGATCTACCCCAGCTATAGCATGATAAAAAAAATCATTTAAAAATATTAAAATTCAAGCGTGAAATTTAAAAAGGACGCTTCAATATGTGTAACAGTAGCGTGCAAGTCCATTCTTGTGGGTAATGTATAGAATTCTTAAGAATCTATACTACTCACGCGCACGCTAACAGTGTGGCTTAATGATTATGGTGGGAGTTCATGAGGAGTCTTACAAGCTTTAAATATAGATATTTTATTCAACAACGGGCAAAAGATTGGCAGACAAGATCTAATAAATTTTTCTCTCACTCCGTGATAGCAATAAAACAATCTTAATTAAATATAAAGCTTAAAAGTTAACTCACGTAACTTCATTTCTCCGGAGCGTGCTTGAGCTGTGACGGCGGGGTTCATTTCAAATCCACGTCTAGATTTCATCTCATTCTAAATCTGTCCTTGTTCCCAGGCTAAGCTCCAGCCGTACATGGCCATTTTTTCCCACCAAAACTACTTACGCCAACTCACAGTCTCTCCAACGTCTAACTGCACTGACTAATCAACTAACTGACTGACTGACATAATTTTGCTCCCCTATTTAAACTCTGACAGTCTGAGCAAATAAATTTGCATACGGTTACCGCTAACTCGCGGAACAACGAACTCCTAATTAAAAATGCATCACGGACAATTAGAGTGCCTCTATATTAGAGTTAAGTCTTACACCATGTTCACCTTCAAACCACTAGAGAGCCTTTGTGACAAAGTTACTGGTTCCTTACAACGCTAAACAATTAGGAATGCTCTGTTAAAATTTCTCGTTTTAATTTTAATGTTTTTACTTTTTACACGAAGAAAGTATTGGATTGATGAAATTTTTCGAATTCCGGTTTTCGGCAGATTTACATGTTTTATAAGTCAGAGATCCCGAAAAACATGGATATAATTTGGTGCTGATAACTTTTTGGTGTAAATCGCACAATAGTGGCACTGCTATGTTGCATTAATGATTATCGCAATAGCTCTATCTCAAGGACTAACGCACTAATTTTCATCAAATTTCAGATTCAGTTAGTCCCTCATATAAATTAGTGCTGTTTAATGTTTCGTGTAAATCTCTCAACAGGTGGCGCTATTATGCTACATTTTTCACGATTTCCGCAACAGCTGTATCTCAAGAACTAATGTATGAATTTTCATCAAACTTTAGATTCAGTTAGTCCCTGATATAAATTGATCCTGATAAATTTTTGGTGTAAATTGCCTAACAGGTGCAATTGCTATGCAGAACTTTTCACGATTTCCGCAATAGCTCTATCTCAAAAACTAATGCACGGATTTTCCTCAAACTTCAAATTCAATTAGAAGTTGATATAGGTTATTTCTGATTAGATTTTGGTGTAAATAACCTAATCAGTGGTGCTGCTATAATACATTTTCAGGAAGTATTAACATGTATGAGATAGAAAGTTTTGGGATTGGCACATCCGACTAGTAAATTAATATAAATATTCCTATTTCGGAACTGATTCCGAAAATGAAAGTGCCCTCATAACAAAAACCTCAACTGAAATCGAAAAAGTAAAAAAAAAAGCACCAGGTTATAGACCGACCTCAGCTATCCTGTGCAAAAAATTCATTTAGAAATATAGAAATGTAAACGATATATTTGAAAGGAACTCTGCCGTTTGTTTAACATTAGCTTGAGATTTTTTTTTCTTTTTCTTTTTTTTTAATTTGCGTGTGTGGCTAGGGGGCTGTCCATGAATGATGTCCCACTTTTTTTCAATAATTTTTATCCCCCCCACCCTTTGTCACATGTCACGCTAAATTACATAAACATATACTTGCAGTTCATAAGCAAAGCACTACGTTATAGATCATATTTCAATTTTATTTTTAAACTTTAACTATGTGTTTTATTAACATTTGTGAGCATAATAATAAAAATGATTTGTGTACTTATTTAGTATGAAATAAGATTACGGTTTACAACAAAAACAATTAATGTACAATAGTAACAAAATATTAATATGAAAGAGCAATTAAAAACAGTAGTATTTTCTAATTTGAAATGGAATTTAATATATTCGGCTTTAAATCTTACCTTTACTTTATGAACACAAAGTACATTACTTTCAAAATAACGCCAAACTTTAATTTTCAGATTTTTAATATTTTTTATTTTAACCAAAATGTGTGATGTCACACTTCTTCTTACCCCCTCCCACACCCTTGTCACAAACTGTCATAATTTCACGAACCCCCTCCCCCCCCCCTCCTCCAAGCGTGACATTATTTGTGGACGGTCCCAAATGTGACTCTTAACGTTTTTTGACGAATTTCACCGTCAAAATTAAAAGGTCAGTGTTTAAAACGACACTCCTTTAATATTTGTTAGTACTCATGTTATAATCTATGTACTATCTCTATTACAATACGGCACCGAGAAAAGTTTGTGAGAATTTTAGAGGAAAATTTCCTCGCCTTCTCTATTCTCAATAGATTTGAATAATCTGGCATAAATAGCAATTGATATCAATATTTAACTGGTACGGGCGGAACGATCGAGTACAAAAAGTGGTTTGTCTGATTTCAAATTATACCTTTGGATACCTAAGAGTTATTAAAATGAATGAATTGAAATGTATGTAACATTAAAATTTTATGAATAATATTCTAATCGCAATAAAGGTTTCGAGTAATTTAATTTCAATAGAAACTGCATCATTTCATATCATTATCTGAAGGGAAGATGGCTAAATTGAAGTTTTTCATCTCACGCTCATTATTTTTAATTAATTTTAAAATATTTAGAGTTATGAAGACTTAATTTATAAAGTTAAAGTGGCAATAATTATATATAGTCATAATTAACTGTTGTGGGGGTGGAAAAATTTACTTCCTAAGAGGTAGATTGTAGATATAAAATGAAATTCTTAACATGAAACAGATAACCTGGTAAAAGCAAGTAGGTACCAGTATAGAAAATGTTTAAGATAGGAGAGTATTTAAAATGTTTAATCTTTTTAGATACAAGTTTTCTTGTATGTGGATTTCTTTTACCTGGAAAATTTCAATGTGTTGACGATAGCTGTCGATTTTTCTATTTTTGCTTTATTTTTCATTTCTTTTTTATAATTTTTTTCTGATTAAAACCAAAAAACTATTTTACAAAATATTGCAGTACTATTTTAAAACTTTTTAGTTTATCTCTACACTTAATATATAATTATTTTTTCTCTTCATATACCAATTGCAAAACTAGCCGGATGTGCCAATCCCGGAACTTTCTTCTATCCCATACGTATTAATACTTCAAAATTCGTTATCACAGAATCAAAGTTAAATGGAAATTTATGACCATCATGAAGATTCTAAAGATATGAAATTCCGTGCATTAGTTCTTGAAGTATGACGGTTGCTAAAATCGTGTAAATCGTACAAAATGCGGCATAGCAGCGCCACCTGTTGCGTGATTTACACCAAAACCTTAGCAGCAACTGAATCTGAAGTTAGATAAAAATTCGTGTATTAATTCTTGAGATAAACCTATTGCAAAAATCGTGAAAAATGTAGCATAGCAGCGCCACCTATTGGGCAATTAACACCAAAAATACTAATAAGAAACAACTTATGTCAACGTCCAATCGAATTCGATGTTTAATGAGAATCCGTGCATAAATTTTTGAGGTAGAGGTATTGCGAAAATCGTGAAGAATGTAGCATTGCAGCACGACCTATTGGGCGATTAACACCAAACCCTTATAAGCACCAACTTCTGTCAAAGACTAACTGAAACAGAAGTTTGATGAAAATCCGTGCATTAGTTTTTGAGAGAGAGAACCCACAAAATTTGAGTCACATACAGACAGACAGAGTCACAAACTCACAGATAGACATTTTCTAAAAATAGTCAAGTCATGTTCAGGAACTTTTACGTATAACGTACGTACTTAGAACGTATAAATCCGTCGAAAACCATAAGTCGGAGATTATCACGAATCCAATACTTTCTTCTTGTAAAGATAGAAGAAAGTAAAAAAATATATAAATAAATAAAATAACATAGAATCCTTGACTATTAAAGAGAGGTCTGTATTGTCCAATTTTGGCCAACCTGAACAGAAATCAAAAAAGTATGAAAGTATCCAGTTACACATCGACCTCCGCTATCCTATTTAAAAAATCTTTTAAAAATATCGAAATGCAAACGAGATATTTGAAAGGAACGCTGCCATTTGTTTAACGCTAGCTTCAGATATATTTTGTGTTACTACTATAGTCTCTTAAGGTTCCTAAATCAATTTCACAATTGACATTTCTAATTCATTGCGATTACAGCGATACTCCTTTAATAACAATTTTTGGTACTCATGTATACAATGTATCTATGTATCTCTATTACATTACGGCACCGAAAAAATTTTGTAAGAATTTCTGAGAAAATTTTTCTCGCCTTCACTATTCTCAAGAGATCCCCATAATCTGGCGTAAATAGCAATTGATTTCAATAACCAACTGGTAGAATGGACGGCGATCGAGTTCAGAAGGGGGTTGTCTGATTTCAAATGATACCTTTGGGTATCATAGAGATATTAAAATGAATGACTTGAAATATTATGTAACATTAAAATTTTATGAATAATATGCTAATCGCAATAAAGGTTTCGTGTAATTTAATTGCAATAGGTACTGAATCATTTCATATCATTATTTGAAGAAAAGATGGTTAAATTGGGAATACGTGTAGGATTTTTTCATTTCAGTGTCATTTTTTGTGATTAATTTTAAAATATTTATAATTATAACGATCTAATTTATAAAGTTAAAATGACGATAATTAGATATATTCATAATACTATTGTGGGGACAGAAGAATTTATGTCCTAAGAGACACATTGTAGGTATAAAAGGAAATTCTTAAAACGTGATAGATAAATTGGCAAAAAGAAATAGCTACAAATACAGAAAATCTAAAACATGAGGATTTAAAACGATTAATCTTTTTAGATGTAAGTTTTCTATGTAAGTAGAAACGTAAGGTTTTTTAGCTTGATAATTTCAAGGCGTTTACAATAGCAGTGGATTTTTCTTTTTTACTTTAATTTTCGTTTCGTTTTATACATTGTTCTCTTATTAAAAGCAAAAATATATTTTTAGAATATTGCAGTACAATTTTAAATCTTTTTACCTTACTTATATTCTTAATATATAAATAAATTTTTCTCTTAATACATCACATGTAAAAAAAATTATAAATAAATGAAAATAAAATAACATAAAATAAGTCCTTGACTATTAAAGAACAATGGTCTGCATGTTCTTTCAGCCAGCATTATTTTCTAGCAATAAACTTTCTGATATGCACATGTGCTAGTACGATTATTGTGTGGAAATAGTGGCAACTATAAGTCGATCACACCGATCCCAGTAAAAATATATTTAAAGGACTAAATTTATGAAATCAATTTCAAAATACCGTTTTTCTTATCAATTTCTTTGAATTTATATTCCATTTATAAATTTCTTTGAATTTGTATTTCTTAATTTGTATGATCTATAGTGCTGTTTTTATATTCTTATAAGGAGAGGAACTTTAAGATATCGGTTAATATTATAAATTTAATTTATCAAATGCAAACACAAAATAAGAACTTAAGTTCATAATCTTTCCCAAAATGTAATTCAGCTGTATTTGTGCAACAATAAAATCATAGAATTAAATATTTCTGTATACAAATATTCAGGTTCTAATTGCTTAAAAAAAAACTTTTCAAAAATCATTTTCGGTATTAGTTTATGATACTTTTGTTAAATTCCTTCTATCTCTATTACAACATAGTAATGGAAAATATTGGACAGAGATTTCGACAGAAATTTTTCTCACCTCCGTTGTGCTGAAGATATCCCCATAATCTGGCATAAATAGCAATTAAAATCAATACTCAAATGGTACGGACGACGATCGAGAACAAAAGGGAGTTCGATTTCAAATGACCCCTTTAAGTGTCACAGCGATATTAAAATGAATATAAACTTAAGTAACATTAAAATTTTATGAATAATATGCTAATCATAACAAAGGTTTCATGTAATTTAATTGTAATAGCTTCTATTCCATTTCATAGCATTGTCTGAATAAAAGGCGGCTAAATATGTAATACATTAACCCATTAAAGATTGACGTTGCGTTTTCGCAACATTATATTTTTGTTTTTTTAAACATTTTTCATAACAGTAAAAGAGAAAAGTTAAGTTTGGCTTATTTAATTAACACAGTTCAGTGATTCATAAAATAAAAGTAAAGGTTTAACAAAAAATGGTGTGAACAGAATAATATTCCTGTAAAACATGCTGGTCCTTAATGGGTTAAGGGCTTTTCATCTCAAAAGAGTACTACATGATGTGTTCGTCGCAGATTTTGATAGCAGTGGTATTGTTGGAAAGGTCTTGTCGTGAGAAACAAAAATTCTAACGGAACTAACCGTCCGAAATGAGCATCGCAGAAGCTGCAAGGCAATTTCCACAAGCATTCCATTAACAGATAAATAAATAAATAAACAGTTTTTAACACTTTCCAACAAAGTTGAAAAGTGTTTATGACTTCGGTTTGTCTGTCCGTCTGGCCGTCTGGCCGTTTGTCCGTAAATATAAAAAACTCTCGTAAATATAGTCAGATCGTTCTGAAATTTTTGGATGTTAGTGACCTCTACCATAGCACGATCCCTATTTCAAATAAAGTTTCTAGCATGTTTAGTTCATTTACAGAGACAGTCAAAAGTTTTCCGTTACATTACGGCCTATGGGAAAAAATCGTTTAAAATGGTTTTAAATGATGTTGAATGCTTTCAAACATAATAAAATTCATATGCATTTATCAAGTGCACTAAAATATACATTCTGTAGAATATATGATGCAAAGAATTGTTATTATTTATTTATAGGGCCACACAAATAATTCCGTTCATAATGGTATAGGGGAAATGGTTTGCGGTGTATGTGAAAAGATTTCAGATACTATATTGTATCCAAATTACTGTATATTAGTAATGATTGCTCAAAATGCATTTTAAATTATGATATGCGCTTTTTTAGGGTTTCGTTCATCTGACGAAACCCTATTTGTCTTGCTCCTCTGTCTGTCTGTCTGTCCGTCTGTCACAGAGCCCGTTCTCAGAAACTATACAGGTTGGAGACTTGAAATTTTGCATACTTATAGCTGAATATCACACATAATACGAAAAATCATAAAATTTTGAAAAAGTCGTACATTTAACCCTTTGGGCTCCCACATGTGTATGTTAAACAATTCTTTCTAAGTGAGTCCCTAATTAGGTTGGAGGCGTGAATTTTGCATACTTATAGCTGAACACTTCGCTTCAAATGACAAAATATAAAATTTTGAAAAAGCCGTACATTTAACCCTTTGAGCTCCCATATGTGTATTTTAAACAATTCTTTCTAAGTGAGCCCCTATTTAGGTTGGAGGCGTGAAATTATGCATACTTATAGCTGAACACCACATATCATACAACAAATTACAAAAATTAAAAAAATCTTACCTTTAACCCTTTGGGCTCCCACATGCGTATTTTAAGCAATTCTTTCTAACTGAGCCCCTTATTAAATTGGAGATTTGAAATTTTGTATACTTATAGCAGAGCACTTGAGGCCAGGCTTTCATAAAATCCTGAAAACGTCTTACGTTTAACCCTTTGAGCTACCACATATGTATTTTAAGCAATTCTTTCTAAGAGAGCTCCTAATTAAGTTGGAGACATGAATTTTTGCATACGTATAGCTGAATACCTCAGACCACACGCCAAATCATAAAATTTTCAAAAAGTCTTATATTATTTACTCCTCCGGGCTCTAACTTGTGTATTTTAAGCAATTTTTCTAACCTCCGCCCTTTTAATCCGGGGAACACTTTTCCAACTTTTTCTGACACACCTTTGACCATTCTTTCATATTATGCACCATAGCCTTACATATTTTAGTTCCACTTTTTACCGCCAGGGGGCGACTACTTATCTCGGGTGCTATCGGCCCAATCCCCTCGACTAATATATCTACAGATAGTATGTAAAACGGAGTTTCATTCGGTACAGGTTTGTTTAGAACAGAGTGCGACCCTGGTTGCGAAATGTGGAACTAACAGATTTTTCAAAAGGATAAAGTGTTTTGAAAGGAATATTAAAAGAAACCCTTTATGCGATCTGTGATCACACTTACCTACTTGTTCACTATATTTATGCATACTATAAAGTGCGTATAAATGCTATAGTTCATATACAGAGCTACAGAAATGAATTCGTAAAGGTTACTGAGTATGAGCATAAATTGCTTAAAGGTGGGTTTTAAAGGAGTTATACATTTTTACGCTGAACTGAATTTAGTGTACTAAGAAATATTTGTAGAATATAGATAAAATGATGTACAGGGCCACGCAAAGAGTTGGATACATGGCCGTCTATGGGTGATAATTTATGGAAATATTATTTCAGTAGTTTTAAGCGTGTTTTAGTTTGAATTAAATTTTAGCTAAATAGTGGCATGTAATAAAGTTATTAATGTTAATAATGTTATTAATTGTAATCTACAGGGCTGTACAAAAGTATGCAAGTATGTTTCCATCTATTAGTATAAATTGCTGAAAGATGAATTTCAACCTGTTATGCATTTTCTTGCTAAATTAAATTTTCCTATTATATAGTATATATATCAACATACAGATCGAATGCAGGGCTGTTCAAAAGAATTAGAATACATATTTGGCTATGGGCGGTAACTACTGAAATCAGATTTTTAAATGTTTACTTAGTTATCTTATTTACCTTATTTCCCTAAGTAACGAAGTTTCGTTAAAGCTTTCAGGCAGTGTTGGAAAGTGTTTCATAATCTATGCTTTACGCATGATTTTTCTTACTTGTTTAAATATGACTGTGAGCATTTGGTACGTGTTTGTAATGTTGTTAATACAGACAATGTGTTGCTGTGTAAAGAAATGTACTGTTTGACATGGAATGTTGTGAATGTATTATCGTTTTATGAATACGTATGAATACGTATGAATACGTATTATCACAGAAAAAGGCAGCTGTGCCACAAAGGTTGCGATTACTAAAGAAGTTGTAGATCATATGACAATAGGTCTATTTATGACATTTGGCTGATCACTTGCTTATTGACGAAAATGGCTGTCAGTGTCAGTGTAGAAGTTGTAGACCATATGACAATATGAATTTATGACATTTGGCTGATCACTTGGTTATTGGTGAAAGTGGGTGTCAGTGTAGAAGTTGTAGACCATATGACAATATGAATTTATGACATTTGGCTGATCACTTGGTAATTGGTGAAAGTGGGTGTCAGTGTAGAAGTTGTAGACCATATGATGGTATGAATTTATAACATTTGGCTGATCAATTGGTTATTGGTGAAAGTGTGTGTCAGTGTAGAAGTTGTAGACCATATGACAATATGAATTTATGACATTTGGCTGATCACTTGGTTATTGGTGAAAGTGGGTGCAGTGTAGAAGTTGTAGACCATATGACAGTATGAATTTATGACATTTGGCTGACCACTTGGTTATTGGTCAAAATGGGTGTCAGTGTAGAAGTTGTCGACCATATGACAATATGAATTTATGACATTTGCCTGATCACTAGGTTATTGGTGAAAGTGTGTGCCAATGTAGAAGTGCTTAAAGTATAGGGAATCTTCATATAAGGCGCATTTGATAAAATTTTAGGTGCTACATCTGTAGCAAGTTTTGGCTCTTAGTGTAAAACATACTTGTCTCATAGATCTGAAGCTTGGTATTTCAATTCATAGTAACTCCTTTTAGAAAGCATATTGGCGCGTGTCTTCTGGTGCAAGGGCGCAGATTTGGTTGTGAACTAAATGATGCAATTTTACGATAGCTTCCCTTGAAGTAAAATCTTCTCCATCACATATAGGTTTTGGAATATTCGATCATACGTTTGATTATAAGAAAGTAGTCATGAAACGCTTCAACATCAAGGGCTTGGAGGTACTTCATTGTACCTCCATGTGTAATCGTGACATCGATGTTTTCCCCCAATTTTCTGTGAAGTTAAGGATCTACATGACCTGCTCACTCATCCAAGATGAGGAGGATCCTCTCTTCATGTATAATTTTTTTTAACGTTTCTAAGTACAATTCAGTTAACTGCTTTGATTTTTTTTCTGAAGGGAAGCTGGTTAGTACGACGTTCAGATAATGCAGCTATTGTAGACGTTTTTCCACTGGTGGCCCAAATATGCCTTGCAGCTCTTATGGTGTTCATTTCGGAAGGATAGTTCCATTGTATTTTTTGTTTCTAATTACAAGACCTTTCCAGCGAGACCATTGTTATCAAAATCGACGACTACCACATTCAGGTAGTTCCCTTGTCAGTGTATGAATATGTTCTGAATATTTTAAATTAAATTTAAAATATTCAGAATTGCATAGCATTTGTGTCTTTATGAAAACTAATTTCATTTATAAAATTAAAATGGCAATAATTAGATATCTGTATGATTAACGAATATAGGGATAGAAGAATTTATGCCCTAAGAGGGGAATTGCAGACATAAAACAAAATTCAGAAAATCTAAACTGGCACTTGCACATAAGTACAAATACAGAAATACTTAAACATGATGATTTAATGTTTAATCTTTTTAAGATTAAAGGGTGTTTTTTTAATGTGTGGTTCCTTTAGCTCGGAAATTTCAATGCTCTGACAATAGCTGTGGACATTTAATTATCTTCTTTTTCCTTTTCTTTTTTATCATTTCAAATTAAATTAAAAAATTTATTTAAATAAATATTGAGATATTATTTTAAGCATTTTTCCTTATCTGTACACTTAATATATAATTAAATTTTTTTCATAATTTACCATTTGTAAAAAATAATAAATTAAATAAAATAAAACAATCTCTTGATTATTAAAAAAGGGATCGGTGCCGTTAACTTTTCTCTACCATTATTTTCAACTTTGTGGTAGATTTTTTTTTAAGTTGTGCATAATTACTAAGCAGATTATTATTGTCTGGAAGTATTGGTAACCAAAGAGTGACCACTCTGGCCTTTATAAAAAGAGGTAAAAAGTATTTAAAGGCCTAAAATTATAGAATCAATTTCTGGATAATATTTTTCTTTTAAATTTCTAAAATTTATCACATATTTAGTGCAATTTTGACATTCTTATAAGACAGGGATAAAAAATATTGGCACATTTTATAAATATAATTTATCAAATACTGACACGAAAATAAGAACACTAAAGTGGATAATGCTTCTAAAAATGCAATTCAGTTGTATTCTTACAACAATCAACTTTATTTATACAATTGAACATTTCCGTATAGAAACATTAGGTTTTCATTTACTTTCACAAATAACTTTTCTGAAATAATTGTGAGTAAAATCATAGTTCTTTGATATTAGTTTATGATACTCATGTTAAGTTCTTTAACATCTCTTTTACAAGATGGTAATGGGAAATATGGGAGAGAATTTTAGATAGAATTTTATCTCAGCTTCGTTATGTTCAAGATATCCGCATAAACTGACAGATATAGCAAATGATTTAAATATTCAACTTGTATGAGCGGGATCGAGAACAAAAGGGATTTGTCTAGATTCAAATGACACATTTGGGTGTCAAAGAGTTATTAAAATGAATGACTCGAAATTTATGTAACATTAAAATATTATGCACATTACTAATCGCAATAAAGGTTTCGTGTAACTTAATTACACTGGATACTGCATCATTTCATAGCATTGCCTGAAGATGAGGTCCTAAATAGAGAGTATATCAAGGGTTTTTTTTTATTTGGGTGTCATGGTTTTCTATTAAGATTCCAATATTTAAAATTATAAAGAATTTGCGTATTTAAATTAAATTTATTATAATATTTTTTAAGATGCGAATTATTTTGTAAATGTGAGGTTTATGTAACTTCAAAAATTAATTGCAATAACAATAGATATGGATTTTTCTTCTTACTTTCTTTTTATATTACTTTATTTCTAGTTAAAACCTCAAATTAAAAAAAATATTGAAGTACTATTTTAAACTTTTTTTTACCGTATATAGATTCTTAATATATACATAAATCTTTCTCTTTATATTTTATATACCATTTATAAAGATAAATTAATAAAATGTAGTATAATAAAAATTAATAAACACTTAATTATTAGAAATAAACTTCAGCGCTGTCAAGTTTCCGCTTCTATTATTTTCAAGCAATAAACTTTGTCGTAGATTTCTTTTCAAAATGTTGTGTAAATGTACTCAAAAGATTATTGTCTGGAAATACTGGTAACCAAAATGTTACCGCTCTGATCCTCGCATAAAGAGGTAAAACTTATTAAATCAATTTCTGAATAATATATATATTCTTTTAATTTCTCAATTTTGTAGGATCTTTGGTGCAATATTGAATTTTTTATAAGGCAAGAATCAAAGTTATTGGAGTATTTTATAAATCTAATTTATAAAATGTAGACACAAAAATAAGTACAATTAAATGCATAATCTTTTTCACAATGTAATTTAGTGGGATTCATGGAACAATGAACTTTAGTTATACAATTAAACATTTCCCTATACAAACATACAAGTTTCAATTGCTTCCGAAAACAACTTTTTTGAAATCATTGTGAATAAAATCATACACTTTTGATATTAGTTTATAGTACACTTGTTATCTCAATCTCTATTACAACATGGTAATGGGAAATGTTTGAGAGAATTTCCGTCAGAAATTTTTCTCACCTCCATTACGCTCAAGACATGCGCATAACCTGGCAAAAATAGCAATTCATATTAACAATTCAACTGGTATGGTCGACGATCGAGAACAAAATGTGGTTGGTTATCTGGTTTCAAATTACATCTTAGAGATATTAAAATGAATAACTTGAAATCTAGCATTGAAATTTTATGAATAACTTCTTAATCGCATTTAAAGTTTCGTGTAATTTAATTGCAAGAGATACTTCATGATTTCATAGCATTGTCTGAATATAAGAAGACTAAAAATACATTACATTAAAGACTTTTTCATCTCAATGTCATGGTTTCCAATTAAGGCTCCACTATTTAGAATTATAAAGAATTTTTGTCTTTATAAAAACAAATTTAATTTAAAAAGTTAAAATCGTAATGAATATATGTATGCATAATTAAACGTTATGGGGATAGAAGAACTTACACCCTAAGAGATTTATTGCAGGTATAAAACGCAATTCTTATATTGTAATAGATAATCTGACATATACACATTGGTAGAATAGAGGAAAAGTTCAAAACATGTGAATTTAAAAGGTTTAATCTGTTTTTAGATGCTTTTTTTTTTCTTTTTTTACCTTTTTTTTGTAAATGTGAGATTCTTGTAGCTTGAAAATTTCGATGCAATATCGATATCTGTAGACTTTTCTTTTTTACTTTATTTTTCTTTTATTTTTTATTAGTTTGTTTCTAGTTAAAATCTCAGATTTCCTGATAAAAAATATTGAAGAACTGTTTTAAAACATTTTGCCATATTTCCACTTTTAATAAATAGTTTACTCTTTCTCTTAATACACCACTTGTAAAGTTAAAGAAATAAAATAAAATAATATGCCCCTGATTATCAAAAACAGGGAGCGGCGCCGTCCCGTTTTGGCTACCATTATTTTCAAGCAATAAACTTTGTGGTAGAATTCTTTTTAAAATGTTGTGTACATTAAGGACAACATCATGGACTTCTTCATCTCAGTGTCATGGTTTCCAATCAAGACTCCACTATTTAGAATTATAAAGAATTTTAGTCTTTATAAAAACTAATTTAATTTAAAAAGTTAAAATCATAATGAATATATGTCTGCATAATTAAACGTTATGGGGATAGAAGAATTTACGTCCTAAGGGATGTATTGCAGGTATAAAATGCAATTTTTAAATTCTAATAGATAAACTGACAAATACACATAGGCACAAATACAGAAAATGTTTAAAACATCAGAATTTAAAAAGTTTAAGCTTAATTAGATGCTTCTTTTTTTAAATGTGACATTTTAGTAGCTTGAAACTTTCAATGCAATAACAACAGCTATGGAGTTTTCTTTTTTCTTTATTTTCATTTTCTATTTTATTATCTTGTTTCTGGTTAAAACCTCAAATTTCCTGTTAAATTATATTGAAAAACTATTTTAAATCTTTTTACCGAATCTCGACTTTTAATATATAATCATTTTCTTAATATACAATTTGTAAGGATAAATAAATAAAATAAAATAAAAATCCCTTGATTATTCAAAATAAGCGTCGGAGTGGTGACGTTTCGTCCACCATTATTTTGAGACAATAAACATTGTTGTAGATTTCTTCTTGAAATGTTGTATAAAAGAACTAAAAAGGTTATTGTCTGGAAATAGTGGTAACCAAAAGTGACCACTCTGACCCCGGTAAAAGAACATAAAAATGATTTAAAAGCCCAAAATTATAAAAGGGACAGTACACCTTTAAAATTTTCAGAAATCGATTTTTTTTTTAATTTTTGCATCGTTAGAAAGGATATTGTATTCTGAACAAGTTGTTACTAATCTTTTAACTGTGTGATAATTATTTACTGAGATATTAGGGAAAATGTAAATATCACCCCTTCATTTCCGAATTAATAGCCCTGTGACAACTGTCATGGCGGCTTGTTTACATTTTGTTTTTGCACTTTTATATTAACTTAACTTTGGAAATATTCTGAAATGCGGCAACTGTTACTGGTTAAATACCTTAAAGCAGAGGTTCCCAAACTGTGCTCCGCGGAGCTCTAGGGGCTCCACCGCTCTTTAGGAAAATAAAGAAAATTTTATTGAAACCAACACATTTAAAGCAATGTTTTTTTTTTTCAAAAATATGAACAGATTTTTTAGCTACAAAAATATTTATACATTGATAATTATTGTCAAGTATTTGAACTCTTTTAATAAACTATATGTTATTTTCCTTAAAAATATTAGTTTCCACTAGTACTCTATTTTTACGTTTTCTAATAAACAAAAATACGATAAATGGAGAAACAAACGAAGATTTAATAACAGACAGTGGAAAATTGTATTCTGAGGGAAAAGTGCTTATTTGAATTCCTCAAACTGTGGCTTGATTTGAAGTGTTATCCAATAACTCCACATTTCATGCTCAACTGCGTCATTATTTCGAAAGAAATCACTCTGATTTGAAAGATAAACCGCCTGATTTTTTTTTCAATATGAAGAGCAAAGTAACGTATGCATGCTTCAAAAGAAAGTGTCACAATACTTGTTAAAGCAAAGATGAAATGTCCTGGATATAAGCGCAGACTTCACAGAGCGAAATAGATAAAAAGATATACTTCTACCAATAGTTATTTTCTTTTTGCTTCTGTCCAGTTTAATCACTGTGATTCATTAGGACAAAAATAATGTTCTGAAATTAGTGATGGAAGTTTGCTTGGTTTGATCCCGTCGGCCCCATTAAGCCGGCACCTGTGACCCCCTGGCACCTATCTGGTAGTTTAACAACTCGCTTGAGTTCGCGAAGATCATACATGCAAATATTCTTAATAAACCTTACAAAATTGATATTGTCAAGAATTTGTTTTATGAAAAAGATATTAATTTAGCTTCCAATATTCCCTTGTCAAGTAACATCGTTTTAAAAAAAAAATATTAACTATATAACTAATGGCGTAATAGAACACTTAACAGCCTCTTCAGATGTACTAAATTTGCACTACAAATGCATGAATGTACTGAACTTAATTTTTTGAAACGGGCACCGGGAACTAGATTTGACATCTCTATTACTATGGTGTTTCAGAAAATTAACTTGATTAAAATTAAGTGCCTAACTAACGCCACTCCGAAAGAGGTTTCGCATATCTATGACGATGGTATTGTTTGTAGATAACTACACATTAACAAACTAAGGGACGAAATATTTTTGGATGACTGCATGCGAAACACACGTGGACATGAATGCACTGATGATGCAAAAGCGATGATGGGTCACAATGCTGGAGCATTTGCAAAAATTAAAGAGATAGCAAAGCACTGTAGTACCATCTATTGCGCTCTTTACAGATACACGCAGTCCCCGACAAAAAGCTTATGAAAAAGGTGAATGGTGCCATTAAAATAATACACTATATAATATCACGAACTCTTAAAAGCAAACTTTTAAACTTATGTGTGAATTTATCGGAAGCCTGCACCGCCCCTCTTACTGCATAACGAAGTAAAATGGTCATGTCGAGGAAGACTGTTTACGCGATTGTTGCAACTGCAGAGGTGATATTAGAAGAACCATAACTTTAAACTGGAAAAACTTTTAATTAATAAAGATTGTGAATACTAGTGCAATATTTAGCCGATATGTTCAGCAAAATGAAATAAATGTATCTATCACTGCAGTGAAAATCTGTCACAATTTCCGGTGCAATTACCAAACGTGTTTTCTTTTAAGATGAAACGTGTATTGATCGAATTCCGAGAGAAATAATAATATAGATTACATGCCTCTTGTTAAAAAATAATGCAAACAGGGATGACAGGGATGACCGCCCCGGGAACCCAGCTTTCGCTTTAGAGTATAAGTGCAATCCCGGGGGGAGACTCAAATCCACTGCATATGGTAAGATACATTAACAATGACAATATTTTTAAAACAGTTAATAAAATATAGAAAAATAAATTCAGTTTGCTGTTTTTGACTCTGAAACTCACAAGAAGTGTCATCAGTACATATATTGACAGCAATTGCACTATGTTGTATACATGCGTAAACAATTACTAGACATGTTTTTTGAATATTAGAGCTTAAAAACTGTAAGTGAAATGCATATGCTGATAAATATAATAAAAATACTAAATAAACAAACCAAAGGAAATAAGACAAATATTTACATTATGTACAAAACAGGGGCTCCTGTCTGAAATGGGAGCTAAAAACAATGAGTTTGCTCAGCTAGCTCAGAAAGGGAGGGGATTGGTAAATATAAATTCGTTGTCTTCTAAAAATTTCATACAATCCGCTATACATTGCAGGAGAACTGGACGGTCGAGAAGGTAAGTTAGCCAGTCAGGCAGTGTCATCTGTTGTGGCTTTTTTACGTGATAGTGGGACGTTAATGTGCAATGTAAAATATAGTGTAATGATGTTGATAAGAATCCACAAATGCAAAGAGGTGAGTCTCGTTTATTTATGGTATATAAGTGTTGTTGGAAGGGTAAATAATGCAAACAACACGACATTAAAACAAAAGTACAAATAAATATTCAGGAGTATCCTATTGCTTTGAAAATCATGTTCAAACAAGATTTTTTAGCAGCTGAATAGGAAAGGCTTTGGTCGACTTAAAATCAATACTAAATGTGTTCAGCGTTATAAAAACAAGTTGGAAACTTCTCGTCAAACGTGGCAAATGAGGTGCGTTCGTACTATAACTAGTTTTATAATTATTTTTTATACCCCATATTGTACTGAATGTATAATTTTTTGCAATTAATAAAGTGCATACTCTGTAGCATCATTAAAATGCACTTGCAATAACTTTTTTCCCATTCCCCGTAATGTAACGGAACACTTTTGACTGTCCCTGTCATTAAACTATACATCCGATTTTCCTAAAATTAGAAACGGCTCGACAAAATTTTGCAACAATTATATATCTAAAATTTCAGACCATTCGGAAGGCTGTAACATCATTAAAATGCACTTGCAATAATTTTTCCCATTGGCCGTAATGTAAAGAAAAACTTTTGACTGTCTCTGTAATTAAACTATACATCCGATTTTCATAAAATTTGAAATGGCTTGACAAAATTTTGCAACAATCATATATTTAAAATTTCAGACAATTCGGTTGGGTAGTTTTTGCTCTGTTATATGCGGACAGACAGACAGACGGACGGACTGAACGAAGACTATAGGTGCTACATATTTATATAACTACGAACGCACCTAAAAACGCCCAGCTTAAACTCGGTGAAACACGATTTCCTCGTTGATTTGATATCTGATAGCAAGTTAACACTGAATATACCAACAACCGGTTATTTCGTGCTGCCAAATGAAAATATTTCGATTCGAACCAGAAATTATTCATAAAATAAATAAAATTTAAATAAATCATATAAGTTATTAAAAAGAATAAAAAAAGAAGAGTTAAATTAATTTAAATAAAAACTATGATCTGAAATATTTTTAATAAAACTTGGATAAAATTCCTGGTATATTTCTTGTTAAAGATCTTACTTTAAAACAAAGCCTGTCAGATTTTTGATTTTATTTGATAGATGAATTTAAAATTTTGTCTAAGAAAGCATAATTAGTTTTACTGCCTTTTTCAATGACAAATGTCTATCAAGCAAGATTTCCGACTAACGCAACCACCAAAACCAAATATAGAAGTCTTTTAAAAGTAGGACGGAACATGCGCCTGCAATTACTATCAACTGGACCGGAATTCAGACATTTGTGATAAACAATCCAATCACAATAAATGTTTATGCGTTATTTGTCGTCACTCTAATAATGTAAGATTTATTGTCCACGTTGTTGTATTTATTTTCTACCTGTTTTGATATAATAGAAAATCAGTATTACGGTTAAAGTTTCAAAATGTAATTTTATTTCTGGGACAATGCACAAATGTTTAGATTACTATTAATTTCTTTCTTTCTGTGCTCGGTAGAAATGCCCTAAAAACGTTAACTTGTAATGAATAGTAATCTAAACACTTGTGCATTGTCTTAGAAATAAAACTGCATTTTGAAACTTTAACCATAATACTGAATTTATTTTCTATTACTATCAAAACAGGTAGAAAATAAATACAACAACGTGGACAATAAATCTTACATTATTAGGGTGACGATCAATAACACATAATGTACAGTAGGCTTCAAGTGCTCCGTCTAAGAAATTCTTTCTAAAAAGGGCTCCGCGAGTCAAAAAGTTTGGGAACCACTGCCTTCAAGAATAATAATAAAGCTTTAAAATATTAACTTCAACTTTCACTTTCACCAAATTTGTTTACTTTCATAGTTTTTCACAGTTTTATTTGGTATTAAATGCTTAAATTTGAAACAAAACAGATTTTTTTCCTTGAGCAATACATTCCTGATTTTGTAATAGTATTCTACTTCTTAGTATTTATTAGCTTTTTAATGAAAAAGTATGCAAAATGTGCTTCAGAACAGCATCGAAGAAGGAGTCAGTTTAATGGTAATCGCTATGCAAAATACGGTGATAGAGATATATCCTAAGGTGCTAATTCATCTTATCGAAAACTAAAAAGTAGTATATTTGATACTGATTTTTGTTTCATTTGACAGTTTATAATACGGATTTATTGGCATTAATAAATTTTTTAGTAAACTATCTGGATTTTTGTGCAGCAAAGTATGTGAATCAGATATCGAAATACGAGAATCCCTATAAAATGGCCTATATTTTACATTAAATAATTTTGTTTTATAAAACGTGAAAATTTTATTCCCTTTACAATCAAAGCTAAACAAAATTTTAAGTTATATGTTTAAAATTCATTTTTTTCAATAGTAAATGCTACATTTTTACAAATGACATCTATTTATTTTTTAAGCATGTTCCTTACAAATAATTTTATATTTATCATTTTAAACTAGCATCTAGTTTAATTTTTAATGCGGAATACTATATATAATTAGTAGTTTTGTTTCTTTATTATATATTTTATATTTAAAAAATACAGTTTAATCTTTAAACGGCTTTTTCTAAAATGGCATTTTTACTCTTGCGCGTATGATATCTGCAAAACTATTTGAAGTAGAGCTTTAAAATTTTTGCCCTACATAAATATTCATAATATCATGAAAATGAACTAGGATTATAAAGCTGTGTTCAGTATGAAAAAAATTATGCGATTAAATGCATGTAAAAATTCGTAGTTTTTCTAATTTTTCTAATTAAATGTTAATTACCCTTTATCTAATTAACCGATTACAAATATCCTACTTCAAATTATAGACCAGAGTGTTATCTTTAATTTAAGATAACGTTTATGCAAATACAATGAAACTAGCATGAGGTATTATGCGCGCAGTGACATGTTATCTACTGTAAAAATTTTTAATAGCACTTTGAAATTGACCCCTTGAATTTTTTTTAATTATAATATATCCAAATAAAATTTTTTTAAACGTAGTTCAATATCACCTAAATATACTCGAAAATTTTTGTGCTTCTAGAGTGGTTATTCTTTTTACAAAAAAATTGCTAAACTCATGACAAATTTCGCATGTTTTATGACCGTTAAAGGTGTACTGTCCCCTTTAAATCAATTTCTGAATAAAATTTTTCTTTTATATTTTATAGTTGTTTAGGATCTTTATTGCAATTTTAACATTCTTATCAGGCAAGGATCAAAGATATTGATGCATTTTATAAATCTACAAAATAAGCAAACTAAAGTGCATAATCTTTCCCAAAATGCAATTCAGTTGCATTCTCGGATCAATCAACTTTATTTATAGAATTAAACATTTTCGCATACAAGCATTAAGTTTCCAATTCCTTTCACAAGCAACTTTTCTGAAATCATTGTGAATAAAGTCATAGTCTTTAATAATAGCCTATGTTACGCTTATTCTGTTTTTTTCCATCAGTATTAAAATTAATGGTAATAATGGGAAAGATTTGATAGAATTTGGGCAGAATTTTTTCCTCGCATCCTTTATGCTCATGAGATCCCCATAATCTGGCCTAAATTGCAATTCATATTAACATTTAACTGGTACAGATCAAGAACAAAAAATGGTTATCTGGTTTCAAATGACATCTGTCATATGATATACATATTAAAACCAATGACCTGAAATTTATGTAACATTGAAATTTTATTAATAATATACTAATCGCAAAAAAGGATTCAAATAATTTAATTGCAATAGATAGAGCATCATTTCATAGCATCGTCTGAATACGAGATGACTAAATTGGATATACATTAAGGACTTTTCATCTAAGTGTCATAGTTCCTTTAAGTCTCCAATATTTAAAATTACAAAGACGTTTGTCTTTATAAAAACTAATTTAATTTAAGAAGTTAAAACTGTAATTGATAGATGTATGCATAATTTAATTGTTATGGGGACAGAAAACTTTACGTACTAAGAGATGTATTGCAGGTATAAAACGCAATTCTTAAATTGTAACAGATAATCTGACGCATATATATAGGTACAAATACAGAAAAAGTCTAAAACATGTGAATTTAAAAGGTTTAATCGTTTTTTAGATGCTTTTTCTTCTTTTTTTACTTTTTATTCTGTAAATGTGAGATTCTTGTAGTTTGAAAATTTTGATACAATATCAGTATCTGTAGAGTTCTCTTTTTTAGTTTATTTTTATTTTATTTTTTATTATTTTGTTTCTGGTTAAAACCTCAAATTTCCGGTAAAAAAAAAAAAATAATAAATAAATATTTAAGAACTATTTTAAAACATTTTGCCGTATCTCCACTTTTAATAAATAGTTTAATTTTTCTCTTAATACACCATTTGTAAAGGTAAATAAATAAAATAAAATAATATACTCCTGATTATCCAAAATAGGGGGCGGCGCGATCACGTTTTGGCTACCATTATTTTCAAGCAATAAACATTGTAGTAGATTTCTTTTTTAAATGTTGTGTAAGTGTACAAAAAAGATTATTGTCTGGAAATAGTGGTAACCAAACAGTGACTGCTCTGACCACAGTTAACAGGGGTAAAAATTATTTAAAGTCCTAAAATTGTAAAAGCAATTTCTGAATGAAATATGGATTTTTTTTTTTTTTTTTATTCTTAAATTTGTAAGATCTTTAGTGCAATTTTTACATTCTTATTAGGCAAAGATCTAAGATAATGCTGTATTTTAAAAATCTATAAAATAAGTAAACTAACGTCCATAATTACCATAAGAAATTACTTGGTGCAGTATAATATAAATAAAAACATCTTTTAAAGCACCAAAACACTTTATTTCTTGTTGCAAACTAGTTTTAGTAGCCATAGCGTACCATTAACCGTGAAAAATATGATGATTCTTGTAGCTTGAATATTTGTATCATATTTTGCACTGAATACGGTACGTTATTGACTACTGAAACTAGTTTGCAACAAGAAATAAAGTATTTTGGAAAATTAAACGTTATTTTTTATTTATAAAATTCATAATATTTGCCAAAATATAATTCAGTTATATTCTCTGATAAAACAGCTTTATATATACAATTAAACATTTCCGTATACAAACATTAATGTCCAGTTGCTTCACAAACAGCCTTTCTGAAATCATTGTGAATAAAGACATAGTCCTTTGATATTATTCTATGATACTCTTGTTAAGTTTTCTCCATCTGTATTATACTATGATAATGGGAAATATTTTAGAGAATTTTCTTCAGAAATTTTTCCTCAACTCCTTTATGCTCATGAGATCCCCATTATCTGGTGTAAATAGCAATTCATAATAATATTCAACTAGTACGGTTGACGATAAAGAACAAAGGGTGGTTATCTGGTTTCAAATGACATCTTTATATATAATACAGATATTAAAACTAATGACTTGAAAT
Organism: Maratus speciosus; assembly: GCA_963932465.1. Taxonomy (NCBI): domain Eukaryota; kingdom Metazoa; phylum Arthropoda; class Arachnida; order Araneae; family Salticidae; genus Maratus; species Maratus speciosus. The sequence goes on from OZ010786.1 coordinate 386,928,585, forward strand.
TAATGTAATACTGAAATTTTATGAATAATATACTAATCCTAATAAAGGTTTCGTGTAATTTAATTGCAATAGATACTGCATCATTTCATAGCATTGTCTGAAGATGAGATGACTAAATAGGAAATACATTAATCACTTTTTCATCTCAGTGTCATAGTTTCCTATTAAGTCTCCAATACCTAGCATGTTAAAGAATTTTGGCTTTATAAAAACTAATTTAATTTTAAAAGTTAAAATTATAATCAATAGATATATACCAATTTAGATGTTATGGGGTAGAACAATTTATGTACTAAGAGATATATTGCCGGTATAAAATACAGTTCTTCAATTGTAATTGATAACTGACACATTACACATACTCGTAGATACAAATACAGAAAATGTTTAAAACATGCGAATTTAAAATGTTTAATCTTTTTTAGATGTTTTTTTTTTTTTTTGTAAATGTGAAATTCTAGTAACTTAGAAATTTCGATGCAATAAGAATAGCTGTGGAATTTTCATTTTTCGTTATTTTCATTTTTTTTTATTCTTTTGATTTTTTTTTAAAACCTCAAGTTTCCTGTTAAAAAACATTAAAGAACTATTTGAAAACTTTTTACCGTTTCTCGACTTTTAATGCATAATTAAATCTTTTTCTTAACATACCATTTGTACACTTGTCCAGTTCTCTTCATCTATCTGTCTTACAATATGATAATTGGAAAGATTTGAGAGAGTTTTCGGCAGAAATTTTTTTCACCTCTTATATGCCCATGAGATCCACATAATCTGGCACAAATAGCAATTTATAGCAGCATTCAACTGGTATTGGCGACGATCGCGATCAAAAGATGGTTGTCTGGTTTCAAATGACACCTTTGGGTATCATAGAGATACTAAAATGAATGAATTGAAATTCGTATAACATTAAAAGTTTATGAATAATAAGACTGATCGCAATAAAAGTTTCGAATAATTAAATTACAATAGTTACTGCATCATTTGATACCATTGTCTGAAGACGAGATGGCCAAATAGGGAATACATTAGGAAGCTTTCATGTCAGTGTCATGGTTTCCAATTAATTTTCTAATATTTAGAACTATAGATAATTTGTGTCATTATGAAAATTAATTTAATTTACAAAGGTAAAATGAAGATTAATAGATATATGCATAATTAACTGTGACGCGGATAGAATAATTTAGATCCTTAGAGGTATATTGTAAGCATAAAATGAAATTCTTAAAATGAAATAAATAAATTTTAATAAGTTACAAAATTCTGAAAGTGGTTTAAAGACTTGGAATTAAAATATTTATTCGTTTAAAAATGCAATTGTTTTGGCAATTTTGGGTTGTTGTAACCTTATCATTTCAATGTGTTTTAAGTGCATTATTTTATTTTCGTATTATTTCATTTCTTTTAGAAATCCTTAAAGAAATGTGTAGAACACTGATTTCATAAAAATAAAATATGTAATTACTCTAGATTAATTTTAACACAATTATTATAATTGGTAAATAAATCATATCAGATGTAAATTTCCAACTGGGCAAAAAATGTCCAGACCAGGATTCGAACCAGGGATCTCTTGGCTGAAGACGCCAAAGCTCTACCATCTGAGCTATTCCAGACGAATCTGGTGGATCTTTTTCACCGAGCTAACTTGATTGATTATAGCATCTGGTCTGAAATTTGGTTAAGCTCAACAGAATAGATCGCAGGTAGTGGAACTCCAGAAATCTCTGGATACGTAATTACACTGGATTTATTTTAACACAATTATTCTAGTTGGTAAATAAATCATATCAGATGTAAATTTCCAACTGGGTGAAAAATGTCCTAGTGAATTACGAAAATGCCCAACTAATATGTCTCCACCCTTTATTTGAGATAAAATTTCGTGTGTTCATTACTCTCAAATGATCTGCATAATCTGGCATAAATAGCAATTCATGTCACACTTACTTGGCACGGTTGACGTACAAAAGGTGGCTACCTGAGCCAAAATAATTTCAGTCTACACGCAACCCGACCCGAACTGAAAGTTCTATTTGAAAAAACCCGAAATCTGACCCGAACCAAATCTGATAACAGACAAAAATATTAAAAATAACCGTAACCCGATTCGATCAAGACAAAATAATTTCCGTGCACACTCAACCTAACACGAACCTAAAAATTCCCTTTCAAGAAAACCATAAATCTGACCCGAACGAAATCTGAACCCAACAAAAATATTCCAAAGAACAATAATCGGATCCGTGCAACACAAAATTATTTCCGTGGACATGTTACCCGACACAAACCTATAAATTCCCGTTGAAAAAAAAACGAAATCTGATCCGAACCAAATCTGAACCCGACAAAAAACTCCAAAGAACCATAACCGGATCACAACAGACAAAATAATTTCCGAGGACATGTTACTTGATCCGAACCTAAAAATTCCATTTGAAAAAAAACCGAAATCTGACCCGAACCAAATCTGAACTCAACAAACACATTCCATTGAACCATATCCCGAACCGAGCAAAACAAAATAATTTCCGTGGACACGCAACCCGACCGGAACATAAAAATTTCATTTGAAAAAAAAAACGAAATTTCAACCCGACAAAAATATTCCAAAGGTCAATAATCCGATACGAGCAACACAAAATAATTTCCGTTGACACGCAAACCGATCCGAATCTGAAAATTTCATTTGAAAGAAACCCGAAACTTGAACCCGACAAAATTATTCAAAATATCCATAACCGGATCCGAGCAAGGCAAATTAGTTTCCTTCGACAGTCAACCTGATCCGAACCAGAAAGTTATAATTGAACTCGATCCGAAACCGGGTTATGGTCGGTTTTCGGGTTGACTTCAAATGAATCCGGTTGCGTGTCGACAGAAATAATTTTGTCTTGCTCGGAACAGGTTACGGCTCTTTGAAATACTTTTGTCCTTTCTAGATCGGGTTCGGGGTCGGGTTTCAGGTTGACTTCAAATGGAATTTTCATATTCTGGTCGTATTGAGTGTACACGGAAATTAATTTGCCTTGCTCGGATCGGGGTACGTCCTGATGTATTTTTATTTCGTGTACTGTTGGTGTTTCGGGTTAACTTCAAGTAGAACTTTCAGAGGTTCGGATCGGGTTGCATGAAAACGGAAATAATTTTGTCTTTCTCGGATCCGGTTATGATTCTTTGGAATATTTTTTTGGGATTCAGATTTGGTTCGGTTCGGTTCAGATTTTGGAGGTTTTCTAGTGGAATTTTTACGCTCGAGTCGGGTTGCGTATTTTTTCTTGCTCGGATCAGGTTATGGTTCTTTAGAATATTTTTATCGATTATATATTTTGTTCGGGTCATATTTCGTGTTTATTTCAAACTAAATTTTTAGGTTCGGATCGGGTTGCGTGCCCGCAGAAGTTATTTTGCCTTGCTCAGATCGGATTATGGTTCTTTGGAATAGTTTATTTGTCGGGTTCAGATTTGGTTCGTGTCAGACTTTGGGTTTTTTTAAATAGAATTTTTATGCTCGGGTCGTGTTGCGTCCACGGAAATTATTTTGTCTTGCTCGTATCGAGTTATGGTTTTTGGGGATATTTTTGTCGGATTCAGATTTGGTTCGGGTCAGATTTCAGGGTTTTTTTTTTTAAATGGAAGTTTTAGGTTCGGTTCGGGTTGCGTGTTCACAGAAATTATTTTGTCTTGATCGAATCAGGTTCGCTGGAAGATCGTTGGAAGATCGTTCTTGGGAATATTTTTGTCGGGTTCAGATTTTGTTCGTGTCAGATTTTGCGTTTTTTCTACATGAATTTTTATGTTCGGGTCGTGTTGCGTCCACGGAAATTATTTTGTATTGCTCGTATCGGGTTATGGTTTTTAGGGATAATTTTTCGGATTCAGATATGGATCGGGTCAGATTTCAGGTTTTTTTTTTACATGGAAGTTTTAGGTTCGGTTCGGGTTATGGTTCTTTAGAATATTTTTGTCGGTTATCAAATTTCGTTTGAGCCATATTTCGTTTTTCTTTTTTAATTAGGTTCGGGTCGGGTTGCGTGTTCATGGAAATTATTTGTCTTGTTCGGATCGGGTTATGGTTCTTCGGAATATTTTTGTCGAGTTCAGATTTAATTCGTGTCAGATTTCGGGTTTTTCTAATGGAATTTTTAGGTTGGGGTCGTGTTGCATAAACGGAAATTATTTTTTCTTGTTCGTATCGGGTTATGTTTTTGGGGATATTTTTGTCGGATTCAGATTTGGTTCGGGCCAGATTTCAGGTTTTTTTAATGGAATTTTTAGGTTCGGTTCGGGTTGCGTGTCCAAGTAAATTTCGCGTTTTTCCTAATGGAATTTTTAGGTTCAGGTATTGTTGCGTGCAAGGAAATTATTTTGTGTTTCTTGGATCGGGTTATGCTTCTTTAGATTATTTTCGTCGGTTATCATACTAGGTTCGGGTCATATTTGTTTTGTTTTTTCAAAAAAATATAATTTAGGTTCGGGTCGAGTTGCGTGTCCACGGAAATTATTTTGTCTTGATCGGATCGGGTTATGGTTCTTTCGAATATTTTTGTAGGGTCTCAGATTTGGTTCGTGTAAGATTTCGGGTTTTTTCTAATGGAATTCTTAGGTTCGGTTCCGGTTGCGTGTTCACGGAAATTATTTTGTCTTACTCGGATCGGCTTATGGTGCTTTACTACATTTTTGTCTGTTATCATATTTCGTTCGTGTCAGATTTCGGTTTTTTATTATTAGGTTCTGCTCCGGTTGCGTGTCGACAGAAATTATTTTGTCTTGCTCGGATCGATTTGTCACGAATCCAATACTTTCTTCTTGTAAAGATAGAAGAAAGTAAAAATTATTATTCAGGGACTTAAAAGTCAAAAGCTTGTGAGAATGCCTCACATATTACGTACGCCACGCTGCAATAATAAGAAACTAGCGGGTATTACGATAATTCTTTTGCTAAAATAAAAATTATTATTCAGGGACTTAAAAGTCAAAAGATTGTGAGAATGCCTCACCTATTACGCACGCCACGCTGAAAAAATAAAGAGACTTTAAACTGGTATAAATCAAAAACTAATTAATATTTTTACATGAAACTTTCAAAGGTTTGAACTGCTCATGAAAACAATTCTAATGTCGTAAACCGCGTAAAAATCCGATAATTACACATTGCTGTAGCCCTGTCAACAGATTTGGTCAGAACAAGAATTTCAAAAGTGCAAAAAACAGTACTTTTAAAATCGCATTTACTAAAAACCTATTGGCCGGATTCAACTTTATTTTCATTTTCTGACTCACATGGCACGCCCCATTCCATAGAAACAAGAATTTTGTTTCTATCATAAATAGAACCGCAGATATAGAGGGGTCAAAATCCCGCTTTGTTCAGTCCGGAAAATATAAACTTGACAGAGTATTAAAAATTTTTTGAAAAATCGTTTGGCATTAATTGGCGGAGATTCCATTCATTTACGGTTCATTGCAATATTGTTTCTTTTGCTTGGCGAGAAACTCTGTCGAGTTTCTATTTTTTTTTTTTTTTTTCATGAAAACGCAATTAAAATGTCTCAAGATATTTTGTTGCATTCAAATTATTAAAAAACGTAACTTTTGAGTCAGATCTTCCTTTCTATTCTCTGAAATTTAAGAGAGGAATTTTAATGTTGAAACAGTCACATAAAGGGTGATCTGAGAAACGTTTATTGTATGCAATAAAAACGGATCATAGAAAAGAAAAACAAAGATGTGAAATAACTAAAAAAAGTTGCAATAGAATTTTTTTTTTTTCATGAAATCGCAAATAAAATACCTCAAGATATTTTGTTGCATTCAAATTATCAAAAAGCGTAACTTCTGTATCACATCTTTCTTTCTATTCTCTGAATTTTTTAAAGAGGAAAAGAATTGTTATTAGGCGTCTCAGAGTAGTCCGAAATCGAAAAAAAAATGGCTAAAATCCAAAACTTAAGTGGAACTATTCCAATTTTTTATTATGTAACTATTCATAACTGCCAAATTATGCAAGCGTGCATAAACATATATTTTTGTTGGCTTATCATGCTTCTGTTGACCCAGATTTTTATCTTCAGATATCGATAGCTTTCTTGGTTAGAATATATAATTTTACTGCATTGTATTGATAACAAATGAAAAAATAAAAACAAATTGTAAAATATAAATTATATACTTTTTCTACAATATTAAGAACACTAGGGGATTCTAGCCCAACATACAGAACACGAATGAAAACCATTATTTTGTATTAAAAACGCTAATAGATTTTTTTCTTTACATTTGACAAACATTTTTTAATTGCCCACTAAGAAGAGCAAAAAACAAATTTGGAGTTCGACGGGAATCCTTTATTAATTCTACCCTGCTTTTTGCCGAAATTCAAATTAAAGTGAACGAAGTATTAGCCACGATCCTACTTTTTTAACTCGTAACAAGCAGGAAATCTTTATATAGTGTCAATAAGGAACCTATCTTAATGTGCAAATTATCCATTTTAGCCGTGTCCTCGTATTAGCCTTGATCTTAAAATTTTTAGCTCGTAATAAACGGGAAAATCTTAATATAATTTAAATTATGAACCTTTCTTAATGTGCAAATATTTCATTTTAGCCATGTCCTCGTATTAGCCGTGATCCTACTTTTTAGATCGTAATAAGCGGGAAAATCTTAATATAGTTTAAATGATGAGCCTTTCTTAATGTGCAAATTGTTCATTTTAGCCGTGTCCTCGTATTAGCCGTGACCCCATTTTTTAGCTCGAAATAAAGGGGAAAATCTTTATACAGTTTAAGGGATATGAACCTTTCTTAATGTGCAAATTGCTCCTTTTAGTCCTCGTATTAGCCGGGCTCGTATTAACCGAGTTCGAGTGTATACATATACTTTTAAACACATGCATGAAAATCTAGTAAAACTAACACAATTGACTTTAAACTTTGGACAAATGTATTGGCAAAATTTCGAACAGATTGGATTAATTGAATGCCCTCATAGGAAAATTTTATCATCCGCAGTTTAACATTTGAATCAAATTTTCAAATGAGCCATTTTCTTCCCATAAATCAAAAGAAATGACTGAATATTTCAAAATTGTTTGACTTCCCAAAGAGCTTCCCATCATGACTTCCAATCATGACATGAAAAACGTTTTATATTTTTCGAACGAATCAAACAAATTTAACGTAAAAGTATACATCTAAATCCAACCATCATACCAACTTATCTACTAAATTTCAAGATAATCTGATGGTTTTAGCAGTTAGCGCACATGCATACGTATATTTACATGCATACGTACGGGCAGACACGAGAAACATTTCGTCTCCCCACGGTGAAGCCTCAACTAACGTTTTGGCAATTACGCATGTTAAATTTTTGCTATGCAAGGATGTAGATTAATCCTTTTTGTCTGGATATTTGTCGACACATTTCTCAAACGTTTATATTAACTGAGTTGAATTTGGTGAGATTCTATAGATGTGTTATAAAATATAAAATGGTTTACTTAGCTGCCATACATAATAATCTTTTTTATTATTATTTTATAATTGCCTAGAAACTGTATTTCATAGCATAAAAAAATCATTAAAATTATTCCTATTACAATAGTTTAAGTAGAAAGTTTAGACTAGAAGAAAATTCATATTAGCTAATATTCCACAATCGGATCTTGCGCTAACGTGGGCGTCAAACATGACCGAGCTTAGGAGCAATGCGATTTAAATTGAATTTGGATACTCGTAAACGGGGATCACCAAAAATTGCTTTATTCAAATCACGCTTGCTTGTTGAATGTATTGCAGTTTAAATACAAGTGGATATTTTTTAGCATAATTAACATAGTGAGTAAAATAAGCAGATTATCAATCTTTATACTAAGAAGTTGATGTAGGCAAAACAAATCCGAATTCTTCACGCCATTCCTATTAGTTTATTCAAATTATTCCCCTTTTTGTATACCAAATATAGTGGATTTCTAAATTAGATATAAATCTAGTAATATCAGTTTACATTTGCCTAAATATCTTTGTTATATGGTATTTTATTAAACTTCTGAGACCGATATTTCTTAATGAATAGGTAAGTAAGTCTTGCAATTAGGATATTAATATTATGCAGATAAAAATCCTGTACAACGAAAGACTTATCCTAAATAAATCGCACTTTAAAGCGCAAAACATACTACGATTAAAAAATCTAAAAATTTTCAAAAATTGTACACGTAAAATTAGCTTGAAAACGGGAAGTTCAGGGGTTCTACCCAGACCCCCATCCTTCTTGAAATGTTTACTTTTTACAATAAATTAACTACAATAATAAGCGGTTGGAGATATAATTTCATGAAATAATGTTTCATGTTTAACTCAACTTAACAATTTCTAAAATTTGTATTGGCCTGTAGAACATCAGATTTTATAAGGGGAAATCAAAATAAAAATGTGACTAGGGCAGCTGACGTTGAAACCCTTGATCTGCAAATTTATTATTAATGATAATTTTGTGGGATAAATCACAGCAATTATTACTAAAAAACTGTTTATAGTTAATTGGGCAAAAACTATATGATTATTTAGATTCTAGGATTTTTGTGTATGTGAGTGCATTTGTAAGAACTTGGAATTTGACATGATGGTTAATTTTAAGATGTAAAAAGATGGTTTCTAAAAAATTCAAAACTTCAAATGAATACTGAAATGAGCGTATTAATTGAGCATAAAAGTTTCAAAATAGTATTTTCTAAATTATCATTTGTTAAGTTTTATTTCTTTTTATTAATTTAAGTCTCATTTCTTCCTAATGCAGTGTAATAATGAAGTTTAGTCAAACTCTGTTTTAAATAGTAATTTTTGAATTATTCCTAAAGGTATAATTTCTTCTAAAAGAATTTAGACATATAAACATATTTCAACTATTACGTGAGCAAAGCCGCGGGTTTTGCTAGTTTCCTATATTTAGCATAACAGATCTTTTATCCCATTTCCAACTCCATCCGCACCTTGTTATGATGTATGTTTGTTTGCGTGTATCGATTGGACAGTACTGCAATAACGCGAAATCGTCTGTTTCTTTAATTATTCATAATCCTAAATAGCTTTCCTTCCATTTCCAATTTTTAAAAAAAATGAAAGTTTGTTGAAAATATCATTACAAATTTACATAATTAGTAACGTTGTGAACAACAATTAGGACTTTGCTTGAAATGAAAAGCCCTGTATTCTTTGTCACTGAATAATTGAATTATAACCTTGGTTTCCCATGTTAAAATTTTTTGTATTTATGTGTTTCAACACCACTAAATGTTGCTACTAAAAATGTTTAGGCACTAAACATTTTTAGTACTCAATTATGTCTCAATCGTAAATGAGTACGATTAGCCGTTTTAAATATTTAAATTCGTGCCCTTAATGATTTATTTGTCCAAATATATCGATTTTCCTCCAATACATTAAATAAATTTCATTTACTTATTTCATATATTTAGCATAACTGATGTTTTGTCTCTTTACCAACTCCATCCGCACCCTATTAAGATGCATGTTTGTTTGCGTTTATCGATTGGTCTGTACTGCTTTAATGCGAAATCGTCTGTTTTTTTAATTATTCATATCCTTAAATAGCTTTCCTTCCATTTCCATTTTTTTTTTAAATGAAAGTTTGTTGAAAATATGATTACAAATCTACATAATTGGCAACTTTGTGAACAAAAAATAGGACTTTGCTTTAAATGAGACGCTCTGTATTTTATTTACTGAATAATTGGATTGTAATCCTGGTTTCCCATGTGAAAACTGTTTGTATCCATGTATTTCATCATCCTTTAAATGTCGCTCCTAAAAATGTTTAGGCACTCAAAATTTTTAGTACTCAATTATATCTCAATCGTAAATGAGTACGATTAGCCGTTTTAAACATTTAAATTCGTACCCTTAATGATTTATTTGCCAAAATATATCGATTTTCCTCGAATACATTAAATAAATTTCATTTACTTATTTCATATATTTCGCATAACAGATCTTTTGTCCCATTTCCAACTCCATCCGCACCTTGTTATGATGCATGTTTGTTTGCGTGTATCGATTGGTCAGTACTGCTGTAACGCAAAATCATCTGTTTCTTTAATTATTCATATTCCTAAATAGCTTTCCTTCCATTTCCAATTTAAAAAAAAAATTAAAGTTTGTGGAAAATATTACAAATCTACGTAATTGGTTACGTTGTGAACAAAAATTAGGACTTTGCTTGAAATGAGACGCCCTGTATTCTTTTTTACTGAATAATTAAATTGTAATCCTTTTTTTCCATGTGAAAATTGTTTGTATTTATGTGTTTCATCCCCACTAAATGTTGCTACTAAAAATGTTTAGGCACTAAACATTTTTAGTACTCAATTATATCTCAATCGTAAATGAGTACGATTTGCCGCTTGAAATATTTAAATTCGTGCCCTTAATGATTTATTTGTCAAAATATATCGATTTTCCTCAAATACATTAAATAAATTTCATTTACTTATTTCATATATTTAGCAAAACTGATCTTTTGTCCCTTTACCAAATCCATCCGCACCCTATGCATGTTTGTTTGCGTGTATCGATTGGTCAGTACTGCTTTAATGCGAAATCGTCTGTTTTTTTAATTATTCATATTCTTAAATAGCTTTCCTTCCATTTCCAATTAAAAAAAAAAAAAGAAAGTTTGTTGAAAATATCATTACAATTCTACATATTTGGCAACGTTGTGAATAAAAATTAGGACTTTGCTTGAAATGAGACGCCCTGTATTTTATTTACTGAATAATTGGATTGTAATCCTGGTTTCCCATTTGAAAACTGTTTGTATCCATGTGTTTCATCATCCTTTAAATGTCGCTCCTAAAAATGTTTAGGCACTAAACATTTTTAGTACTCAATTATGTCTCAATCGTAAATGAGTACGATTAGCCGTTTTAAATATTTAAATTCGTGCTCTTAATGATTTATTTGTCAAAATATATCGATTTCCCTCAAATACATTAAATAAATTTCACTTACTTATTTCATATATTTAGCATAACAGATCTTTTGTCTCATTTCCAACTCCATCCGCACCTTGTTATGATGCATGTTTGTTTGCGTGTATCGATTGGTCAGTACTGCTGCAACGCGAAATCGTCTGTTTCCTTAATTATTCATATTTCTAAATAGCGTTCTAAAGCCGAAAAATCCCACCCACCCCCTTCACATGTGAAAATACAGTAACAATCTTTTGGAGGACCACAGTGTTTTCAAAATGAATAAGGCATGAGATAACAGACGCCTAGCGCCTTACTAATGAGTTTCGCGTTGCCATGGCTTTGTACCGATTGCGGTTAAACAGAGAAATTTATTTTGTGTTTGCAGAGTTGTTGCCAAACAAGCTTTTCTAAATTGTCTGCCGCATTAAAAAACACTATCTCGGTTATCAATGCAATGCAGGAGTATATGAGAATAAGGCGGGTTTAGTCACGGTATGACAGTGTTCAAAAATTTTAATGGGTGTAACTATTTATATTTAAATTATACCCTATAAATTTCTGAACAAATGCATTTTTATTTAAAACTTTATGTAATGGGATTAAACCTTACGTCAATGATATAATAACTAGAAATTTAACGTTGTTATAACATTTGTATAAGAGTTAAATCTTTACATTTAGTATTTAATGATATGTTCCAGATGTTTTTTTCGAGCTTGGAAAAAAAATTATAAAAGATGTTTTTATTTCTAAAGAAATTATTTTTAATGCTAAATGCTTTTGTGTATAAATAAGTAAATAACGTTAGTTTAAACAGTAGCAGACTTTATGAAGAAATTTTAATTCCAAAAGATAAATAATGTATATTAAATCTAGACATTTTACAACTTTGTACAGATATTATCATTATTGCACTTTCTTTGCATTTATTGCCCTTTACACTCTTTGCAACTTATGAAAAAATACCATTATTAAGGTTGTCTACGTTAGAAACGCTTTTTAAAAAAAAATACAATATTGAGTAACTACACATATTTTTAGTTCAATTGTAAAAAAGAAAGATGAAAAACATAAAATCCTAGCGATATCTTCATAACTGTTTTAAAAATTGGGGGGGGTACCATTTTTTTAGCAAATTTTCATGCTTACGCCAGCAGTGTAAACTTAATTCATCTAAATATATTTGAATTTCCTTTGGACTACATACTACTATAACACTTACCTGTGCACTGAACTAGGAGTTTTAAAATATCTTCAAATTTAATTGAAATATTTCAAAATATATCAAAATATACATATTTTTTATTAAACATTACCTTCTTTTATATTCGAGTACCTTTAAAATTAATTCATTATCACGTAGAGCCTTAGATTTATTTCAGAACATGGTGAGTAATATGGAAAACATTCTGACAAATTTTCATTGAAATATGTTTAAAAAATTTTGTTTAATGAATTTTATCGTTCATGGAAATAATTGAAAATTATTTTTCCAAAAATCGCATTTAAAGATTTCTTATCTAGTATATTATTTCTTGTCTATAAAATTAACCTAAAAGTGTCAATAAAAGTTTATTAGTGTTTTTATGTAAAAAAAAGTAAGGAAGTCATGCATAGAGACGTTGTTTATATTTCCCCTAGCTATCCTTCTCAGTTCCAGTATTTGACTCATTACTTCATGTTTATTAAATTGGCCATAACTCATCTTCTAGAAAACGTAGAAATAAAATTAAAACAGATTCAGAATCATAAAAGATTGTTCCTTCAAATAAAATAAACGCTCAAGTGCGAGTATTACTCGATCTGAGAGGGTTCCGTACAGTATATATATGAATTATTAACTGTATCGTTGTTAAAAAAATCGTTGTTAAAAGAATATTAAAATTTTGTAAAAAACTATAGAACATAGGGTTGGGTATAGCTATATATACTAGAAAAGTATGGATGGGTATACCATTAAAGTTGAAAGAGATATGAAACCTAAAAAAATCGAATACTGCTCTTTTTTTAATCTTATCCTAAACTGTTTTTTTTTTTTTTTTTTTTTTTTTTTTTTTTTTTTTTTTAATGAACTTAATTTGGTACTGACAATAAAAGTAAACCATATTTAAACTTCATTTGGCATGTCATAAAACTAAATGCAGCATAGTAATAATCTTTTCTTTCTATAGTGTAGCTAAAACAGAACCCTTGTTCAAAGTTTAAACTTGGCATGGTGCTAAGCGCGCTTCGAAAGGAGGTCGCAAAGTTGTAACGCCGCCTAGCTCTGTGCTGCGCTTTTCCAGATAGGCATTTATTTAACTTTTAAAGATACGGGAAGCGTATTCAGAGATCTTAGTCGCGAATCCCATACTATTTATGTGATTAATTCTAATTAAATTAGTCCGTTTTTAACAATTTAACGTTTGTTGCTTTTATATAGATACTGGCCGTTTTATTACAAAATATATATCATTAAAAGTTGTTATCTAGCTTTTAAACTCCGATGGTATATAGAGTATGCCGCTCCTTCCATCATGTATGTCCAAACCGTCCGTGTCTTTAAGGGTTAATATTTCGGTTGATTGCCGACGGGTTTTTTTTTTAATTATTATCAACAATGCTTTTATACTTCTGCGACGATAGGCACCTCCAGCGCTCCTCAACACCTTTGAAAAAAACCTCGCAAATCGAATGTAGCGGAAAAATGCGCTTTTCTCAAAAACTGTGAGACCTAGGGTAATCGCTATAATTTTCCTGCAAGGTTTAAATTAATGTCTTCTACCTCTATTTTTTTTCATAATTTTAGATTCAGTTGAATCGGAAATAGGTGGAGGTATCATATTTTTGCATTACATTTTCGACGATATCTCAAAAAATATAATACCTAAAATCAAAAGAAATGTATTTTTGAGTTCAGCGTTACGAAAGCTTTCACGCGATACCCCACACGATATACAAAGAAACGATTTTTTTTTTCAAGTAACTTAGGTAATTAGGTCCTCTACATTTTTTTTAAATATGTTTGTGAATATTTAAAAATCTGAAAATATGTGGGTCGATAGTCTTTATTACTTCGCCCAATTTGAACTTACCGCGTTGCATAATTTACGAGTAAAATGGCTGTGACAGATAGACAGACGGACAGACACAGGAGTGATCTTATAATGGTTCCGTTTTTACTTTATGTACGGATCCCTAAAAATAAAAGAAAATTGGAAATTTTCACCAAAACGACCATTTTAATACTGGCAGATTATTTAAAGAATAGATTGCGGCTGAACAGAAATTTACTTTGCGTGTTGCGAGTTTTCGACAAACAAACTTTTTAAATTTCTTGCCGCAATAAAAAACTGTCTCGGTTATCAATGTAGTGCAGACGTATAGCGGAATGCAGCTATTTTGGTCACGATATCAGACTAGATAGCATAGTTTTCAGAGTTATTACAATATTCAGAAATTTTAGTGGGTACTGCTGTTTATATTTACGCTCGAGTCAATAAATTCACGAATTATAAATGCATTTTCATTTAAAATTTTATGTAATGGTATTGAAATTTATGTCAATTTTGCTACAAACAGAATTGTAACTATATTATAATAAGAATTGATTTTTGCCATCTAATGTTTATCCATCTAAACTAGATATTTTATAGAATACCAAAAAAAGAAAAAAGAAAAAGAAAGAAAAAACATGTCAAAGAATGTAAAAGGTTTTTTTTCTTTTTTCAGTTCTAAATCAAATACCTTTTGTTATTTAAATGCTTTATAAATCATTATTCGGAGAAAAATGTTTTTTAAACAGTAAAAATTTTGCTTTATGAGAGCATTTTTTAGCAAAATAAAAAAAAAGAATCACGAATTGACCACTGAAAAAACCAAACCAAATAAATTCACGAAGTATAAATGTACTAGCATACTTTGCCCGGTACACTGGTTTGTTTCTCTACACAAACCTCGAATGAGACGAAATATATCAGGTAGTTTGACCTTGTATTTTTTACGGCAATATGGACCTTTACTTGAAATATTCTTTCACATTGCTATAAACGATACGAATTTCACTGCGCTATTATGTGTGTGACAAAATTTGGACTATTAAGGAACTACTGTTTAAGTCGATAATAATTTACTATAGGATTTCGCAAATAATGACAAAACCATATGCAATATACTAAAACATATCTGCAAAATTATCTATTTAACAATGCCAATTTCACGTTTGGTCACGATATGAGAGTGGAGCTTATATAATATAGCACAGTGTTCAGAATTATCGCAATATTCAGAAAGTTTAGTTGGTGCAGTTGTTTATATTTGAGCTCGAGTCAGTAAATTCATGAATTACAATTGCATTTTCATTTAATATTTTATGTAATTGTATTGAAATTTATATCATTTATGTTATAAACAGAATTGTTACTGTATAATAATGAGAATTGGTTTTTGTCATTTAATGTTTATCCGTCTAAGTTAGATAGACATTTTATCGAATAGGAAAAAGAAAAGAAAAGAAAAGAAAGAAAAAAAGAAGAAAATGCCAAACAATGCTAAAAGATTTTTTGTCTTGTTGTTTCTAAAATACTTTTTGTGGTGCAAATGCTTTAGAAATCATTATTCGAGAGAAAAGTGTTCTTTAAACAGTAAAAATTTGGCTTTATGAGAACAATTTATGGTTAAATTTACAAAAAATCGTGAATTGTCCATTGATTATGAAATATGTTGTGATTTATATTTAAATAAATGACATATTCAGTGATTTATATGCAAGTTAAATAAATTCTCGAATAATAAAAGCATTATGCGTAAAAACTTAAGTAAAGAAATTGAAAATTGCATGAATTATCTTATAATTTGAATTGTTTAAAGAAACTTTTCCATTTCTCGTTTCTTGAAATAAATGGTATTTCATACACTAATTTTTTATTAGATCAGACGGATCAACGAATTACTATATTAATATGACTAGCAGGAAATTTAAATATAGAAAAAATAAACGGTCAAGTGCGAGTATTACTCGCGCACTGAGGGTTCCGCAGAATAGATATATGAATTTGTAATTGAATTATTAAAAAAAAAACGTTGCTAAAAGAATACTAAGACGTTGTAAAAAACTATACAACGTAGAGTTGGGTATAACTGTATATATTAGAAAAGTGTAAATGGATATACCAAGAAAGTTCAAAGAGATATCGAACCTAAATAATATCAAATATAGCAAATCTGTATAACTCTTTTTTTAATATTATCCTAATCTGTTTATGATGAACTTCATTCGGTACTGGCAATAAAAGCAGTGCATATTTAAACTTCATTTGGCATTTCATAACTAAATTCAGCGTAGTAATAACCTTTATTTCTACAGTGTAGCTAAAACAAAACCTCTGTTCAAAGTTTAAATTTGGCATTGTGCTAAGCGTGCTTCGAAAGGAGGTCTCACAGTTGCAACGCCGCCTTGGTCAGTGCCGCGTTTTTCCAGATAAGTTTTTAATTAACTTTTAGAGACACTCGAGGCATATTGAAACATACACTCATTGCAAACTTGTCGCGAATTCCACAGAATTTATGCGATTCATTCTAATTAAACATTTCGACGGCGGTGCCCTTAAAAAAGGGACACCTAATTTTAATTCCAAAACAGACAAATGGCACCAAGAATATTTACTTAAAATTTTCCTTTTATCATGTACGTGAAAATAAGCAAGTTTGTATTTTCTAATAAATTCGTTTATAAATTCTGGTGTCAATCCATTATTTCATAAGTTTATAAATAGAATTACTCCGCGCCTGAAAGGTTTAAATGGTCGCAGGACTCTTAAAGCTTCAAAATTTAAGAAATTTTCATTTTTTTTTTTTTTTTTTTTTTTTTTTTTTAGATGTTAAACTCCTATCTTTTCTGGACATTTTGATATAATTGTTTCCTTGTAATTCCCATTAGAACAGAAGTTATGGCTTTTAGAATTATACCCGCTCAATAGCTGAAGCGGCGTTTCCGAAACTTTGAAGTCATTTTTCTCCAAATGACGTTTTTTGGGCATAACGCGCAGTTTACCTCAAAAACTTCTGAATATTTTTGTCATGAAATTTTTAAAACATATATTTCTTGTTAGTCTGTATAAGCTGAACCTAAAATTTCCTTTTTATTGTTCAAAAAAAAATATTTTTTTAGGTCTGTTGAAATTTTCAAAATTTTGTATTAGATAAACGCAACATTGCATTAAAAATATAAAAATGCTTTAAATACAAATTTATCTAAGTTCAGGGAAATTATTACAATCTGAAGTATAAGTAAGCCCCAAAATTTTCATTCTAGTTGCAATATTTTTTTTTGTAATCCTACGCGTAAACTGTTATGCTAATTTTCTGTTCGACAAATGTCGAACAGTTTCGAGCCCCCTAAAAATATTAATTCTGCATCTTGCAATTTTTTAAATACATGAAAAGAAAGAAAATACATATATCTTTCATCCCAATTGAAATTATGTTTTAAAATCACATACATTTTGAGACATTAAATGTTGAAAATGGTCTTTTTTTCATTTTTTCCCCTTAAATTAGTATGTTTTTAACAATTTGACGTTTATTGCTGTTATACTGTTACTAGTCATTAGTATATCACATTATTAGTTACACATATATATCATTAAAAGTTGTTAATTAGGCATAGAGTGCACCGCCCCTGTCCTTGTGTATGTCCAAACTGGCCGTATCTTTAAGGGTTAATATCTCGGCTAATTACCGATGATTTTTTTTCGAACATTATCAACAACGCTTTTATACTTCTGCTACGATAGGTACATCTAGCGAAGCTCAACAATTTTTCTGATTGCCCGTAAATCGAAATTTGTGTATAACAGAAAAATGCTAATTTTTCAAAAACTATGTGACCTAGTGTAATCGCTATAATTTTCCGGCAAGGTTTAAATTAATGTCTACTTCCTCTATTTTTTTTCATAATTTTAGTTTCAGAAGATTAGGAATTAGATGGGCAGGAACAGATTTTTGCGCTACATTTTCTACAATATCTTTGAAAATATAATACCTAAAATTAAAAGGAATGTATTTTTGAGTTCAGTGTTACGAAAGCTTTTGCAGGATACCCACATGATGTACAAAGCGTGATATCAAGTAGCATAATTAGCCCCTCTACATTTTTGCTAAATATATTTATAAATGTTTATTAATCTGAAAATATGTGGGTCAATGGTCTTTATTACTTCCCCGAATTTGAACTTTCCACGTTCCATAGTTTACGAGTAAAATGGCTGTGACAAACAGACAGACAGACAGACACGGGAGTGATCTTATAATGGTTCCGTTTTCACTTTTTAAGTACGAAACACTAAAAAGGAGCATATAGCTGATATTAAATATAATCGAAAAACTACAGACCTAGCAAGATTTTATCACGAAAAAACCATCCAAATAAATTTCAATAAAATAAAATATTTTTTCCCCACAATCTATAATCCATCCATTATAAAAGAAACCATTGAGATTATAACGAGCAAAAAATCAATATGTAACGATGCAGCATCATTTCACTTACCATAAACTGCTCGAGCTACTCAATGATTATTAAAACAAAAATAAAATAAACCTCAAGTAAAATAAAAAAAAGGTACTAAGTACCCTTTTTTAAAAAATCTGCAACCAAAATCGAAAAAGTAAAAAAATCTCTGCCGGCCCGGCCTACAGGCAGAGGTAGATTTCGAAGTGAAATATACTAATTTCACAAACAAAAACTAAATCATGATTAGAGATAAATTCACTTTAACAATTTTATCTGCCTGCTTTTGTCGAGTTTTTATTTCATTTTCATATAATAGCTGGTTTTATTAGAATCATGTTAAGGCGGTATTAAAAAAAATACTTTTCCATGCTCAACAACTCGAAATTTTCTGGCATAATTCCAGATTCATTTTTAATTAAAAAAAATATGAAACATGCTGACGTGATTTTTGAAGAGATTTTTAAGAGACCTGTTTTTTTTTTTTTGTTGTTGTTCAATTAATTAAAACTTGATATATAAACAATTATATTCTCAAAAGGACAATATTTTTTGTTTCTAACACAATCGCTTCGGGAAATTCCGTTCAAAATGCCCACTTTGACCTCATTTTTTGAAATATATTCTGCCTCTATCAAAAAATCGATCATTACGGTACATTATATAGTTTCTGAATAAGCGAATATACCAATTAAATGCGTTTGAGAGCAAAAAGGAATTTAAAAATGAGTCAGAAATTAAGCCGTTTGGATTTGAATGCATCCTTAATACAATGATTTTTCCAACACAATCCGCTTCAGTAAATTTGATTCAAAATGCAATTTTTACAGCATTTTTAAAAATACATTCTGCTTCTATCAAAAATTCGACCATTACGGTACATTATATAGTTTCTGAGTAAGAAAACGTACCAATTGGAAGCTTTTGAGAGCAAAAATGAATTGTAAAATGAGTCAGAAAATAAGCAATTTGGATTTGAATACACCCTTACTAAGATGATTTTTTTCTTCAACCGCTATGCATTTTTAATTTTTTTTTTCTTTTTTTTCTGTAAGAATTGGTCCTATCCAAAACTTGTCTATATAGATGTTGTAGACAATATTAAGAAGATACATGATAAATTCATGAGGATTTTATATCTTTTGAATTGACGGAGTTATGGATTTTTTTCTTCTTCAAACCCCCTTTTTGTTTTCGTTTTTAATTTTTTTTTTTACGGTACGAATTGCTCCTATCAAAAACTTGTGAATGTAAAAGCTTTAGATAATGTTAAGGAGATTTATAATAAAATTAATTGGATTTGATATCTTGAGAATTGACGAAGTTATGAATTTTTTTCTCCCAAAAACCCTATTGTTTGCGCCCATTTTTAACTTTATCAAAAATCTGTGATACCTAAATTTTTGGCCCTATTTTTAGAAGTAATAAAAACTTTAAACTGATTTGATATGTACAAAAATTAAGAAGTTATGGAGGTTTTTCTGTTTTCACAAAACCCCTCCCTATTTCCATCCCCTTGGTCCGATTTTGCCCATTAACGAACTTGACCGAGATTTTATGCCCATTGATTTTATGTATCAGTTTTGAAGAGATTGGTGCAGAATTACGAAAGTTATCGTGTCCAGAAGAAAGTGATATATATATATAGATAGATAGATAGATAGATAGATAGATAGATAGATAGATAAAGTTTTTTACTGAGGGTGGTTTTGGGTTCTAGGGGTCATGATCGGTGTAGAACTGCAAAACTTTTTCAGAAATTCCAACATAGGAACGATCCCAATAGGTAGTATTTCATACGAAATCTACCTAATAACGTGCATAATATGAAATAATACGCGGAAAACTAAATGAAAGCATTTCATAGATCGTGCAAATTTAGAATAGTTTTATTTATTTGTTTTCAAAATGACTCGGGGAGAGTCGAAACATGTCAACAATCGAAATAAACGTATTTTTTCTGGTTTAGAAGTTTTAATTTACACCTTTCAGCATTTGAAATTAGTATATTATTACAAGATGTTAATTTGCTACATATTTACATAACTATCATGTATTGTTCATTAACTACTATGCAACTTACAATTTGGGATAGATGTAATATTTTCTTATGACAAATCTATCTTCTTTTTAAAGCAATAGATAGCGGCTAAACAGAAAAAATTATCTTGTGGCTAAACATACTTTTCTAAATTGTATTACGCATTAAAAAAATGCTATCTCTCTTATAAATGCAGTGTTGCAGGGGTATATCCAGATGCGACGAGTTGGTCACTGTATGTATAATGTTCAGAAATTTAAATTGCTCTAACAATTTTTATATATATAGTCAATAAATTCATGAAATATAAATTAATTATGCTTTAACATTTGAAAATTGCGTGAATTATGTTATAAACAGAAATGTAACAGTATTATTTAATTATAATAAGAGTCCCTTTTGGTTTTATGTTAAACTCTAGTCAATAAAATCCTGTGCATATCAATGCATTTTCATTTAAAATTCTATTTAATAGGAATGCGTCAATCATATTGCCATTGTAATACGTCACACATTTGTAGACAGTATTATATGATTATATGTGGATTTAAACTTTTGCTATTTAGCACTTGTACATTTATAGTCCGGGTGCTACGGCTGAGAAAACTGCAAATCGTGATAAGAATATACCGCTTGGTGAGTATCTATTTTATGTTAATACGACGCATTTCAGAGGGAGAGGCATCGCGAAAAGTCTTGGGTATTCAAGATGGCGGCTGTTATTCAAAATGGCGTCATTTTCTGAATTTTCTTACTATACACCATATGAATGTGTGTTTCAGGTCAATTTCGATGGTTTTAACGTCAAAAATATCTTTTTAACACTTTCTGTCATAGTTGAATGGGTTTATGATATCAGTTTGTCTTTTTGTTTGTCTGTCTGTCTGCTTGCCGTTCCATGCTTAAACTCGCTTAAATATCGCTACTCGCTTAAATTCATTCATATTGTCATGTAATTTACATGTTATTGAAGTTTACAATAGCATGTTTGGAAAAAAAAATTGAAGTGTATAGCTTTTACAGTCCGTTTACAGGACCCTCAAAAGAATTCCATTACGTTATTGTCTATTAGTCCGGGTGCTACGGTTGAGAAAACAGCAAATTGTGATAAGAATAGACCGATTGGTGAGTATCTACTTTATATTAATACAATGCATATCAGAGGGGGAGGCATCGCGTAAAGCGGTGGAAATTCAAGATGGCGGCTGTTATTCAAAATGGCGTCACTTTCTGAATTTTCTTACTATCCATCATATGAATGTGTGTTTCAGGTCGATTTCGATGGTTTTAACGTCAAAAATATCTTTTTAACACTTTCTGTCATAGTTGAATGAGCTTATGAATTCAGTTTGTCTGTTTGTTTGTCTGTCTGCCGGCTTGCCCTTCCATGCTCTAATTCGCTTAAATATCGCTACTCGCTTAAATTCACTCGGATTGTCATGTAATTTATGTATGTTATTGAAGTTTACAATAACATGTTCCGAATAAAAATTAAGTGTATAGGTTTTATAGTCCGTTTACAGAGCCCTCAAAATAATTCCATTACGTTATTGTCTATTAATCCGGGTGCTGCTGTTGAGAAAATTGCAAATTGTGAGAAGAATATACCGATTGGTCAGTATCTACTTTATATTAATACTATCCATATGAGAGGGAGAGGCATCACGTAAAATCGTAGGAATTCAAGATGGCGACTGTTATTCAAAATGGCGTCATTTTCTCAATTTTCTTACTATCTATCATATAAATGTGTTTTTCAAATTGATTTCGATGTTTTTAACGACAAAAAATTCGTTTTTAATACTTTCCGCCATAGTTGAATGAGTTTATGAATTCAGTTTGTCTCTTTGTTTTTCTGTCTGTCTGCTTGCCATTCCATGCTCTGACTCGCTTAAATGTCACTACTCGCTTAAACTCACTCAGATTGCCATGTAATTTATATATGTTATTGAAGCTTACAATAAAATGTTCCGAATAAAAATTCAAGCGTGTAGGTTTTATAGTCCATTTACAGGGCCCTCAAAAGAATTCCATTACGTTATTGCCTATGGGGGGGGGGGGGGGGGAACAGTTTGCAATGTGTTTACTCATGTTATACTCTCTAAAACACATTCAAATTGGCACACATCAGTGAGGTTCACTACACGATACTATACTTACAATAGAATAAGGTGTGCATGGTATTTATCGTTTATTTCCAGTGACACACCAAAAAAAGAATACGTGCTTGTATAACTCGTGTATAAATTCTGTAAAGATCCTCAGTTAAATCAACTATTATTAGTGAATCTGCTAGGTATGAAAAAACTGAATTTTGTGGTAAAGATATCCCAAATGATCAGTATCTACTTCATATTAATACAAAGCATATAAGAAGTTGAGGCATCTTGCAAATTCATAGAAATTCAAGATGGCGGTTGTTATTCAAAACTGTTGGCATTTTTATGCCTATACATCAAATAAAAGTGTCTATAATGTCCATTTCGATACTTTTAAACTGCAAAAAATCCCTTTTTAGTATCAGAAATACGCTTAAAATGAAAATAGGACAATTATTAAAGTGTTTTTGTATTTTATAGTGAGGAAAATGAAAGGAATGAATAAATAAAAAACTGCATTTTTATTAATACCTTAATTATAGAAGATATTAAAAATACTGCATGTTACACTTAAAGTTAGAGAATATAAAAACTCCACTTTGTATCATTATATTTCTCACATTCGTTTTTTAAGTTGCAAAATAATGTGCAAGAAAGACTAACCTTTCTACAGCCATACTTATTTTTACAGATTTTGCACATAAGTTTTACATCAAACATACTTTTATACGATGAATAGTATGAAAATTACAAGAATTGCAGAAAATGACACAATTTTGAATAACAGCCGCAATCTTGAATTCCTACGACTTGACGCGATTCCTTCCCATCTTATATGGATTGTGTTAATATAAAGTAGATACTCACCAATCAGTATATTCTTCTCACGCTATGTAGTTTCCCGCACTATTAGACAATAACGTAATGGAAATCTTTTGAGGGCCCTGTAAACGGACTATAAAAGCTATACACTTCAATTTTTATTCGGAACATGTTATTGTAGACTCAAATAACATATATAAACTACATGACAATCTGAGTGAATTTAAGCGAGTTAGAGCATGGAATGGCAAGCAGGACAGACAAATAAACAGACAATCTGAATTCATAAACTCGTTCAACTCTGGCGGAAAGTATTAAAAACGAAATTTTTGACGTTGAAAACATCGAAATCGACCTGAAGCACACATTTATATGATGGATAGTAAGAAAAATCAGAAAATGACGTCATTTTAAATAACAGCCGCCATCTTGAATTCCCACGACTTTACGCGATGCCTCCCTTTCTGAAATGCATTGTATTAATATAGAGTATATACTGACCAATCGGCATATTCTTATCACGATTTGCTGTTTTCTCAACCGTACCACACGGAGTAATAGACAGTAGCGTAATGGAATTCTTTTGGGGGTCCCGTAAACGGAGTATAAAAGCTATACACTTCAAATTTTTTTCCGAACATGTTATTGTAAACTTCAATAACATACATAAATTACATGACAATCTGAGTGAATTTAAGTGAGTAGCGATATTTAAGCGAGTTTAAGCATGGAATGGCAAGCAGACAGACAGACAAACAAACAGACAAACTGAATTCATAAACTCATTCAACTATGACAGAAAGTGTTAAAAAGATATTTTTGTCGTTAAAACCATCGAAATCGACCTGAAACACACATTCATATGATGTATAGTAAGAAACTTCAGAAAATGACGCCATTTTGAATACCCACGACTTTTCGCGATGCCTCCCCCTCTGAAATGCATTGCATTAACATAAAGTAGATACTCACCAAGCGGTATAATCTTATCACGATTTGCAGTTTTCGCCTTATTTTGGTCGTGTAGCACTCGGACTAATAGTCAATATATTTTATAAAGTTTATAAATAAAAAATCGCGTGAAAAAATATAAAAAAAAAAGTTTTTATTTTTAAAAAAAACTAGGGGGCGCTGCCCCCTACGAGCTACGCTCATCAACCCCCGTTCAGACACAGCAGACTCTAAAAGCACGCTAATTTGATCGGCTTAAAAAATATTTCGGAAGATTGATTGAATTATAAGTTTAAAAACAGTGGCGATCTCCCTATAAACGGGTTTTTATTCATTTCTCTTTCATTGGGGAATTTTACAGCCAAATCAGCGGTTGTTAAATGATACAATGGCTGTGTCCGTCTTTGATTAAATAAAATAAGTTGACATTTCAAAATAAGCTAATATAAAATGAATTAAATAAACAGAGTCTTTGCCTCCCGGTATTTTTTAGCAAAGCGAAAAGAAAGTTTTTTTTTAATGACACTTTAAATGTATCGTTTTTAATCTGACGTAATTTTCACTAAACTTTTCTTTCTCCTTTTACTATTTACGTGAAAATAATTCTGTTAGAAATGAAATATTATTTGCGCTATTCTAATAAAAATAGTTGAAAATATCGTCTTAAAATATTACATATATGTCTCGCGCAATTTTTTAATGTAAACTGTTTTGCAATATTATTTTTTGTTCATTTTACGTAATGTGTAATGTGACGTAAATGTGACGTAATTTCTCCTATTTAAGAATTCTAACGCATGTTAATGAATTTATTATTTTACAACATTATTTCACTTTTAAAATTCACGTGTAATATGGCTTTTATGATAATTTTTAATGAGTTCCTGCTTTTTATATTTTCTTGTTTATAATAGTCACGTGTAAAATAAATTTTTAATTTGAAACAAACATTAATGTTTGCGCTTTTTATACAGTTGGCATCAGTTTAAATTAGTACAATTTTCTAAAATAAGTCTCTCGAAATGCTGAAAATTTGAATTTAAAATAGAAATAAACCCTCAAAAAATGAGTCAAATTAATAAACTGAGTGCAGTCTGCACACCAGGAAATTCTGACGCATAAAATGATCTAAAAATGATTAAATTCCGATGTACAGTTTTTGCTCCTATAAAACTTTTTAATGGATCGATTTTGTCCAACTTTAGCATTAAATATCTCTTTAAATATTTCTTCGATTTGAAAACTGTCTGCATCAGCGTTTTTTATCAAACATTTCTCTATAATTCCACCAATTTTCATATTTTTGTTTGCAATATTTTGCTTAATATTAACGAAGAAAGACCTCCGGCCACAAAAAATTCAAAACCGGCGGCGGCGTCGGCGGTAGTTACTTATTTTTATTTAGAATAGAGTTTGGTTTGGTTTGTGCTTATGACTGCCGATTATCAACACGTGGGATATGGGCCCTGGGTGGGAGTGCCCTTCGTGGGGGTCTTTCTAAGGGAACCTAACCCGTATTTACGCATGGGAATCCACGGTTTCGAAGAAAACCACGAAAACTCCGAAACGGTTAGGCCGACGGGCGCGATTGGGTTCGAAGCCAACACCTCCCGTCTACCAGCTTCGAGAGCAGAACCTCTCAGCCACTGGTGGGGCTATTTAGAATAGAGAGACAATAATTTTTAGAGATGAATACTTTTGCTTATTAATGCATTATTCGGGGAAAAAGTATCTTGTTTATCAGAAACCATTTTATTTTATGAGAGCATTATAATTCAGAAAGTTAAATCATGTACTTTCCATTGGTTATTAATCGGTTTATAGCTTCACGAATATATCTGATAATTTAAATCTTATAAAACATGTCTTTATTCAAACGATAACCCCCAACTAAACGAAGAGAGATATTGCCAAACAAGCATTCCTAAATTCATATTAAACAAGTCGGAAATTGTACGTCAAACGTGGCAAATGAGGTGCATTCGCACTATTTCGTAACTAGTTTTATAAATATTCAGATCTTTGTGCAATAGCTGTTGTACTCCTATGCAAAAATGCATGAATACAAAATTTATTACACCTATATATGGGGCATTCTCACAATCTTTTGACTTTTGGGGGGAAAATCTGGCGAAATTAAACTTGCTAAAATAACATTTTAATCTGATAGACGAATGCCTTAATGATTCAAAATAAAGAAAAAATGGTCAGCAGCGAAAATTTTTATATTTAACTGAGGTTTAGGTGACTCTTGCGTGTTTATTTTTCCTTACCATTTTACCACTAAAACTTTTTATTTTCTTCTAAATTTTTACTTATAATGAATTTGCATAGTACCCACAGGACATTCAAATAAGAAATAATGACAATGTAGTATTTTTAGTACAAAATTTTGGTATAACATTGTCTCAAAGGGGTGTTAAAGAAGGGACGGTAATGTAAAAAAAAGGGGATGGGATAGGAAAAAAGGGACGAAATGGGAAAAAAGGGACGGTAAGGATGGAACAGCAAGGAAAATTTCCACCTATTTTAGGCAGATCATGTTAAGACTAAGTGGTAGCCAAAATATTCATTGATTTTTAGAAACAGTTATTTACATTGGATTAAATTAAAAAAAAATTAATTTATCTCGAAAAGTGCAGGAATAAACCTTGGGGACGGTGAGACATACCAATAAAGACACGATGCTTGAAGTTGATATTTAAATGCTGATTTAAATTCTACAGTAAATTTACTGCCAAAGAATTTTAGACATTAGTTCTCTAGCATACTTCTGCATGAGAAAAAACTTGAAAAAAATTCTGTGGCTGCATCTGAAGTGATTTTCTGTATAATTTTAGAAGAAGGATGGTAAAAAATCTGAAACTTAGGGACAGAGTTTAAAAAATAATAACAACCCTAAAAATGTGTGCAGTTTAATTTTTAGCTACTTATTTATGTAGAACAATAGTATCAGTTTCAGAAAAAAATTACACCGAATTAGTTTTATTGAAACAATTTTATCCAGACAGCTCCAAACTTAAAAATGAGCATCAGGGATACGGGACGGTATAGGAATTTTCCAGGTGTTTGGGCCCCCAACATCGTCCAATACATATTTAGCTCGTTAATATTGTTGTGCAATCATGCAATGGTATGTTCCTAAGTATATGAAATAAAAAAAAACACAAAAAAAGTGTATTAAAATAAAAATTATTATTCAGGGACATGAAAGTCAAAAGATTGTGAGAATGCCCCATATATCAAATTCAGTAATACGGAAATAATATGTCTCCATCTTAAATATTACTTCATCACCATGACAACCAAGAATCATGACCTATCATGGGATAGCATTAAATTAATTACGTGCGATAGGATTTAACAGAATAAAGAAAACTTTTATTAATATCATTTTAAGTTTTGATTCGATTTTCATAAAACTTGGAATAACTCGACAAATTTCTGCAACTATTATGTATATTAAATTTCAAACCATTGCGCAGTTTTTGCTCTGTTATATGCGGACAGACGGACAGTCAGACAGATGGACGAAGCAGACGACGACTACTGGTGTTTAAGTATTTATATAATTACGAATGCACCTAAAAACTGCCTCGCTTATTAGCGTAGCGGAGGAATATATCAAAATGGGACGAGATTGGTCATGGTATGAAAGTGAATTCCATAGTGTTTGGAAGTTTTGGTGTTTTTAACAATTTGTATTTAAGTTCATTCAATAAATTCATGAAATATAAATGGATATCCTTTAAAATCTTTACTTAAGAAGATTGGAAATTATATCAAATTGATTTATAATATATTCGACAATTATACTTTAAAAAAAAAAAAATCGATATTACTGGATTATAAAAAAAGTTTTTTTTTTCTATTTAGTGTATATTCATGTAGTCTAGATGGTTTATAGATTTTAAAAATAAAACTCACTTCAAAAATTCTAGGAGATGTTTTTATATCTAACACAATAATTTTTAGAAATGAATTCTTTTGATTATTAATGTATTATTCGAGGGAAAAAATGTTCTTTAGCAGCAACAATTTTATTTTATCAGAGCAGTTTAGTTTAGAAAGCTAAATCATGTACTTTTCATTGATTGTTAATCAGTTTATAACTTCACAAATATATCTAATCATTTCTGTTTTATAAAGCATATCTTTATTCAAACGATAGCTCCCAACTAAACAAAGAGAGTTGTTAACAAACAAACTTTCCTAAATTGTCTGCCGTATTAAAACGCTGTCTCGCTTATTAATGCAGTGCAGGAGTGTATCAGAAGGGGATAAGATTGGTCATAGTAAGAGAATGAATTGCATAGTGTTTGGAAGTTTTAGTGTTTGTAACATTTTGAATTTAAGTTCCATTCAATAAATTCATGAAATATAAATAGATATCCTTTTAAATCTTTACGTAAGGAGATTGAAAATTATGTCGAATCAATTTATAATATATTCCACTATTATATTTAAAAAAGAAGTTTTTCCATGTTATTGGATTATAAAAAAAGATTTTTTCCACTTAGTGTATATTCATATAGTCTAGATGGTTTATAGAGTGAAAAAATAAAAATCACTTCAAAAATTCTAGGAGAAGCTTTTATTTCTAAAGCAATAATTTTTAGGGATGAATACTTTTGCTTATTAATGCATTATTCGAGGAAATAAATGTTCCTTAGCAGCAATAATTTTATTTTATGAGAGAAGTTTAATTTAGAAAAATAATCATGTACTTTTCGTTGAATATTAATCAGTTTACAACTTGCCAAATATGACTAATCAATTCTATCTTATAAAACATATCTTTATTCAAACGATAGTTTCCAACTAAACAAAGGGAGTTGTTGCCAAACAAACTTTCCTACATTGTCTGCCGTATTAAAAAACTGTCTCGCTTATTAATACAGCGCAGAAGTATATGAGATTGGTCATGGTATGAGAGTGAATTGCATAGCATTTGAAAGTTTTAGTGGGTGCAACATTTTATATTTAAGCTTCATTATATAAATGGATATCCTTTCAAACCTTTAAGTAAGGAGATTGAAAATCACTTTGAATCGGTTTATAATATATTCGATAATTATATTTTATAAAGGAGTTTATCGATATTATTGGATTATAAAAAAGTATTTTTTTATTTATTTAGTATACATTCGTCTAGTCTAGATGGTTTACAGAGTTTTAAAAAAAATCACTTCAAAAATTCTAGGAGGTATTTTTATTTCTAACACAATAATTTTTAGTGATAAATACTTTTTCTTATTAAAGCATTATTCGAGGATAATATGTCCTTCAGCAGTAACAATTTTATTTTATGAGAAAAGTTTAATTTAGAAAGCTAAATATATCAAATTGATTTATAATATATTCGACAATTATACTTAAAAAAAAAAATCGATATTACTGGATTATAAAAAAAGTTTTTTTTTCTATTTAGTGTATATTCATGTAGTCTAGATGGTTTATAGATTTTAAAAATAAAACTCACTTCAAAAATTCTAGGAGATGTTTTTATATCTAACACAATAATTTTTAGAAATGAATTCTTTTGATTATTAATGTATTATTCGAGGGAAAAAATGTTCTTTAGCAGCAACAATTTTATTTTATCAGAGCAGTTTAGTTTAGAAAGCTAAATCATGTATTTTTCATTGAATATTAATCGGTTTACAACTTCCCAAATATATCTAATCATTTCTATCTTATAAAACATATCTTTATTTAAACAATAGATCCCAACTAAACAAAGAGAGTTCACTGTAAAAAAAAATACGACCAGTTTTCCTGTAGGAATCTGAAAAATTAGTTGCCCTTATCGTACCGGAAAAATTTCCGACGCAGCTCAGAATAAAATGCGTAAAATCGGAATAAAATCCATAAAATACCTTTTTATTGACTATATCCTTTTTTTTACGGATTTTATTCCGAGCTGTGTCGGACAAGTTTTCGGTATGATAAGGGCAACTATTTTTCCGATTCCTACAGGAAAACTGGTCTGATATTTTACAGTGTTGTTGCCAAACATACTTTCCTAAATTGTCTGCGTATTAAAAAACTGTCTCTCTTATTAATGCAGTGCAGGAGTATATCAGAAAGGGACAAGATTGGTCATGGTATGAGAATGAATTGCACAGTGTTTGAAAGTTTTAGTGGGTGTAATATCTCATATTCAAGATCCCATTAAATAAATTCCTGAAATATAAATGTATATCCTTTCAAACCTTTACGTAAGAAGGTTGAAAATGATATTAGATTGGTTTATAATATATTCGGCAATTATATTTTTAAAATAAATTTTTCGATATTATTTGATTTTAAAAAAAAGTTTTTTTTTCCCCTATTTAGTGTATATTCATCTAATCTAGATGGTTTATAGAGTAAAAAAATAAAAATCACTTCAAAAATTCTAGATGATGTTTTCATTTCTAAATATTTTTTTTTTAAAGCTATTATACCTTAAATTCATTATACAGAAAAAGAATGTTCTTTAAACAGTTACTATTTTGCTTTATGGTGTCTGGTTAACACTGAAGGAAAAATCATACATTTCACTGATTATTAAACATGCAACGATTTGTACTTAAGATAAATTCATGAAATGCAAATGCATTTCATAAATTCTTTAAAATTTATTTATTCATTGGTATTGAAAAAGTCTTAATTGCAGTGCCGGACAAAAAAATGCGTCACATGTAAAAAAAAATGGAAAAATGCGGCATTAATATATTTTACGTTTATCTTTTTATTAAATGTAAAGTTACTTCGTTAAAATAAACTTGTATGATTACTTAAAACCTTATATAACCTTACTTATTACCGTAAAAAATAGTTTGATGACACACTTAATTATTCTGAGTAAGTTCTGAAAGGGGAAAATGCAACATTTTAAGAAAACACAGAACAAATAAATTGACCAGACAAGCTGTAGATAATAAATTTTACATAACTGCAGTCAACGGGCAAGTTACCATCGGGCAAGTTATATAACTTGCCAATTTATATGGTTGCACATAAATGGATCCCTTTAATACTTAGTAGATTCTTAGCAAGTTGCGATGACATCTTTGAGCTTGTCCGGTATGGAAAAAATAAATTTCTAATTGCAATCGCGGCCAATTTCATGGTACGGAACCCTAATTATAGTTTCTGTTAGTTTAATCTTCGTAACCTCCTTTGCTTTAGAAATTTTAGCGCCGATTACAATCCATCAATTTTCAATGGGATTAAGCTCAGGCTTATTCTCAAGCCAGTCCAACAATTGAATATCAATTTTTTTTCCGAGAGGCATGCACCTAAAGTGAGAATATTGCGAGAATTACTTTATTAAAGTCTGTTATGTTGCAGAGATAAAACCTTGCAGCTAACACAAAAATATCATTTGCGAATAAATTAGAGTCTATTTATGAGTTTCGCCGTATGACAGGGTCTTGATAAAAAATATATTTTTGAGCATTTTTAAAATTATCACGAATAACTCGCTTTAAACATCATCCAAGGTATCTGTGTAAACTGATGTTCAGTAATTATTTCAGTCATCCAATTTCTTTACTGGATATGATTCCCCAGACCATTGACTCACTGAGATTTTCGCATTCGGCAATATGCAGCTTGCGGTAGGTATTTTAGAACACACATTATGGGTGACATACCCTCCATCCACCCACATGCACCCTGTACATCATGTTCACAGTCCTTTTTTTTCTGTTACATGCAAAAATGTCAGAACCTAGACTAATTGTGAAATGAAGAGACATGCTGTCATTGTCTCATTGGCTGAAGAACGCTCCGATTTAAAGATTGCTGCATTTTTAAAACTCGCCCGGTCATTGTTCTTGACAGTAAAGTGCTAACCTAAGGCTACCAGGTTTGATGTGGCAACCCTTTCATTCAGGAAATGACATGGTTGGCAATGTGACATTATCAAAATGCCGGAATTCGTCATTCATGTCGGTGAAGGTCATCGCTAGGGAGCTGCACATTGATGATGCCACCATCCGATATGTGATTCGTGAGGACATTCGTTAGAGGTCGTACGTGATGAGAAGAGGACAGTTCTTGTCCAAAAAAGCCAGGGCTAACCGCCTGACCAGAGACAAACGCCTCCTTAACAAGTTGAAACAAGAAGAGCAGCCAGGAATGCTATTGCTTTCCTCAGATGAAAACTAGTATGTTGTGGCCATCACAAAACTTTCTTCTATATAAATCACGTCAATTAAATCATTTAAATTGTACAAGAAGTGACATCAATTTAGCACCAATTCATATCAAAGTATATTTGAATTTGAAGCTTGATGAAAATTCGTGCATTAGTTCTTGAGATGGAGCTATAGCGGAATTCTGAAAAATATAACATAGCAGTGTTACCTTTTGAGCGATTTACACAAAAACATAAACAGCACTAATTGATATCAAGCGATTTTCACCAAAAACTAATGAGGTCCAGTTTATATCAATGTCTAACTAAATATAAAGTTTTGTGAAATTCTGTGCATTAGTTCTTGAGATAGAGCGCCCACAAAATTTTTGTCACATACAGACTCACAGAGTGACAGAGTGACAGAGTAACAGACAGACTCACAGACAGACATTTTCTAAAAACCATCAAATTGTGTTCTGGGCAATCTAAAACGTATAAATCCGTCGAAAACCGATAGTCGAAAATTTTCACGAATCTAATACTTTCTTCTTGTAAAGATGAAGAAAGTAAAAACTTTGCACAAGTCCAGAAAGTGAACCACAGAAATATCGGTGTCTGTATAAAATCTCTCAAGAGATTCAGACCGTCATGCACAAGCTAATTAGTCCAGTAGAAATAGCTCAAAAAAGGGCCTTGGCTTGCAAAAATTCGAGTAATTCTGATTTTCGGGTATTATGTATAGGTTGACCCTCTAATGAAAAAAACCAAGTTTTCGACCTTCTAGACCTTGTGCGTTTTTTACTGTATCAAAAAACCCAAAATTTTTCGGCACATTTTTCGATTTTTCTGGATTAACTCAGTTCCAGTGCATTTTACAGAAAAAAGTACACTTACAATTTTGTAGAAGACAAAATTCTCTACCACATGCACTATTCATGTTTGTACATTTACAAAATAGGAAGCGAGATACGGAGCCGGGAAAATGGGGTACAATTTGCAAAAAGTGGAAAAAACAAAACAAATGACGTGAGTTTTTCCTTGATAAGTCATTTTTATTTTTTATTTTTCCGTTTTAGGAACAAAAGCGTCGTAATAAACTTTGTAAAGTATGAAATAACCTACAAGTTTCATTCATTAGAACATTAATTATCTCTAACAGACTCTAAAATCAGAACAACACGATTTATGGTTAAAACAGGAAAATACCGCCTAGCAAGTCACTATTTTAAAAATGATCTTTAATTTTTGATACTTAATAAACGAAACAATTAATTGATTATATTGTTTACAATAAAAAGTAATTGGAGAATAGTTGGGTGGAGAGGTGGGTGAAGTTAACTAAAAGACCTAGTCGGTAGATATAGGCGCCGCCCAGAGTTTGGGCTAAGAATCCGAAGTCGAAAGTAAAATTAAGTGCTGGGAATAATATAAGAAAAATACTGCAAAGATAAATAAAATATAATTTAGAAATTTTAAAAGGGAAAAGTATTATACAGGGCCGAAACTAGAGGGGGAGGGCATATGCTTCATTCGCCAAAATGGAAGGCAAAGAGGGCGCAGAATGAAGATTTGGTTTATCGTATTTGTATTAATTTGTCTCACAAATTTTTGTTAGTTAGTCAGAGTTTACATTAAAGGTATCTCACATTGAGAATATTATTCTCAACATAAAGAGGACCAACAAATATGCTCATGCATACCAAGACGGGAACCTGTATAAAGTGGAATTGTTTCCGGGGTTTTTTTAATTCAACTTTAAATTTTAAAATAAAGCAATGGATAATATAAACTATAAAATTCTGTATGTAAATTCATTTTGTGTAGGAGGGGGAGAGTGTGGTGGTGAGGAGGGGGCAAAATCCATATTTGCCCCAGAATTAAAAAAAAAGCTTGTTTTGGGCTGGAAGTATCGAATAAGAATAACTGTTAAAAATGAATTAGGAAAGCCCAAAATGCATGATTCTAAAGTAATATGTTAAAGTAATATGTTAAAAGTAATAGCGGAAGAAATATTGACAATTAATCAAGTATATGAATATTATTATATTATGTGGCAACGCTCCTGGTGTTATACTGGACCTTGAGGACTTTGACGACTTAGAACAAACAATCGAGTCACGTGCTACCAGGGTCAAACAGCAGAAAAAAGAAACATATATAAAGTGACTATACTTACTATATATTTGTTGATTAGTATCTTGTACATGATATAATTGATTAATTCGTGTTTTCAATATAAAAAAATAAAAGCTTTTACTATTATTATTATTATTACTAAATTGCCAGGCAGCATTTTCA
The DNA here is from genome assembly GCA_963932465.1 of Maratus speciosus. Classification (NCBI taxonomy): domain Eukaryota; kingdom Metazoa; phylum Arthropoda; class Arachnida; order Araneae; family Salticidae; genus Maratus; species Maratus speciosus. Next base: position 386,963,418 of record OZ010786.1, read on the forward strand.
AGTTTTTAAATAAAATCTCGCTGCTGTGATTTTCAAAGTCAATTACAAAAAATAATTATGTAATAAATAAAACTATGGTCCACTTCATGCTCTAAAAAATTGATTATGATTGCTTTGATTCTGAAATGCACTAAAAGTGAGCTATAAAGCAAAAAATACCGTCATTTGTGGATTTTTGCAAATTTTACCCTATTTTCCCGGCTCTGTATCTGGCCTCCTATTTGGCCAAATTGCAAACATAAATAGTGCATGTTGTAGAGAATTGCGTCCTCTACAAAATTGTAACTGTACTTTTTTCTCTAAAATGCACTGAAACCGAGTTAATCCAGAAAAATCGAAAAAAGTGCCAAAGAATTTTGGTTTTTTTGATATAGTAAAAAACGCACAAGGTCTAGAGGGTCGAAAACTTGGTTTTTTCATTAGAGGGTCAACCTATACATAATACCTGAAAATCAGAATTACCCGAATTTTTGCAAGGCTAAATGCTATTTCTACTGGACTAAATACGTTTGTGGCAGGATTAAGAAGGACTCCAACAAGTATCCACACAACACTGTAGCGGTTCTTAAGGCAGCCGTTTGTATTCAATGGCAAATGTTCTCAACACTCATCTGATTATTGTCTTCAGTTGGTTTCGACAGCATGTAATCTGTTGTTGCGGTTGACGGTGGTTTGGGTGCATGATGCCTTTCATTTTGTATGTGGTCATCTGTACAGAACATTAAAAATGTAAAAAATGCTTCATCTCTAATGTCTATTTAGGTTTGAAAATAGACATTACTTAAGCAGTCATTGATCAGTTCGTGCACTTACATTAACACCAGAGGCGTTGTCAAATTATATGTTTGATTCAGGAGTACTTTTATGACGTTTACGGGGACATGTCCGTTTCAGATACCGATTTTTAGATTTTGTAGTTACCCTCTTCCGGGTTTATCAGACTCTTCACTCGACATCACGAGTTTCAGTTTCCAATTTAAACCCTTTCGCAATTACAGAATTATGACATCCTATTTTTTGGCGATCACGATTGTCGAAAACTGTTTTTTACCTATAACAACTGAAACACTTGTTTCCACGGTGTCAATCGAAAGAATGGAGCCATGAATTCGCAGCATAAAAAAATCATCACAATTGGTTAGTTTCTCATTTTGGTGCTCTGTTAATGGAACCTGGATTGCATCTTCCTAACTACTCTATGATGCAATAGTGACATGCAATATGCAATAGTATGTTTCATTGAAGCAAATAAATTAATTTGAGGCATCAACATTTTAAAAGATGTATTTTTCTTGGTGGTGCAATTTTTTTCTCCGCCACTCAATTTTACAAAAAGATATTTTAGCGTGTTTTATTATTATAATAATAGCAAAACTTTTTTTATATTTAGATTTTCTTCATTTAGTCTATGTAAAAAAAAAAAAATTAAATATATACTGAAAACAAGGTTCCTGCAGTTTTACCACAGTTATTGAATAGAGTTTTTCGCCTTTTTAATCGTATAAAAATGTTAAAAATTCTGCGATTAATCTCAGAATAATTTTTAATCTTAAGAAAAAGGATTAGGCAAAGATTTCTTATCGGAAATTATGGTGCCGTACTCCTTGGAAAATCTAAGAAGTGCACGCACCTTGCGTAATTATAAACAGTAATTTGAATTAAATTTACATATTTATACTATATATATATATATTACGATTTTTTCATATCGCATCAATACGTTTAATATTTATTCCAAAGCTAATACTTCAAAGGCAGTGAGCGGAAGAAGAAACACTGGAATTCCTTTAAATGTATTTAGGATTCTGATTATCCTCATTTAATCTTAATCATTAACGCCAATAAGACTTAGCATTCCTTGGAGCGATAAACCATTGTAAATGAAATAAAGAACAAACCTTCCGAATGTAGGAATACGTTTTCATTTGCCGTGTAAAATTTGTGAGTAGTGTAAAAGAGATAGATCCTATTCTGCCCTGAAGGTTTACAATAGCTTTCTTATTTATTGTTTCTCATTATGGAAATGAAAACAATACGTTTTATTCCATTATTTTGATAGTTAGAATAGATTATCTCTGTACTATTTTCAGTGTTACGCGTAATTCCTCTATTAATGCATAAGAATCAATGCTTATATGTAATTAACAGGCATATTTATTGAAATTAATGAAGTAGTTATTGTTGCATTAAAGGTAATTCTTTAACAGGGCCTGAATTCCACCTAGACCGACTTAAAAATGTTGAGGTCCAAAGCAGGACCCTGGATTTTGAGGGCAGTCAAATTGAACTTGCTCGTAATAAAAATGCTTTTATTAGATTATATTATAATAGTTATTTGCAAAGTGAGCTGATTAATTAAACATTCAGAATATTTATACAAATGCCAGTAAATTGTGACTATTTAGTTTTAAAGACATGCCATGCAACCGGAAAGTAAATTAAAGTGGAGGGCTGGGACAAAATTCACGGTTAATTTGTCAAATTGTCTAAAAGTCTGTTTCTGCTCTCGAGTAGTGTTTATAAAACTATGTATCAAGATATTTAAATGTCTCGTAAGTGAGCGTCAGGTTATACAGAAAAAATATAGAACATACATATATATATATATATATATTTATATATATATACCGGGTAAACAAAAAGTCCGTATAAACTTTAAAAATTCATAAAAACCGAAAAAATAATCCAAATGAAAAACTGTTTGCAGGATTAGCATCTATACGTCAGGGGAATTTTTTAAAGATAGAAATAAAAAATAACTCAAAAAACAGCCGACAGACGGCGCTGGTTGGTGCAATTTCGGTGGAAATATTCAAATGAAACGGTTATAATAACTTGTGCTGTTAATCTAGAACTAATTCACGGTTGTGAGCCGTGTACTTGATCAAGGATGCTGAGTATGAAGGATAAAAGCTTTGTTGGTGAGGTTATTTTACGTGAATCAGTTCTGGATTAGGAGCGCAAGTTCTATAGCCGTTTCATTTGCATATTTTCACCAAAATCGCACGAACCAGCGCCATCTGTCGACTGTTTTTTGAGTTATTCTTATTTCTGTCTTTAAAAAATTCCCGTGAAATATAGATGCTAATTCTGCAAACAGGTTTTCATTTGGATTATTTTTTCGGCTTTTGTGAATTTTTAAAGTTTATACGGACTTTTTGCTCACCCGGTATATATATATATATATATATATATATATATATATATATATATATTTGATTCAAATACATTTTGTAAAAATATCCACGCGTTCGGTGCGATATACAAGATGTCCCACTCCTAGACGAAATAACTTTAACAATAATTAAAATACAACAGGTAATGCTTCAACGCACAAACTGTGCGGGAATCCCAGGAAGCAAAGAAAATCTGTTCAAAATATCGTTAAAGTGTCTCCATCATTATTAAAGTTCCGTACGAAATTTCCAGCTTATCTATGAGTGAAAAATCCTCTTTCTCTATATATATTACAATATCGTATGTGGCACAAAAATCGCGATTATTTGTTAATTGTTTAATGACAACGCCCAAATGAAATGCATCTCATTGGTTATTGAACGGCACTTAATGAACTTCCAAACCTATAAGGGCGATTACCATAGGAAGGACCCTGTTCTGTTTCCAGATGCCGCTAAGTTTGTCGCCAACTTGGTGATACATCGCTAAATTTGGCGACCAAAATTAGTCACCAAAAGTGATGCCAACTTAGCGATATTTGTAATATTTCGCCAAATTCCCATAGACATCCATTGCAAACTAATAGGGTTTACTTGCCTACAGAAAATTGACAAATTGAGATATTTTAATGCAACAGACTAATATTAGCTTAAGGGATTATATTAATTATATTTAAGAGAGTCCAAGTAAATTAAATTATGAATAAAAGTAACATGATACAATGTTTAGCATGCTTTACCAAACATAAGTTTTAAAGGAGACGAAACTGGTCGCCAAAGATGGCTAGTACCCTAAATTCCCCTAAAACCATTTACCTAAAGAAGTCAAATGTGACCATATATCTCTACCTGAGTTTTGTCCGTATCCAAAAGCTTTATTTGCATTTTTGCTTTTATTAGTTGTTTTAGGTACACACCGTGCACAAGATTTTCCTTCTTATTGCTCAATAACTAATTCCTAAACCGTTAGTTGCAATTTTTTTTTTAATGTTTGAAATATTGTGTACAACATTATTAGAAATATTGTGTACACCGTCCATCATCATTGTATGAAAATCCATTTACGCGAAAATAATTACTTTTTATAAGTATTAAATTATGCACAGTATTTTAAAATAATATATAAGTTCTTTAAAAGAACGCTCCTTGGGACTTTTCCTGACCATATGCCTAAAGTTGGTCCTTAGGGTGACGATTTCCTTTTCATAAAAATATTTGATTTTGGTATCTTAATAATTATTTTGTTATTTTTCCAGGAGAAATAATCCACTCAATGTTTCTTCTTAAAACTTTTGAGCGGATAGTTAAGTGTCAGTACATTTTTACTCTAAAGTAAACTGGGGGTTCGGGAGTGTTACATAACGGTTTATATTTGAACGCATACATGGCATCAAAAATGAGTACATGTGTTTCTCAATTTTTAGTACATTTGAATCAGAGCATGTTACGTATTTAAAATTGAGTACTTTTTATTCGGTTTTGTGAACCCATTTTTTTTTGCAATTCCTATTCTCGGGGTGAAAATCATATCGATGTTAATGATGGTTATTAAATTCCAGGTAATTTCAAAAGGAAATTTACATAATTCATATACAGTGTGTCCACATATAACATGACCTACCTTTATTTTCACAACGGTTGGTCGTAGATGCATGCTTCCAAATACAAAAATGGTCAAAATTAAGTGCAGGGTTAAGATAAAAAAAGTTTGAAGCGAAAAAACAATTTAGTGAAGAATTACAGAATCTAAATTTTTATACGGTCCCCCGGTCCTATAAGTTATATTTAGTAAAATTTCCCTGATACACTGACAAGTAAGGCAAAAAAATTCCCGTTATTCTACTATTAAAATTGACCGAGTAATAGCTGTTTAAAGTTGGAGTATATTTTTTGCTGCATATTAGGAGTCATTCACAAATTTAGTAGAAATATAATTATCGTCAGCTATATTAAAGAAATGGTTGAGAGTAAAATTAGCATTGCAATATAAATTTGAAATCTTTAATCATTCTGACACATTACTGCAAAATGTACAATTTGTACTGAATATTATAAGAAAATAAAAATAACAGACTTTTTGTTAAATAAAAGGATGAATAACAACAGCCTCAATTCTTTACAAAATGATACATATTTTAAAATGCTGTTAGAATACACTGGCTTTCAAATTTTGGGTTGTGGCATGTTTTTTAGGTTTTGAAAATTGATTCTTATGTATTTTTTAGCACTGAAACTGAAAATGACCTTCATTTTAAACCATCACGTCAGGAATTTTCTCAAATCGCAAATTTCAAAGTTAAAAAGCTAAAAGTTAAAACTGATCCCCCCCCCCTCCCCTCCCAACCTCATCGGACCTTCGAGCTGTTTAGCTGTAAGAAACCCAGTAAAGTGAAAAAATCTAATAAATTGTTGAATTAAATAAAATTAAACTGAATAAAAATGTCTTACATCTATTTTATAGTATCAGATTTTTCGCTATTTTTAACCTTGAAATTTACGATTTCCGAAAAATCTTGACATGATGGTTAAAAGTGAAGGTAGTTTTTTAATTCAGCGTTAAAAAATACATAAAATGTAATTATAAAAGTTAAAAAACACAACCATCGCAGGTTTATGTTATCTAATCTAAAACACTTTCTTAAACTTCTTGACGGTAATCTATCCGAATTTTTCTTGGTTATCCTCTAATATGGTCTATAAGATGGTAAGAGTTGAAAATCATAATAATATTGCATTGTCATCGGATTTAAGTCAGTATTTAAAATTTAACTTCGATCGGACATTTAAAAGTAAGTCAAAGTTTGAGTTCAAATTTTAAACTGGAAAGACGATCAAGTTAAATAAAACCTTATGAAAATAACATAATTTTAGTTAAAAGAAATCTTAGCCTCAAATCCTTACAAAATAAAACATATGTTAAAATACAGTTATTTTAACTAATCTGAAACTTAACTAATAAAAGTTCATCGTAATATTTGTACGATTTCTTTCAAAGCACAGATACCTTGAAATAAGTTTAAGTACTTTATACACGACCCCTGAAAGCATGGTCGAAATCATTTGTTTTGAAATTTCATAACTCGGTAAATTTTAATGTTAGATGAATGGGACTTTTTTTGTCTTACTTTTTAGTGTCACAGTAAATTTTTAGTAAATATCACTTATAGAACCAGGGAACCGTATAAAAATTTAAATTTCGTAATTTTTTAATAAATGTTTTTCTTGACCCAAATCGCTTTTAAAATAATTCTTTACCTTATTTAAACCATGTTTGTAATTGGAAGTATGCATCTAGGACCAACGGTTGCGAAAATAAAGGTCGGTTAGGTTATGCGTGGACACACTGTATATCTTTGTTAAGCTGCTTCTTTGAAAATTTCACACCATGTTTTCTCCTTTGATGTACTTATTTTAATAAAAAGAATAAATTGATTAACCAATTAACTATATTTCTGTTTAAATCTCTCTATTCTAAAAAACTCTAACTAACGCTGTTACCGCCGCCTTAAGAGAAATTTTTGTGACCGGAGGTCTTTCTTCGCTGTTATTAAGAAAACAACTGCATACAAAAATACGAACATTGGCAGTATTATAGAGAAATGTTTGTACAACACGCTGAAGTAGACAGTTTTTAAATCGAAGAACTTTTTTAAGGCTAATTACTAGATTAAATTTGGTCAAAAGCTCTCATTTAAAAAAGTTTTATAAGAGCAAAAACTTGCAAAGGCAGCAAAAACTTAAGAAGTTAATCATTTTTTATAAGGACGTACATTACAAGCTCATGGTGTGCAGACTGTATTTTTTTATTTTGTTAATTTTTTTAGTGGTTTTTTTTTAATTTTTATTCAAACTTTCAGCATTTCAAGCGATATTTTTTCATATTTAAAAAATATTACTTTATATTGTTGCAAATTGTAAAAAAAGCACAAAGAGTAATATTTCCTTTAAGTTAAAAATTTATTTACATGAAAAACAGAAAAAAAAAACGTTAAAATTATAATTAAATGATTACGTGTTAAAAACAGGAAAATATTCAAAATTACGTCATAAAAACTGTATTTACACGTGAATATTAAAAGAGAAAGTAAACTTTTAAATAATGAATTTATTAATATGTATCAAAAGCAGTAAATGGGAGAAATTACGCCATATTTAAAATGGCCAAATTATAACACTGCCAATCAGTTTAAATTTTTAAAAATATTTACATGAGACATTTATTTCATACTTCGAGATGTTTTAACTGCTGTTGTCGATTCTAAGATAGTGCAAATAATATTTTCTTTCTAACAACAAAAATATTTTCACGTGAATATTTAAAAAGAGAAAAAAAAAACTTTATTGAAAATTACGTCAAATTTAAAATGATACATTCAAAATGTCTTATTTAAAACAATTTTCTTATGGCGTTGTTAAAAAATACCAGGTAGCAAATAATCTGTTGACTTGTTTATTTTATATTAGCTGATTTTCAAATGTTCAACTGATCTGATATAATAAGTACAGAACTTGTGTGAAAATATAAATTATTTGAAAACAACGTTTAAACACACAATAAAACAAGCAGATTTGATCATACGTATACGTTTCGTGAGTACTAGGACTCACATCCTCAGTGTAAAAACTTTAAAAACAATATGCCCCCAACTACATGTATGGTGAAAAAACCCAAATGTCAAAACATAATACCAAAAGACCACAAAGTTCCAACAGCCAATGAAAATATTGCGGAAGTGAAGTGTCGTGACACAACATATCCATCCAGAAAGTTGAGATGTATGGTGTACTAGATAAATCATTAACCAAGGAGTCTTTAAATTTATGGATATGAATAGCCTCAAAAAAGTCTAAATCCAGAGGAGTAATGCATTTCTTGATAATGGTAGCTGAGTCAAAATTAAAATTATGTCCCTCCCCCAAGCAATGAGAGGCGATAGAGGATTTCTGTAATTCTTTTTTCTTTATATAGTTTCTGTGTTCATTGATTCTGTAACGGAGTTTTCGTTTAGTTTGTCCAATGTAGGACAAACCACATTGGCATTGAATGTTGTAAATGCCCCAATAATTATGTGAAGGAATTTGGTCCTTAAGTTGCGAAAAAGATAATTTATTAACCGGTTTAAAAACCACATTAAAATCATAATGTCTTAAGATATTAGCCATCTTAAAGCTAATGCTATTATAAAATGGTAAAATGATAAGGTTGTAAATGGAAACCGCAGTAACAGGAGAATCAAGATTATTAACACATTTATTAAGACTATGAGAAATTAAATTATTGATATAAGATAAACTAAAACCTCGATCAATAGCCACAGATCTAATGTAATTTAATTCTGCAATAAGTGAATTATTATCTGAACAAATTAAGCGAGCTCTATTAATCAAATAATGAAAAGCCGAAGCTTTTTGGGAAGGGGGGTGACATGAATTGAAATGGGGGGGGGGGAGTGTGACAGAAAAAGGTTTACGGTAAACGAAAGTGTCAAAGGTGTTAGGCTGACGTGTAACCAACACAACCAGAAATGGCAATCTATTATCTATTTCAACTTCCTAAGTGAATTGAATGACTGAATCTATTGAGTTTAAAATCGTTAATATATTGTCAACAGAAAATAGAGAAAGGTCCAAGAGTGCAAAAGAATCGTCTACATATCTACAATAAAATGGGAAGTTGATAAGGTTAAACATTTTAACCTCAAAGTAATGCATATATAAATCTGCTAAAAAAGGGCTAAGGGGATTACCCATTGCTAAACCATCCGTCATATTCAAGAACATATCCGTCATTCTAAGAATTTCAAACCAAACATAACAAAGGATCTTAAAGAAGCTTTATCCTCTGTAAAATCTATTGATGACATTGTTATCTCTAAAGCTGATAAGGGAGGTCAAATAGTGGTACAGGATAAAACAGCTTATTTGGATAAAGTGCAATATCTTTTACAATCCGGCCCATACATTAAATTAAATCGGGATCCTTCTGACAGTGATTTAACAAGTACCAGAAAACTTATAAAAACCTCTCCCTGTATTGATGACAGTATTAAAATGTCATTAATTCCGTCTATTGCTAACTGCAGTCGCTTTTACGCTCTGCCTAAAGTTCATAAAATTGGTGTTCCCCTCCGGCCTATCGTATCCAATATCGGTTCTGCTTCATACCCTCTTGCTAAATATTTAGTGAAACGCTTTTCATTCCTTTCAAATTCTAATATTTACACTATTAAGAATTCTAGTTCTTTTGTTAATCGGATTAAAAACTTCACCCCCTCCCCCTCTTTACGCATGGTTTCATTTGATGTTACTTCTCTGTTCACCCATGTTCCAGTTCAAGGTGCACTACAAAGTCTCACTACTAGATTAAAAGAATTTCATTACACAGATTATGAAATCAACCACATTATTGAGTTATTCAGTACTTGTTTAAAACAAAATTCATTTCAAATTTCTAATCAATATTATTCTATGACGGATGGTTTAGCAATTGCTAATCCCCTTAGCCCTTTTTAGCAGATTTATATATACATTACTTTGAGGTTAAAATGTTTAACCTTATCAACTTCCCATTTTATTGTAGATATGTAGACGACTCTTTTGCACTCTTGGACCTTTCTCTATTTTCTGTTGACAATATATTAACGATTTTAAACTCAATAGATTCAGTCATTCAATTCACTTAGGAAGTTGAAATAGATAATAGATTGCCATTTCTGGTTGTGTTGGTTACACGTCAGCCTAACACCTTTGACACTTGCGTTTACCGTAAACCTTTTTCTGTCACACTCCCCCCCCCATTTCAATTCATGTCACCCCCCTTCCCAAAAAGCTTCGGCTTTTCATTATTTGATTAATAGAGCTCGCTTAATTTGTTCAGATAATAATTCACTTATTACAGAATTAAATTACATTAGGTCTGTGGCTATTGATCGAGGTTTTAGTTTATCTTATATCAATAATTTAATTTCTCATAGTCTTAATAAATATGTTTAAAATCTTGATTCTCCTGTTACTACGGTTTCCATTTCCAACCTTATCATTTTACCATTTTATAATAGCATTAGCTTTAAGATGGCTAATATCTTAAGACATTATGATTTTAATGTGGTTTTTAAACCGGTTAATAAATTATCTTTTTCGCAACTTAAGGACCAAATTCCTCCACATAATTATTGGGGCATTTACAACATTCAATGCCAATGTGGTTTGTCCTACATTGGACAAACCAAACGAAAACTCCGTTACAGAATCAATGAACACAGAAACTATGTAATGAAAAAAGAATTACAGAAATCCTCTATCGCCTCTCATTGCTGGGGGGAGGGACATAATTTTAATTTTGACTCAGCTACCATTATCAAGAAATGCATTACTCCTCTGGATTTAGACTTTTTTGAGGCTATTCATATCCATAAATTTAAAGACTCCTTGGTTAATGATTTATCTAGTACACCATACATCTCAACTTTCTGGATGGATTTGTTGTGTCACGACACTTCACTTCCGCATTAATTTCATTGGCTGTTAGAACTTGGTGGTCTTTTGGTATTATGCTTTGACATTTGGGTTTTTTTCACCGTACATGCAGTTGGGGGTATTGTTTTTAAAGTTTTTAAAGTTTTTACACTGAGGATGTGGGTCCTAGTACTCACGAAACGTATACGTATGGTCAAATCTGCTTGTTTTATTGTGTGTTTAAACGTTGTTTTCAAATAATTTAATTTGATCTTATATAATCAAACACGGAAACAGCCATTAGGTATCTTAATAGCAGCTCACTCGGCCTTAAAATTCCTCAATAAAAGGGAAATGAAAAGAAACCAGTTTACAAGGAGATCGCCAGTGGTTTTTTAATTCAATCTTTAATAAACTTTTAAAAGTTTATCAAACAAGCGTGCTATTAGAATCTGCGGTGTATGAACTAGGGATGGCGAACTTAGCTCGTAGAGGGCAGAGCCCCCTAGTGTAGTGTAAAAAATAAGATATATTTAAATACTCAATTCTCATAATTTTAGTTTAATTTAGATTTTTTCTGTACACCACAATTTATTTCATATCTTTTATCCTATCGTATAACATGATAGATTCTAAAGCTAATACTACAAAGACTGTTTACTCAAGAGCGAAGGGTAAAATTCTGGAATTTCTTTAAATAAATTTACGACAAGAAGACTTAGCCTTCCTTGGAGTCAAAAACTATTATAAGAGAAATAACGGATAATGCATCTGAAGATTGGAATGTGTTTCCGGTTGCTGTTTTAAAATTTATGTTTTAGTCAAAGAGATACATCCCATTCCATCCTAAATGTTCGTAAAAGGAAAAATAATACTTAAGTTCATTACAAGAAATTATCTTTAAAATATTTTAAGTATTGTGCGTCATTTATTCGTTGATGCAAAAGTATAAGAGAGCATTTATACATAGCAAGCATATTTATAGAAATTAATGCAATTATTTTTTTTGTTGTTGTTGCTGTTGCTGTAGACAATAACACTTTACAGCACTATTTCCGAACTAATGCATTGTTTTGTAAAACTGAGCCATAGTATTACAGCAATATTAAGCGGTTTTTTCAATTATTAAATTTTCATTTATATACAGTACATTTATATACAGTTCATTTATATACAGTGGTCGTAAAAAAAAATTCTCCGATATATGAACCCTTCTCTACCAGTAGAAAAAAAAATTTAGAAATTATTTGAAGGTATGCGCTCGAGATCGTGGTGATTTAAAACAATAGAGCTCTCACGGTTAAGGCTACAGTGAGAAAATTTCGAAATTTTCGAATGTCAACACCCATTTTTTTTCATGCGCAAATTCATCAGCGTATTGAAAAAACGATAAATGGCGTTGGAATGATGCGCGTAAGATGAAAATTGCCGGCATAAAACACTTGCAAAAAAGACCATTGCTAGGAACGAAGGCGTGACTACAAGACTTTGTTTTTCAGTAGCCCATTCTTTTTTTCACTTCTGAACTGTGTAATGTTGTAAGATTTGTTTTACAATGTGTTTCTGAGTTGTGTTTGTGTACACATAGTGAAAATAAAAATATAATAATTTGTTTTAGAGTGCGGAATATTACGTTACATAGGAACTGATTAGGATTGAGTGCCATGATATTACACCGGCAATTTTAGTCATACGTGTATCATTCCAACGCCATTTATGGTTTTTCAATGCGCTGATGAATTTGCGCAGGAAAAAAGTGTGTTGCCATTCGAAAATTTCAAATTTTTGTCACTGTAACCGTAACTGTGAGAGCTCTATTGTTTTAAATCATCACCATCGCGAGCGCATATCTTCAAATAACTAAATCTGAAATTTCCTTTCGATTGTTTGAGCGGTTAGGGTTACATATATTGGGGAAGTTTTTTTATGACCACCTTGTACGATGCAAAAGGTAAAGATAATCACAAGCTTGAGAGTTGATAATACATGCCACTTTGCTTATTATGAAATGTGGTGACATCAAGGGAAGTGGTTGAAATGTATAGTAATTCAATCTGAAGTATAGCATCTGATGTCATCTATATTCAAAAGTACTGAGCAAACAGCTGAGTTTTGTTCGGACGTAGGTTGAACAATTTACAGAACTTTTCCAGATGTTGTCACATTTCACAGAAAGCAAAGAAAATCTTATGAAACTAATGAAAATCACTTGAAACAGCAAACTAACATAATATTTTCTAAAAGTGATAAAAATACATTTAAATGGAAAAATAAAAACCTTTATTTATTCAGATCTTCAATAGCAGACATCAAATACAACAAGAAAACTACAGCTTTAGCCAGAGAATGTATAACAAAGAACTTTTACAGATTAATTTAAAAAATAGTAGAATAATTTATACATCAAGATTGTATTTGTCATCCATTATCCGAGAATCAATAGAGATCTTTTTACGCAGTGAGAATATATGCAATGATTTAGCCTCGATGGAGTTTCCTAAAATTTAGAAGACCAAGCTCTGCAGAATAATGACACAATAGTATAAAATAATTCGCGTTCACTAATATCCATTTTTAATATTGCAGTTAATTTCATTATGCATGAGTTCGCGTGATTTTTGTTTACCAGTTTTCAGTTTAAATTTTTTTGCGAAAATATTTGTATTATTATAGATGTTTAGGATGTTGCCGTTAGAGCAATGAAACATGTCGATCTGAGTAAATAAAGGTGTTTATTTGCCTTTTGAATGTATTTTTATCACTCTTAGACAATATTAAGTTAGTTTGAAAGAAAGGTTTCTAAAATATCATTATCGTTGTAACTAATATTCAGATTCGACTTGGTCTGCAACACTTTGCCTGTATAACTGAATAGTCAGACCTAGTTTCTATATAAAAATCATTTATCTTCGTGCATTTAACCATCATTTAAACGTTTATAACAATAATTTTCAAACATCCGGTGCAAAAACAATTCTCAATTAATAATAATAATAATAAACTAACGATTACCGTAATTTTAATTTATTTTACTTATTTTCCTTAGATCACAATTTATTTAATATATACCTACGCTTAACATAGTTTATTCGAAAGGAACTGCAGCAAAGACAGTTCAAGAGCGGAGAGAAGAGATAAAACATCGGAATTCCTTTAAACGCATTTACGATTCTGATTATCCTTAATTTAATTGTAGTCATTTACGCCAATAAGACTTGGCCTTCCTTACAGCCATAAACCATTGTAAAAGAAATAAAGGTGCATTTGAATGTACGAATGCATTTTCGGTTGCCGTGTTTAATTTTATGTGTACTCGGAGATATAGATCCCGTTCCGCCCTGGAGGTTCGCAATTCTTCTCTTAAATTGTAGTACCTCATTGTGGAAGTTCAAATAAAACGTTTTATTTGAATTATGTAAGTCATTTGAATAAATTATTTTAAAATATTTATGGCATTACGCGTGGTTTATTTGGTTTATATCATCACATTTCATAGAAAGCAAAGAAAATCTTTTTGAAATATCATTACAATGTCTTCATTGTAATTAGAATAACATACGGATTCGACTTGGTCTGCGACACTTTTCATATACACCTGAATTGGCGGACCTAGGTTTTATATGAAAGTCGTTTATCTTCGTGAATTTAATCATCATTTAAACATTTATAAGAATATTTTTGAAGCATCTTGTGCAACAAAAATTCTCTATTTTCTACAAAAAAAAAAAATAAATAAATAAATAAAACTAACGATTACCGTAATTTTAATTCATTTTAGATATTTTCCTTAGATCACAATTTATTTATTATACCTACACTTAACATAGTTGATTCGAAAGGATTTTCTACAAAGACAGTTCAAGAGCGGAAAGAATAGATAAAACATCGGAATTCCTTTAAATGTATTTACGATTCTGATTATCCTTAATTTAATCGTAGTCATTTACGCCAATAAGACTTGCCCTTCCTCAGAGCCATAAGCCATTATAAAAGAAATAGAAAACAGTGCATTTGAATGTAGGAATGCGTTTTCGGTTGCCCTGTGAAATTTTATATGTAGTCGAAGATATATATATCCCATTCTGCCCTGAAGGTTTGCGAGTGCTTTCTCCATTTGTAGTACCTCATTATGGAAGTTAAAATAATACGTTTTATTCGAATTATGCAGGCTGTTTGAATAAATTATTTTAAAAAAAATTTAGTATGCTGTGGGTATCGTTTATTTCGTTATGTGAAAGAATTACTGCATATTTAGAAATAATAAGCATATTTATCGAAATGGAGTTATTGTTTTGTTGACGATAATATTCTACAGCAATGTTTCCTAATTCGCAAAAATTAGTCATACTTTTGCTTCGGATGAATTGCGATAATATTAAATTTTTATATATACATATATTCTGTGATTTAATGTAATAATTTTTTTTTTGTATAAGGTGTATCAGGCAAGATGGGCACAAGCTAAACTGGTTAAATTACATATCAAAGCATTTGCAACTATGCCTTATTTGAAATGTAATGGCATAATGTGAAGTGTTGGAAATGCACTGTAATTTCGTTTGTGACACTTCGCAAAAATTAGTCATACTTTTGCTTCGGATGAATTGCGATAATAGTAAATTGTTGTATAGGGGAGACTAGGGACGGTTGACCATACGGGAAGCTTGACCCACCCATCAATTTTCATATTTAAAAGAATTTCAGAGTTTTATCAATAGGTGTCAACCAAAGCTACTGAAATGCTTAAACGTCTTCGTTTCACAGAGATGATCGAATTAGGTGTGGAAAAATCAATTGCGAGGCGTTTTCAACTTAAAAATTGTGTTTTTTAGAAATATTTTGTAAGCTTTTTTCAAATAAATTATATCATAAAAATTTAAGTAAATAGGTTTAAAGTAATGCAGAGATATCGAGCTTTCATTGCAGGCATAAAGACTGTACAGTAAGTTAGGCTTAACATAACAATGTGGTATTCTTTAGAAAAGGTCTACGTAGGGAGGATTGACCCAGTCAATGTGAGGGACGGTTGACCCGATGCTCAAGGCTCCCTTACTTAAGTGGTTTTGAAAATCTTTTTATTATACACTGCGCATAATGAAAAGTTAATGGTTATATATAAGAAAGAATGTAAATTTATTCAGTAAAGCTACAGAAAAATGGTGTGATGGGAAAGCAAATGTTTAAAACTGACTAAAGAAAGATGTGAAAAATTGCTAGAAAATGGGAAAGCTGATAGAAACTTTTTCCCATTTAAATATTACTTACAATAGGTAAATAGAAGCAGTGGGAAAGACTAGAAAGGATGAAATCAGCAGTCTTAAACCTTTCAGGGGCGGTGGTATGTTTATAAAACCACTTAATTTTAATTCCGAAACATCACATTGGCACCAGAATTTTTCTAAAATCTTTTCCATTTAATATATATGTGAAATATAGCCATTTTCTTATTTCCAAATAAATTTGCTTGTAAATTCCAACCAGTCATTTATTTCAACATTTTAGTACTGAAAGTAGTTTGCCCCTTAAAGGTTTAAACCATGTTTAAGATAAGTTAAGTGCTCATGCGGCTGAAAAAGAACATAGCATCGATCGAAAAACTTTAGGAAGGTATGTAGACAAATTTCACCAGTATGAATACAGTGAAATTAAGCCAAACTATGTGACAACTAGAGTTGTCAGATCGAGTGTCACAAAAATAGGACAAGGAGGCGAAAAAAAGCGGGACAGTGGCTCCTAAATCCGGACATAATAACATGAAATACTATGGAAACGGAACTTGTCTCTAACGGAATACTGCCTTAAATGTTAAAATTTCATTTTCCCTGCTGTGCAATTATACTTGCTCATACAAAATGCTGTTTGAAACAAAATTTTTCTCCTCTGACTCGCGATTGCGTCTCAATAGGTTTGTTTAAGCATCATGTTTAATTTTTTTTTTAAATAATAATTAGAGCATGTAGCATAAAGTTATTTTGCCTTTTTTAAACTAATTTTATTTATCTTCACAAATATTGCAATATAAAACAAAGTGGGTCATGCCTCCCATATAGTTGGTCAACCCTCCCATATGTGGGGAGCCTTGACCCATTATTTTTTCATTATTAAAATCAATCATTTTCAAATTTCTTATATGTTACACTTATGTAGCAATTTTATTTTGATAACTGATTGTATGACGAATAAAATGATATATAAAATTTTATTATACGTTCAATAAATTACACCTCAAAGCATTTACAACTATGCCTTATTTGAAATGTCATGGCATGATCCGAAGTGTTAGAAATGCACTGTAATTTGTTTTTTAACACTGTATCTACTATCATCTACATTTAAAATTATCGAGCTCTGACACAACATTATTCGGATAAAGGATTCTAAATCTTTTCTTGGGGTCATCACATTTCATTGAAAGCAAAGTACGCCTGTTTAAAATGTCTTAACTCATATTGGACCTCACAGATTAAATATTTTTGAAAATTTTAAAAACTTCAATTATATCATTAATATGGCGTAATTAAGTAGATACTAGCAAAATTTTGAAAAAAGTTTTTAATTTTTTAAGTAACTAGTTGTCCTATAAACAGGACATATTAGTAGGACACATAGTAAAGACATATAAATTGCATATATAAACTAATTTTATGAGCATATACTTTATTTTACTTTAAAAATACTGTTTATGTTGTGCAAAAATACTCTATGATTTCTCCAATAAAAAGATAATAATAACGGTAAAATTCTAGATTATAAGACCACAATTCTTAAAGAATTTTTTAAATAGATTTTTTTCAATTAAATTTTAAATGGTTACTTGTTATTTTTTTATTTATTTATTTGTTTATATGTTATGCTTTTATGTATTTTAAAGACGTCATAACAAAATGCATCCAAAAAATCCTTACCAATTTTATTTTCAAAAATGTTTTATTAGCTGTCCTATTTATAGGACAGTGGTCCAATATGGGTTAATATTATCTTAGTTTTGTTAAAGTAAGGAGTAAGAAGTCAGATTCTACTTGGAGTGTGGCACCTTGTATATTTGACTAAATACGCATACCTATAGAAGCATTAACTATCTTGACGCGTATTATCATCGCTAAAGTATTAATACTAATAATGCGGAACACTTTTTACATGACAGTTACCAATTAATTGAGAACGTGACTTTCAAAACTCGCCTTATCCAAAATTTAAAAAATCGAGTTTTCCCTATCAATCGTAAATTTGGAAAACTTGCATCGAAAAAACACTACAAAATGAAAAAAACTAGTTTTATAGTGTATTTCTGGCACTGTAAAATCTTGGTTTACAATAAAAACCAATGAACACAGTCTGAGGTTTTTTGCGATTTCCCAACATTTGATTTTCTGGATAAGGCGAGTTTTGAAACTCACGTCCTCAATTATAATCACTAACGACAATTCAATAATCACTAACGATTACTGTAAATTTAATTTGATTTACATATTTTCTTTACCTCATATTTTTTTTTTTTACACCTATGTTTAGCATAATAAATTCGAAAGCAAATGTTACAAAGACATTTTAAGAGCGGAAGAAGAAACATCGTAATGCTTCTAAAGGTACTTACATTTCTGATTATTCTTAATGTAGCAGTAGTCATTAGCGGCAATAAAATTAAGTCTTCTTTGCATCCAGAAATCTTTGTAAAGGAAATAAAGGACAATGCATCTGAATGTAGGAATGTGTTTTCGGTTTCAGTGGTAAATTTCATGAGTAGTCAGAGAGATAGATCCCATCCACCCCTGAAGATTCGCAATTGCTTTCTTTATTTGTAGTACATAATTATGGAAGGTAAAATAATACGTTTTATTCGAATTGTGTAACTCATTACAGTAAATGTTTAAAATATTTTCGGCATTATTTTTCACTTATTTGTTAATGTAAAAGAAATAATGCGTATTTATAAATAATAAGCATATTTATCGAAATTCCCAGCTATTGTTTTGTTAACGATAATACTATAAAGCAATGTTTACTAAGCCAAGCATTGCAATACAAAAAGGGGTTTTAATTTTCATTGAGATGAATTGTAATAATATTAACTTGTTATATGTATATATTTATATTCTATTCTTGTAATGAAATTTCCTTTATATACGATGTAGCAGGTAAGATTATCACTAGTTAAGGAGTTTAAAATATACTCCAAAGTACTCACTACCTTGCTTTGTTTCAAATGTGATGGCATCATGTGAATTGTTGGAAATTCACTGTAATTTAGTCTGTAACGCTGTATCTACATCCAGCAACATTTAATGTTATGCACGCCTAACTCAGCGTTATTTGGGTATAGGGGTATCATTTCCAATCCTTCTTTGATGTAACCACATTTCATAGAAAACAAAGTACGTCTGTTTCAAACATCTTCAGATTATTTTCGTTAATGTTCAAGTCGTAAATGAGAACTCAGTTTTCAACTTGAGAGCGACACCTTGCAATCTTGACTGAAAAGTGAACCGATACAAAAATTAACGTGCATTGACGTGCTTGACGTGCATTAATCATTGCTAAAGCGTTTAAATTAATTATTTTGAAATGCTTTATAAAATGAAAAATATCAAAGAGTACAATAATCACTAACGATTACTGCAAATTTAGTCTCATTTGCATATATTTTTGTTTTTACCTCACAATTTATTTACTATTTTATAACTACTTTTAACCAACTTCAAAAAAAAAAGGAGGAGGTTATCAATTCGACGAGTATGTATTTTATTTATGTATGTTCACGGATTACTCCAAAACTATGCTACCGATTCATGCGATTTTTCTTTTTATTCAAAGATCATACTCTCGAATTGGTACTACTTCCGTTTCATCAAATTTGGTCACATACTTTTTTAGTAATTCAACAAAAACTAATAAAATCAATGATTTCTCGCAAATTATCTTTCATTGCTGCAACCGTTTTCCCAATCATAAGCATAAAATTATGTATTGATATACTTTAGCGTCAAGTTGTCGAAATAAAATGTCGTCAAAAAAAATATATATATATATTTTTATATATATAATTTTCTTAAAATCGTGGGCCTTTTGCAACATGGTTACCGAGGACGAAAAGATTTGAAACAATATTTAAATTAAAGTTAATTTAAAAATTAAAAGTAATTATTCATCATAGCCACCCTAGCGATCAAGTGCAAATCTTTCAATATACAATTTTTACACACTTTTATTTGACTTCGTTTGTTATACATCCGTCTGGGTAAAATCTTGGTATAGACATTTCGCAGATTTTTTTTTTCTAATTTGCACGCAAGTTTATTGATGACAATGCATATTCAACTTCTATAAGATCGTAATTGATCCAGATCAGGTTCCAGGAATGGTAAAATAACTAATAACTCTAACTATACCAGTGACAATATAAAGAAAACGAATACAATTGAAGTGGAAGAACATGTTAAATAACAAAAATTACATTTGAAGTGAAAGTTTTTGCTGTAAATTTTAATGATTTATTTTCTGTTTAATACCATGTGTTTCATATATTAACAGGTATGGCACTAAACTCTCTCAGAAAAACTTAGTCATATTTAATTTTCAAATATTAAAAATTATTAATATTATTGATATTATTAAATATTAAAATATTAAATATTAATGAATAATGTCTTAAATGTTCAAGATTAAATAGAATCTTAGTATTTTAGTTTCACAATATAATAGGATGCCTCATAACGCTTTCATCGAAAAGATAAAAAATGTTTTTAGAAAATGTAGCATAACATGTTCATCCACTCAGCTCTTCAATTTATATCGCGATCTCGGATTGCATGTTAAATGATAAGGTCTACAAAAACAGATTTACGATACGCTGGTAATATTTTACGGAAAAAAACCGTAAAATTGATGTAAACAACATTTATGGAACATTAAACATTTCAAATGTACGATGGTAATATTACGCGAAAAACTAAAAATGATTTTTCGGAGACGTAAATTATTAGGGATGGTTGCCTAAATGCAAAAACCCTTTTTTCCGCTTTGGTTAAAAAATTATGTTAAATTTTGGATTAAAAGCGTGTTACCTAATTTAAATTTAAATTAAATTTCTTGTTTTTCTAATCATGTTTAATTTATTAACAGCATTTTATTTTGTGTGCCTGAGTGTTGGTGGAATCTGCCTACATTTTACAAATTTACAAAAGGAAACAAAGAATTATTAGTTGCTTTTAAATACACTCGTCATTATTTTTTTATGATTAAAGTCAGTGTAATCTTACATTGCCTCCAGCCACGTACACTGAATAAAAAGGAATTATCTCCAAGTTAATATGCAATTTAGATATCAGAATTTTATTTCAAACACACGCAGAGTTTGCCCGTCGGCCTTTTTGAAAACTCCATTAGTTTTCTCGGGCTTAATAGCTTGTGAATCTGAAAGTAGTGTATTTTATTTAGTTAAAGGTAGCGTTTATTGCAGCATTATCTTTGTTATGTTGATTTCAGATGCGAATTACAGTTTTAAATGTTACTTTTATAAAAAAAAAAAAAAAATACAAATATCTTTTGTCTGTTTAAAAAAAAAAAATGGTTTAACCATAAAATACAAAAAAGCTTTGAGGAAAATGTTTTATAACTTTGATTTAACAGTGTAATTTTGAAACAAAAAAAAATCAAAGCAGTTTTAAATCTCTGTTTCTTAATAAATGACTTACTTACAATAGCTCGTATAACTCATGTCGTTAACACTCCTTTTTTTTTTTTTTTTTTTATTAAGTGAATTTGAACGAAAGTTGTTTCTAATAAGACAGTATATTTCTGTGACAAATACATTCAATTTCATTTACATTTTTGTGCCTTTATAAGTAAAAGAGTAGTGGTATACACATATGAAACACACTCATATTAAATGTTTTTGTCCAAATTGGTCTAACGCACATTCCAGAACATGGCAGTACTGGCCTTCTGAAGCTCTATTAAACAGTTTTAGAAGTCAACAAACATTAGCTCGGTGAAAATGCTAGGCTTGCCAAGTTTTCGTCGAAATCTTTTAAACCAATAAAATTTTATTTCTCTATATAGGCACAATCTTGTGGGAGATTCTCAAAAGGTGGGATCATTAAACGTTAACTATATGTAAATTTTCAAATTTAAGGCCAATTTTTTTAATAGTATAGTATTTTGTCTATAAATATAATATATAAATATTTTTAATAGTATGTCTACAAAATTATACACAAACATTAAAAGACAGCAACTACTCTGGAAAATTAATGATTAAAGCATTTAATTAGCAGCTGTGTACGTTACAAATTTTGGACATTTTTTCGCACGTACGTTGCAGATTTTGGACGTTGCTCTTAGTATTTAAAAAATTCTTAAGACTAAGAATGTAGTAAATGTGTTTGTATACATATATATATGTATAATTAACTTTTTGTTATCCAGTAATAATAATAATAAAATCAAGTGCTTTGTTACGTACGTTACTTTCGGGCATAACAAAATACAGAAAAATTCTTTATAGAAAAGTCATTCTATATTCAAAAAAGCAATAAATCAGCCTGCCATCTCTTCACGAAATTATCAAAAAATCATTCGTTTCCTTTATGCATTCGTTGTTTACCATTAGAACCACCTGGAAAAAAGTTAAAACTCTTTTTCGTGGTGGTACATTGGAGCAGTTAACGTTATGAATGCCCGAAATTGGCCTCTTTAGCATAAAATAATAAAATTTTAAGATATTTA
Organism: Maratus speciosus; assembly: GCA_963932465.1. NCBI lineage: Eukaryota > Metazoa > Arthropoda > Arachnida > Araneae > Salticidae > Maratus > Maratus speciosus. Next base: position 386,985,773 of record OZ010786.1, read on the forward strand.
TACAAAGCTTTTACAATAAATTATGTCATTTTCTGTCTCTGAATAGAATTAAAAACTCAGTGTAAAAAAAAAATAAAGTCAAATGATAATTAAAGTTATGTTTGAAAGGCTTAAAGTTATGACGTGTGTCCAGTACCCACCTTTTGAGAATCGCCCTTGTATAAAAAGACATTCTAGTTCTCATCGCAAAATAGCGCAAAATCTAGACCTAGAAGTATTGACGTTTCCAACAACCCAATATATAAAAATAAAGGATTTGTATTTACTGAATTACTTAGGGTATGTCTACGAATAGTTTTCGGGTGGATACCTCGATTTTGATTATTCTTTTTTTTTTTTTTTTTCGAATGTACGCGTTTTAATGGTTCTTCCGATATGAGTTAAAACATCAATATAAAATGACGAAAAATTAATAAAAAAAGAATGATGGCAATTTGTGGAAAAACCCTTATTATCCAGATACTTTTTAAAACAACTGCAATTCAGTTCACTGTATCCTAGACATATCGCTAAATTTGCACGATACTCTACTGGCCCTTTTTTATATGAGTTGTCCTATGTAGTTCAAATTAAATTATGCAGAATAGATTTTTTTTTATTGTTCGAACATGCGTACAATGTAAACAATTTGCATTAAAGTAACAAGTCTATCGACCATTTTTATAGAAAACGGGTATATAACAATAAATTAACTGTATTCTGACCATAATATAGACAATAATATGGTCAGAATACAGTTAAATTACGGTTATATAACCGTTTTCTACAAAAAACGGTCGATAGACCTGTTACTTTGATGCAAATTTTTTACAGTGCAGCTATAAATTATTTCATATAAATGCTCATATTTCATTAAATATTTACTACATTGATATTCTAAATGTAGTATGATGTTTTTACTATACTTTGTAAAATTGTTTGAGACTGGTGTTAAATAAAATTGAAAAACCTGCATGCTATAAATAAAAACCATGCGAAAATGTCTTGAATGTTGTAAAAAAAATCTTTATATCTCCTATAATATACATGCTAATTTTTTACACAAATATTGTACAGAACCCACACGCTACAGCAATGGATCATTTCGAGGATTTTATTTTACAGGGTGATAGAAAATATTTTTTTCAAACTGTTGTTGGTCCCCTGCTTGTCGTCGTGACTAAACCTTTGCTGAAAAATATTTGGCTCTATGTATTCTTGAAGTTCCACAACAATTTGTCCGGTAACTTTTATATTGTATGTTAACAAATTAATGTACAGCAGCTTGGTTTTCAAGTCAAACAGTTAGATTTATTTGTGGAGATAGAAAACAACAGCTCAAAGACATCCATAAGTAAATTCAGGTTTTAAAAATTTACAAGTATTTAACAAATTGACATATAGAAGTGCAGTTTAAACTATAAGACTTTTAGAATTTTGAAAATTTTTGTGGCAAAAGGAAAGATTTAAAATGTCCCATAAGTTTGTTCACATTTCAAAAACTCACAAAAATTAAAAAAATTATATTATCGGAGTGCAGTTTGCATTGTATTACTTGATAAATGGTAGGAAGTTTCGTAGAAAAAATAGTTCAAAGAAACTTCGAAGTATTTTTGGTACTTTTACATTATAACAATGCCATGGCAAAATTTATGCTAAGGTTCCTCTTTTTTCAACCCTGACCATGCAACGGATTTTTATTTCAAACCGTGGCAACATTGGGACTCGCTATTTATTCAACGTGAATCATTTTTAGCTCACAGGCTATCAAAGCCTGAGAGCTAATGTGCCCGCCCGTTCTGTATGCACGTATGTATGTATGTATGTATGTACGTAACGCGATAACTCTTGATAGAAACATCCGATTTGCTTCAAAAAAATTTTCTAGGTTCATTGTGATAAGGCGCTTCCCTGATTAGTTTTGGGAGTTCATTGGTTAAGGATAAAATTGGGAAAAACGGGGTTAGTCCAACCCCTTAATTCAGATAAATGGGTTTTTCATGCAGAATCATTCGATTTGCTCCGAATTTTGTATACCGGTTTATTATGTTAAGGAACTTCCCTGATTAGTTTTGGGGGTTCATTGGTTAAGGATAAAGGGGGGGAAAGGGGGGTTAGTCCACCCCCTTAATTCAGATAAATGGGTTTTTCATGCAGAATCATTCGATTTGCTCCGAATTTGGTATACTGGTTTATTATGTTAAGGGACTTCCCTGATTAGTTTTGGGAGTTCATTGGTTAAGGATAAAGGGGGAAAAACGGGGTTAATCCACCCCCCTTAATTCAGATAAATGGGTTTTTCATGCAGAATCATTCGATTTGCTCCGAATTTGGTATACCGGTTTATTATGTTAAGAAACTTCCCTGATTAGTTTTGGGGGTTCATTGGTTAAGGATAAAGGGGGAAAAGGATGGTTAGTCCACCCCTTTTAATTCAGATAAATGGGTTTTTCATGCAGAATGATTCGATTTGCTCCGAATTAGGTATACCGATTTATTATGTTAAGGAACTTCCCTGATTAGTTTTGTGAGTCCATTGGTTAAGGATAAAGAGGGAAAAACGGGGTTAGTCCACCCCCCTTAATTCAGATAAATGGGTTTTTTCATGCAGAATCATTCGATTTGCTCCGAATTTGGTATACCGGTTTATTATGTTAAGAAACTTCCCTGATTAGTTTTGGGGGTTCATTGGTTAAGGATAAAGGGGAAAAGGATGGTTAGTCCACCTCTTTTAATTCAGATAAATGGGTTTTTCATGCAGAATGATTCGATTTGCTCCGAATTAGGTATACCGATTTATTATGTTAAGGAACTTCCCTGATTAGTTTTGGGGGTTCACTGGTTAAGGATAAAGGGGGAAAAGGGAGGTTATAGCCCGCCCCTCTTAATTTAGATAAATGCGTTTTTCATGCAGAATGATTCGATTTGCTCCGAAATTGGTATACCGGTTTATTATGTTAAGGAACTTCCCTGATTAGTTTTGGGGGTTCATTGGTTAAGGATAAAGGGGGAAGGGGGACTAGTCCACCCCCCTTAATTTATATAAACGGGTTTTTCATGCAGAATTATTCGCTTTGCTCCAAATTTGGTATACCGGTTTATTATGTTAAGGAGCTTCCCTGATTCGTTTTGGGGATTCATTGGTGAAGGATAAAGGGGGGGGTAGTCTACCCCCTTAATTTAGATAAATGGATTTTTTGCAGGATTATTCGATTTGCTCCAAATTTGGTATACCGGTTTATTATGATAAGGAGCTTCCCTGATTAGATTTGGAGGTTCACTGGTTAAGTATAAAGGGGGAAACGGGGGCTAATCCCCCTTCACTTATTTTTTTGAGGGGCATTATTCTTTAAAATAAGAGTATAATATACAATTAGTGTGAATAGCCTGTTAGCTGAATGCCATCATTTTAGCTGGACACTTTTCTTTTTTATTTACTTTTATATATATTCGCAGCCACGCAAAACAACTTTATTTGCTATTTTTTGAATCGAAAATATTTTTATTAAGTTATAACTTACATTTTTCACAATGGTATATTTTTTTAATAATCACTTTGGTACCAGCAATGTTATTTTTTTAGATGTCTTATTTGGCGCTGACTATTACGCTGGGCGATAGAGGTATTGGTATAACGCAAAAATACCGTGTTTGTTACTTTTGATACAAAAAGTCAGTCACTTTAAAGAGTCATACAGTGCAAACCGCACTTCAGTTGGAAAACTTAACTTTTAATGAATTTTTTGAAATATGAACGGACTTATGGAACACATTGTCTAAAACGCATTCTAACATATTTAACCCTTAAATGCCCGATTTTTCAAAAATCATTATAATAATTTTTTTCGGCTTTCATTTTTTAAATAAACCATGGGAAAAATACTTAAAAAAATCATATTTTGTTTTAAGTATGGTTTACGGCTAAAAATAGTTTGTTACTAATCGGCAATACTGGTCTTTAATTGAAAAAAATAATTTTTCTTTCTAAAATTCTATAATATTAAACACACAAGAATTTTAGGAACTATAATAAGAAATAAATTTTACTTGCTCACTGCAGAACAAAATAGGGTATTTCGCAAGCTTCCAAACAAAACAAAAAGAACAAGTAGCAACAACTGAAAAAATAATCTATCTTTATTCTTAAACAGCACAAGTGTTGCCATCTACATGTTGAAAATCCATTTAATAATATTTTCAGAATGTAATTTATTGGCAACATTAGCTTCAATATTATTCTAATAGTATTTTAGAGCCTAAATTTGGTATGTTGCCGAAAAGCAACACCAGGCATTTAAGGGTTAATATTTTTTATAATGATTCAAAATTATTCCATTATATTTAAGGTATGCAAGGTGTGGCCGAATTCGGCAGACAAATTCAGAGGGATGAAAGCTAGTAGGCATCAAGAGGATGAAAAATTACCATAGAACATGAGGTCACAAAACACGTATTTGATCAAAATTACAGGGTGCTCAACCGAACTTCAATATAGGTTGACGATAATAACTCTCAGAAAACTGAAGTATATTATAATAAAACTTTTAACAGACATCCTCACCTTTGCTGTAAATGTGATAATATGAAAAACAAAGTGGTAGAAGTTTCCATTATAGCGGCAGCAATATGCACTTGACGCTCCACATTTTGGACTGCAATTACCAGTCCATACGGTATCATCGATAAGCACCCTGTTTTTCCAGAACTTTTCGCGATGTTATAACATTTCACACAAAACAAGGTACATATCGTTGCATTTTCATCACAATGTTTTTTTTCCCCCAAAATTTTTGCCGTCAACCCAAGTTCAGTTAAGATGAAGCATCATGTATTTGTGACTAAATAAGTGGTTAGCGACAGCATGTTTTATGGCAATTTTTTAATTTCAATTATGGCAATTTCTTTGAATTTGTCTGCCGAATTCGGTTCTGTCGTGTTTTAATACCAGCAGATAATTTTACATATCAGTTCAAAAACAGGTAGAATGTGTCATGTGATGTTTCATTATTTGTAGTATCTATCCTGTGATATAAAAGAACTACTTGCAATATCCTGCATCAGTTATCTGTGAAGTTCCGAGTGATTAAGATGTCAGTGGATAAAGTGCATTTAAGACATTGTATTCGGTACGAGTTCCAGAAAGGAAGTAAACACATCCATTGCATGTAAAACTTTAGCGACTTTTGGGAAGAGGGGTAGTAAATGTTCGGACCTGTCAAAAATTTATTGTCAAATTTCGTTCCGGGTATTTCATCCTAAAAGAAGATCCTTGACCTGCACGGTCATCCAAAGTCGATAATGACATTTTGCGGTCCATGTTGGACAGTACCCCACACGGTCATTCAAAGTCGATATGACATTTTGCGGTCCATGTTGGACAGTACCCCACATTATTAGAGCAATTGCAAAGGAGTCTGGCATCAAACTGTCGACAGCTGAAAGACGCAACAAACATCTTGTATTAATCTTGAAGCAAAGTATTTGTCTTCCGCACAATTTTAAAGAACTACGGAATTTTTCCATCAACTTTGTAGCTAGATTTTCAAGATAAATAATTCATTGAAACTATCATATTTTCCTTATTTCATTTCAAAATAACTTTATCATTTATACAGACCAAAATGCAGCATTTATACAAAGTAAATGAGAAGGAATATGAAGATTAATGTGAATGTGAAGATGTGTTTTCGATAGAAGCATTTATTTCAAAGATGCGATAAATATTGACTTTCCATCCTCGATATTTGCAATTTTTTCTCTCTCTTGATGACTCATTAGGAACAGTAAACTAATTTGTAAATACGATGTAACGATCATCTATTTTAAAGGTATTAGTAGTTATCATACTAAACATTATTAGATATAAAAGATTCATTCTTATCATATAATGCTTGCTTTATTGGTAATATTTTGGATAAAAATAAGCCTTTCATGGAAAATTTACAGTATGATGTTTGTTTTAATATTGCAAAAAAATTACTTCATCGATATTGCATTGTTATCAAAATCTTATTTAATCATTCCGCTTACAATAATTGAAATATTTTCTCAAATTTGGTAATCATATTACTTACTGTCATTAATAAATTTATTCTATTTATTTAGTGTTTAAAAACACATTCAAATAACTGTTAATATTTTTAGTATAAAATATATTTTTATCTAATAAGAAACTGTGCAGTTTCGTTTAGCTTCAAGTTCAATATTATATATAAATACCATTGATATTTTACGAAGAACATTTATTTCAAGATATTTTAGACGTATCCTAATTTAGGGCACAAAAACCGCCGGTCAAACAAACATATTCCAGAAATATGAAAAAGTACCAATAAAATATAACTCATTTTTACCTGGTACAGATTTGGCAATATTTTAAAAGCAAATTTTTTGGTTTAAGCGGTTTATTTAATCTTCGAATTATACACCGGGAATTTGAATACTTTTTTCAAATTTAGATATATTTAGTTTTATATTTCAAAGTAACTCGTTTTAAAAAAAAAACATACACATATTTTTCATTTCAAAACAAATGCATCACATAAGAAAGTTCAGAGAAATCAGTAAAGAAATAACTGAATTGTGTAAATGCGTTTGGTATAGCAATTATCTTGAATTTAATCGCCATCATTAACACCAATACGACTTTTCCTTTCCCGAAGCCATAAACTGCTGTCTACAAAATGAAGAGGAATCAAGGTGAATGTAAAGATGTGTTTCGATAGCAGCATTTGATTCAGAGATGCGATAAAAACTGCCTCTCCGCCCTCGAGGCCTGTAAAGTTTTCTCGCTCCTGATGGTTCATTATGAAAGGAAAATTAATGTATATATACGATCGTAACGATCATTTATTATGAATGTATTGAGAGTTAAAGAAGTCATTTTCTTAGTATAAGTTAGAGTTTTGATAGTATTTGTTCCTTATCTATGAAACATTGATGCTTTGATTGTATACTTTATTATATTAAAAAATGTTCGAAACTTGATTTAAAAGATTGGTTCATATCAGAAAATGTTTTTTTGTTTTTCACGATGTTTCAATGAAAATGCGGTTTTAAAAAAAGTATAATATGCATAATATGCTGTTTAACGATTTCATTTGAAAACTGTGCATTTTTATACAAAAAAATTATTTACCCTTTCAAATTCACATATGCATGGGGCATTATTATATACTTATTCGTTTTTATAATGAAGCAAAAAAAAATCCATTCTTTTTTGTCGTATTTACATTTTTTTACTATTGATTCAATGCATTATTTCTTTCTAGATTTTTCAAAGAACATAATTTACTTGACAATCAATTCTTTCTTTTTCATTTAAAATAACTGCACCTTTTCTAGAACATAGAGAGTAAAATATTCAAAGAAAAGAGTCACTCGAATCAAGAAATATTTACATTATGGGTTAATGGATTTTATGCAGCTAGTTTCTTTAATCGCCATCTTTAACACCAGTACGTTTTTTCTATTCTTGAAGTCATAAACAGCAGCCTGTAAAATGAAAAGGAATCAAAATGAATGCAAAGAAATGTTTTGGTTGGTTGTGTTTATGACGGCCAACACGAGGGATATAGGCCCTAAGGGGGGAATGCCCTTCGTGGGAGCCCTTCTAAGGAAACCTCACCCGTATTAACGCTTGGAAATCCAAGGTTCGAAGAAAACCACGAAAACTCTGAGCTATTAGGCCGACGGGCGCGATTGGGTTCGAACCCAGCACTTCCCCCGTCTACCAGCTTCGAGAGCAGAACCTCTCGGCTACTGTTGGGGACAAGAAATGTTTTGATACTGGCATTAACTCCTTCACGCACATGGCCACATATGTGGACGTTTAGTTTTTTATAATTATAATTACTGTCAATAATAAAAAGAACAAAAATTTTATAATAAGTTATTCACTATGGAATCCCTTAACAAGAGAAGTAAAAATTTTATGTTTTGGCTACACTGATAATGTTATTTCCGACGTTAGAGATATATTAAAAAAAAAAGGCATGAAGTAATTTTTAGGTAGTCAGTGTTGTTGTATTATTTGAACAAATCGTTGATATTTGATAAAAATAATTTCAGATATATTAAATATAATAAGTTTTAATAATTTGTAGAAATTTAAGAAATTTATTGTTAGTTTTTCAATTTATAAGAAATCATTTCACTCATAAATTACCATTAACGCTCAGGGGCCACAAATGTGGATGTAGTTTCTTTGTGTGATTTTTTTTTTATTTTGCTTTGCGTTTTGAATTCCTATCTATATTATAAAGGACAAACATATCTGTGCGTAACGCATACGTCATTTTGCGAATGGCAACATTTTGAAATTTGAAATAAAAATTTTGGTTTTGCAATTTTCTCTACTGCAATTTTAAATTTCTAAACATCGCACATTTTAAAATTTTACACCGTCGTATAAGGAAAAAATGCTCTTTTAAATGCAATTTGTTTGAAAGCTGTATCTCAATTTATTTTTGAGATATTAATTTTTTTGTAGTTTTTACTAGCATTTTTCTTATCGTGGCAACAAAAGTACCTCATTTCTATTGAAAATCATTGAAAGTAAACGGAAAAAAGTCGAAAATAGGAGATACTGTATCTTTTTGTTGCCATTTTCTCATAAAACCTGAAAAAAAGACAGTTGAAATTAAAATATGGGCTATGTCAAGAATATTGTCTGTTATTCCGTGATAATGACGTCATATGCACACTTTTCTATAGACGAAGTTTAAGACTGGGTTGTAAAAGTAGATTGCCTTAGCGGATGCAAATGGCGTCATTTTATAAAAAAGCGTGTATTTTAATTCTTAAACCTTTATTATGTTTTGTAGAAGGGCAACATTTTCACAGCCCGGCTGCTTTGTAATTTTTCACAGGTGAAAATGCTTCACTTTTGAAAATAATGTAATCGAAATCCCACACTGATAAAACGCAATGTTTTACACAAATTTAGAGTGTCTTTATAAAAGAGAGGTGACATGCAAATAAAAGCGATTTATATTACAGAAATTGATGATTCTCGCCTGGATGGATTTGCTTCGCCAAGTTAGACAAGCAAACAAATAATTCTTGGTTTAAAATAATATCGTGTTCCTGAAGTTTTTGTCGAAAATTCTCTCGAATAATGAAATTTTAATGCTATTCTTTAGGACATTCTAATAACTGATCTTTATTATATTTTACTGATTAAGTATCCATATTATAAAGAACAAACGTATCTGTGTGCGAATGGCAACACTTTCCGATCAAATTTCGGTCTTGAAATTTTCGCTACAGCAATGCAATTTTTTAATCTTCTGACCATCGTACATTTTCAATTTTCGTCGCATAGGGAAAAAAATTACTTTCAAATGCAATTTGATTAAAACTGTAAACGCCAAATTAAAAAAAAAAAAAAAAAAAAAAAAAAAAAAAAAAAAGTCATGCCAAACATGCGGCACGTACATGACATCTGGCGAAATATTAAATTATGTAACAAACCATGACATTTAATTTCAACTTCAAATCAATGTTTTAATTTACCACTCGAACAATTAAAAAAAATGCTAACTGGCGAGTTGAAAAAAAAAGATATTGGCGAGATTTGCACCCGGCTTTTTTTTCTTTCGGCACAGATGTCATATACGGCCCCATATTGGCGCGATTTTTTTCTGACGCCAATGTCATATACGCAACGGGTACTTAACTGGCGCCAAAGTATCGTTATTTTGCTTGATATGGTAAGCCGGATGTTGTTGTTTATGCTGTTGATGCGTTCCCCAAATTGGCGTTGGAAAAAAATCGCGCCAATATGGGGCTATGACATTTGTTCAAAACTTTCATATGAAAGGCGAAGGGATCAGATCGTATTTGTTTTTGGCATTTGATGACTTGAAGTATTATAATATAGATGAAATGTTGGGATAGAATAATATTTGGCGACTTATCATCTGTGCCTGGATAACATTAAAGTATCAAAAAGGCACCTAGAGTATAAAAAGCAAAGTGTTCCGCCCGGAACTGATGATGATAGTCACATGATTTAGGCTATTGTTATAAAGATTGTTTTAGAATATCGGTTGACAAAGACTCTGAATGCTTAATTCATTTTATTTTAGCTTCTTTTCAAATGTTTAACTGATCCTCTTTAATCAAAAACGAAAACAACCATTGGATGTCTTAACAGCAACTGATTCTTCGTTAAATTTTTGCAATCAAAGGGAATTGAATGGAAACCCGTTTACAGGGAGATCTGCACAGCTTTTTCAGTATAATTTAATCTTCTCTAATATTTTTAAAACCCATTAGATTTTTAGATTCTGCGGAGTCTGAACGGGGGTTGGCGAGCGTAGCTTGCAGGGGGCAGAGCCCCCTAGTTACTTTTAAAATTGTAAAATAATTTGTCCATACATTATAAGAGAATCAATAGAAATCTACACGCGCAACTAGATCACATGCGATGAATCAGCCTCTTATAAATTACCTAGAATTTTTAACGAGATGCTGAATACACAAGGATTTTCCGGGAATTGAGTTCTGGAATACGATAATTTTCACTTCCGACAGATTACTCTAATCTGTCTATACGAAATCGAGTCCTCAATAAATGCGTAACAAAACTTATCGTACGGTAGAATACTGACACGTGTAAAACATATGCTAAAGACCTTTAATACACTAGAAGATTCTGCCAACCGAAAGACTTGAGATCCTGTGTCACACGAGCTGCATGTGGCCTGACATTGTCGGCAAACAAAGTGACATTATCACTAAGCAAGTCCGTCTCTTGTTTCGAAATGCCGTCGAAGCTTTTTCAATATTTGCATCGTAAGCAGGGGCATTGACTGTTTTGTTTCCAGTCAAACAAGCCCAAAGATGCAACACCTTTTCTGACCAAGAAAACGGTGTACATGATTTTACGTGTGAAAACAGTCCGTTTGAACTTTTGCCATGTCGGCGAGGCGGTGTACTTCAATGGACTCAAAAGAGAGTTACAGAACGAATTTCCCAAACTGTAAAAAATTCCTGCATATATACTGATACTTTTATGCAAAATGTCTGTCTTTTAAAGATAACGTTTTGTTTTGAGGCGCAATCGTGTATTTGCATGGAATTAACGAAAAATTTTCTTTTTGTCCTCACTCGTTGAATGTCACCCCATTTATGCCTAGCGTCCCATTTTTGGGACACTTCGAATTTTAATAAATTTGTATACATTTCTTCTTCGTTATAATATAAAAATTGTATGAAATAATTATCTATAAATGTCTTTACCTGTTACCGAAAGATGACAGCATAAGATGTCTATTTATTTGCTTAAACGAAAGCTTTTTTCGGAGTTTATAGATTTTGCATTTTTTAAGATGACGAAATGTGAAAAGTAAGTTTATTTGGGCTTTTTTCTACCAAAGATCCAAATAAATAAGTCATAATCTTAGCTTATAGACTTCTTTGAAATACATATTTTTTTAAATTGTGAAATTATATGTTCAAGCCAATTTTTTATGCATTTGTATAATGTACAAAATACAGGATGCTAGGCACGAATGGATACATATTTTTATTAGCGATTTAGGAGACAGTTATTTATGCAAAGTTCTTTTCAAGCTGATTATGAAACAAATTGTTTTTAAGCCTCAAATACGATTATTCTTAGTTCATTACTACTAACTATTAGTTAATTAGTCTGTAATGAAATAGATACATTTTTTTAGTAGTTCATAAAACACTGATTATAGTACATAATGTACAATTTAAAAAGCTTATTTTATATACATTTAGACAAAACATAAAATTATGCATATTATACTCTTACAAATATTATGCATATTCCCATATTTAGCACGTTTACATTTTATGAAATAAATACAAAAAAAATTTTAGCGTAATTTTTTTTAGTATTTTTCCAGTTCAGTTTGCAACATTTTAAAGTGATTTTACAAACAAATTTGAGAAAACAAAAATTCAGGCACAAATGGGTTAAAAACAAAATTGTTACTCAAAGGCAGACAAGATTTCTTTTCAATTCGGAGAAAACGGAAAATATCCAGTTAAATTTTCGTAATGGATGTTCTGGCTTATAACGAAGCTATCCGACGTTGCCAGACAGTGTAGGAAAAGGGAAGGGGAAATCCGAACAGAGCATTCGTCCTGTAATGGCAAACACCGACGAAGGCAAGGCAATAAAATACGAGGGTGATAAAAATACCTGTGCAATACAAATATCTGTTCCGTATAAATGTGAATCAGTATATCTAATTATTATATAGATTTTTTGTAATATTGCACTGTTGGTCATATTTATTAACAACAGCAAAAACAGAAATTCCCCTTCTCTAAAACACTTAGAAAACACGAAATAGAAGTTTTGTGAAAAAACGTAGAATAGACGGCGACTTTGCTCCTGGTACATTTCGTTTTTTTTTTTCACAGATTTTTTTTTTTTTTTTTTTTTTTTTTTTTTTTTTTTACAATGCAGTCGGAGGGACTTTTCATAGTCTTAAGCATATTTAGCACAAAATTTACGCGTATCAGAGTTTAACTATAACAACTTTTTTGTTATGATCCATTCTTCAGCCATTGCAAACGCAATATTGCATAAACAGATTCAGTGGCTCCAACTTATATGGGCCTGAGGGGATCGCGCCCGCCCAATAATTTGCTCTTCTAGCACATCCAATTTTTATTATGAGGAAAAATTCGTATTATAGGATGCATTTATTTTAAGATATGAAGATAGGAGATCACTTTTGTTACATGCTGTACTACATAAAAAATTGGTTCCTTTTATTAGAAAATTCGTTAAGTACTTATAAATTGGAAAAGAGCGTTTTTAACTCCAGGAAACACTGAAAATACATAAAATTTAAAAACTTAGTATTTTTTTCCGTAAACGAATTTTTTTTTACTATCCTTCTTAGTATTTTCTTCTAATGTCATTATTTTTCTAAATATACGTTATACGAAACGGAGGCCGTATAAAAATTAAATTTCATATTTAAATACGCATGCAGTCTCTTTTTTAAAAAATGTCATATCTGAAAGATGTACTACTCGATTAATATACTTTTTACAATTAGGAGTATCCTTCTATTATCAGCAGTACAAGAAATTTTATATATTTTGAATAATCCAATATAGTTTAAGTAAATAGTACTATTAATATAAGAATTCAAAGTATTTGCATAATGCCCATTTTAATATTTTTTAGTTCTTTGTGTTGTAATTTGTAGTCAAAATCTTGGAACAGTAGTAAATATTAGAGTCCAAAAAATGAAGATCCCATGAGAATATAATTAAATTAAAACGCACCTTTATAATCCATCCTAAAAATTCTTATCATAAATTGAAATATCATGTTTTCCTAAACTTTCAAAGACCTCAAAATGGCAGAGTCATTTTACCCTAAAATGTTTTTGAGACCCCACAACACATTTCAAAAGTTGGCGCCACTGATGCTGGAACATACCATATTGTTAGACCATACAATTGTTGGTCCATACATTATTGTTGGAGCAAGGAAACAACAAGGATACTTTATTGCTGGACCATACGATATTGTTGGACCAAGCAAACAACAAGGATACTTTATTGCTGGACATGCGATATTGTTAGACCATACAATATGGTTTGATCAAGCAAACAACAAGGATACTTTATTGCTGAACCATACGATATTGTTGGACCATACAATATTGTTGGACCATAAATTATTTTTGGATCAAGCAAACAACAAGGATACTTTATTGCTGGCCCATACGATATTGTTGGACTATACAATATTGTTGGATCATACACTATTGTTGGACCATACAATATTGTTGGTTCATACAATATTGTTCTACCAAGCAAACAACAAGGATACTTTATTGCTGGACCAACAACAAAGAAACGTTATTGCTGCAACAAGGATACTTTATTTCTGAAGGGTATGATATTGTTGGATCAAGTAACCAACAAGGATACTTTATTGCTGGACCAACGACCCAGAAACGTTATTGCTGCAACAATGATACTTTATTGTTGGACCATATGATATTGTTGGACCATACGTTATTGCTGGACCAAGCAAAAAACATGAATAATTTATTGCTGTACCATGCGATATTGTTGGACCATACAATAATGTAGGACCATACATTATTGTTCGACAAAGCAAACAACAAGAATACTTTATTGCTGGACCATACAATATTGTTGGACCAAGCAAACAACAAGAATATTTTATTTCTGAACCAACAACAAAGAAACGTTATTGCTGCAACAAGAATGCTTTTTGCTGAACCATACGATATTTTTGTACCATACATTATCGTTGGACCCAGCAAACAACAAGGATACTCTATTGCAGGACATACGATGTTGTTGGATCGTACGATTGTTGGACCATACGTTATTGTTTGCCAAGCAAACAACAAGGATACTTTATTGCTAGACCATACGATATTGTTTTTTTTTTATTTCCAGTGCAGCAAGCGATACAGACATTATCCTTACGCCGAACACAGATCACGAAAAAGAACAGAAATATGTGTAAAAAAGATAACATCAAACACAGGAAAAAAGTAAAGGATAATTAACATGAGAAACACATAAAATCAAGAAATTAAGATGCATAAAGAGTCTCTGGTCTCCCAGTAACGGGAGTAAATACAGTTCTTCGTAAGCACTGAACAGTCGGAGGGATGATCAGCAGCCATCGCCACGCTACTGCGGCAGAGGGGGCAGGCAGGACTATCCACTATCTGGAGTCGGAAAAGATGAGCAAATAAACAATCATGTTTTGTCGCGAGACGAAAGGCAGCTACAGCACTGCTTCTTGAACAATCGGGGAGGTTAAGGATGGTATTGCTGCACAATTTTTCTTTTGTCCGTTGTTTTAGTAGTGTCATATGCGTTGTCTTAAATATTTGTTTAACCATTGAGCAGGCGGACTTATAGTTAATTAAGTTACATGGGGCCTGATTAACAGAACAACCTTTTTGGGCAATTCATCCGCCTTTTCGTTTCCGGGAATACCACAGTGTGAAGATATCCATTGTAAGACACAGTATCCTTCTCGCATCCCTCTTATTAAAGATCTACACTGCATCACAGACATAGAGCAAGAGACTTGAGAGCAGTTGTCAACCACCAGAATAGCAGCTTGTGAATCTGAGAAAATGACAGCCTGATTGAAAAAGGAACAACGAGCATCTAGTTGAACCAGGGCTACTTTGATTGCCTCAACCTCACCATGAAAAGCGGTCCCGGCTGTTCCCAACGAAAGATAATGAGAGAAATGTTCACAATGAATACCAGCGCCGGCCACACCATTCATCTCAAGCTTTGAACCATCAGTATATATGTGTAGCCATGTTTCCAGAGGAAAGCGATTGTAAATAGTCTCCATCCCCGCAGAGAACAAAGCTGTAGTACAATCATTTGATTTTGAGACAGGATTCCTAAGGTCCATGTGATAGTGCGTTCTACTAGCCTTCAATGGATTTATGGGAGATCACAAGGGTTCAATCCGGGATGGAATTTCAAGTCCATCCATCTCTTTTAATACAGCTTGAAGAAAACCATTTTGAGTTTTCAGCCTGCGTGGTCCAGATTTGACCCACATATCACCATGAGGTAGGCGAATTAATTTCTGGTAAAGATTCAAAGCTGATTTCTTTATTTCATATTGCATAGAGATTTCAAGGAAATTTCAAGTTTCTCTTTTGCCTTGTTCGTAGGGCTAGATGTCCATAAAACAAGATCGTCAGCATACATAAGTACACTTATATTATCATCAATCAAGGAGAGTATCAGGTCATCAACATACACATCAATCATTAAACAACTTGATACAGCTCCCTGAGGAATACCAGTTTGCAGAGTCCTAAAACTAGACTGTGCGGTTCCTTATCGGATATTTATAAGACGCTGATCAAGAAAGTCACTGAACCACCGCAGCATATTTCCCGCTATATGTTTAGTAGCTAGTTTATATATGAACTTAGATTTCCAAACAGTATCATAAGCTCCTATGAAATCCACAAAAACAGCATCCACAATGTTACCCTTATCAAGATTATCCTTAATACTCTGAGAAAAGGTGGTGACAAGTTCCTCAGTTGAGCGGTTTTTCCTAAAACCACCTTGCGCATAATGCAGAAGTCCCTTGGATTCATGATGCCATTTCAATCTATTGATAACAAGTCTCTCCATTAATTTTGCAGGAATGCAAGTCAAAGAAATCGGACGATAACTGTTAAAAGAAGCTGGTTTGTCTTTCTTTAACAAAAGGGATGATTGTAACCTTTTTCCACAAAGATGGAACAGCATCATTTTCATTCCAAATTTTATTAAAATTTGATATTGTGCTATCTGGGAGCACGGCAGTACGTCCGCCAAGTTCGCACAGGATGTAAGCTACCTTTTCCTGAACCATTTCCGCATACTTTTCACCTCCTCATAACGTCGTTTTAGGGAGAGACATAGAAATTTTTCTTTTATACACATGTTCGTATGGTCAAACTGAACTAAGGTTCCACAATTTCACGTTTCTATATTTAGTAGTTTTCGAAATATTAAATTCAGAAAAGGCGCTTTTTTGTCACTGACTCACTTCGCATCATCAAATAACTAAGGTACTTCTAAAAGTCGTAGAATCATGAAATTTCACAAGTAAGTCGGGTTTGTAGCACAATTAACCAGAAAAATCTCAAAACTCAGAATTTCCGCCTCTAAACCCTTCAAACAGGGGGTGTTCATTTGGCTGTAAACAATTACTTAACACATTCAATTGTGCCAATATTGGTCGCCAAAACACGATTACAGAGTTTTGAATGGGTCACGAGATTTTCAAGCAGAATAACATTTTATATACAATCGAACCTCGTTATCCCGACACTCTAATGCCCAGAAAAAAGTGTCGTCATAAGCGGAGTGTCGCGATAAAAAGCTGTATTTTTAATTAATTTAAGACAATTTTAAATTCATAACTGTTTTTGTAGTTTTAAGCAATAAAACATTATTATTAAACAAAATTAACACAAAAACAAAATTGAAAAGAATAATAATCAGATTTATGATGACTTATTTTTTTATTGTTACATGAAATATTGATGAATTAATGTTTGATTATCCCTAGATGTGCTTCCTACAATGCTTTGTTCGATATTATTCAATGAATTGTAATCAATATTCGTTGTTTGAGAAATGGATGTTAGATAATTTCTGATCGTATCAATGTAATGCGATGCTTCGGTTTTAGTCGGATGGAAAACGCCGACTGACCAGAGCATAAAGACCGCGAGTAGACTTATACGTCTATCTGAAGCTTAAATATGTCACTCATAGTGTGTGGATTTATTTATTGACATGAAGGATTGAAGTAAAATTCCGCATTTATCTCAATAGCTATATTAGACACTTTTATGGAAAGTTTGTCTAAGACATTTCTTGCCGCTTAATTTCCGTGCTTATAAGATGGAATATGAAAAATGGACAATTTTCTAAAACCGTCGGGATATCCGGAGTTGAAAATAATGCAACTACGTAAAATCCGGAGTTTAATTGCATTAAAATCATATACAGAAAATCGGGACTTTAAAAACCTGACGTGATAAGCGGAGTGACGTGAAAACCGGGTGTCGGGATAATGAGGTCCGACAGTATATGCTTTTCCAAAAATATTTGTTAAATAGAAAAAATGAATATACCTAAAAATTTTAATCAGTATAGGTTATGATATATTTACGATATTAAAACAATAAAACATTTAACAAAATATAACCGCAATTCGGTACGTTTCCGATGTAGTAGCCTTGGCGAAATACAGAAAATAGCCTTGACGAGAAAAGATATTTGATAATAACGTATTTTCTGGCAACTTATTTACTGTGTCATATACACAAGCAATTTTTTCCATATGTATACAATTTATTTAATGTAAGGAACCCGTTTATTTTTATATACCAACATAAATAATTTGCATATAAAAAATAATATTTTATACATGTATAAATAAAATGTTTATGTGTATATAAATACATATATAAATAACATAAAAGTTCATCAGGTTTGTTTTCATAGTTGTTTATATCATTTGGCAACATCTCAGTTTCTGAAGTCCAAATTGCGCCAAAATTTATAAAAAATGCCAAGGTTCCTATAGTGGAAAAATATCCTAATTCCATATCAAAGTTTAAAAATCTCCTTTTAATTAAATGAAATGTGTAACTAATAAACTGTCTTTAACGATGTGCGACAGATGCGGCGTCCAAAGTCCGCTGCTAATATTATTATATTGTATTATTAACCTACTTACTGTTAATTTACTGTTAATTTTAAATCTGTAAAAGAAAGATTATAGTTATAGATAAGATATGTTGGTCGCCAAAACCCGATTACAGAAAAATTAGCCTGAGTTATAAAGGTGTTACATGATTTCAAGCTGAATGAATTTTTATATGCTTTTACAAAAATCTTAATAAGGCAAATCTTTCAGTTTATCTGTTCATCTTTCTATCTTTTACTTCCTTAAAACAAATTTTATTAAAGACCGGGAGACGTTTGCACGGACCATCACCTCGTCGAGTTGACGACTGAAATTTTAGCATTAGTTAAATATCGATTATCGTATTGAAATGTAACTGATCTGCCAAGTCATATCTTTGTGGAAACCACCTACAGACCCTATTTTACGTGTTAATTGGTGGATTTTCCATTGTGTTTTCCTGCACCCATTCTCCATGTTTCCATATTTTTGAATGCAGGAAAATACAATAGTAAACCTATCAGTTAACCACTAAAATTAGGTCTTCAGGTGGTTTCTACCAATATATGACTTAACAGTCCAGTTGCATTTAAATATGCTAATCTAGTTTTAACTAATCCTAAAATTTCAGCTGTAAACTCGATGAGGTGATGGTGTGTGCAGACGCCTCCCGGTCTATTATAAATGTCGGAATTCTAATCTCAATAGCACTCTGGTCAATCTGGCAATTATCCCTACTATTTATTGAACACTATTCCTTTAAGTGCGTTTTAGTGATGTTAATGAACTTATGCATATGCATCATACATATTATACATATGCATATAATACGTAATACATTTAAATCATGCATATTATTGGTATGTGTATAATACATAATACATATGCATCATTATGACGTCAGAATAAACAAAACATTTTTTGTCGCCGAATTTGAGAATTGACATGATATATTACCAAATTTGGCGAAACTTTGCTAAATTTCGCCAAGCTTGGCGAATATTTGACGCTAGTGACTATTTTTCAATGAGTTAATTGTTAAAGACAGCCATCTATTTTTATTTTTCCGCATATCATCTGAATAGTTAAATGATATAACGTACTAATATTTCCAAAGTGCTAATAGTTTCGTCACTGCCCTAAACCTCTGCTATTGTTATTATATTGTACTGTTATTATACCTACTGTGACTATGTTGTTAATCTTTACACCGCTAAAACTTCTGTATTATATAAAGAGAATTTACGGAAGCTATTAAAGCATTGAAACTGCCAGTTCTCCTTAAGCTTATTATAATTCTATAATATGTAGCCTGTTAATCGATATGTACGTTAGAATGGATCTTCTATAATCCGGTACCTCGCATTTTCGTTTTCAGGTTTCGAATAAAATTAGCTAAAATCTTAAAACCATGGCACATGACTAATTCCTCAACACGATCAGATGAGAAGAATGATAGATTTTTAAATGGATCATGGCAGTGAGCCAGTAGACCTTCTATTCTTCCGTAATCGAGTCTATTGAAAAGGTTAACTTGAAACAAAAAGATATTAGCATCAAAGGATTTCATAAGAACCATTTCACTTGTACCCAGTCGTAACAGTTAAAGTACAACAATTGGCAGTGAGCCCAATTAGAAAAGATTACTTAATAGATTTAAAAATTTCTGCATTAGAGAACGAATCGTAACTGCTAATGAAACATGCATAAGTGAGTTAAGAGATATTTGTCACGAAAGATGAAATACATAACAACACAAAATATATGATGTGCTTTCATGATCGTAAAGAGCTCTTGATTTCTCTATCAAAAGCTTCCGACTCGGTGAAAGACTAAGCAAGTAAATTTAATTATGAATAACAGTAACATAATGCAACGTTTAACATGGAATTAATACGGTAAATACTGCTTGCTAGAGGCGGCTAGTACTTTAATATAAAAACAGAATGAAATAAAGTATAAATTTGTAAAGCTTAATAAAATAAATTTGGCTATTTTTCTGTTAGCCGGGCGCAAGTGGCAAATCGCCAAATACTGTTCCCAACTACATTGTTCATACTGCATTCATTTCATTTAAAGATATATACTTTTCAGTCATCTCTTTTAAAATAGATGCATTTCCCTCATTTTATTTAATAGAATATTTAACATAGAAATAAATAAATAAATAAATAAGAAATAATAACATAAACCAAAATATTTTATTTGAAAATCAAAGCATTGTTTCTAATTTACGCATTGAAAAATGAAAACTGCTATTGGCGAAAAAAAAAAAAGGCTAATGAGGAGATTTGCTCCCAGCTAACATAAAAGTACCGAAATTTAAGTTTTTTCATATTAATATAGTTTAGAATAACAAACTTGAAAAAACATACAAAAAGAAGTGATATCCCAACAAAAAGTTTTCGGTAAAAAAAAGCGCCGAGTTCTCCTTAATGTTTCGGCCAGAAAAAGTAGTGACATCTGAAGTTCGCGCAAGTTAAAAGCCAAACATCCCAAATCTTTCATTGAAAATGGCTTCCTGCGACTTGGCCGTTAATGCCTTCGAGAGAGTTTTTCAAATTTTAATATATGTACAAATGAGTTACATGCCAACTACATTTTTTGATTATTTTAGGCATTTTGTGGCACAGAGTACAGAAATAAAATACACATTTGAAAAAACAATTTAAACAACTGCAGTCTATTTAAATGCTTAAAAGTTAAAAATAACAAAATACTTGTATTCAGGAAACAATATCCCTAATTGCTAAAACATAATTAGTATCAGCGTTTAACAGTTTATAAATCGAATATCTCTTAATGTATGCAAACAAACTATAGTAAATGTTCAAACGAAAAAAATCTCTTTCGTCAATACACAAGATTTCAATATTATACAATAAAATATAATGTAACATATTGTGAGATTTGAAGTAAGTAAATTTTGTTTTATTTCTTGGGTTTTACGTTAATGACTTTAGCTTTAGACCGTACAAAATGGCAATTAAACCACCAGTGGACTAAATGATCTGTAATCAAAACTAATGTTTGTTGAAACTGAATGGTAATTTTCAGAAATCTTTTACTTATAATGTCTTTGAATTTGCCTCTTTGCATTCTAATATTACTTTTAATATTTAAATAATTCATAAATGCGTAATTTCCAGTCATTGATTTTGAAATCCTGTTGAAGGCATTAACGGCAAAGTCGCAGGAAGCCATTTTCAATGAAAGATTTGGGATGTTTGGCTTTTAACTTATGCGAACTTCAGCTTTTTCTGGCCGAAACATTAAGGAGAACTTCGCGCTTTTTTTTTTTTTTTACCGAAAACTTTTTGTTGGGATATACGATATTTTTGGACCAAGCAAACAACAACGAAACATTATTGCTCAACCAACAAAAAGAAATGTTATTGCTGCAACACGGATTACTGGATTACTGTATTACTGGGGGGTGGCCTGAGCCAAAGCACCGCGACCAGGGGTCTATTGTGCTATCCTCCAAAAATGAAAGAGGAAAATATCATCACTTACTCCCTAAATAGACCAGTAGCTGACATAAAATTCAGCAGACATTTGACAGGAATATCCTGAATTTCCCATGGCTCAATCAAATGACGACCCGTGTGTTCGAAACGGTAAGCAGCATATGCTTCACAGTTACAGAGGGCATGTAAAGCAGCCTCTTCTTCGTACTTACAACCCCTACAAAGAGGGTCATTAACCACCTTCATAATACTAAGGTGTCCATTAAGTGTACAGTGTCCTGTTAGCAGTTCCAACATATTTCTTAAACCATTCCTTCTGAGCCCAATGAGTTCCTTTGCTCTTTTACTAGGGCATCCGCAACTGAGCTCTCTGTCCGCTTGAGTCAAACCACTCTTGATACTGCTGCTCTCTTAAAATTCTAAAAACAGTAGAACAAGGATACTTCATTGCTGGACCAAACGATATTGTTGGACCATACAATATTGTTGGACCAAGAAAAACTAGTATGTTGTGGCCATCACAAAACTTTCTTCTATATAAATCACGTCAATTAAATCGTTTAAATAGTACCAATTCATATCACAATATATCTGAATTTGAAGTTTGGTGAAAATTCGTGCATTAGTTCTTGTATAGAGCTATAGCGGAAGTTCTGAAAAATGTAGTATAGCAGCGCCACCTGTTGAGCGATTTACACCAAAACATAAACAGCACTAATTGATATCAAGGTATACCTGAATCTGAAGTTTGATGAAAATTCATACATTAGTTATTGAGATACAGCTGTGGCGGAAATTCTGAAAAATGCAGCATAGCAGCGCCACCTGTTGAGCGATTTGCACCAAAGCATAAACAGCACTAATTCATATCATGGTATACCTGAATCTGAAGTTTGTTGAAAATCCAAGCATTAGTTCTTGAGATAGAGCTATTGCGGAAATTGCAAAAAATGCCCAATAGCAGCGCCACCTGTTGAGCGATTTACACCAAAATATATAAAATGTCTATTCATGTCAAGGACTAACTGAATCTGAAATTTCATGAAAATCCGTGCATTAGTTCTTGAGATAGAGCCATTGCGGAAATCGTAAAAAATCCAGCATAGCAGCGCCATCTGTTGAGCGATTTACACCAACACGTAATCAGCATCAAGTCATATCAAGGACTAACTGACTCTGAAGTTTCATGAAAATCCGTGGATTAGTTCTTGAGATAGAGCCATTTCGGAAATCGTAAAAAAGGCAGCATAGCAGCGCCACCTGTTGAGCGATTTGCACTAAAATCTCTAAATTGTCTATTCATGTCAAGGACTAACTGAATCTGAAGTTTCATGAAAATCCGTGCATTAGTTCTTGAGATAGAGCCATTGCGGAAATCGTAAAAAAGGCAGCATAGCAGCGCCACCTGTTGAGCGATTTGCACCAAAAACTAATCAGCATCAATTTGTATCAGAGACTAACTGAATATGAATTTTTGTTAAATTCCGTGCATTAGTTCTTGAGATAGAGCGCCCACAAAATTTGTGTCACATACACACAGACAGACAGACAGACAGACAGACTCACAGAGTCACAGACAGACATTTTGTAAAAACATGTTTTTTTGGAATCTCTGACCCCTAAAACGTGTAAATCCGTCGAAAACCGGAATTCGAAAATTTTCATGAATCCAATACTTTCTTCTTGTAAAGATAGAAGAAAGTAAAAATTGGATACTTTACTGCTGGATCAACAACAAAGAAACGTTATTGCTGCAGAAGGATACTTTATTACTGGACCATACGATATTGTTTGACCATACATTATTGTTGGACCAAGCAAACAACAAGGATACTTTATTGCTAGAGTGTGGCGCCAACTGATATGGGGTCCGGGGGCTGGAGATCACACAATAATTTGCTCTTCTAGCCCATCTAATTTTTATTATGAGGAAAAATTCGCATTATAGGATGCACTTATTGGAAGATGTGCAGCTTGCAGATCATATTCGTTACATGCCGTGCTACATAAGAAAATTAGTTCATTTTATTAGAAAATTTGTTAAATACTTATAAATTGGAAAGGAGCATTTTTAACGCCAGAAAACTCTGAAAATTCATGAAATTTAAAAACTCAGTATTTTTTCCGTAAAAGAATTTTTCTTTACTATCCCTCTTAGTATATTCTTCTAATGTCATTATTTTTCTAAATATACGTTATGCGAAAGGGAGGGCCGTATAAAAATTAAATTTCGTATTTTAATGCGCATTCATCCCCGTTTTTAATAAATGCCATATCTGAAAGATGTATTTGATTTGTATACTTTTTCTAATTGGGAGTACCTTTCTATTTTTAGCGGTTCAAGAATTTTTATTTATTTTGAATCATTCGATATAGTTTAAGTAAATAGTACTATTAATATAAGGATTCACCGTATTTGCATTAAATGCCATATCTGAAAGATATACCTTACCCGTGGCCCTAATTCTTCGCGAACCAGTTTAAAAGTAAAGTTTTTCAAAGAAAGAAAACTCAAACTTAATTTTCTCTAAATAAACAACAAAATTCTTGAAATATCAGTCGTCTAAAATTAATTGCATTGAATAAAAAAAAATAAATAAAGTCGCACAATCAGATTTGCGTATGTAAAGCATTTTTCTTCTTAAAAATAGAAAGCCCTATTGCTTTGCGCATGTGCATTTAAAGACAATTTTCGACAATTTCGATTGGCAGGTTGTTTCCAACTATGCAAATTATCACATCTGGGACTGATGGCAGGGGTTATTTAAAAGAAGAGCGGTTTCAAATCAATTCATAAAAAGAAAATAGGTAGTAAAATATTGACGGTAGAGCAGGGGAAAAAGATAATCGAAAAACGAAATAGTGGATGTCTAATGAGGCAAATAGACAGGAATTTGAGGATTCCTGAATCAACAATGCGTTATGTTTTGAAAACTTTCGTTGAAACCGGGCATATATGGCTAAGAATTAGTACTGGTCGCCCATCAACAACAACGGACCGAAAAGATCGAATGTTGCTATGACGGATTTCCCGTTATATATTCATTTAACCTCATATCCCCTCAAAAAATCAACATTTAACTTTACTGATTCATTTTGAATGCGTCATTAACCCCCCCCCCCCCCTCAAATAAAACATTTAGTTTAAATTTGACATTTTTACTTAATTTCATATGTCTGTATTCATTCACTTCCCCCCCTCACACTACTGTCAGTTTCATTTATACTTTTAAAGTTCGTGTTAAATGCATGCATCATTTTTATCAACCATTTCTATTTTCTTTTAACTTCTCACAGACATGTGACTAGAAATAAATCTTAACCGCAGTGATTTTCCGTTGAGATAAAATAAAAGAATAAAATAGAAATGAATTTCCTTCGCCTTTCAGTCGACAATATGTAATGCATATTTTATGGGTAACACAGAACTGCGTATTAGATTTTCCTCACCCTTTTGGGCTTGCATTCCTATTAATTCCCACTCTTTAGTTTCTCAGATAATGACCAGATGCCATCCTGACTAATACAGACAGTTGTTAAGTTCTAACGTACATGTATTATCACGTGTTTAGCTTCCTTCAGTCGCCCAGCCTGGCCACAGAAATTTTAAATACTTGTAACTCTATAAACACGCCATGGCGTATAATGTAATTCAATGTAATGCTGTAGGATTTTTACTGATTCCTTTGTCCACGCCACCCGTTGCATCGCCAATATGTTGCATATGTTTCTCTTCAGCTCGCCAATGAGTGAGTAATTGTAATTAATATTTTACCACTACTGCCTCGAATCTTCAACGAGACAGATCTCGGCGTTCCCCCATGCGGGGTCCCGCCTCATCAAGCGGTCTTGTTAATTTCTCCCCTCCCTCTGTACGTCCACGGCCTTTCCTGCCTTTTAAAAGTTATCGTAATAAAGAAGTTAAGTCCTCTAAATTATTGTGTTGGGGTTTTTGTATTGTTTGTGAACCTGGATACACAAAACGTCCTTACAGTTGCGTCGAGTGATAATGAATAGCAGATCAGGAACGATGATAGAAGCCGCATCCCTATGGCAAGACAGCATAGGGCGACCAGTGACTCGTAAAATGGCTATAAAAAGATTGCATAAAATGGGCTTCAAATCTTACAAAAGCAAACGCAAGCCAACGTTTGCTCCTGCTCAAAAAATGAAGCATTTTCTGTGGGCTGTGAATCACTTAAAATGGACAGATCAGCAATGGCAAAGTGTGATATGGCCGGATGAATCCCCTTTTCCAGTTTTATATGGAAATATCGGACGTCGGGTTGTACAGCAAGCAAATGAAGCTTTTAACCCAAAATGCGTCAAACAAGAGAGCAAGTTTCCGTCATATGTTCAAATTTGGGGATATTTTAGTTATTCTGGTGTCGGCCAAATGATGTCATATGACGGGACTATCAATGCACGACGTTATCGGGACATTTTGCAGAATACGTTGTTGCCTTCAATTCCACAACTTAGCCTTCAATCGGGCTATCTTTTTCAACAAGACATAGCCAAACCGCGTACAGCTAGGACAAATAAAAGCCTTGCTTCAACAAAATGGCATTTCTGTGCTAGATTGGGTACCGAATTCACCGGACATCAATCCTATCGAGGATTTGTGGCAGTATTTAAAGAAGGAAGTTCGAAAACGAAAACCACGTGACAATCAGCAGTTGAAAAGAATTCTTTTTGAAGAATGGTAAAAAATTCCAATTTCTGAGTGCCAACGATTAGTTTCAACTATACCAAGAAGAGTTAGAGATGTTTCCGTTGCCAAAGGAGGACCAACGAAGTGGTAAGACTTACTCATTTCGTCTCATTTGAACATGCGTAAAACATTAGGGACATAAAAAATGTGAAAGGAAATGTATTTGATTGGTCACAAAGTATGTGTCGTTTATTATTTGTTGTTCAATTTCACTATGTAATAGTAAAATGTATCATTTTTCATTAAAATAGTTTACATAAAAATTTTTGAATTATTTTTAACTTTTATTGTCATAAAAGCATCCACAAACTAATGCACAAAAAGTTAGGGCTACTTGTAAGGAACTTGATTTATATACTTTTTCTAATTGAGAGAATCTTTCTATTTTTAGAAGTTCAATAATTTTTATCTTTATGAATCATCCGGTATAGTTTAAGTAAATAGTACTATTAATATAAGCATTCACCGTATTTGCATTAAATGCCCATTCCCCTATTTTTTAGTCCTTTGCGTTTTAATTTGTATTCAAAATCGTGGCACAATAGTAAATATTAGAGTTCATAAAATAAAGATCCCATAAGAATATAATTGAATAAAAAGGCAACTGTATATTTCATCCTAAAAATTCTTATCATAACTTGAAATATCATGTTTTCTCAAACGTTCAAAGAAATCAAAATGGCAGAGTCATTTTACCCAAAAATGGTTTTAAGCACACTCAATATTTTTCAAAAGTTGGCGCCACTGAACCGATTAGCATAATGTGTCGAATACGGAAATTATTACATTCCGGAACTTACTTCCTCGTATTTAAAATAAGATAAAATTAGTTCCATTGATTGATGATGATTTTATTAGAGCATCATTTTATTAAAGCAATTGTTTTTATAATACCTGATGTCTTGTAATTTTTGTTTATCAAGTAAATATTTTAATGTTTTTAAAAATATTTAAAAATTTTAAAAATAATGCAATTTAATTAAATTTGCAAAAAAGGTTTATCATTACGCATTGAGAATGTCATCGTTTTTTTTTTGTGTGTATGAAACTAGACGATTTAATTATTAAAAGGTATTTAAGTCTTTTTGTGTACTGTATTCATTATTGTATATGTATTTTATTTTTATATTCGTATCCATAAAATAATCACACACATACTCAGGCTTGCGTGCATACGAAGTACGTTATCCACAAGTGTCCAATTCTCTCCAAATATTGGCTATTCATAGCGAGATATAGCCAAATTTGGGCAATCAAAAAGCTTGCCATAAATAAAGTCAACATGGTGACACCTGACGAAATTCTCGTTCAATTTCTGTACTTAATCAAAATTGGAAATTTTGCACATTGGGATTCCACGCAAACTTTAGTTTCGTGTTTTCGAGTAATAGTAGCTGAATTCTTAAATCCAAGGAATGAGAAAGCTATATTTTCCTTCAGGTACAAGACGGAAGGATTTTTATTAAATGGTATAGTCATTTTGAGCCTATATTTATGTTTCGTCGATCAAATCAGTCCTCGATCAAAGTATACAGTTTCTGCATTTTCCTTAAATCTTCCTAATGTTAGAAAAGGACAAAAGATAAGGATTATTAATGTTACATCCACGTCAGAAATTTAAATTTATGTTTCCTAAAACCGATTGAAATGTTTCTATTTTAATGCGATACAATAAATGGATCCAAATATAATATAATTAATCCAAATATAATCTAATATAATTTAAATTTAAACCTCATCCCGATTATTTGTTTTCGAAATATAGAGAAATTTTACTAAATAAAGACACACAACCTTGCTTAATGGTACACAAAACACGAACTTTAATAAGTTAAAAGTTAAATTCTACGTTTCGAGCTGTTTCTACAGCCGTCTTCAGGAAAAATATGATGGTTAAATGGCTAAAAGCTCAGAGATGAAGGCTTCCTGTGCGAGAGACAATTTGTCGAACATTGACTAAAGATATGAAAACAAAAATGTAATGGTGTCATCCAGTGAAAATATATATTATCGAAATGCGTCGAAATAAATCAAAAGTTCGATTGAAGAAACCACGATTGTCGCCATCTACGCATGAGGGCCAGAAACACATTCAACAAAGTTGTCATTCATATTTTTGGCAACATGATTCAAGTTTAAATTGAAATATTGCAATTAGATACAGAATTATGACTTTATGATATTATGCCAAATGTTTAGAATATTAGAGGATAAGTTATCCCTACAAGGTTTATTCTCACGTGCAATAATGTCAACTGATTCTCTAATTTTACTCTCAAAAGGGTTATTGCACGGAAATATAATTTTTACTTCATCAAAGTTAATATAGCAGATTTCATTAGCCAAGTAGAAACTAGAAAGATTCTGTTTATGTTGTTTAATGTCCCTGCGATAATTCATAATCCTTACTGAAAACTTACATTTCGTCATGCCGATGTAGACTTTTTTAACATTATAAGATAAAGTGGTAGGGATTTCATATATACCAGATTCTTTGATCCATTGGGGTCCTGTCGATCTTATCACTGACAATATCAATGAGGTAAGGAGGCGGAATAGCGACCAACTTTGTATTAAATTTCTGTATGATCTTTTTTAGCTTTTCGAATATAGTTCGAATTATTATAGAATTAGAGAAGTTTTACTTTTTGACGGTCTAAGAGTGGAGCATTTTGTTATCATGTGCATCAATCAAAAAGGAAAGTTTTATACAGTAGCCTGAATTTTTTTATTATTTTTCTTTTAAATAAAATTTGTTTATTTTATACTTGGATTCTTAAGGCAATTTTTCCAGTGACTAATTGGATGAATCTGGTATTTTCTTTTTAAAATTTAATTTTACATTTTCCAAATTTATGGACAAATACCTAACCGATATATTTTTTTATAACTTTGTGAAGATTTAAGCGCAAAAACGCGGTAGATTTTGGAGCTGATTTGACCCAACGAAATGAAACAAAGTATCAAAGTGAGTGTTATCATTTTTAAAAAGAAAATTTTTAATATGTAGATGGTTTTCTAATCTTAATACACTGTAAAAAAAATCCGTTAAAATACTGAAATTGTACTGGCAACCGAGACACCAGTACTATTTCCGTATTTTAACGGAATTTTGTTCCTTAAATTTTGTGTAAAAACAGAATTTTTTGTGGACTTTACGGGGAAAATTCCGTTAAAATACGGAAATAGCACTGGCGTTTCGATTGCCAGTACCAATTCCGCAATTTAACAGATTTTTTTTTTTTTTTTTTTTTTTTTTTTTTTTTTTTTTTTTTACAGTGATACAGCATAGCAGATATTGTTACCGATCATATGTCACTAGTATTATTTTTATAAGAATGTTTGCGGCAGAATTAGTGAAGAGGGTATTCTTTTGTTTCAACGACTGTAGATTCATATAATTTACTGGGTAGATATTTTTGCAAAATCGTACGTGCAACCTTCAAAATAACCGTTCTGAATGAAACAATTTTTATGCTGTAAAAGGAAACAGCTACAATTCTTGTTAAACAAGATTGAACCAATTAATGTATAAAATTTAACATTTGTTTACAAAGAAAAAAATTCGGTTACAAAGAACATTATTGTCACTGGCGGTAGTTTATATAACGTACATTTTCATGATGTAATTCTATTTCAATAAGAGCGAAATTTATATATATTACTGAACATTACTACAGCAATTTCTTTATAAAAAATAATGTGGGAATAGTTATAATTATTTTACAGGTCCGCTCAAAAGTATTCAGACATGTGCCTATGAGTAATAATCGGTGAAAGGGCGTGTTGAATTGTGTTACGCTTCTTTTAGCAGAGAAAATTCTGTTAAACCAGTGGGCCTGTTCGATGCTCTCTCACTACAATCTTTGAAGTTATTTTTAGATACCATTTTGTGTCAATTTTTAGTTAACTGCAATTTTCAATGATATAATGTGATTTAACCCCTTAATCGTCGCGCCCGTGAATGTCACGGGCGGTGTAGGCTTCTTTTCTTTTATTCAGATTGTTTTATTCCCACCAGATTTTTTAAAGAATGCAACTGGCTTTATTCTCTCGACATTTTATCTGCCATTAAATGAAGAAAATATTTCAACTGAAGAAAGTGGTGGCAATCAAACAATCTGAATTTTACAAAAGTATTTGACACTTATCACGCGCAACGATTAAGGGGTTAAGGGAATGTAAGTGCACTATGTCAAAAACATGTTTACTTATCTTCGTACGATACCTCGTTCATCATTGTGCATTCTATATGTGCACAGAAAAACGGATTTTGACATCAGAAATAATATAGGTGTTACATTGATTCACGACATGCTTGGTTAATGACGAATGGTTGCTGAAAATAAATCTCCTGGTTAACGACTCATGATTTTCCAACGTTATGAATCATAGTGAAAACCCCGGTGCTGACAAAGCAGCAGCTTATAAATTTGCCATTAGCTTTACAAAAATTACAGAAGAAATAGAATGCCCACATCAACGAGATCACAATCGTAATAAAAAATAGAAACAGGATAATTCTCAAAACAGAAGAGAAAAAGTTTATTGTAAATATACTAATTAATAATATGTTAACAGTGCTTTTAGAAGCAGATACAAGTATAAATTTCAAGTTAAAATCAATTTTGTTTTACCAGAGAACCCCAAAACATTCCTAAAGTTCAATATCTCTAAATCAATCCTTGTGATTTGCAGAAGTCTAACAGAAATGTCGGGGTCACAAGCATAATAACTGATGGCTGGAAATTTCTGAACCGACTGTCCAAGCCTATTTTCAAAACAGCATGTTTCTAAAAGATATTTTAACCTTGATAATGCAGTTAATCATCCAACGGGTATACAAGAAGAGCTACCATAACAATTAGATTTTATCAAAGTGTTTTTTTTTTTTTTTTTTTTTTTTTTACAAAACTATACCCTTGATTCAACCTAAATATTAGCCAATAATTGCAATTTTTTAAAAATCTTTACACAAAAGCACTTTTAACAATGTACTTTCAAATGTGGGATGCAATCAACATAGCCTAATTAAGTTCGGAATAAAAAATTCAACATTGCCATAACAATTAAGCAAGGCTCGGAAAGAAATAACAGTGAAACAGCTCAAAGCACCATGATGGAAACTGTATCCTTCTTATGGCAGTAAAGAAAGACACTTATTGGTAAACAAATATTGTGGCAATTTTTAATGATTTTAAATTAGTAGTAATGTTGAAAAATTATTTCAGATGTTTAACTATGAACTGAATACTGGCTAGCTAAAAGAATCTTTCCATCAGCAATGTGAATAAAAGGAATTTTAAATTTCATCTAAACATACAGATGGCGAGAAGAAACAACTTATGACTGATAAAATCAAAAATTTTTGGCCAAATTGGAGGAAGCTCAAAATATTGTTAAGAGAACCCAAACAAATCTGAAGTGATAAGAACTGCAGGTCTGTTTAAGGAAAAGTCCAGTTTTAAAAAACATTCACAAATATAGGCAGAAGCAAAAAATCATAAATCTATTTTTTATTTTTATCAATTAATTATTCGTTTGTTAAAAAACTTCCAAGTTAGTCCAATTGCACTTCTGGTGAAGATTGATAAATAAAAATTATTTTCCAGCACAATTCCTTTTACTATATTAAATTTTCTGTAGTCAATATAATAAATAAATTACATTGAGTCTTTTAGGTATTTTAAATTATCTTCATTTTTAATGTGCACTATTGTTGTACAAAGGGGGTCGGAATAAATTCGTGCATTTTCAATTAAATATTATATGAAATTATGCCTTGGAAAATCCTTGAACGAAGCACAGACGTTAACCAACGCATCACTGTAAATATTATTCAATTTTGGAAAATCTATAGTTCATATAACGGGTCGCTCAAAAAAAGTTGAACATAGTTTCAAAAATGGTCGGTTATTTCTTCAAGTGAGATTTTCTAGGAGGAAATCAATTTTAATATGTTCTTGAATTTTATTCATTGGTTCTATGTGTTTGCAATTTTAAGTTCAGCTGCTGTTGATTATGTTATTCTCATACCATCATTGCATCGAAATTAAAATAAATGTTGTAACTGTTCATAATATATCAATAGAAGCCGAAAATTAAACTCATAAAAAAGAAGTTGGTAAATACAATACAATTAATTCATAATATATTAAGTTTATTCGTTTATCATGCATGCAGGATAAATCAATAATGACTGTACAAAATTTAAGAGACGGTACAGCACAATTTTGTAATATATGAAACAAAAGTAACAAATCATTTATGCAATCAAAAATACAGAATGTCTTAATCTAACACGAACATACCTATCGTTTAAACTTTAAACAAAATAAAGATATTTTGAAGAAATGTTTAATAGACTTACGTTTTTTGTTTCGATAGATAACAATATCACAAGAAGTGGTAGAAGTGGCCACCATCCATATCCAAATAGTGCCGATTTAGAGTCTACACATTTTTAAATGCAATTGACAATACGTACGGTTTCACTTACCGAAATATTCTACACTTACATCATTTATATAATACCATTGCATTTCGCCTAAATAAAGATACGTCAGTTGCAAATTTCTTTAAAATGCCTTTATATTGACTAAAGTTATAATCAATAGTTAAGTTCGAATTGAAGTGAAGCACCTTGTATTTTTGACTGAATAAATAGATTTTGACACTAGTTCCCATACAAAAATTGACTGTTGTAATTTGTTCTACCACTCATTAAATTTTCTTCAATCTTTTTTTAATCAATCAGTACTTACAATTTTAAGAAAGTTGATGCAGTCTGTGTTACACTGTTGCCATTCTTATATTGTAATTATGAAAATATATTGTAACTGTTCATCGGTAACGAGAAAACTTGACAGGTCTTGAGGGCAGAAAAGCAATTTTTAAAAGCACTTCTGATTTAAATGTTGCTATTAGTAAGTCATCTCTAAGTTCGCAAAGATTCCATTTAATACCTTTTACAGCAGTTTATGACCCTAGGAAAGGAAAATGTTGCTTTAGTTTAAATGATGTCGTTTAAATTTTACATAATTGCCAAAGTAAATGCATTTATGTTTAAGTTAAATATTTCTTTAATGTGTTATTTTCATAAATTGATGTTGCTGTGTTTTGTTACGTTGTAATTATTTTGAAATAAATTATAAATAGATAAAAAATTTTAAATGAAATATCACCCTTAATTTCTGCCTTTCCTTATATGACTTGATTGCCCGAGAGGGGCTGCTCAGACTAAGAAACTAAGTCTGTAGATCATAGATGTCTCTCCAAGTCCCTTTATTGAAGTTTAAAAAAAACAAAAGGTAGAAAATTTGGCCGAAGCTGACCCCGGAGGTGAGAGTGATAAATGTACACTGTAAAAAAAAAAAAAAAAAAAAAAAAAAAAAAAAAAAAAAAACGAAATTTTTACAGAACAAAGTACTGTTCATCTCGCGCACAAACTCTATCACAGTGAATGTGCTGTATCTTTCTTTGGTTTCCTGACTATATTAATATGGAAAATACAGTAGTTGCGTAAATTTAACACCACAATGTGCTGGCAATTTGGACACCAGCAGTTTGTGCTGTAAAAAAATGCGTCCAAATTGCCAGCACACTGTGCTGTTAATTTTACGCAACTACTGTATTTTCCATGTTAATATAGTCAAGAAACCAAAGAAAGATACAA
This sequence comes from Maratus speciosus, assembly GCA_963932465.1. Lineage (NCBI taxonomy): Eukaryota > Metazoa > Arthropoda > Arachnida > Araneae > Salticidae > Maratus > Maratus speciosus. The sequence goes on from OZ010786.1 coordinate 387,019,834, forward strand.
CACATTCACTGTGATCGAGTTTGTTCTGGCAAATCTACAGTGGTGTTTTTTACAGTGTATATAAAGAAACCAATGTTTGTGGAAAAGAAACAATATCGAGTAATATTACTGCCGGAGAAGACAATGTTCTAACCGATCCCACAATGGCCAGTGAATAAGGGGTAACCCGAATGCCTAGCTCAGTGATGGATTAAGATTGTAACGTCACATAGAAAGTTAAAGATGCGTTTAAGCTTATAGAGCAAAGCCAGACGCGATAAAATATCAGCCAATCAACTGTCCGGAATAAAAGGAGGACGGCGAATATACCAGCCAGCTGTTAAAGGACAATCATATAAGTTAGAAGAGGGAAAAGCAACATCACCGCGCTCACGAAGAAGAGAAAAAACTCTTTTGAATTTGAAAAGGTACGCTCCGAATAGACCGTGACCGGTAAGAAAAATTTTAGTGGAAGGCAGTAGAAGATCCAGATCATCGGCATATCTATCTTTATCCGAACAGCCCCAGTGATCCTGCCAGTACTTCATAAAATGAGCACGATGGTGTCCTTTGATGTGTAAGGGTGGTTCTGGAAGTGATAAATCAACTGACGATGTAGGGTTTACCTCTTTTGCTAATATATCCCTAGCTTCACTGCTCAGGATACCTTTATTGGCTGAAACGTGGCCAAAGTGAGTTTTGCAGTGAAGATTTTTTAGAATTCAGTTAATCTCAATAACTTGAGGATTTGCTGATCTAAATGCATACATTGCCTACATGCTGAAAAACTATTATTAAAAATTGGAATTTAGAAAATTATTTTTTGTTGTGAAATCCACTGCTAAGGCTTTAAAGATGGCAAAGAGTTTTTCTTGGAAAATAGAATTGTCATCTGTCCTGCAAGCCCACCAGTACGCACTTCACTCCCTAACGTAGCGCAGAAGACACCATTTACGCCGGTATTAGTGCGTGAGCCATCGGTGAAAATCATAATATTTTGAGTGGGAGATTAAGAATTTATAGTCGGATTTACTTGGAGGTGGGAAGTTTTCTCTGACGGATTAATCGACCATCCACAAATTTTACGCTGAATTGTCATTTGTATAAAGTATCGTTATGAGATAGCTTCATTCTGTAAATGGGAGGGGGTGTTACTAACAGTGAATTCATATATGATGGTAATAAAAATGTGTTGAATAGTTGTTAAAATATTGTGTGTATCGCCAAAACGTTTTCTATAAAACCTTGAAATTTACAAAAGAACGATCCTTTGTAAATAAAATAGTTTATTAAGCGCTGCGCTTGTGATATTGTCCCCAAAAATAAGTGATAATATTTTCTACAATTGTGGAGTTCCAAATTTTTAACATATTCTCTTATACTACAAGATTTTGCGGTACATTTTCTTGAATTATGATGAAATTTTATCAGTTTGAGTTTAGGGTAATTGATTTAAAAGAATTAGTTCAAGTGTTGATCTATCATTAATTCTAGAAGTTAAAAGTTAGGGACATGCTGGACGCTAGTGCCATTTATTTTGATGGTGGATTTTCTTTTAAGTTTATGTGGCTTTGTAAATGTAAGGGCATGGTATTTACTAGCTGAAAGTTGCAGATGCAATGATTCCCACAGGTAACAGAAAATAGGAAGAGCAGGAGCAGCCTCCAACTCGAAGGCCAATCACGTGTGACGTGTAAACAACTAACTACAAAACTTAATTCTTTATATCTAAATTTAAAAAATTTATTTTATGCATGAAAATTTTGTAATTTATTTGCGCAACTAGAAGTAGTGCTTGCATTTGGTAAAAAGATGTAAATTTGTAAAAGAGAGATTAAAAAAAATAAATATTAGAAAGAAGATTTGAAAGCGTCATTTTATCAGGATGCATTTGTTGTACTTCTTATTTCCAACTTTGAATTTATTTACATACTGTTAAATCAGGAAAAAGAAACAAAATATTTTTAGTTATATACTAAAATAATGTAAAACTAAATCGGAAACTGCAATGAGAAAAAATATCCAATTCCAAAAATTGTGGGATAAAACTACCTGAATCCACACCATTTTTGTTTCTGATTTTCTAGTTTTTGTCACGCGTTTGTTATTTAGAGGGGCTGCACACATATACTTACAAGGTTATTATCAATATTTTCAGGGCTTAAAATTCTTACTGCAAATGTGCAAGTGAAATGCGATAAAAAGCGTTATCCATTTGAAACCATAACTATCCAAGACTATGTACAACTTTTTACAAATCTCCGATATGGAATATTTTAATCAATCTACAAATTATCGTCTACAAATAGTTATCTATAATATTTCTAATGACAAGGTTATAATGAATAAAATAAATTTCATAATTTATTCAATGACTTTAAATCATATATACAATCTAAACTGATAGACAGAGATTTCTAGCGATTAATTTGAAAATTAGTGAATTTTTAAGTTTCTATCTGCTTTGTTGCCTATATAAAAATGAAATATATCCCGAAATCCCCAAAGACTAATCAAAGCATTTAGAACATTGACATTTCCTGGTTACAAAAAACTGATACAGTCTATTTCACGCCATACTTTTCGTAAGATTTCAGTGTCGATCTATAATAGTTCTGATTTTCATTTTCAGTTCAGGGACAATTAGAAGAAAAAGGGGGAACAAAATTTTCGAAATAACCCTGCACGAAGAAAAATCACATAGGGTCAAGTCTGGTGAATATTATGTGCAAAAATGTAACTTCTGATCATCTGATCATTTCGACGACCGATCCACTTCTTCACTAAACTCTTTTAAAAACTCTCATGCATCCCTGTGAAAATAGAATGAGGCATTTTCCTGTAACAGGCATCACATTACCGTCACAACGTACAATTTACGTACACATTACGTACAATCATTACCGTCACTGTTCACATACAGCGACTGAGAGGTTCGGCTCCCAAGGTTGCGAGGTGATGTGCTGTGTTCGAATACGCACCGTTCTCGTTTGCCTAGCCTTGTGTAATTTTCCCAATACGGAACTCCTGGACATCCCCTATAATGAAAATAAACTTTATGACTTCCCTAATAATCTAAGTACAAGGTGGCCATAATTAAACAGACGTACTGAGAGTGTTTTGTAGCGCGATCTAATTGAGAGAGCGACGCCAAATTTTGTAAGAAGATTAAACAAGACGGGGGACGAAGGATTTCGTGAAAAAATAATTAGTTCAAAAAGTCACCGCTAGGGGAATATGTGGCGCTCTGTAACAGAAAAGAGGGTTTTTAAAAATGCAGAATCAACACTGAAATAAAATTACCTTTTATTTAGGACATTTAACGATTTTAGTATTGATTCTGCATTTTTTTAAATCTCTTTTCTGTTACACAGCGCCATATATTCCCCTAGCGGTGAATTTAGAACTAATTTTTTTCTTCGCGGAGTCCTTCGACCACCGTCTTTTTTAATCTTTTTACAAAATTTGGCGTCATTCTCTCAATTAGATCGCGCTACAGAACATTCTGAGTACTGTCAGTTTAATTATGGCCACCTTGTACTTATACTTCTTGCGTATTGCCTACTGTAATTCAATAAAATGCTGGAAACCCGACAATCATATATATTTTTCTGATGTCCTCATTCTTTTTTATTAGAGACATACAAAACGCACAATGACGAATGAAGTACCACACAGAAAAATTTTGAACAAACTTCTAACATAGTACAGACGGCCAAAAAGAGCTTCATAGACAAAACTTTATACATTTTAAATTACCAAATTTTCCAAGGAAAATAAAAAATAGACATTGGACAGGAAGTTATATCTTCTTTCAACTTATGTTAAACAAATAAGCTTACGGTGTCGTCTTCATACTGGAATTGTACCAAACACCGAAATTACGAAATCCTCATTTTGAATTTAAATTTGGATTTTTTGGTAAATTTTATCTTGGAATAAAAAACGAGAAGTTTTTTGGTGAAGCTGTTTAGAGATTATGAAGGTTTCGATTTTGCAACTCTAATTGTTAAATTTATTTGTAGTTGTTGCAAAACAGATTATAGTGCAAGTAGGTTTTTTTAAGTATAACTCAAGATCTGCCGCGCGGAGTGAGCTGTAATTTAGGATTCGTATACTTCAAGTTTTTAGAAACCGATTTCTGTTAAAAAATTTGTAAATTAAAATTCATAATTTTTTCTAAAGTTAATTTTTTTAATTAATTTTCGATAGAATTATGAATTGTAACTTGAACATTTTTTAACAGAAATCGATTTATATAAGCTTCACATATGCAAATCCAAAATAACAATTTATTCCTTCAAGTTGTTTTTGAGTTAAAAATTATCCGCATTGCAATCTGTTTTACAATATTTACAAATGAATTTAATATTAGCAGTTTCCAAATTTAAATCTTCATAATTCCTAAATTAATCGGCCGATTGACTTCCCGATTGGTATCCGAAGGTAACATTTACTGGAAAATCCAAATATGGTGTCGAAATTAAGAACTTTTAAAAATTTTAGAGCTTGTTACATTTTCAATGTGAAAACGAACTCCTAAGCTTATTTTTGGCAAAACTTGAAAAATGCATTTCCCAATTGAATGAATATTTCCCCTTTTTCTGAAACAATTTGGACAATAAAATATATCTTTTTTTATGAAATTGCAAAAAACTTTGAAATTTTAATACGAACACCAGATTCTTTCACCGTATTTGGCCTTTTCGGTAAATTTTACTTACCATAAAATATTCGGTGAATTTATTATTCAGTATCATTCGGTGAAGAATTTTAAGGATTCATATTTAAAATGATGTTAGATTCATTCCCGAATGTTAGATTCATTTTTAATAATTGAAAAACAAAGTTCAATGAGAAGCGTTTTTGAGCATGACCCAAAAACTTTGTTGCGTAATGGGTGATATTTTAGAATGACGTATTTAAAGCTTTTAAAAATAGAACTATTCTCAAGAAAAATTTTTATTTAACGCACAGTATCTATCAAATAATTGACGATGAACATATTAGATTTACTTCCATAATGAACTATCAAAAGCGAGAAAACATCACAGACCTTGAGGGCGGAGAGGTAGTTTTTTCCGTATGTTTGAATTAAATGCTGCTATCGAAAACTCATCTTTACAATCACGTTGATTCCTTTCCATTTTGTATACAGTAATTTATGGCTTCGGGAAAAACGAAGTCGTATTAATGTTACTGATAACGATTAGATGCAAGATAATTGTAGTAATAAATGTATTTTCAGTTATTCATGTACAACTTGGTACTTTCTTTGAATTTTTTACAATGTGTTTTCACCTGTGATGTATTTATTTCGTAAAGTACAGATACTATTCTTTTAACTAATTTTCTTTGAAATATAAAGAAATTGCTTATTCTATTTAAATCTGACACAGGCGTGGCTGGAAAAAATCTTGCAACATGTTACAATAGAGTAAAAGAATATTACAATGATGTTTAAATGTAATATGGAACATTAAATAATTTCTATCGATCTTGTGCTATCTATCTCTAACAATCTCTCTTTTAAAATTTAAAAAATATTTCATAACTAAAATTATTAGAAGGTATTAGAATATTTTTATTTTTAAACAAACTATATTTTTGTAAATTGGCATTTACTAAGAACTAAAAAAGGCATAATAATATGTTTGAAAGCTAAAAGAATATTTAACTTCTAGCAACTAGCTACATAAATAAAGTTATGGTTTTATAAGAATGTAAGTTTTCAAATAAAACATTTCTCTTTATATATATATCAAAACAATAAGTCAAACGGTACGTTTTCTTGTTAAAATTATATATTTTATACTTTAGAAGTATTGTAATTTACTTTACTGTACTGTTAACCACAGTATATACGATATAAAGTTTAAAATACAATGACAAAACTGCCTTTAAAATTTTGAAGAGGAATAATGTTCTACGATTTCATTTTCAAAAGTTTTCCCATATGTTTCAGAAAAAAAGAAACCGCCTCATGACAAATGTTCTTTTAAAACAGAGATAATTTTACATGATAAAGGTGTATTGTCAAAATGTCAATATTCTTCATCAATAACAAATTATACGGCCTCAAATGCTTAACTCAGAAAAACTAAGTTTATTTAAATACCAGTACATATTAAATAAATAATCACAGTGACTGTAGAAACATATTATCTTTACTCACATAATGAACCATCAGAAGCGAGAAAATATCACAGACCTTGAGGGCGAAGAGGTAGTTTTTACCTCTTCTTTGCATTAAATGGTGCTATCGAAAGCACATCTTAACATTCACGTGGATTCCTTTGTATTTTGTACACAACATTTTATTGCCTCGAGAAAAGAGAAGTCGTATTGATGTTAGTGATAACAATTAATTTCAAGATAATCGCAGTAGCAAATGCATTTGCAGGAATTCAGATGTTGGCTACTTTCTTTGAATATTTTATAATTTGATTTCTTCTAAGATGCATTTATTTTAAAATGAAAAGGATATATTTTTTAATAATTCTTTTAGAAATATAAACAAAATAGAAAATTTTATTTAAATTTTAAAATAATAGATAGGAAATATATTCACAATATATATATTTATATCTTTTTTTAATGGAAAGTCTGTAATTTAGTTTAAATGCTATAGCTACGAAATCACGAAACTCTCTCTCCCTCTATCTCTCTCTCTCTCTCTCTCTATATATATATATATATATATATCCATCCTTCTCTTTTTCTCTTTCTCTCCCTCTCTCTCTTTCTCTCTCTTTTTCTCTCTCTGTATTTCTCTTTTAAACGAAACATGACAATTTCTCATCACAGTTTTAAAATATTTAATAGCTAAAATTATTAGAAATTATTGAATGATTTTTCTATTTCTAAAAGATATATATATCTAAATAAAATTCCGCTCTGTAAATACTTAAAACAAACAAATAATAATATGATACGAAAACTAAAAGAATATTTACCTTCTTGCAATTAGCTAATTGAATAAATTGGTTTCTAAGAATGTAGGATTTTTAAAAGAAGCATTTTCCTGGACTTATAGAAACCACAATTCAAACTGAAAATTTCCTGTTAAAATTAAATGTTTTTTATTTAGAAGTATTGGACGTAATTTTAATATATAATTATTTAATAGGTAATGCAAAATATATTGTTTAAAATGCAGTGAAGAAAGAGCAAATTTTTACAGCTAAAAGTTTAGATAAGCATAATGGCTTGCAATTCCATTTATAGCAATTTTCACACATTTTTCAGGAAAAAAGAAACCGTATTATGACTGAAGTTCTTTTTAAAAAGTTTACCAATACCGATTTTATTTTCATGATTAACGTATACTATCAAATTAACAATGTTCTTCAACCAATAACGATTATATGCTACCCAAAATTTAACTGAGAAAAATGTGTATTTAACTATATGTATAAGTGCATTTCAAATAAATTATCATAACGACCATATAAACATATTACTAGGTTGAGCAAAAAGTTCTGGGAAATTTGTAAAATTTGCGTTGTTATGCGCAACTTAACAACAAAAGCAACAAGGGCTATTCTTCAAAGTAGAGACCATCATAGTCCACGACTTTCTGCCAGATTCTGGATTTGCTGGAAGTACCATGGTGGCTCCTTAGAATGGAAAAAATCTTGACATGCTTCTTTCACAGCGGCTACCAAGTCACTTTCATCCGAAACAGATGGCCAGCCAGAATGAGGCATGTTTTTGAGATTAAACTGCCTCTTCGAATTGCTTAAACAATCTGCCCACAGTCGATTTTGTCGCCGTACTAGCACATTCACCCTCATTAATCTCATCGACGGCTTTTAGAATCATTAGACCTTTTCTCCAATAATGCCGGATCAACAAAAGCAAATCATACTGTTCAACAGGCATTTTGGAGCCGAAATTCCTGAACTCCTATAGATATACCACTATTACTCCTATATACGATACAAATTCTGGTAACTATTAGGTTAAAAAATTCCCAGAACTTTTTGCTCAACCTAATAGCTTTACTTTCATAATGAACCATCAGAAGCGAAAAAACAAAACAGATCTTGAGGGAAGAGTAATAATTTTTATCGTATTTTTTAATTAAATGCTGCTATCGAACACACATCAACATTCACGTAGATATTTTCATATAGTGGAGATGGGGCACATGTGAAGAGTTCACATAAATACAGCTTTTTCTCATAACTGGTTTAATTTCTATAAACAAAAACTACTCAATATAGTAAACAGAACTTTTTTTACGTATGGTGTTTTTTTTAAATCATCCTTATAGTTATTCTTACTTTTTTTAATAGTTTTATAAATTCAAAAATCGTTCACGTGTACCTCACAGGTGGGGTAGTTGTGTCACACGTGGGACACATGGGAACACAAGAGAAAAATATCCTTTGACATGCTTTTTAATCTCTCATTAATTTATCATCATAATCATTAGTTATATTATCTGTTCAATTCACCAAAAAGAAAATATATATATATGTATATATTTCTCCAGTTTTTGGGTGATATGTTTAAGCAAAATATTATAAAATGAAAATAACTAGATTGGGGGAGAATGGCTAGTTGATTGATTAAATACAGTTGCAGTAAAATAAAATATGAAGAAGTAAATTTGGAAAAAAATTAAAGCTTTTAAATTTTGCTTAGGGGAGATTTTATGAAGGGAGCATTTAGATAATATTTATCGGAAATCTGCCGAAATACAAAAGATTCTCACCCCTGTATTAGCGTTATTTACTAAATTAATGATAAAGAAGGGTTTTGTTAATGATTTTTTTTTTTAAATCTCGATTATAAGGCCCTTTCCCAAATTTAACTTGTTTTGATTTTGAAAGAGGGAGAGGAGGCTTACAATCGGGATTTTACGTTAGTTGTCAGTTTAAAAATTTTACTTTCTTACAATATTACTCATATCTATTTCCATTGAAAGCATCATATACATAGTTGTTTTAGAGATGGAAGTAAGTCACCATTGCAAGTTTGGAACAAATGAAATAGAAAAATTTGCAAAGATGTTTAACGCAATAATTTTGCATTGACAATGCATAAAAATATTATTGTAAACCGTTTAATAAAATAATACATAACACGTATTGCATTTCAGAAAACGTTAAATTTATTTAAATTGCAATTGAGCGTAAACGAGCTTGTTGCTCTTTATGTACTTTCTGACAGATGTGTTTGTGGAAGTTTCAATACAAAATCAACTTTGTATGACGGAAATGTCTTCTATTTCAAGAAAATTATAGATATTGTAGTTGACATTATTTATCATGGTTAACTGAAAGGAACAGAATAACAGAATGATTATCGGGGACTTTATGAACTGTTCTTGCCTGCCCCAATTAGTCTGTTTACAAGATACCCACATGGCTATTAAAGTTAAATTGATAAATTAGCATTTCTCAATTTTAGATGAAAAAAATCGTTATGAAAATTTCTTATTACTATTCATAGTATATGTTAAAATATTAAAATTCAAATAAATGAATAGATAATTAAAGTTATTCGCTTATCAAGTTGGAACTGGGATTTTACTTTTGAGATCTATAAACAGTGTTTTGGGTACTGAAGGCAAACAAAATGTCAAAAATCTTCAAAAAAATTTTTACCAAATGTATACAGGTGCTGTCATCTTTGGTAATTTTTTTTTTCAAAAAAACAAAAAACCCATATAATAACTATTTAAAAACTGCGATGTTCACCTCTGCCCCCTTCTCCCCGATATTTAGAGCAGTTTAGGGCCTCAGGAACAGAGGAGTCGTATTCATATTAATGATAACGATTACATTAAAGATAGTCGCGATAGCAAATGCATTTTCAAGAAACGATGCATCTTGATCGACTGCTTTCTTTGAATAGTTTATACTGGGATTTCTACTATGATGTATTTACTTTTTAAATCAAAAGTGTGAACACATGTTTTATATAACAATTTCCTCTGAAATGTAAAGAAATAGTAGTGAGATTTCAATGAGGTTAAAAAGTAAAATGAAACGTCGTGTACATTCTGTCGTTTTTCTCTCTCTCACTCTATAAACGAAACTAACACTTCACTGTAATAAAAAACGGACTAAAAAACGGAGATTCTACTGACAATCGAGATGCCATTACAATTTCCGTATTGTAACGGAAATTTTCCCCATAGATTCCAGAAAAACGGAAAATTTTCTGTAATATATGGGGAAAAACTTTTCCGGGAATTTATGGGGGGGGGGGGGGATTTCCGTTAAAATGCGGAAATACTACTGGTGTCTCGATTGCCAAAAAAATCTCCGTTTTTATTTCTTTTTTTTTTCTTTTTACAGTGTTGCGCATTACAGCTAAAAAAAGGTTAACTATATTCTTCGAAAGTTATTAGAATACCTATTCATATTTCTTAACATTAAGTATATTTAATAAAATAATAATATTACAAGGAGGTTAAAATGTAAAATGAAACTTCGTATACCTTCTGTCTTTTTTTCTCTCTTTCTTTCTTCCTCTCTCACTCTGTAAACGAAACCTAACATTTGCTCATTACAGCTAAAAATATTTAAAACTAAAATCTTTTACAATTATTGGATTGCCTATTCAAATTTCTAAACATTAAGTATATTTAATAAAATAAGAATATTACAATGAGTTTAAAATGTAAAATGAAACTTCGTATACCTTCTGTCTTTTTTTTCTCTTTCTCTCTTTCTTTCTTCCTCTCTCTTTATAAACGAAACTTCCTCATTACAGCTAAAAATATTTAAGAATAAAATCTTTGAAAAGTATTGTAATACCTATTCGTATTTCTAAACATTATGTATATTTAATAAGAACATTACAATAAAGTTAAAATGAGGTTAAAATATAAAATGAAACTTCTTATACCTTCTGTCTTTTAGGTAGATTTCGTATGAAATACTACCTATTGCATTCTCCCCTATGTTGGAATGGAATTTCTGAAAATTTATGCAGACCTACACCGATCATGACTCCTAGAACCTAAACCACCCTCAGTAAAAAAAAAAAAAATTATATGTATTATATATATCACTTTTTATGGATACGATAACTTCCGTAATTCTGCACAAATATCTTCCAAACTCATACATAAAATCACGGGGCATAAAATCTCGGTAATTTCGTTAATGGGCAAAATCAGAACAAGGGTATGGAAATAGGGAGGGGTTTTGTGAAAACCGAAAAAAAACCATAACTTCTTAGTTATAATACTTATCGAATCGGTTAAAAGTTATTATTACTTCTAAAAAAGGCGCCAAAAATTTACATATGACAGATTTTTGATAAATTAAAAAATGGGCTCAAGGGGAGAAAAAAATAGGGTTTTGGGGAGAAAAAAATTCATAACTTCGTCAATTCTCAAGATATCAAATCCAATTAAATTTATTATAAATCTTCTTAAGATTATCTACAACTTATATATTGAGAAGTTTTTGATATGACCAATTAGTACTACAAAAAAATTTAAAAACGAAAACCACAAGTACGGGGAGATGAAGCAGAAAAAAATCCATAACTTCCTTAAATCACAAAATATAAAATTTGCATGAATTTATTAAATATCTTCTTAATCTTATCTACAACTTTTATATTGACAAGTTTTCGATAGGACCAATTCTTACAGCAGAAACAAATTAAAAATACATATATACATAATCATGGGATTAAGGGTGTACACTCAAATCCAAACTGCTTATTTTCTGACTCGTTTTTTAATTCATTGTTGATGTCAAACGCATCCAATTGGTAGGTTTTCTTATTCAGAAATTATATAATTCCCATAATGGTCGATTTTTTTATAAAGGCAGAATATATTTCAAAAAATGATTTCAAAGTGGGCATTTTGAACCAAATTTCCCGAAGCGATTGTGTTGGAAACAAAAAATATTGTCCTAAATGAGAAATATGAATATCAAATTCACAATATATATCTTTACTTAATAGGTGCTAAAATACAAATGTTAAAACATTTTAAAAACAATCAAGATGTTAAAACATTGGAGTCATATGATGTTTAAAATCCGAGCGCTTTCGACTGAACCATCAGTCGTCATCAGGGAAATCACTGCGGATGAAAGACAACTGCTGGTTAAATACCAAAGGGCGAAGCCAACGAACACACAAACAGGAGAGTGGGAAGGAAGGAAATAGAGGAGTAGCTAACCTGAAAAAGAGAGGGGGGAAGGGTGGGACAGGAAGGAGGGAAATGGTTAATCAAAACCAAATTCACCAGTTACACCTAGTATTTTAAACCAGATTCTTGGTATATTATAGGATAGAACGTCATTACAGGTAGGCTTGCCTCTTGCCAAAATTTCCAACGACTCTCTGATTATGCAAATATTATAATGTGATGCATGTGCAATGATTTTGACTTCTTTAAATAGGATATCAATATCTTCTTCATAGGATATCAATATGGAAAGACAGTTCAACTCTAAAACCGTTATTACAGATTGTGAAACAATAGTCAATGCAATCGATCACAATAATAAAGAAGAAATTATAAGTATGTTATATAATAATGTTCAAAAACATATAAAGAATTCTATCCAGAAACGTGATAATCCTGCGAATGCAATAAAGCAACTTAAAGAGTGGTCAGATATTATTATCATACAAACAGATAAATCGAATAAATTAGCAATTATGTCTACTACAGATTACATAGATAAAATGGGATGCTGCATTAGGGATATGAATTGTACTGAATTAAATAAAGATCTAATACTACTATTAACCGGAAAACCCAAGAACTAATTAAACACGGTGTTTGGCCAAGTGACATGAAAGTTAAGCTTTCCATCAATAAAACTGCAGTCACCCCCCGGTTACACGGGCGGTTGAAAGACCATAAAGTAAATTTCCCCCTCCGTTCAATTGTTTCAAAGTGTTTAGGACCGACATACACTATTGAAAAAACGTTTGTGCCTCTACTTAAAGCTATATTGCCCCCATCTGCACATGTTATCAACTCTACTGCAGATCTAGTTAAGATACTAAAAGATTATAAAATAGAAGTTAGCAGCATACTAGTAAGTTTTGATATAAAATCTTTATATCCTTCCATTAATGTTCACGAGGTTAAAATTGTCATTGAAGATTTCATTTCAAATAACCCATTATATAACGACGATATTAAAAATACGCCTATTTCAAGCTTAAATTTAATTACAAACAATAATGTCTTCCTTTTTAATGGAAAGTATTACAAGCAAACAGAAGGGGCCCCAATGGGCTCACCAATCTCTGGGCTATTGGCCGAACTTAAATTACGACCTCTGGAAAATTATATAATTTCTTCCTCTACCCTCAAACCCGCATTATGGATTAGATATGTTGATGACATTCTGATAATTTGGAATCACGGAATCTCTACATTAACTGAGTTTTTGAATCATGCTAACAGTGTAGATAACAAAATAAAGTTTACTTATGAAATAGAAGAAAATTGTTCGTTACCTTTTTTAGATGTAGAACTGGTTAAAAATATTTCAACAAAAAGCACCGATATGAAAGTCTATAGAAAACCTTGCGGGTCAAACAATACAATATGCTATGACAGTAATGTTCCATTCAACTACAAAACTGCTGCATATCGTTTTTATGTTAAAAGAGCTTTTCAGGTTTGTTCGGATGTTTACCTTAGTGATGAATTGATTAAAATTAAAGAGATCGCTTGTGAAAATGGGTTTTCGAATAAATTTACCAACAAATTAATTTATAAATATAATAATAGTAACAAAATATCTACAAGCGTTAGTAAACATAAAGAAAAACCGTCTAAATTTTGCAGCATGGAATATATTCCACATCTTTTTGAGCGGATTAAGTATGCTTTGAAGAAATATAATGTAATTCTTATCGCTAAACCACCGACAAAGTTAGAGTATCTGGTACACAGAAAGATCGATCCTATAGATAATTATGATAAATCTGGAGTTTATATTATCCCTTTTAAAGTTAATAGCAGTTCAAAAACGTATACTTATGTAGGAATGACCACTCGCAAATTATTTGAAAGGATTAAAGAGCATATAACAGATATAAAAGAGGGTAAACTATCCACAGCTCTATCCCGGTTAAGTCAAGTTGAAGATATTGATATCCTATTTAAAGAAGTCAAAATCATTGCACATGCATCACATTATAATATTTGTATAATCAGAGAGTCGTTGGAAATTTTGGCAAGAGGCAAGCGTACCTGTAATGACGTTCTATTCTATAATATACCAAGAATCTGGTTTAAAATACTAGGTGTAACTGGTGAATTTGGTTTTGATTAACCATTTCCCTCCTTCCTGAACCGCCCTTTCCCCCTCTCTTTTTCAGGTTAGCCACTCCTCTATTACCTTCCTTCCCACCCTCCTGTTTGTGTGTTCGTTGGTTTCGCCCTTTGGTATTTAACCAGCAGTTGTCTTTCATCCAGCAGTGATTTCCCTGATGACGGCTGATGGTTCAGTCGAAAGCGCTCGGATTTTAAACATCATATGACTCCAATATTTTAACATCTTGATTGTTTTTAAAATGTTTTAACATTTGTATTTTAGCACCTATTAAGTAAAGATATATATTGTGAATTTGATATTCATATTTCTCATTTATTTTATTGAGGTAAATCTGTCGTTCAACTTGAAATATAGTTTTTCTATATTTATTTATTTTAAATATTGTCCTACTGATAAAATAAGTGTTTATAAATCAAGTTCTAATTAATGAACGAAATATATATATAAAAAAACAGGTCTCTTATAAATCTCTTCAAAAATCACGTCAGAAGTTTCATGATTTTTCTTTCAAAAATGAATCTGAAAATGTATCAGAAAATTCGAGATCACCAGTGCTATATACGAAAATAATAGAATGTGTGCGGATACTAGAAAACAATCAACTAATTTTTCAAAACCCACAAATGCCAATAAATGAACAAGATAGCACTAATGAACAGAAACATGAACTTCAGTCCAAACAGTGCCTAACTAAATCGAGTATATAAAATTTAGAAAATTCTTGTACATAGAACAGCCATACACTAAGGTTATCTATAACCTAAAAGTTATCTCACAACAAAACTCTTGAACTCATGGTAATAACTATCAAACTAATGCACCTGAGAGTATGTAGAGACTTAAGAACATTTTATTCATCTGCTGCTATTCATAATTAATCATCATATTCGTGTTGAAAATAATGCACTTTTTCGTCTGTAAAGCGCTCAGCAATTCTGTTCTGTTATTACTTTTATTACATTTATAATTACTTTTATTATTATTTTTACTATTACCTTTAATTCTTATTATTAAAACTATTGTTAAATAATATTGTAATTTTTTTTAAAAAAATAAACGTGCAATGCGGTACCTGGAAGCCTATGCCAATGGTGGGTTATCCCGCGTTGTAGAAACTGAGCATGGAAAAGCATTTTCTTTTAATACCGCCTTAACATGATTCTGATAAATCCAGCTCTTATATAAAAATAAAATTAAAAACTCGTCAAAAGCGGCCAGATAAAATTGTTAAAGTGGGTTTATCTCTAATCTTGATTTAGTTTTTATTGGAGAAATTAGTACTTAAATTCGAAATCTACCTACGCATGTAAGCCGAGCCGGCAGGGATTTTTTTATTCTCTCTCTCTTTCTTGCTTCTTCTCTCAACTAAAATCTTTGCAACTTATTGTAATAGCTATTCATATTTCTAAACATTAACTATATTTAAGTAACATGTCACCCTACACACTGAAAGCAACAAAAAAATAATATGGTTGGAAAAACTAAAATAATATATAATTTCTGGCAACTAGATAATTGAATAAATGTATTGTTTTATAAGAATGCAAGATTGTTTTTAACGCAACGTTTTTCATCATATATATAAAAAAATGTCAACCGTGAATTTTCCGATTAAAATTAAATATTTTAAATCTAGAAATATTGGATTTTTTTTAAATATATAACTGTTTACAAAAGAATGTAAACCTATATTTTAAAACACAATGAAGAGAGCGCGAAATTTTGCTGTTAAAATTTTGAAGAGGCATAAATGGCCTCCAATTTGATTTGAATGAGTTTTACATACAAGGTGGCCATAATTAAACTGACAGTACTCAGTGTTCTGTAGCGCGATCTAATTCAGAGAATGACGCCAAATTTTGTAAAAAGATTAAACAAGACGTGGGACAAAGGATTCCGTGAAGAAAAATTATTTCCAAAAATCGCCACTATGGGAATATGTGACTCTGTGTAACAGAAAAGAGAGTTTTAAAAAATGCAGAATCAATGCAAAAATTGTTGAATGTGCTAAATAGAAAGTAATTTTTATTTCAGTATATATTCTGCATTTTTTAAAACTCTTTTTTTCTGTTACACAGCGCCACGTATTTCCCTAGCGGTGATTTTTGGAACTAAATTTTTTACGCGGAATCATTCGTCCTCTGTCTTGTTTAATCTTCTTACAAAATTTGGCGTCATTCTCTCAATTAGATCGCGCTACAGAACACTCTGAGTACTGTCAGTTTAATTATGACCACCTTCTACATTTTAAACATTACAAAGAATATAACGTGAATAAAAGAAACCACAATACGATAAACTTTTTTTAAAGCAGATGCTGAACTTTTTTTTAATATGATAAATATGTACGGCTGTGTGCGTACAATTTTAACAAAAATGTTTAAAAAGAATATTTCGCCTTATTTAATAGCAGTAAAGAGTTACAAATTTTACGATTATACGAGGTGATTGCGAACTATACGATTGAAATATTAAATAGAAATTTTCTAATCTGAAGTGTTGGAACCATACTCCTTGGAAATTGCAAAGAGTGTACAGTTCTGGAAAAAAAAAAGTAAACACCCCCTGTTAACTCTGCAAAAAATTATTGTAGAGGAAAGTTACTGGTACCAAACGATTGGAAATAAAGTCTACTTTTAAATCATGCATAAACAAATTTCTTAGGGGACCATCTACATATCAAATCGAATCCAAACTTTGTTTTTTTCAATAGCAATACCCAAGTTTGATATCATAAATAAATTCTGCACTCTACAATTAGACTAAATCGAAATTTTCATGAAATTCGTACAATTAGTTTCCGAGAAATTATTTATTTTAAAATGAGCACATTTTAGGAGCTGTATCCAAATTGAAATTCGTTACTCGGTTGTTGAAATGCTACAGAATGATTATGTCACTTCTATTAATATGTTATTTCTTGCCAATAAGACCATTTTACTCGCTTAATATGTCTCGACTATTATCAACCCAAATGTTTCAATAAACTGAGTACAGTGGCGTGGCGTCCGGTCATCGCTGGATGCGGCGATGACCAAGCAATGTTTTAAAACTCTTAATAAGCTCTTAAAACTCTACGATCCAGTTTTAGCAGAACATTTGGAGTTCATGTGTAAGTGAAGGTAAGATTTAAAGTTTCTTTTTTGAACATTCAACCATTGAATTATAGAGTTAATAATTTTTCACCACAAACTTAAATAATTGCGATGACCACCGAAAATTTTCACGCCACGCCACTGACTGAGTAATATATATATGTTTTTCTGCACATCACAGACGACCCCTTAATCCATAATTTTGATTTTCTTTAATCATAATTCGAAAACTACTTGCAAAAAAAATTGAAATTGAGGATTTGCGTAAAGCAGGTTATAATTAATATATATATATATATATCAAAAATTGTAAGTTGCAATTCATATTCTTTTTTCGAACATTAATTTCATAATTTACAATTAATATTATAAAAAATTTAAAATAACAAATTCAATGCATTTATGTTTGGGTTGTTTAGTATTATAACCACACCCAAAATTATAACATTAGGATTGTATTTTCAGGAGATATTAATAAAAATATGAAAATACAATTTAACATTAGAAACTCTAATTTTGAATGTTTATTATTCAAAAACTTATTCTCCTAATCACTTGAAATTTCGCTTCAGTGTATAGTTGGAACCGAAGATTTAAAATATATTGTCAAAATTATGTGCTGTCATTGAAAAGAAGAAAGTACTGGTTTTGATTTGTTGATGGCCTCTAAGCAAATTTTATAAACATCATTTAAAAGTAGACTTTATTTCCAATCGTTTGATTTTGATACCAAAAACTTGCCTCTTTTATAATAAGTTGCAAAGTTAAAAGGGGGTTTTTAGTTTTTTTTTCCACGACTGTACGTACTCAATATCAAAATGTAGATGAGGCGCATTCTCACATAATTTTGCCTTTTAAATCCATGAATAATAATTTTTATTTTAGCACATATTCTTGGTGGTTTTTTAATTTCTTATATGGGAAAATATGCAATTGCATGATTGTATAACAATATTAAAGAGGTAAATAAGTTTTGGACGATGTTGGGGGCCCAAATGTACCATGAAATTCCTTACCGTCCCGTATCCAGGATGCTGATTTTTAAGTTTGGATCTGTCTCTATAAAATTGTTTCAATAAAAGTAACTCGGCGTAATTTTTTTCGAAACTGAGATTATTGTTTTATATAAATATATAGCAAATAATTAACCTTCTCATATTTTTACAGTTGTTATTATTTTTCTGAACACTGTCTCTGGATTTTAGATTCCTTACCGTCCTTCTTGCTAAAATTATACAGAAAATCACTTCAGATGAAGCCACAGAATTTTTTTCAACTTTTTTCTCATGCAGAACTATGCTAGAGAAAGAATGGCTAAAATTCTTTGACAGGAAATTTATTGCACAATTTAAATCAGCATTTAAATATCAATTTTAAGCATCGTGGATTTATTGGTAGTCTTATCGTCCACAAAGTTTACTACTGCAGTTTTCGAGGTAAATTATTTTTTTTTAATCCAATGTAAATAACTGTTGCCAAAAACCAATGAACATTGTAGCTATCACTTAGTTTTAACATGATTTTCCTAAATATACATGGTAAGAAGATGAACGTTTAAAACTGTAAGTTTAAAAATGCTGTTTTTTAAGTTGAATTTCACATGTTTCTCATTCACAAAAGTTAAAATAATCGGAGAATGGCTCACGTGCATTTTGTTATAAATCATCGTACCTTTTAAGTACTGAGACTCTCTAAGCATTCATAAAAAAATTAAATAGCCTGTTTTATTATACTTTTTTAATGAAATCTTAGTAACGGATTCTTTCAAAACAATGATTCTACATATTTTTTTATTTCTTACCTTTGAAAAGCATTTTCTTCAATAGTAGCATCAAAAACTAATTTAGTTGAAAATAATTTATTTCTGTGTGTTTCAAATGTAAATCCACATGTAGTAAACTTTCAAACGATAAATAAATGGAGCCGTGTATTAATACATGTTTACATTTACTTATCAGACTACATTGGCATCAATACCAATTATGTAATATTTGATTATTATTATTTAATAACAGATATTTCTTGTAGATAAATATTTTCTTTTTTTCGGATTAACTTCAGTCTCTCGTTATGTGTTCGCGATGAACAGTTGGAGAAACAATGTTCTAAATATTTAAATGTAATTACTTTCTACAGGGCTTACCGTCCTTGTGATATTTTTACCGTCCCTACACTGTTAAAAATTTGCAGCATTCTGGTAGGTCATTTGACCGTTTTTTTTCGAAAACGGTTACACAACCGTAATTTAACACTATTCTGACCTTATTATTGGCCATTTTATGGTCAGAATGTAGTTAGATTATGGTTAAGAAACCGTTTTTCAAAAAACGGTCGAATGAACTGCTAGAATGCTGCAAAATTTTTAACAGTGTACTCTTATATTTCTGTTTGAAATAATGAAATTCTTAGTAAAAGATTTTAAATAACAAAATTTATTTTTTTTAACCCAGGTAGGTATATATAATAAATTAGTTTGTCGGGAACATGGGTATTACAGGTAAATAATAATAAAATAAATAATTCGCCATAAAATAATATACACTGTTAAAAATTTTGCAGCATTCTGGCAGGTCATTTGACTGTTTTTTGAAAAAACGGTTTCATAACCATAATTTAACTATATTCTGACCATAAAATGGCCAATAATATGGTCAGAATAGTGTTAAATTACGGTTGTGTAACCGTTTTCGGAAAAAACGGTCAAATGACCTGCCAGAATGCTGCAGATTTTTAACAGTGTAGACTGCTAAATTTCAGCCTTTAAGACAATGTTTTACCAATTTTTTTGCTAAAAATACTACATTGTCACATTAAAAATCCTCTTTGCTGACCATTTTTTTTCTTTATTTTGAATCGTTAACGCATTCTTCTACAAGTATAAATTTTTATTTTATTAAGTTTAATTTCACCAGATTTTTATTCCTGAAAGTTAAAATTACGTGAGAAGGCTTCAGATATCATTTATCAATAACAAATGTTCATCACCGTAAGTTTAACTAAGAAAATAGTTTATTTAACTATCAGTACATCGCAAATAAATCATCATAACGACTATATAAACATATTAGCTTTATATTCATAATGAACTATCTACAGCGAGAAAACATCGCAGACCTTGAGGATAGAAAGACAGTTTTTACCACAACTTTGAATTAAATGCTGCTATCGAAAACACACATTTATATTCACGTTGATTCCTTTTCATTTTGCATACAGCAGTTTATGGCCTGCGGAAAGGCAAAGTCGTATTCTTGCTAATGATAAAGATTAAATTTAAGATAATTGCAGTAGTAAATTTATTTGGAGCAATTCAGATATCTCTTGGCTGCTTTCTTTGAATATTTTACGCTATGCTTTCTCTTCTGATGCATTAAATTTTAACTGAAATACAAGAAACTTATTTTTCATTACAATTTTCTTTGAAATATAAAGAAATTATAAGTTCTAACTAAATTCGAAAAATGTATTCATCAAAAAAATCTCTGAATAAGTTTTAGTAAAATAAAGCAATAGGGCAATCTTGTTCAAATGTTAGGGTAACTCCAGGATAGATGGCCACAGTTTTTAAAGATTGAAATAAAAATTCTTAGAATGCAAATACAAGAATATTTTTTGCATATTTAAAATCTTATATATATACTCATAATATTTTACGCAAAAGATAATTAAATATTGAAAACAAAAAGTGTTAAACAACATTGAAATTAAAATAGCCTCAAACATCGAGATGAAATCTCATACAAACATGAGGAAACAGTAAAAGCTAATTAAACCATTTGACGCCAGTTGTTTCTAATAGTGAATTCTCCAATAAATATGGAAACTATGCCTTTGAACTATGCATTCAAACTTCTAAAACAAAATATTAAAACTTGTTTTGTCATTGAAACTTTCCTTTTATTACTTTGTTCGTTTTTTTTTGTTTTTTTTTCATAGAATTTCTATTCAAAACAAGTTCTTTAAAAAAGAACATTTTTTGTATTTTACATCTGTTTATTCATATTAATGTAGAAACATTGTTACATGAATATTAAATCAACTTTTTCAATTAATATGTAATTGATTTCTTTTTTCTTAAAAATAGGAATTCGTACATTGTCCCACACGTGACACGAATGTCTTGCACGTGACACCAATTAGAAAAATTATTACTTTTGCAAAATGTTACTTTTTCAAACAAATACCAGAATAAATAGTTAGTAAGGAGTCTGAGCATTTATTTAAAAAAATTACGGCTTTCTAAACACAGTTGAATGAAAATTTTGTCTAATTCTCCCACACGTGGAATCGCTCACTACCTAAACATCAGTACCCATACTTGATAACGAATATACAACATTTGAAATTTAACATTTCCTAAGTATCTTATTTAGCTCCCAATATATTTGAAACAAATGATCATAATAACGGTATATACAGGTTGTCCGGTCTCAACGGTGTTCAATGGCTAATTCCTAAACCGTTAGTCATAGACATATAGTTCCAGTTACAAAAATGTTTAAAATCAGGTAAACAAATATTTTAAAAGCGATTAGGGTCAATAAAAACATTTCTTTAAAAATTGCGAAATTTAAATTTTTATACGGTTCCCCGGTGCTATAAGTTATATTTAGTAAAAATTTCCTTTTACACTAACAAGTAATACACAAAAAGTCCCGTTATTCTACGATTAAAATTGACCGAGTAATAGCTGTTTAAAATTGGAGCATATTTTTTGCTGCAAATTGGGGGTCACTCACAAATTTAGTCGAAATATAATTTCGTCAGATATATTAAAAAATGGTCGAGAGTAAAATTAACATTGCAATATAAATTTGAAATCTTTAATTATTCTGACATATTAATGCAAAATATACAATTTGTAATAAACATTTAAGAAAAAAGAAAAAACAGAATTTTTGTTAAATAAAATGGTGCTAAATTAACAGCCTCAATTCTTTGCAAAATGATACGTATTTTAAAGTATTATTAGATTACACTAGCCTGCAAAAGTTGGGTTATGTCATGTTTTTTAGCTTTTGATAATTGACTCTTTTGTATTCTGTACCGTTGAATCTGAAATTGACCTTCATTTTTTAACCACCACATCAGGATTTTTCACAAATTTCAAAGTTCAAAAGTTCAAAGTTAAAATTGAGTCTCCTACCTGATCTCATCGGACCACTCAGCTATTTAGCTGTAAGAATCCGAGGATAAGTAAAAATATCGAATAAATTATTGAATAAAATAAAATAAAACAAAAAAAGTTTTACACATGTTTTATAGTAAGAGATTTTCGCTATATTTTAACTTACACATTTACGATTTGCAAAAAAATTGTAACGTGATGATTAAAAATGAAGGTCATTTTCAGATTCAGGGCTAAAAAATACGTAAAAATCAATTATCAAAAGTTGAAAAACACAACCATCTCCTCTACTTGTATCCTATTTTTGTTATTTTTTAACTTTTACAATTTATGACTTGCGGACTATCCTGACATGATGGTTAAAAATTAATGTAATTTTCGGATTCAGTGCTAGAAAATACATAAAAGTTAAAAAAATAACCATCAATCGCAGTTTTGTATTAATTAATCTAAAAATTTTTTCTTAAACTTAATGGCGGTAATCTATCCGAAATTTTTTGTGTTATCCTATAAAATAAGTATAAATGGTAACCACCGAAAATCATAATATTATTAGATTGTTATTGGATTTGTGTCAGTATGTAAAATGTAATCTCGATCGGATATTTAAATGTCAGTTAAAGTTCGAGTACAAATCTTGAACTGTAAAAACACACATACGATCGTTGAAGTAACATAAAAACTTATAAAAATAACATAATGTTTGTTAAAAGAAATCATAAAAGAAACAGTCTCAAATCCTGACAAAATAAAACATATGTTATTTTAGCCAATCTGAAACTTATTAAATGTTAACTTAATCGTAATACTTGTACGATTTTTTTCAAAGCGCAGATACACATGAAATAAGATCTTCGAATACTTTAAGCACTTGATATGTGACCCCTCAAAGCCAAGCCGAACTCATTCGTTTTCAGAGCAGAAAAGTGGCATAAGTCATGCATTTTTAAAGTTTTATAACTCGCTCAATTTTAGTGTTATATGAATGGGACTTTTTTTGTCTTACTTGTCAGTGTAATAGGAAAAATTTACTAAATATAACTTATAGGACCGGGGGACCGTATAAAAATTTAAATTTCGTAATTTTTTAAGAAATGTTTTTATTGACCCAAATCGCTTTTAAAATATTTCTTTATCTGATTTAAAACATTTTTGTAATTAGAACTATATGTCTATGACTAATGGTTTAGGATTTAGCCATTGGACACCGTTGAGACCGGACAGCCTGTATATATATATATATATATATATATATATACACGCACGCACATACATACACACACCTACATGCATATATAAATATATAGAAACGCAGTCAGGCAAATTAGCAAGCTGACCTCATAGCAACTTTTCAACTATTCTGAAAATTTTCTTGATAATATAGAAACTTTTGAAATACTTTATCCTTTTTTCTTCAGGCCAAAGCACGTGCAACTATACAACAGCTGAAGTTGAATTGTTGTCCTATCCTTTTATTAATTGCACGCGCCTTTGTCCGAAAAAAATAGGGCGCGCCGCTTATTTTATTCTAAATAACTCGTCGCTTATTCTATTTTAAAATAGTGCTTTGCTTAGTTTGTACTTTATAATTTAAGAATCCTTGTAATTTTTATGCGATATTTCTATGAGTTTTTTGCATTTATTTTGCTATGCTGAAAAATGTTAAACTCTTTTTTTTTTACGTTCTAAATTAATCTTTCATTAAAAAGGAATTTTCTAAACTACAATGCACTTATAATGAAACTAACTAAAACGTCGCACATAGAACAGGAAAAACATTCTCTCGTTTTTTTTTTGGTTTTTTTTTGTTTTTTTTTGTTTGTTTTTTGTTTGTTTTTTGTTTGTTTGTTTGTTTTTTTATTTCGCATATTTATGGGGTTTTGATACCTAACGCCACTATAGATAATCAAAGGATCATTAAAGGTTTTTTGTTTGTTCGTTTGTTTTAAGTTTATCGCAAAAGGGTTTTACTAATTTTTATTTATTTATTTACTCTTCCTTAGTAAGTTTTAGAAAATAGTTTATTAGTTTTTTATATCATTTAATAATATTTTATGTAAAACTTTAATTATTTCTCGTAAGTTGAATAATAATCATAGTTTTTACTCAGTTCTTAATTTATGCCATTTTAATAAACAATTTTATTTTTTTAGTTTTAATTTACTTTCTTTTTAATTTGCTTTAAAACTAATCTACAGTGTGCAAAAATATTTTTATATCTCCAGTTTTAACGAGTTATCAAGTAATCATGTTATCAAAATGTATTTATTTGCGTTGCTGTTTTACTTGAAATTCCAAATCATATACAGGATTTTCATAAAAGAATGTCCCAGTTATAAATTTTAATAGTAAAAACTTAGTAAAAATGTAGCGTTGCATAGTGTTGGTTCAAGGTCACAAATAAAGAGTAACTCAAACAGTTTTATATAAGCGCATGCGCGAATACTGCTTTGTTATTTACTCGCAATGCCACATACGCAAAATGGCGACTCCTGAGCTTAAAGAGTTATTGATGGGCTGAAGATTTAAAAGCCATTGCATCTTGCGATTTTTTTTCTTTGGAGAAAAGATCGTATCTATATTCCGCCGCTACCTAATGATTTGCCAGAGTTGAGACACGGAATTGAAGAGCTTCCATTATTCCAGAAAACTTGTTAAGGGGCCTCAAGAGTCTTAAAATTGGAAGAAAAGGTAAAAAATTACAACATTTAATATCTTATAATGTATATGATTTTAAAACACTATAGTTTTATTGGGATGAAAGATATAAGTATGTTCTTTCATTTCATGTATTTAAAAAATTGCAAGATGCGGAATTAGTATTTATAGAGGGCTTCAAACTGTCAGACATTTGTATACCAATTTATTATAGCAGAAAATTGGTATAACAGCTTACGCGGAGGATTACAAAATAAATTTTGCAACTAAAATGAAATTTTTTAATTATACTTCAGATTGTAATAATTACCCTGAAACTAAATAAATTTGTATTTAAAGCATTTTAGGTAGATTTCGTAAGAAATACTACCTATTGCAGTCGTTACCATGGTACGACTTTTGAAAAATTCCTTCATAACTTTTCATTATAGGACCCCAGGAACCCAAAACCACCCTCACCTAAAAAGTTTATATATATATATATATATATATATATATATATATATATATATGTATGTATGTATGTATGTATGTACTAAATTTTGTCCGCACGATAAAAGTCGTAATTATGCACGGATCGTCTTCAAACTCGCCAACAACTTTGAGATGGCTAATATCTCGGCGGGGATTGAAAATGGGCAAAATCGGCCCAAGGGAATGGAAATGGGGAGGTTTCAAAATTTTGAATACCGTCGTAACAAGATTCTGATAAAACCAGCTCTTACACAACAATGACAGGAAAAAATAAATATTTTTCATTATAGCAGTTGCCAACAATGAAAAAAAAACAATAAAATTCTCACCACAACAATTGATTTTCTTTTGCAAGATTTTTCACGTGAAAAAATAAATTAAATAAATAGTTTGACGAATTGAAAACAAATTGAATATTACGTCATAAGTTTTCTAGAGCAAGATTTCAGAATGAAAACACAAAATGAAATAAATAGTTTGACGAATTAAATATATATATATATTACGTCATATTGTATACATAATGTACCTCAGCAGGTGAATAGGTAACTTCATGTGAGTTTGAAGAAACATATTAAAACATTATAAAAACCCGACTATGGAAATATTAACATATTTTAACACTTTGAGGTTCTCTGAATTTGTTTTAGCCATTTTTAAACCTATTCCATATACATGCGTGTGTGTATTCGTGTATATAAGAATTTTCACAAAATGTTTAGCTCGCTAGAGCTCATTCTTAGTGAAGGAACTGGGTTTATCTTTAATGTTGATTTAAGTTTTGTTGGTGAATTTAGTACTTAACTTCGAAATCTACTTCTGCCTGTAGGCCCGAGCCAGCAGGGATTTTTTTTATATTTTTAATACAAAGTTCTATTTAGCTAATACAAAATTTTTAAAATTTCAACAGTATAATCACCTAAAAAATTTTCTTTGAACAATTAAAATTAAATTTTAGGTTCAGTTTATATTCGCTAACATGAAACATATGTTGGTGAAAATTTCAGGAAAAAATATTCAGAAGTTTTTGAGATATCCTACGCGTTATGCAAAAAAACGTGGAAAAAAATGACTTCAAAATTTCGGAAACTCCGCTTCAGCTATAGAGCATGTATATAGACATAACATGCTCTATAAGACATAACTTCTGTTCTAATGGGATTTTCAAGGAAACAATCATATCAAAATGTTCAGAATAGATAGAAGTTTAACGTGTAGAAAAATTTAAATTTCAAAAATTTCGAAGCTTTAACAGTCCCGAGACTCCTTAACAGAAGTGTACGAAAAATTGGACTTTAGGTGGTATGTGTGCCGTATAACTAAAAGTATACCTATTGAACATTTGTAAGAAAAACTAGGTTTAGTTTACCTTCAATTTGATGTATGATTTGTTGAAAACAGTCTAAATTATACTGTTATAATATACCATTGAAATTGGGACTTTCTTTTAGGAATACCCTGTATTATAGTCTAGAAGACCTAGCATAACACTGTTAGTGTAATTCTTCAAATATATGTAACAATTGAAAATATATATATATATACTATACAGACATACATACAATAAATACAATAAACCAAACTGGAGGGAAAAATTAGTCAGAGCCAGGAATCGTTGTCCGGTTATCCAAGGCTGTCGTATAGATGGCAGGTGACTTCCCCAACATGGTTTATTAGTGAGAAATTTCAGACCCAGGTATTGGCCTGAGTAGTTCAGCGGTTAGAGCAACAGCCTTGTAAGCTGAAGTCCCATGTTTGATTCCTGCCTCTGGCTAATTTTTTACTCTAGTTGGGTTTATTGTATGGAATATTTTATGTATGTATGTATAATATTTATATATACCTTTAACTGTTGAACGCAGCCGTGTATGTGTGTTTTAATATATATTGTAGTATGTGTGTTTTATTATATCTAACAATGATTATATTTGACGGTAGTTACGCCTAAAAATGAAAAGGAACAGTGAAAAGCTACATATGAACAGGAAACACCTACAATGGCTATTTGACTGGGCTATCTTCTTGACACATCTGACGACTTTCTTGGCAAGCCATTGACTTTGTTGATCAAATGGATATCTGGAAATTTAGAGAAGCTCAAGAATGAATTTTACAATGAATATTAATGGAATGTCTAGAAGATACTGCAATGTCATACGTCATGATTTGACATCAGATGACGTCATCATCGATAGAGGCGAGGCTGACGGAAAAGACAGCCTGCAGGAATATGTTTTGCGCCTCTAGAATCACGTGATGGTCTTTCCGTGCACTGAATTTGTGCTTTTCCAGCACCTGCGTCACGAAAAGAACGTCACGTGACTCAAGCGGTCCGTAAAAAGACGAAGGTGTAACGCAGTGCTGCAGCCTGTTTTTTGCGTTATTCTCGCGACAGATGCTATACTAATAAAACCATGCAGAAAAGTCAGCCAGTTTACTCTCAAACGATATTAGTTTACTACTACCCTACCTTAAATATGCCTTATAGCTTGTTGTTTATTCTTTATTTCGCTCTTTCCTTGATTTTTCTGATACGAGTTGTGTTGCGTATATTGTGCTTTTGGAAAAGTCATCTAATAAATCGCATTCATTAACTGACAGCCTGCCTTTTTATTATAATATTTATTTTCACCCCATAGAATGCAAAAGATTTCGTAAGAAGTTTAGAAAAGTATAGAGCAATTTTTCTTTGTGCTGACTTTCTACCACCATTTTTCCTTTCAAAAATGATAATTCTGTCTATTGTAATTACGTTTCATGAAACTTTGTCGTCTTAATAGGTATACAATTATTAAGGTCTGATATTAGAACAATATTTCAAATTTGACAATACGTCACAATAAATCTTCTAGAAGCGTTAGAATTTGTATATAAAACTTTGATGAGAAGTTTCAAGAAGCAATGAAACTTGCATTTAAAACTTTCGCCTTTTAATTTTCGAATATTCCCAAAATAAAAGCTTATTTCCCAATCATCTGCTGTTGGAACAGTGACATTACAAACTTTTTAAAATCACAAAATAAGTCTTTGGGAAATTGCTGAAATATATTTAAAATTGTACACATTCCCGATATAAAAGCATGTAGTTTACTTAGGTTTTTACTTTTAGTTTCAAAGTTCGCGATATATTGTTTTTTTAACTCTTTTATAAGTTTGCTTATATTTCTACCTATATAAATTTTTTGTAAACATAATACAGATGTAAATTAAATATTGATAATACAGCGTTAACATTTACTTAAATTCAATTACAACCTATATATAACATATTTGTTTCATAAAAGTTCTTTGAAGGTGTATTATAAGTGCATATAAAAACAAGTGGGTAAGTGTTATCACAGATCGCACAGAGGGTTTCGTTTAATATTCCTTTCAAAACATTTTATCGTTTTGCAAAATCTGTTAGTTCCACATTTCGCAACCAGGGGGCGTACTCTATTCTACACAAACCTCTATCCGAACGAAACTCCGTTTTACAACCTATCCGTAAATCCGAGGGGATCGGGCCCATAGCACCCGAGATAGGTAGGCGCCCAACGACGGTAAAAAGTGGAACTGAAAGATGCATAATATGTGCATAATATGAAAGAGTGGTCAAAGGGGTGTCGGCAAAAGTTAGAAAAGTACCCACCGGGTGCAATGGGGGGAGGTTAGAAAAATTGCTTAAAATACACAAGTTAGATACCGGAGGGGTAAATATAAGAATTTTTGAAATTTTTATGATTTGTTGTGTGATCGCAAGTCTTCAGCTATAATTATGCAAAATTTCAAGTCTTCAACTTAATTAGAGGCTCAGTTAGAAAAAAAGCTTAAAATACACAAGTTAGAGCTCAGAGGGTTAAATATAAGACTTTTTCCAAATTTTATGATTCGTCGTTTGATGTGAGGTGTTCATCTATAAGTATGCAAAATTTCAAGTATTCAACTTAATTAGGGTCTCGGTTAGAAAAAAAAAGCTTAAAATACACAAGTTAGAGCCCAGAGGGTTAAATATAAGACTTTTTCAAAATTTTATGATTTGTCGTTTGATATGAGGTGTTCAGCTATAAGCATGCAAAATTTCAAGTCTCCAACATATATTGTTTCTGAGAACGGGCCCTGTGACGGACAGGCAGACAGACATAGGAGGGAGACGAAATGGGTTTCATCAGATGAACGAAACTCTAAAAAATAGACATCGGCCGTTTTTCAAAAAACTGTGATTAAACTAAAATATTATTTCTTTCGTCAACGAAGACGCTTTCGATGCCATTGTTTAGGTGTTAGAACGCAGTATTTAGATTGTGCACATAGATGAGATTGCCGTAAAGTAAATTTACATTCAGAACTTTGTATATCTATGCCATGTATATTTAAATAAATTACTACAATTTCTTTATTCCTTTTAACTTGTTTAATATGTTATATTAATACAATAGGAAATTTGTACGGGAAACAGAACTATTGACTAATCCATATAGTGTGTCCCGCTAATTTGGCTGTTTTGAATAGAAATCATTTAACAAAGCTTCAAAGAATCCATCGAATTATTACAATGAAAATCTAGGCGGAATTTTATGGACTTCTATGTTAATTATAGATAGATATTTCTTTAATGCTTTGAAGTTCCTACTCACTTTCAGAATGTGCATAAATATTTCTGAAACATCCTGTAAACTATTCTTTACTCTCGAAGAAATAGATCTTTTTATCAGTTGTGAAAACTTTAAATCGGAAAATTTTGAAAGTAAGTCAGACATTCAAAATAGGGACATGTAGATTCCCAAAAATGCAGCCGTCAAACAGACAATCCAATGACAATGTGAATTTATGGTATAGAAGATAAGTGATGAATAAAGAACAGGAGAGACGCATAATGTCACCTACTTTTCATTTTGAGGGTCAAAAATGATATTTATACATGTCATAAAAAAGTCCAATAAAATATAGTAAGGTATTTCTTTAAAGTATGAAAACATTTAGAAATGTAAGAAGAGTTTTATGTATATAAATATCATTTAATTACTCAGATTAACCCTTTATCTATTGACGGTACTTATAAGTACTATTAAAATAAATTGTTATAAAATTCATTTAATACATCTATTAGTAGCAATACTGTTTATAATGAGTTATAGATACATTACTTTATCTTGTTCCAAAAGCATTATTGGTTACACAAAACAAAAATATTTTTAATAGGACGATTTCTTTTGCCTTTGCGTCTTTTCGGCTTTCTAACGGTGAGGGGGAGGGGGAGGAATTTTTCAATTCGGATGTATTTCTATATTTCTATTGTAAGAACATTATATTTGTATATTTCCTAATTCTACAAAATACTAAGAAAAATATTTAAAATAAAAGATTTGAGTAGAGTTATAAATATTGCACAAAATCCCTATAAATTAAAATTTAATTAATCCTTCTACATCCATCAATACTTCTAAAATCCTTCTAAAATTTATTAAATGATTGTGTAAATCTTCTAATTTTGTTTAAACAATTCACGAAAAATGTTTTAGAAGATAAAATTTTCATGAATTCATAATTCGGTAGATAAAGGGTTATGCTAAATAGTAAAATATTTTGAAAATGTCAAGCAACAGATATATAAATATATGTATTTAGTTAATTAGTTAGTTGTTATTATTATTATTATTATAACTACAAGTCGAAACCCGTCGAATTTTACGAACGATAAGTCTTGTGCCTTTTAAACGCGACGAAAATCAAGAAAAAAAATTCTAAGTTGAATTAGTGTCTCTTCAAAAACTTTTTTATGTATAAATATTAAATTTTAAGTATTAATTAAACGGATCGTGCATTTTAATATAACAGCATTATAATCTGACTAGTCGTTTACAGAATTTGTGTAGTGCTGAAATTAAAATAGCGCTTTTTTCACTCCGTGAGTCATTGCGCGCATGATATCTTGAGAAAGTATGTAGGGATTTCTATGAAATTCGATATATAATATAATAAACACATAAGTGTTTTTAAAATGATCTACTTTTAAATATTGAAGGCGATAATATTTTTAGTTGTGGCTATTTTTATTCATAAAATATGTAAAAATGTAATTTTTTGTTAGAAAAATATTTTCTTTTACATGTTTAATGAAACAGTTTTGACCTAAGAGTGGATCATTTTAAAAATACATATATCCTTATTATATATATCAAATTTCATAGCAATCCATGTATATGTTCTCAAAATATCATGCGCGCAATAACTGACGAAGTAAAAAAAAAAAGCTTTTTAATTTCAACAATACACAAATTCTGTAAAAGAGTAGTCAGTTTCTAATGGTAGCATATTAAAAAATCTAATCTGTTTAATTAACAGTCAAAATTTTCCCAATACGACGATATAAAAATTGAAAATGCGCGATGCTTAAAAATTTAAAAAAAATTAAAGTATAGTATTTAACCGTAGAATGATACATCTGCTTTGTGTTACGTCTGGCTTATACAACGGAACGTTATTTTTTCGAGACGATATTTTAATTGCTGGCCGAAAGAAATAGCATATCGGAGCTAATAACATTAATCAATATTTTTAAAATATTTCAACGTCAAATAGAATATTTTCTACAATAAATATATTCCCAAACTAGATGTCATCTTTAGCAGTTACAATTTTGCTTGTAAACATTCGCACTTTTTACTTGAGGACCCAATCTGGGCGCCGGCGAAATCCAGAAATCTACTTTTAGATCCATTCGTACTAAAATATTTAGTTTTATCAAATAAAATACGCATTTCATTTTTTATTATGACATTATTTTCACCCACTGAAGCCCTCTGAGATTAGTGTATCAATCTCGGCATCAGCGGAATGAAAAAAACTTAGAAATGTAACAGCTTTATGAGTAAAAATGCGTTATTTTAAATCATGACATCATTTTCTGTTCAAAAGTTTTTAAAAAGTCTTTTTTAACTGTAATACGAACATGGCATACGTAATGATGTGCCAATTCTCATTGTTTCCCTTCTACCTTCAACAATGGAAGTAAGCCAATTGCCACAAATGTAAAGAAGTTTCATGCAGGACTTTTAAAATTTAAATTAAAAATTAAAAATGGGATTTTTTTTTTAAATTACGAATGTATGAACATCTAAAAATAAATTACTTTCATTTAAATAAATAATTATCGAAATCGGTTCAGTAGAAAGCTCAGGTCAGATGACTAAATAAACAGCCTTGTCTTTTAAATATATAGATTATTATTATTATTGCAATGCAGTATGATAATCAACTGTAATACAGGATTTACATGTTTCCTATTTTTTCCAAGAAAACTCACTGAGTAAAAATTGGAATTTTTAAAACAGTGATTCTAATTTTTTTTCCGTTTTACTTGTTATATTAAGATTAGAATCATATCATAAGTTTTAGATTATTTTCATTCATCGAAATAGATATTTCTCTCGATTAGTATTGTTAATTCATACCACTGCATTTCCATGCTAACAAAAAGCACACTAATGTAAACTATGCGTAAAATAGACAAAAAATTGAGTAAATAACGACAACTGGTGGCCATTCACGAAAATTTGAGAAGAATTTCGTTTTGTGACTGGAAATGAAAGATCCGATGAGTCCATAATAAATAAGCTTGTTTTACTATGTTTTGAGGGTGTGCAAAAGAAGAATTATAATTCTGAGTGTGGAGAATCAAATTTTGTTTAGTAGGTCAAGTGAAGTATCGTTTATTATGTGTTTTTTAATTCGGAATCGAATAACACCATCCGAAAATCAATGCAATCATTCCATACGAAGTTACGGTAGATTTTATCAATGCAAAAACCCTTGACGGGTTAAAAGTTTCTGACGCAGCACTTTATCTTATGCTCTAAGAATTTTAAATATGGAACTTAAAAATACTGATATCAAATTTTGAGTGACGTTATGCTATTTCTTAAAAAATATATTTGTATTTATTTCATCATTTTATTTTTGTTTTATTTATAATCGCATGTGCAAAAGTTATGTTCAACATGAAAAGCTGCATAAAATTTTATTCGCTGTTGCTTTATCATTTACATCTCTCATAAATTCAAAATATGAGTTTTAAAAGATATGATATAAAATTTAAGTGACGCCTTGATGTGACTTTAAAAGGTTTGTTTTAAAATTCAATTTAAATTATTTTTGACTTGGTTAAAATAATTTTTTACATCTACACAATACTTTTAATTTTCCAATTCACTGTTAAATATATCACTTTCATTGAATCTATACTATACATTGAAATGTATTTATTTCAATAAATTGATTTATCTTTTGTGTCACGCTATTCAAAATTGTGAGTAAGATTTATGTAAATGGTTTATTTGCGTCATTTTGTCCAAACTACATGAAATGTATGAAAAAGGATAGTTTGACGCAAATAAACCATTTACATAAATCTTACTCACAATTTTGAATAGCGTGACACAAAAGATAAATCAATTTATTGAAATAAATACATTTCAATGTATAGTATAGATTCAATGAAAGTGATATATTTAACAGTGAATTGGAAAATTAAAAGTATTGTGTAGATGTAAAAAATTATTTTAACCAAGTCAAAAATAATTTAAATTGAATTTTAAAACAAACCTTTTAAAGTCACATCAAGGCGTCACTTAAATTTTATATCATATCTTTTAAAACTCATATTTTGAATTTATGAGAGATGTAAATGATAAAGCAACAGCGAATAAAATTTTATGCAGCTTTTCATGTTGAACATAACTTTTGCACATGCGATTATAAATAAAACAAAAATAAAATGAGGAAATAAATACAAATATATTTTTTAAGAAATAGCATAACGTCACTCAAAATTTGATATCAGTATTTTTAAGTTCCATATTTAAAATTCTTAGAGCATAAGATAAAGTGCTGCGTCAGAAACTTTTAACCCGTCAAGGGTTTTTGCATTGATATCATTACTTTTTTGAGGTTAGTGATAAAATGATTTAAAAAAAGATACTTATGGAATTTAATGCAGATTTAATTTTTACTGTTTTATTACAATTTTCCTTATAGCAGTTTGTATATAAAAACAACTGGGTAAGTATAATATCAGATCGCACAGAGGGTTTCATTTGATATTCCTTTAAAAACACTTTATCCTTAAATTAATAAATCCAAAATGTTAATTTATAATTATTAAATCCTTACATAGATGGTGTTTCATAGATGGATAGTTACATAGATGGATAGATGTTTTTATCAAACATTTCTCTATAATACTACGCAATTGCGTCAAAAGATGGCGACACCAGAAGTCTGATATGCTTATTATGTAAACTGTAATCAAACTTCATTGATATTTATAAATAAAACATTTCAACTAAATTATTTATTATAAAAGAATTATTACATCACAATAGCTTTTATGCAAGGAAAATAATAATTATAATAATAATAATATTATGGATGTCAGTGATTATATATTGATTGACCGTCATAATAATAAAAAATGATATTATAAAAAGAAGAGCTGAAATGAATTGTTTTTTTACGTTTCTGATCGTGTGATTTATATTCAAATAATAATTATTAATGTATATTTTTTGTAAAGTGATTGAAATTAAATATATTTATAAAATTTATGGTAATATTTTTATTGTTGAAAAATTGCCAAGAAATAATCATCATCAAATTGGCGTCATTATAATTGTAATTTTATTTAACTTAATAGCAATTAAAAAAATTACAAAGGAACTGAGAATAATGGTCAACTAGCAGACTTTAAAAAAAAAAAAAAAAAAAAAAAAAAAAACACATTCACATGTGAAAACACGTACTAGGGAGTATCGAACTGCCTATCTTATGATCAGTAAACGATGGCCCTTAGCCACTCAGCCAGTGGGAAGACAAAATTTTTTTCCCCAAAAGTGGTTAAAAAGAAAGCATGTGTATGAATACAGTGTCATCCATTTTCGGTGAAATTTCCATAGAATGGCGAAGAAATATAGTCCGATTTTTCATGCGCATTATAAAACGAACAAGAGTCTTGCTGGAAACAAGTAAATTGTTATTTGGTTCATCTGAAACATATTTATTTGATTTTTAAAAAATCGCCCGTGTCATTTTCGAGAGAAAAAAAAATCGAATTATTTAACGAACGAGAGTTTTCCCAGAAAAAAAGAAAAGTGTTATTCACCTCGCCTTAATCACATTTATATTATGTATCAATTTAAAAATAATCGTTAGAACCGTTTTCGAGATTTTCAAATTAGGAACTTCCTCGATATGATACCAACGTTTTCACTTTAAAAATGGCTATTTAGATCTCAAAATATACTGCACGTAGAAATGTAAAAATTTCAGTTTACGATTAGACTGCAGATATAAGACTGTTCTAGAAAATTCAGAACAATAAGACATATATCTGCTGAGTTATTAAAAGGCGGCTTTTCGCGTTTTCTTTGATGTCGAGTTAGCTGTATATATGAGTTCTGCCATCTACGAATTCTATGATACGATACGATACGATTTTAGGCTTAAGGCTGCGTCACTCGGAATACTACCGTCTTCCATGATGAATACAATGTCGAAAGCTGTACTTCAGTGCAGATAAAACAGGTTTTTACAGCAACAACTGGCGGTCATTCACAAAAATTTGGGATGAAATTCGTTTTGTCTCTGGAAAGGAAGATCCGATGAGTCCATAAAAAATAAACTTGTTTTACCATGTTTTGAGGGTATGCAGAAAGAGAATTATAATTCAGAATATTGAGAATCGAATTTTGTTTAGTAGGCAAAGTGGGGTAACGTTTATTATGTATTTTTTAATTCTGAATCGAATAACGCCATCCGGAAGTCGATGCAATCATTCCATACGAAGTTACGGTAGATTTTATGAATACAATGTCGAAAATTGTTCTTCAGTGCAGGTAAAATAGATTTTTACAGCAACTACTGGTGGCAATTCACAAAAATTTGGGAAGAAATTTGTTTTGTCACTAGAAATAAAGATCCAATGAGTCCCCAAAAAATAAACTTGTTTTACCATGTTTTGGGGGTGTCCAAAAAGAGAATTATAATTCAGAGTATTTAGAAATAAATTTTGTATAGTAGGCCAAGTGGGGTATCGTTTATTATGTATTTTTTTAATTCTGAATCGAATAACACCATTTGAAAGTCGATGTAATCCTTCCATACAAAAGTTACGGTAGATTTTATGAATACAAAGTCGGAAGTTGTACTTCAGTGCAGGTAAAATAGGTTTTTACAGCAACAACCGGTGCTCATTCACAAAAATTTGGGAAGAACTTCGTTTTATCACTGGAAATGGAGGTCCGATGAGTCCCCAAAAAAAATAAAGTTGTTTTATCGTTTTTTTTTTTTTTTTTTTTTTTTTTTTTTTTTTTTTTTTTTTTTTTGAGGGGCGGGGGGGCACGTAGAGAAAAGTGACAACTTTTTTAAATAGGTCAAGTAGAGTATCGTGTATCGTGCTTTTTTTAATAGACGATTTCAGTCGTGACGTCAGTCATGACTTTTTGGTTGGAAACTGACTCCAAGTGAACGGTTGCTATGTTATATTTTCTATTTTGTTTGTATATTATAGCTGTATTTTATATCTATATCTCACATCTAAGTGTTTAAATACTTTAAGTGTAGCAATAACATTTTCTACGATTTATATTTAAAAAGAAATGCCGCATAGCAACCGTTTGTTTGGAGCCAGTTTCCAACCAAAACGTCATGACTGAAGTCACACTGAAAGCGTCTATTCTGCACTGAATGATACCATCCGTAAGTCGATACAATAGTTTGATACAAAGTTATTGCATGTTTTACGAATTGACTAAAATGTAATTTTAGCGAATCGATGGCGACGCGCTGTCTCAACTTGAATGAAGGATTAAACTGATGTATAAAAATATATAGTTTTTACTCTTCATAATGTTTAGTTGTATAAATATGATAAAAAATATTTCAGTCTTGAAGTTTTCAAATTTGTTTGAGCATTTTTTACAATTTGAGGCAGAGCAAAGTAATCAATTGTATAAAATTAGAACTAATTTTAAAATTAATACAAACATAAATTCTGAACTTTGTGATGTCATGCTTTTCACCTTTATATTTATGATAGATCATGAATTATCAAATTAAATGCCCTTATCGTTTTTCTAAAACAAAGAATATCAACAATATATATAATAACCATTTATAAACAGATTAAGCTAGATAAGGCTATAAAAAGTGATAAAATATCTTTATTTAGATTAACGAACGTTTCATCGCATAAACGGTGACATTTTCAAAATCATTCATGATAGAGATATTTTTTAAAAACTTAAAAAATAATAACTTGGTCAATAATGGCACGAGGCATCATAGTCCAAGCAATAGGGAATTTTACCTAGCAAAATTAATAGTAGTTCTGGAAATCGGCTTACTTTATGTTTTTTGGGTCGCTGAATCCGAATTTGTAACTTCCCACCAAATTTCCCCCGACACCCCCCCCCCCCCCAAATTTTGGTAAAAAGCCCCCCAAAAAAGGATGTTTATTAAAAAAATCAATTTTTTTATTGTTTTAAGGGAAAAGTATCTAGAAATTCAGAAAATAGACAAAATTTGCAACAAATTAGATACATGACATTATGACTTAGGAGGAAGGGGAAAGGGGATCTGCCTTGGAACATACGCGCGGTGCTGCGTGGACTAAGTTGCGCAATTTCACTTAACCACTCACACGTTTACATTCGCACTCCCATCTCCCCTCCGAACTTTCCTTATAAGGTTTACTTTAAGTTTTTTGGGTCGCTGAATCCGAATTTTTAGCTTCCCCCCAACATTCCCCCTCCCCCCGAAACCCAGCCAAAATAGTTGTTATTAACTTAAATTTCTTATTGTTTTAGGGGAAATGGATTACGAAATTCAGAAACTAGACAAAATTTGCAACAAATAGGATATATGACATTATGACGTAGGATAAACGTGGAGAGAGGGGGGCTGCCTCGGAACATTCCCTGCGCTTTTCTCAAAAACCAAATTTTTTCAAAAAATCAATTTTTGGGGGGTTGCCGGGTGAAATTTTGGTGGGAAGTTACAAATTCGGATTCAGCGACCCAAAAAACATAAAGTGAGTCGAAATCCAGAACTAGTATTAATTTTTCCAGGTAAAATCCCCCATTGCCTGGACTTCATAACTTAGTGCACGTAGCGCCGCAGTGCATGTTCAGAGGCAGCCATCCCCCTCCCCGTTCATCCTACGTCATAATGTCATATATCCTATTTGTTGCAAATTTTGTCTAGTTTCTAAAATTCGCAATGCTTTTCCCCTAAAACAATAAGAAATTTAAGTTAAAAACAACTATTTGGGGGGGGGGGAATTTTGGGGGGAAGTTAAAAATTCGGATTCAGCGACCCAAAAAACTTAAAGTAGACCTTATAGAGAAAGTTCGGAGGGGAGATGGGAGGGCGAATGTAAACGTGTGAGTGGTTAAGTGGATTTGCGCAACTTAGTTCACGCAGCACCGCGCGCATCCGAGGCAGATCCCCCCTTCCCCTTCATCCTAAGTTATAATGTTATATATCTAATTTGTTGCAAATTTTGTCTACTTTCTGAATTTCTAGATACTTTTCCCCTAAAACAATAAAAAATTTGATTTTTTCAATAAAAACCTTTTTTTGTGGGGGGGGGGGGTAACATTTTACCAAAATTTGGGGGGGGGGTTGCCGGGGGAAATCTTGGTGGCAAGTTAAAAATTCGGATTCAGCGACCCAAAAAACATATAGTAAGCCTTTTTCCAGTACTACCATGAATTTTGCTAGGTAGAGCCCCTTTACGGTCTCTATTGCCTGGACTATCATGCATAATGAAAATCAGTGCAAACACAAAATAAAATGAAATTGGATATTTGTGAGCGTGGATTAATTTTTACTATTGTTACTAAAATTGCATAGCATCTCTTTCCAAATTTTAGATAAATCAAGGAACACTGAATCATCGTAAACATTCTCGTTGCGCAAAAATTTCTCCATTGATTCCCAGATACCTGGTAAATAAAATCTTGATGGATAAATTATTCTGCTATTTTTAAAATTGTTCTGTAAAGGTCTTTTGCTGCATAATCTGGCCAAAGCTGTGGTCATTCTGTTGCTTCTGCAACAATTTTATGAAAATATTTCTATCATGAATGATTTTGAAAATGTCGCCGTTTGTGCGATGAAACGTTCGTTAATCTAAATAAAGATATTTTATCACTTTTTATAGCATTATCTAGCTTAATCTAAAAACTATCAAGTTGTAAAACTTCCAATATTGTATATGACTCACATCTAAAATGTCGAATTTAAATATTTGGTGTAAAAATAAAGAAAGAATTTATTTTCTATAAAAAATTGAAGTTATTTAAAAAATGCATTTTCTATTTTTGTTATTTAATATGAAAAATGAGATGAAACATTTTATTTTATTTCTTTTACCAAGTATGCAAAAATCCCTTTAAATAAAGACACTTTTATAGATATTTAATATCAGAGTCTGCTTAAAAAGTGAAATATTGGAGTAATATCAGGTATCTCAGTTTCTCTTAGGAAAAATCTATTTTAATAAGAGATTTAAACATATGTATACAGAACGAAAATGCAGAAATTTAAAACGAAATTTTTGAGCAAACGGAGTTATTAAAGAAATAAATTTCCTCTGCTTCTCTTTTTCTTTAAAATAAATAAATAAG
Source organism: Maratus speciosus (assembly GCA_963932465.1). Taxonomy (NCBI): domain Eukaryota; kingdom Metazoa; phylum Arthropoda; class Arachnida; order Araneae; family Salticidae; genus Maratus; species Maratus speciosus. The sequence continues at coordinate 387,060,122 of OZ010786.1, forward strand.
AAATAAACTATATAAATTTTACTTTAATTTCTTAGTAATTAACGAAATTCATATGGAAATAAGAGTATATTTCTGATGGATTTCTGATTTCATTTAATCTTATAGAAAAGGCGTAGAATTTTCCACAGTAAAAATACTTAAAGAATATGAAATATTAACCTTTTCTTTTCAGCTATGACAATCGGCTGAGGCAAGGAATTTAAGTATCCGTTTTCAAGGGGATATTCAGAAAAGGAGAAATATAGAAATTTTATTTAAAAGAGATCATAAATTATTAAAATAATAAAATTGTATCAATCCTTATTTCTTATTTGAAAGACTATTAAGCTAATGTAAATGTGACTTTTTCCCCATGCTACTAAGCATTCATGAAAACAAGAGCTATTTTACAGACAAAATAACGATATTTTATCAAAGAATATGCCAAAAACATAAAATACAGGATTAATATCAATTACCCTTTTTAGGTGCGTTCATAAATTATATAAATACGTAGCACCAATAGATGTCGTTCGGTCCGTCTGTCTGTCTGTCCGCATATAACAGAATAAAAACTACCAAACGAAATGGTCTGTAATTTAAAATGTATAATTTTTGCAAAATTTTGTCGTGTCGTTTAATTTTTTTATGAAAATTGGATGTATAGTTTAATTACAGGGACAGTCAAAAGTTTTCCGTTACGTTACGGTCAATGGCAAAAAATTATTTCAAGTGCATTTTAATGATGTTACAGCCTATGGAACAGAATGAAATTGATATGTACATATGAAGTGCACTAAAATACACATTCCGTAAAATATGCGGTGCGAAAAATATGTATAAAACTAGTTATAGTATGAACCCACATCATTTGCCACGTTTGACGTACAATTTCCAACTTGTTTTTCCTCTTATGTGATGAAAATCTAAATAAGAGAGTTAAAAATATAATGTAAAAATAATACATTCAATCTAGCAAAAAGGTTTATAAAATGTAATATAAACTCTTCCGAGTTACTCACAATTCCGAAAAGCATTCCTTTATCTTTAGAAACATCAGCAACCAATAGCTTTCTGAGATTTAAAGAAGGATTTCTAAAACAAAACTTGCTGCCTGTAGTTTTCGGAAAAGTTGCTAAATATTTTTAGATGCCTTCGAAATGATATAAATAAGTAGCATCTATAGTCGTCATCTGGTCCATCCGTCTATCTGTGCGTCTGTCCGCATATAACAGCAAAAAAAATACCCAACGGAATGGTTTGAAATTTAAGATATATAATCAATTGTTTCAGAATTTTCTCGAGTCATTTCAAATTTTATTAAAATTGAATCAAAACTTAAAAAGATATTAATACAACTTTTCTTCATTCTATTAAATTCTATCACACGTAATTAATTCAACGATATCCCATGACACGTAATGATTCTAGGTTGCCATGGAACGTCCTATTTAAGATGGCGCCATCTTATTCCCATATCACTGAATTTAATATATATAATCGTGATAAATTTGGTATTCATGCATTTTTGCATAAAAGTGCAACAGCTACTGCACCAAGATCTGAATATTTATAAAACCAGTTATAGTCCAAACGCACCTCATTTTCCACGTTTGATGTGGAATTTCCATCTTGTTTATAATGTATTACTCAGTTTTTTCAACCCAAAATATCGGTTTTTTGAATGCTATCAATTCTTAAGTAAAGATTTTCCAACTCCATAACAGAATTTATACATCTAAGAGTGACAAAGTAATGTTTACTTTAATGTTAATGTTAATGTTGTTAATAAATTATGTTTGTCAGTTGAACATGTTTGTTGAACGTAAAAATGTTCACCTGCCAATTGATAGCATCCGAACAACCTATATTCCGTGTTGAGAAAACATATTAATATTCTGTAAAAAATATTCGGAAACATTTCCGAAAATTACGGTCAGCATATAAACGTTTTTTTCTTTTTTTTCGGAAATCCTTCTTTAAATATGAAAAGAAATAATAATGTTTGTCAGTCGAACATGTTTGTTGAACATAAAAATGTTCACTTGCCAATTGATAGCGTCCAAATTTCCGAAAATTACGCGAAGCATAAAAACTTTTGTTTCGGAAATCCTTCTTTAAATCTCAAAAAAATAAATTATGTTTGTCAGTTGAACATAAAAATGTTCACTTGCCAATTGATAGCGTCCAAAAAAACCTATATTCCGTGTTGAGAAAACAGATTAATGCTCTGTAAAAAACTATTCGAAAACATTTCCGAAAGCTACGGGCAGCATAAAAGCTTTTGTTTCAGAAATCCTTCTTTATATCTGAAAAATATATTGGTTTCTAAAATTTCGGAAATTGAAAGAACGCTTTTAGAAATTTTTGGTAACTCTAAAAAGGTTATATTATAAACAATATGAGTTTTAAAAATATCACCATTTTACTTAAAAGGCGAATAAGATAAAGTAATGCAGATATTACAAATTAAATATGTACATTTTATTTAAATTTCCTAGTACTTTCGGCTGCAATCCCGCGTCATCGTCAGGGAATATTTTCATTAAATGCTGTTCCATTCATTCAAATACGTCACTTCGTTTGACATATCCAGCAACCCTAATAATTATAAACTCATCCATTTCAAACGAAGTGACGTATATTAATGAATAGAACAGCAATTAATAAATATATTCCTTGACGATGTCCGCAGGATTGCAGGCCGAAAGTACTAGGAAATTTAAATAAATGTGTATTTATAATGTGTAACATGTATATTATTATTATCTTTGTCGCTTTTTAAGTAAAACGGTGAGCTTTTTAACCCTTTATCTACTGACGGTACTTAAAAGCACCATTAAAATAACTTGTCATAAAATTCATTTACTACATCGATTAGTTGTAATACAGTTTATAGAGCATTGAGTTATAGATGCATTACTTTATCTCGTTCCAAAAGCATTAGTGGTTACAGAAAACAAAAGTATCTTTAAAAGGATGACTTCTTTTGCCTTTGCATCTTTTCAGATTTCTTGGCGTTGGGGCGGGGGAAGGGGGATTTTTGAATTCTGAGATATTTCTATATTTCTGTTGTAAGAACAATATATTTGTACATTTCGTAATTCTACAAAATACTAAGAAAAATATTTAAAATAAAAGATTTGAATGAGTTTATAAATATTGCACAAAATCCCCTATAAATTCAAATTTAATTAGTCCTTCTGAAATCCATCTAAAATTTATTAAATGATTATGTAAATCTTCTAATGCAGTTTAAACAATTCGCGAAAAATGCTTTAGAAGATAACGTTTTCATGAATTCATAATTTAGTACAACATAAAGGGTTAAAGTTCATAATGTATATTTTATGATTGAATCAATGTAGAATATTGCATTTCGTCTGTGGTTTTAGGTTATATTATGTCTTTGTAAATCTTCTTGATGGAACAAGAAGCATTTTTTTTTTTTTTTTTTATGTTACACCTTCCTGGAAAAAAATTGAGAAATTTAAACAGTAATGTTTGTGCATTATACATAAATTAAAGGAATGCTCTTCTTTTCATTTTTTGTTAGAAAATCAAATAAAAAGTTTTTCCAAAAATTTTACTTCAACTTATTTCTAAGCATCGAAATTCTTGCGAAATTAATATTATTTTTTCAGGACCAAATTATATTTAATATTTCAGAAAGTGTTCAGAATTTATCATAGTAAAATACTTAAAAACTATAAAGTACCAATCATTCCATCATAGTTATGTTAATCAACTGAAATATGCAATTTAAGCATCGGTTTTCGAGGAAAAATCTCAGAAAAGAAAAAAGAAATATTTTTTATTGAAAAAAAAAACAATCTGCATTATTATTGGAATGAAAATTTATCGTTCGCTATTTCTTATTTTAAAAACTATTAATCTAATGTAAATGTAGCTTTCATTCCAGACATCTTTTGAAGACAAAATACTTACAATAACTGACATTTAACCTCAGACTGCGCCGAAAAAAATAAAATGCTGGAGCAATATCAGTTACTTCCTTTTCTCTCATATTAAAAAAAAAATATGCTTAAATGTAAGATTTAAATATGTTTCGAAGAAAAAAAAAAGAAATTTTAAATATACATGTATGTATGTGTGTGTGAGTGTGCAAATGTGTTTTTTAGAGGAATACACGTTCTCTGTTTTTTCTCATTAAAAGTAAATAAGAAATCAAGTACAAAAAATTTGCTTTAATTTCTTATTGAGCATCGAAATATTTATGAAAGTCATAATAGCTTTTCAGAACTCACGTGTTATTTAATCTTATAGAAAATGGGTAGAATTGCCTCTGTCTCCAAACACACACGCACCAAAGGGAGAAATTGTTTGTGTTATTTTAATAAAAAAATTTTGAGCCCACACAATACTTTTTAAACGTTGGCGTTTATTTTTACCCGACTGCCAAAAAGGGTTATGTGTTTCACGCGTATCTGGGTAAGTGGATTTCTTTATACCCTCGAAATATCCCAACGGTTGGATGGATTTTAATGAATGACGTCTCTATCGATTAATCTTAAACATCCGATGGTTATAGGCCAGGTTTTGTTTTTATAAATTCAAAATGGCGGTAGAGACGAAAAAAATTTTTACGCACCATATTGAGTGGCATATCATTGGATAGGTCTTTCAAAATAAGGATGATGTTTCATTGACTATTTTACAATCAGAAGCTCCGTTTAAATATTACACAACCTGGAAGTTGTGCAGGTAGGATCTCTAGCTTTACGGCAACTCTAACATTCGTAGACATCTATACTATAGGCCTCTTCAAAACAGTGTTTATAGATTGGAACTAACAATTAAACACAATTTTAAAGTCATCAATACAAGTAAATAAATAAAATAGGTAAGTAATATAAAACTAGTATGTTGTGGCCATCACAAAACTTTCTTCTATATAAATCACGTCAATTAAATCATTTAAATAGTATAAGAAATTACATCAATTTAGAACCAATTCGTATCAAAGTATACCTGAATTCGAAGTTTGATGAAAATTTGTGCATTAGTTATTGAGATAGAGCTGTAGGGGAAATTCTGAAAAATTCAGCATAGCAGCGCCACCTGTTGGGCGATTTGCACCAAAACACAAACAGCACTAATTCATATTAAGGTATACCGGAATCTGAAGTTTTATGAAAATCGGTGCATTAGTTCTGGAGCTAGAGCTATTGTGGAAATCACAAAAAATGCAGCACAGCAGCGCCACCTGTGGAGCGATTTAAACGAAAAGGTACAAAACATCATTTCATGTCAAGGACTAACTGAATCTAAAGTTTGATGAAAATCCGTGCATTAGTTCTGGACATTGAGCTATTGTGGAAATCGTGAAAAATGCTGCATAGCAGCGCCACCTGTTGAGCGATTTACACCAAAACATAAACAGCACTAATTCATATCCAGGTATACCTGAATCTGAAGTTTGTTGAAATCCCAAGTATTAGTTCTTGAGATAGAGCTATTGCGGAAATCTCAAAAAATGCAGCATAGCAGCGCCACCTGTTGAGCGATTTACACCACAAGAGGCAAAACGTCAATTCATGTCAAGCACTAACTGAATCTGAAGTTTGATGAAAATCCGTGCATTATTTCTTGAAATTGAGCTATTACGATAATCGTGTAAATGCTTCAAAATGCAGCATAGCAGCGCCATCTGTTGGGCGATTTGCACCAAAACTTTACCAGCACCAATTCATATCAAGGATTAACGGAATCTGAAGATTTATAAAAATCCGTGCATTAGTTCTTGAGATAGAGCTTTTGCGGAAATCCTGAAAAATGCTACATAGCAGCGCCACCTGCAGGGCGATTTACACCAAAAACTAATCAGCACCAATCTATATTAGGGACTACGTGAATATAATTTTATATTAAATTCCGTGCATTAGTTCTTGAGATAGAGCGCCCACAAAATTTGTGTCACATACAGACAGACAGACGGACGGACAGACAGACAGACAGACAGACAGACAGACAGACTCACAGACAGACATTTTGTAAAAACATGTTTTTTGGAATCTCTGACCCCTAAAACGTATAAATCCGTCGAAAACTGGAATTCGAAAATTTTCATGAAACCAATACTTTCTTCTTGTCAAGATAGAAGAAAGTAAAAATAGTTTCACATTGATGAAAAATAATTGATTAGTTCGCTTTTTATGCAGTCGGGTCTTTTGATTTTTTTAATTTAATTTAAACTGATGTCCATAGACAAGTACTTCAGGGGGTCCGAGGCACATTTTAAAATAATTTTTATTTATTGAGTTAAAATTTTGAATTTTATTGCGATGGTTAACCATATAATATGTAAACAAAATCACATGATAAAAATTCTCATATTTTTTACTTTCTTCTATCTTTACAAGAAGAAAGTATTGGATTCATGAATTCCGGTTTTCGACGGATTTACACGTTTTAGTTGTCAGAGATTCCAAAAAACATGTTTTTACAAAATGTCTGTCTGTGACTCTGTGAGTCTGTCTGTCTGTCTGTCTGTCTGTCTGTCTGTGTGTATGTGACACAAATATTGTGGGCGCTCTATCTCAAGAACTAATGCACGGAATTTAATAAAAATTGATATTCCGTTAGTCCCTAATACAAATTGATGCTGATTAGTTTTTGGTGTAAATCGCTTAACAGGTGGCGCTGCTATGCTGCATTTTTCACGATTTTTGCAATAGCTCTATCTCAAGAACTAATGCACGGATTTCGATCAAACTTCAGATTTAGTTAGTTCTTGATATGAATTGATGATGGTTACGTTTTGATGTAAATCGCCCAACAGGTGGCGCTGTTATGATGAATTTTGCAGGATTTACACGATTTCCCCAATAGCTCTACCTTAAGAACTAACGCACGGATTTTCATCAAACTTCAGATTCCGTTAGTCCTTGATATGGCTTGCTACTGATTATGTGTTGGTGTAAATCGCCCAACAGGTGGCGCTTCTCTGTTGCCTTTTTCACGATTGCCTCAATAGCTCTATCAATAGAACTAATGGAGGAATTTTCATCTAACTTCAGATTTAGTTGTATGTTGACACAAGTTGTTGTTAATTAGGTTTTGGTGTTAATCACTCAATAGGTGGCGCTGCTATGCAGGAATTTTCAAGATTTTCGTTATTGCTCTATCTCAAAAACTAATGTACGGATTTTCTCCAAATTTCAGATTCAGTCAGACGTTGACATAAATTGTTGCTGATTAGGATTTGGTATAAATCACCCAATAGGTGGCGCTGCTAGGCAGCATTTTTCTGAATTTAGACGATTTAAGCGATAGTCATATCTCAAGAACTAACGCACGGAATTTCATATCGTTAGAATCCTCATGAGATGCATAGATTGCCATTTAATTTTGGCAGTGTGATAGCGGATTTTGAAGTATTAACATGTATGAGATAGAAGAAAGTTTTGGGATTGGTACATCCGACTAGTTTTTTATTTAAATTTAAAATTTATTAAAAAAGTGGGGTAGTTTAAAATCGTTATAATTCGAAATATTATTTGTAAAATTTGATTTTTTTTCCTTTAAATAAACAGAAATATATAAGTTTTAATTTTGATTCAGCATTTTTAAAGTATTAATTTAGCTAAAAATTAAAAATATTTAAAGTAAAAATTTTAAGAAGTAATGATGTAACTTAAAAAAAAAAAAATCATATTTTCAAAAGTAAATTTTTTTTTCAAATTTGCTGAATCAAAATTAAAGTAAAACAGTTGAAAAAGACATGTTCTAAGTTTTAAACAGTTACCTTTAACTGTTCTTGACTTATAACAATTTAAATACGAGAAATGGTGAAAAAAAACCATCATAAATTAACGCATTTTCATAAGAAGTCGTTTCCGTGACAACCATTGATTGAAAGCTAGATTTTGAAAACAAACCTAAACAAATAAAATAATACTCTATTTTCCAATTAGGATAGAAACAGGATTTAAACGTAATTTTCAGCAGGAAAAAAAAAAGAGTGAAATTTTTAATGTAATTTTTTTTTCTTTTTTTTTTTTTTTTTGGAAAATTTGAAGATTTTTGTGTCTTGGACGCCCGGCGACCGTGGACGTTGAAAATCGCAAAAAACATTTAAAAAATCATTTTTTTGTTTTTTGGAAAAAAATGTTCTGGCAATCTTCTACTTTCAAATATAATAAAAATTATTCAAATCCGATAATTTTTTGCAGAGATACAGCTGTTTTTTTAACGTAAACAATCGTTAATCCACACTTAAATTAAAACTTTAAATCCAGTTTTCTCAAAATGAGAATTTTCGCCGACTGAGTAAGTTCAAAATGCTCCATGCGTCTTAATTTTATACCAATTTTCATAATACTTGGTAATATTGTTGTTGATATACTTTATTACAAAACTTGCTATTAAAATGTGTACATTATTTCATATAAAGGTCAAAAAGTAATATTTTATTATTGAATTTTATCCAAAATGATCAATATTATAGGTTTTTAATTTTTTTTCTGCCAAGGAATTTAGTATAATTTTAAAATGTATAGCAACTTTTGATATAATATCAAAAAGCTATCCTAAAAAAAAATTACAAGTTTCTGAAACAAAATTTAATGCGCATGGGGCATTTTTAATTTGTATCACTAATTACCATATTATTAATTAATTACTCATTTGCATATTAATTTTTTTTAATGAAATTAAGAAATTTTCTTAATTATTGCACAAATTATGCGTGTATTAAATTTCAAAACAATTGAGCAAAAACTGTAGAAAATGTTTTTGAACGTCCACTGTCGCCTTAAAGACTGTGAAGAAACAGCCTTTCCTTTTAAGTTATGGTAATCGATGAGGTATGTAATTTAAGGTCCAGTTTTCGAGGTAGATATTCAGAAGGGAAAAGAGAATTTATTCAAAAAACAATCGAAATTATTAAAATAATAAAATGTATCGTTCTTCATTTCTTTTTTTTAAAAACTAATAAATTAATGTAAATGGTATTTTCTTCTCAAACCTTTGAACCTGTATTTTTCAACTTTTTTCTGCTTCACAGCACGCTTGAATCTTTTATCAAATTTCTGCGGAACACTCAAACGTATAGTAAAACGTCTCCGGAACACTTAAATTATGATGATTGAAAAAGATAAAAAAGAGTACATATAATTTTATTCATTTATAAACACAAACACAAACGTTAACGCAAACATGTTTCATCACAGCCAAACGATAGTTGGAAATTGCACGTCAAACGTGGCAAATGAGGTGCGTTCATACTAGAATTAGTTTTATAAATATTTTTTGCACTCATATTGTACTGAATGTATATTTTAGTGCACTTCGTAAGTGCATATCAATTTCATTCTGTTCGAAAGGCTGTAATGTCATTAAAATGCGCTTGAAATAATTTTTTCCCATTGGCCGTAATGTAACGGAAAACTTTTGACTGTATCTGTAATTAACTATTTTCATAAAATTTTAAATACTTGGACAAAATTTTCAACAATTATATATTTAATCTTTCAAGCCATTCGATTGGGTAGTTTTTGCTCTGTTATAAGAGGACGGACGGACAGACAGACAGACGAACAAAACGACGACTATATGTGCTACGTATTTATATAATTACGAACGCACCTAAAAAAAGAGCTACTTATTATAATTCGTGATAAAAAGCTAACAATTAACTTTCTTTTAAAATTCATTTATATTTATTTATTCCTCTCTTTGTTATATTTTATTATCGAATGTAGCAGCAGAGCTTGATATATTTTTCAAATGTTAATTTCAATTGGATGAATTTTGGAGTAGCACTTTGCATAGAGATGCTTTTGTTTGATTACCACTATTTCCGAATAAATGATTGCCTTATTTATTTGCAGATTAACTAAAGCAACGATTACTTTTTGGGAATAGTGGTACTCAAAAATAAGCATCTCAACGCAATCAAGTAAACATTCTTTGAAATTTTCTCTAAAAGATTCTAGCCGTGATCGATTTCGGTTTCTAAAAGTGTTCATAGCTCAATTCACACGAATAGGACTTTGGGAATAGAATAAATTTTTCTGCTGCTTTTTTGCAATAATTTGAAATTAATCATTAAGAATTAACCAAATAATAATGTTTATGTAATAAAAAATCTTCAAAAATATTAGCGGTGATATATTGCCTTTTCTTTATCGTAAAAAAATAAATAATAAACAAATTAAAAAAAAATTAGCTTAAATTTCTTAATAATTGTCTTAATAAATCTCTTAATCTTATAGAAAAAGAACAGAATTTACTATAAAATAAAATACTTCAAAAGTTAAAGCAGCAACTTTTATTTATGATAATTGACATATGGTATTTAAAATATATTAGAAAAAGCTACTTAAATAAGATTTTAAACACGCATTTTCAAGAAGATAATCAAGAAATTGAAAAAGAACTGCTTGTTCAAATGAAAGCGTATGTTTTTTTTTCTTTTTTCGTTAAAAAAAAGTATATGAGAAGAAATTGCAAAGTTTTGCTATAATTTCTTTATTAAATGACGTTTAATTTTTCGTAAAAAGTTCAGAATTTGAAACAGATTAAAATACTTTAAAAATGTGAAGCAACAATCTTTTCTTGTTCTTTATGATAATCGACTCATAAGTGATATTTAAACATTATATTAGAAAAATCTAACAAGCGATTTAAACTTACTTTCCACAGAGGAAATTTCAGAAATTTAAAATGGAATGTTTGTATAAAAACCGTTCAGGAAAGAATAAAATTTCCCTTTTTATTTTACATCAGAAAAATAAATGAAAAACTATTTTTTTTAAATAAAATTAATAAGATACAAATAAATGTAAAACATAAATAAATATAATAAATGTAAACATTTATATAAAATTATCTTTTTTTCTTACTAAATGACATTTGAAGGGCTCGCACTGTAAAAAAACGGACTAAAGTACGGAAATACTACTGGCAATCTAGACGCCAGTACTATTTCCGTATTTTAACGGAACTTTTTCCAAATAAATTACAGAAAATTTTCCGTTAAATTCCAAAAAAACGGAAATTTTTCTGCAATTTATCGGGAAAAAGCTCCGTTAAAATACGGAAATAGTACTGGCGTCTTGATTGCCAATAGTATTTCCGTATTTTAGTCCTTTTTTTTTTTTTTACAGTGCACAACTAGGGGTTTAGTGGAGGGTATACACAGGTATACGCCGTATACCTTCTGGATTTTTTTAAAAAGATCCGTATATCCTCACTGTAAAAAAAAACGGACTAAAAAACGGAAATACTACTGGCAATCTAGACGCCGGTACTATTTTCGTTTTTTTACGGGAATTTTTACCCATAAATTACAGAAAATTTTCTTAATTTAATTTTCAGATATTAATTTTTTTGTAGTTTTTGTTACTTTTTTTGTAATCGTGGCAACTGAAGTACTCCATTTCTGTTGAAAGTAAAGGGGGAAAAAGGAAAATAGTAGATTGCTCTATCTTTTTGTTGCCATTTTCTCATAAAAACTGAAAAAATAGAAATTAAAATACGTGCTATGTCAATAATATCGTCTGTGTTATAAAAACCTGGTGAGTTTTCGCTTTATTTCGTTTTTATTTATCAATTAAATGATTTTTAGTTTATTGCAATTTAACTTTACAAACAATACAACACTTTCTATTTACAAAAATGTATTTTAAAGAATATTTGTGTCACTTATTTTCTCCGCATTTATTTAATTCGTATCAAAAATCTGAAAGAATGCAATTTTATAAATGCGTGTGTAATTACATTATCGGAATTTTGAAAAAATATAAATGTATGACTTCTGATAAAACATGGATCTATTATATCGTAAATGAAAAATATGATCTATCGTATAATTCATATTTTTCATGTGAAAATTTTTTTATTTTCAGTGGACAATCTAAAAAATATATTGCATGTAAAAAAATATTACTTTTCAATTAACAAAATTGGTTTTCACCTATATTCTGCAATCCGCGAAGCCCGGGTACGATCCCCTAGTATATATAAAAGCCGTTCTTTGTGTGTATGTCCTTTATACAAATCTTCAATTTTTGACAGACTTGCACGAAACTTCATTTACATAGGCTTTAGAACGTGGAAAAGAGCACTGTCTACTTTAAAAAATCATCAGAACACTATTTATCCCTTTTTTCTACCATGTTCCGTAATTTAACGTTATAGAAATATATCTTTTTAATTTTCTAATTAAATCGTTTCTTTCCCGTTGCCACACCCTAAAAAATGACACAATAATGTGAAAAAAGTAACGATAACCAGTGACTATATTTTTGCATTTTTGAAATTGACGTCATTCTAAACATAAACCGCACATTATTTATATATAAAATAAAAACTTCAACTATAAGAGCGGTAAAATAACGTAGCACCTTAATTTAATTGTTTTATACAATTAAAATATCTACTTTAATACAAACAGTCAAATTTCATGAAAACAATTTAGGAACAAGAAAAAAAAAGCTAGATATGACCTCACATTCCATCAAATCTTTTCAACGTGTAGTCAACTCAACGTAAATAAATGGCCCCTATATTTTGTTTACTTCTTCGATTGTATACTACATCCATAATCTGTTAAGTTCGTGTTTTATTTTATGTTTTTTTTTTGGCGTTTTAATTTCGTTTGCCAATTTAGTTATTGAATATTACACGAAAACAAACAAATTCTAAATTAGTTACAATGTTTTTGAACAATTGAGTTAATATTTTGTAATTGGATTGCAAGCATATTTAAAAAATATGCATGCTTGAAAATTACTTTAAAATCCATTAAAAAATCTGTAAATTGAGATAAACATTACAAACAAATCTTACTGAAAGTACTTTTGTTTTCTATAAGACGTTGAAACAATCGAATGTGCGAGGTTTAGAGATTAAATTGCAGTAAAAGGGAAATTAATTATTGTGTTAGGTTGTTGCCACAGAAAATATGATACCAGGTTACTCATTGACATGTCTTTTCTTTATACTATTGCATTAAGAGTAAACGGGTTCATTTTTCGTAATCGGGTTGCACGTACCTTTAAAAATATCCATGCTTGAAAATTACTTTAAAATCCATTAAAATCAGAAAATTGAGATACAATTTTGAAACAAATTTCATTTGAAAGAACTTTTTTCTATTCGACGTTGTAAAAAATGAAATTGTGTGATGTTTAGAAGTTAGAAAAATTGCAGTAAAGGCACAATTTATAGGTTACAATTTATGGGGCACAATTTATGGGCACTGACATAGTGTTTGTACTTTATATATATATACCATGTAAACGAGAATTTCACTAAATGCTGCGCAATTTGGTAGATTTTTTTTTTTTTTTTGTATTGTGAGGAAAATTACACATTTTTCTCTTACATCCGGCAAAGATAACGCGCATTCTGTTATTAAAGCTCAGGGATTTTACTATGGTTACGAGACAATAACGTCATGTTTTCTGATTGCCTTTTTAACGTTTTGTGGATGGGAATGAATGCACAAGTTTCAGTTATTGTGATTGCCGTATTGTTTCGTTTTAATTTATTTTACCTTGGAGGTTCCTTATAATTGACACGGGCGAAGCCGGGTAGTTCTGCTAGTACATTATAAAATAGTACTATATATATTTTTTTTCATTTGAGCATATTATTTCAAGTTTGGAAATGATGAACAGAGATGTGCAGCTCGAACATGGCTGCTTGAAATAAAGCCAAATTTTCTAAGGTTTGTCGTTGCTTTTTTGAAACTGAATCACCGCCGTACCCTAAAAGTTTCTTCTCAGCTCAGGATATTCCAGCAGCGGTATGGTGAAAAGGCTTATATATATAGAGAGAGAGAGAGAGAGAGACCAAGTAAATTCATACAGCTCATGGTGCGTTGCATTCCAGTCCATGCAGTTCAGCCTAAATTGAGTAGATATTTTCAACTTTTGAATTTATCCACTCCATATTTCGAAACAAACTTGTAGTACAAAAGTTATCAATCGTAGTGTTTGCTACTGCATGCTCCATGATAAAAAAACACTTAGAAAAAACTAACATTAAAGCAATATAAAAATGAAAATATGTATATTATTTATATGTAATTTCATACATTAAATTGTACACGTATTTTCCCCATGGTACTTTCATTTTTAAAAAGTATTTAATAGTTTGATTAGTTTATCTTCTTAATGTAACAATACTTTTAATTATTTTTTATTCTATATTTATAGCTTACAATTATTTTATTTTTTAGCAACTTGTTGATCCAATATCATATTTTGAGTTTTACACAAAATGTGTGGTTTTTAATGTCTAAAAAAGCCAAAAAGTTTACTCAAATGTCTAAAACTAAAATTTGTGAAAAATTGTGAATTTAATGTTGTTGTAAAATAATTGTAAACAGTTTTTGAACTCAATTTTAGGTTTTTGACACTCGTTATTAAAAACTAATGCCAAAAAATGATTTTTGACATGACAGTTAATTCCGGATAAAACCGTCACATTCTCAAAAATTCGCCAACCCTGGTAATATATCAATAATATTTTTATTTTTATTTATTTTATTTTCAAAACTCATTCACATTTTTTTTATATATATCTGTTTCTATTTGACAATCTAACACATTATATTGAAGCCCGAATTAACTCGGATTTTCTTTCTTAAAACTACTAGGTTGGGCAAAAAGTTCTGGGAAATTTGTGAAAGTTGCGTTGTTATGCGCAAATTAATAATAAAAGCAACAAAGACTATTCTTCAAAGTAGAGACCATCATAGTCCACGACTTACTGCCATCATTCTACCAGATTCCTGTTTGCTGGAAGTACCATGGCGGCTTCTTGAAATATAAAAACTCTTGACATGTTTGTCCAACTTCTTTAAAAGATACAAATTGACGGCCCTTGAAAAAGTGTTACATTGATCAAAAGAATCGGATGAAGCCACGTCTGGAATATAGGCGGGTATGGGAGAATTTCGACGCTGTCCAACTGTGCAAACTTGTCCTAGGTCCTCTGGGCCACGTGCCGTTTGGCATTGTCCTGCTAAAACAAAACGCGCTTACGGCGGACCAATCTTGCGTACTTCTGCACCAATTTGTCGTAGACGCGATCCATCTGCTGGCAATGGAGCTGGGCATTGGTGGCACAACCTATTATATACGATAAAAATTCTGGTAACTATTAGATTAAAAATTTCCCAGAACTTTTTGATCAACTTAATATTTAGAAATAAATCGGGCTATTTTTTCGACTCAACTTTGCTAAACCTACGTGCGGAGGCTTTTTTAAAAAAATTGAAATATTGCATAAATTCACATATTTTTAGTTCAGTTGTAATACAGAATGATGAAAAAACATAAAATCCTAACAATATCGTCATGACATTTTTTTTATTTGGATTTTTACCATTTTTTAAGCAAAATTTCATGCTTAAGTCAGATAGCGTACTCTCAATTCAACTAAATAATTTTCAATTTCCTTTGTACTACATACTGCTATTATACTTAACTGTGCGCTGAACTAGTAGTTAATATCTTAAAAATTAACTGGAATACTACAAAATGTATGTCAAAAAATACGTAATTTTTATTTTAAAAATTACTATTTTCTTATATTTGAGTACCAATAAAATAATTGCATTATCACATAAAGATTCTAGTTAAGAACATGCTGAGTAATATGAAAAGCATTCAGTCAAAATTTCACTGAAATATCTTTGAAACGTTTTATATAATGGAGTTTTTCGAACACGGAATTAACGGAAAAATTGATTTTCCAGAAATCGCAATTAACCATTTCTTAGCTATATTGTTTCTTACCTATAAAATTAATCTAGAAACGGTTTATTGGTGTTTTTGTGTAAAAAAAAAACCTAAGTAAATCATACATAGAAACATTGTTTACATTTCTCCTGGTTTGTTTATGCACACTTCGGGTATTTGACTCATTACTTTTTGTTTATTAAATTGGCCATACCTCCTCTTCTAGTAATCATAGGAATAAAATTAAAACAGATTTGGAATTTTAAACGATTGTTCTTTCAAATAAAACAATAAATATTTTTCGAAAATGTTCACCAAATCAGCCTTTTTAATATAGGCAGGCACTTGAATACACATTTCCATTACTTTCCATAGATGAAAGTTCAATTTAGATCTAAAAACAATACTACTGCTACTCTAATAACAATCGCAAAATATCGGAACACATACTGAAAGGGAAAAATAAAGTACTGGTTAGGTAGCTTAAAGAACGAATTTATAATCAATGTTTTAAGACGAATCAATTGCCAACATTGCTTTTCTTTCGTTATAGTTT
This sequence comes from Maratus speciosus, assembly GCA_963932465.1. Lineage (NCBI taxonomy): Eukaryota > Metazoa > Arthropoda > Arachnida > Araneae > Salticidae > Maratus > Maratus speciosus. Next base: position 387,076,376 of record OZ010786.1, read on the forward strand.
CGAAAATGTTCACCAAATCGGCCATTTTAATGTGGCAAACACCTTAATACACTTTTCCCATTGGTTTCTGTAGATGACAGTTCAGGTTAGATCTAAAAACAGTACTAATACTACACTAATAACAATCACAAAAAATTGGAACACATATTGAAAGGGAAAAATAAAGTACTGGTTAGGTAGCTTAAAGAACGAATTTATAATCAATGTTTTAAGACGAATCAATTGCCAACATTGCTTTTCTTTCGTTATAGTTTCGAAAATGTTCACCAAATCGGCCATTTTAATGTGGCAAACACCTTAATACACTTTTCCCATTGGTTTCTATAGATGACAGTTCAGGTTAGATCTAAAAACAGTACTAATACTACACTAATAACAATCACAAAAAATTGGAACACATATTGAAAGGGAAAAATAAAGCACTGGTTAGGTAGCTTAAAGAACGAATTTATAATCAATGTTTTAAGACGAATCAATTGCCAACATTGCTTTTCTTTCGTTATAGTTTCGAAAATGTTCACCAAATCGGCCATTTTAATGTGGCAAACACATTAATACACTTTTCCCATTGGTTTCTATAGATGACAGTTCAGGTTAAATCTAAAAAGTCCTTCCGGCCAGTGCCGGGAGGAAGAGGTAGCTTTCATAATCCTTATTTAAAAAAAGCCAAATTATATCATTCAAACACACGAAGCTCAATTTAGTGGAAACCGAATATAGGAGATTCAATACTAATTTTTATCAATATAATGAATGAGAATTTCGCGAAATTAGTCAGCTTTATCCAAGCTGCTTTTCTTTAAAGTAACATATATTTGGCTGCCAAATTCGGCAATTTCTTAAAGAGCCTATCATTTTAAGACAACATGGTGGATGAGGCTAAGCAGTGAACTTGGTCGAGACCTTAGTAATTGCTGTGCACATGCTCACTCACATCGGAATCGGTTAATATATAGGAGTGCTGTCGCATGCAAAAAATCAGATTTTTCAAAATGTCACCCGCAATAGAAATTGAAACTGCTATATCTGAGCCATTTTTTAAGGTAAAGACAAACAAAAAATGCTCCTGAATCCTTATATCAAGTTCAAATACTTAAGAAAGAAACCTTTTTCAAATTCTAATTTTTTTGCACCTCACTTTAAATATATATATATTTTTTAATTTAATGGTCGCCATTTTGAAACAAGATGGCTGATGAATCTGGCCAGCGAACTTGGTCGAGGTGTTGGTGTATAATATCCACATGCCTTCTTACATCGAAATAGGCGAATACGTGTGTTATCGCGTGACAAATACAAGATCATTTCAAAATGTTAGCCATGCTAGAAATTCAAAGTGCTATAAATCAACCATTTTTTAAGATATAAACAAAAGAACAAATTTTCAGAAACAAAAACTGCTCCGGAATCTTTGTATCAAGGCCAAACACATAAAAAAATCTTTTTCATTTTCCAATTGTTTAATACCTCATTTTGAATTTTAAATTTAATTTTTTTTAAATGGCAACCCTTTTGAAACAAGATGGGGAATGAAGCTGGCCAACGAACTCGGTCGAGACATTGGTATGTACTATGTACAGACCAAGTTACATCCAAATAGGTTCATAATTACGCCTATTATTGCGTGACAAATATCAGGTCGTTTTAAAATGTCAGCCACAAGAGAAATTCAAAATGCTATTACTCAGCCATTTTTTTTAGATATAGACGAAAGAAAAACTGTTCCGGAATCTTTGTATTAAGGTCAAACACATACAAAAAAAATCTTTTTCACTTTCCAATTTTTTGGTGTCTCATTTAAATTTTTTTATTTTTTTATTTTTTTAAATGGCCACCATTTTTAAACAAGATGGCGGATGAAGCTGACCAACGAACCCGGTCGAGACATTGGTATGTACTATGTATAAACAAAGTTACATCCAAATCGGTTCATAAATACGCCTTTTATCGCGTGACAAAATTCAGGACGTTTCAAAATGTCAGCCACGCTAGAAATTCAAAATGCTATAACTCAGCCATTTTTTAAGATATAGACAAAACAAAAACTGCTCCGAAATCTTTGTATGAAGGTCAAATACATAAGAAAAAATATTTTTCCATTTTCAATTTTTTGGTACCACATTTCAAATTTTAAATTTTTAAAAAAATTTTAAATGGCCGCCATTTTGAAACAAAATGGCGGATGAAGCTGGCCAACGAACTCGGTCGAGAGATTGGTATGTACTATGTACACACTGAATTACATCCAAATCGGTTCATAAATACGCCTTTTATCGCGTGACAAAATTCAGGACGTTTCAAAATGTCAGCCACGCTAGAAATTCAAAATGCTATAACTCAGCCATTTTTTAAGATATAGACGAAAAAAAAACTGCTCCGGAATCTTTGTATGAAGGTCAAATACATAAGAAAAAAATATTTTTCCATTTTTAATTTTTTGGTACCACATTTCAAGTTTTAAAATTTTTTAAAAATTTTAAATGGCCGCCATTTTGAAACAAAACGGCGGATGAAGCTGGCCAACGAACTCGGTCGAGACATTGGTATGTACTATGTACACACCGAATTACATCGAAATCGGTTCATAATTACGGGAGTTACAGTGTGACATAGGTCAGATATATATATATATATATATATATATATATATAGATATATATATATATATATATATATATATATATATCAATTTTGAACAGAGGGTGGTTTCGGGGTCTGGGGGTCATGATCGATGAAAATATACCAAAATTTTTTGAAATCGCTTTCCTCCGAACGGCTGCAATAGGTAGCTTTTTTGTAAAGAAAGCTACCTAAAACACTACTAATACTACACTAATAACAATCGCAAAAAATTGGAACACATTCTGAAAGGGAAAAATAAAGTACTGGTTAGGTAGCTTAAAGAACGAATTTATAATCAATGTTTTAAGACGAATCAATTGCCAACATTGCTTTTCTTTCGTTATAGTTTCGAAAATGTTCACCAAATCGGTCATTTTAATGTGACAAACACCTTAATACACTTTTCCCATTGGTTTCTATAGATGACAGTTCAGGTTAGATCTAAAAACAGTACTAATTCTACACTAATAACAATCGCAAAAAATTGGAACACATACTGAAAGGGAAAAATAAAGTACTGGTTAGGTAGCTTAAAGAACGAATTTATAATCAATGTTTTAAGACGAATCAATTGCCAACATTGCTTTTCTTTCGTTCTTGTTTCGAAAATTTTCACCGAATCGGCCATTTTAATGTGGCAAACACCTTAATACATTTTTCCCATTGGTTTCTATAGATGACAGTTCAGGTTAGATCTAAAAAGAGTACTAATACTACACTAATAACAATCACAAAAAATTGGAACACATATTGAAAGGGAAAAATAAAGTACTGGTTAGGTAGCTTAAAGAACGAATTTATAATCAATGTTTTAAGACGAATCAATTGCCAACATTGCTTTTCTTTCGTTATAGTTTCGAAAATGTTCACCAAATCGGCCATTTTAATGTGGCAAACACCTTAATACACTTTTTCCATTGGTTTCTATAGATGACAGTTCAGGTTAGATCTAAAAACAGTACTAATACTACACTAATAACAATCACAAAAACTTGGAACACATATGGAAAGGGAAAAATAAAGTACTGGTTAGAAGAACGAATTTAGAATCAATGTTTTAAGACGAATCTATTGCCAACATTGCTTTTCTTTCGTTATAGTTTCAAAAATCTTCACCAAATCGGCCATTTTAATGTGGCAAACACCTTAATACACTTTTCCCATTGGTTTCTATAGATGACAGTTCAGGTTAGATCTAAAAACAGTACTAATACTACACTAATAACAATCACAAAAAATTGGAACACATATGGAAAGGGAAAAATAAAGTACTGGTTAGAAGAACGAATTTAGAATCAATGTTTTAAGACGAATCAATTGCCAACATTGCTTTTCTTTCGTTATAGTTTTTCTTTTATGATTAAGGTTACTTTTGATCTCCTTTGACGGCCTGAGTGGAGTAAGATCGCCTGATCAGAGATCCAGCGCAAACTTATTTACGCTCCACCCGGGGGGGGGGGGATCTCCCCGACACGCAGGGGCTTTCAGGCAGAAACTTAGCCGAGCCAGAAGGGGAAGGCACCTATCTTTTATAAAACATAAAAAAACTATTCAAGTTAAAATTAATTTACAAACTGTGACCGAAGCCAGGCTGCCAATAGTCCTGCAAGGGGCAGCATAATCAGTAATTCTTGAAAGTTGCAAACTATTTTAGGGTACCAATCGAAAAAAAAAATTAAAATTATATATTCTGGGTTCAACGATAACAAGTTAAATTCAGTTACTTACAATTAATATTCTCGGTGTCAGACGAATTTACGATTTCAGTACAGGAACAATTTCCCTGTAGATTAATTATCAACAGATTGATATTTTAATTTTGCTATAAGTACTTTTGAATGCCAACAGATTCAAACTACACAATTTTTGGTTCCATCAATATTCGATTAAAGTTACTAAACACAATTATATGATAAAAGTTTGTATTAACATCCATAAAAAAAAAATCGCACGCAGAACGGGATTCGGGATGGAAATTTTAACATTTCGTCAACAGACAATGTAAACTGTCCTTAAGGGGACAAGGTCTCGAGTGAAAAGATTTACTTATCATATTTTAAAAAAGCGAGTTAGAACACTCAATATCAGCCAATCTTTTTACTCGTTATGTTGAGATAATCAATGGAAATAAAGAATTTAAACATATGTTTCATAAACCAAACTCACAATTTAATACAGAAACGTCGTTAACTGATGAACTGCATACAGAACCGCTAGCGGTAATTATACTGACTACAAAAACAATGTTTATAAGGTGACTGGTCTTATTAAAAAATGTTTTAACTCATTTCCATATTTTTAAATTAAAAATAAAAAAAATAATTTCCAACTTAAATTTATTTTCTTTCCTAAGCATCTATTTATGAAGATAAAAGTACTTTTAAATTCAAAAACTGACGTTTATTCAGAGAATAAGCACAGAAAGTATACAAAACCAAAATACTGGATGAAAGAAATTTAACGAGGAAATAATGCTTCTGAAAATGGCAACTGCAGCCATTGAAATACTACATTTTATCGTTTTCTTTTGTGTAACAAAACATTTAAAAAAAAACTATTTTTAAATTTTAAGTTTTTTTTTTAGCATTTAAACAATTATGCAGACGAAGATATTTTGCTATGAAATAACTCTCATTTAGTCGGGAAAAGGGTACAGTGAACGTCCAAAAGTAAAATAATTAATATTAGTTAGTCTTTTTTTTCTGTTTCTTTTATAACAATAGGTTGAAATAAGAACTTTAACCCTTGCCTGGGGAATATGTTTGAAAACAACGTGCCAAAAACGGAAAAAAATCTTTTTAGTTTTGTTCATTATTATCATCAAAATTTTAGAAATAGATTATTAAAAAATAATTAAACGAAACAACTACTATATTCAATATTTTCACATATATGGGAAATGTTAATGGATTACAGTAATTTTTGCTCAGATTATAGCAAAATAAATCAAATGACATAATTTTCATGATACATATAATAAACTAATGCAACAATATTATTATTTATATCAACTGTTATGAATTCCATGTCCCTCAGATTCTTTTGAATTTAACAAATCCTTTAGAGTATGGTAATGTGGTTTGAATGAAATTTGTGAAGAACTGCAAAAATTACAAAAACCGAAAAATGGCGCGAAACTGCCGAAATTTTCGTGGGAAAGTATCGTCATCTATTGAAAAAATGGTAAATTATATATTATGCATTGGAAGAACTGAGTTCGGGCTTCACGGAATTGAACCACCGATTTTTCTATTGCCCGAACTCAGGTCGGGCATTCCAAAAGTGGCGCGTTTGTGTTGCCCGAACTGTGTTCGGGCGTCACAGGCAAAGGGTTAAACATCTCTTTCTAAGAAACTCAAAAGTATTCCGTTATATTATGGTCTATGAAGAAAAATTGTTTGCGGAGTATTTTAGTGATGTTACGCTGATCCAAACATAATAAAATGAATATGAATTTCTGAGGCGCACTAAAAAAATGCTTTCTGTAAACTATTAAAATTTAACAATCATTTACAAGGTCACACAAAAGAGTTCGGTTGTATAATGGTTTACGGTGAAGAACTGATGGCAGAATATTTCAGTTATGTTATAATATTCCAAATATGATAAAATTAATATACATTACTAAGGTTTAGTATAAGATATTTTCAGTAGACTATGATGTGAATCGCATTTATTGTTCACTTACAGGGACACGTCCTTTGTATTGCACTTATACTGTATGCGAAGTATTGCCTACAAGGGATGATTGATGAAAGAATAAATTGTAAGCAATACTGAAAATGAGCGTGAATTGCCTAAAAGTTTTTTTTTTTTTTTTTTTTTTTTTTTTTTGAGTTACGCAATTTTAAGCTCAACTACATTTAAGAAACAAGTACATAAATAAAATGATGATCGGGGCTAAGCAAAAAAACTCGATACATGTCCACATACGTAAAGAAATTACTGGAAGTGTTATTTCAGTATTTTTAAGCGATTTTTTGCCTGAATTAAATTCCAGCTTAATACATGGCATGTAGAAAAATCTATAAATAATATAGAGGTCTGTAATAAAGAATTCAAGTACGTTTCCGTCTATTGGAATATATTTCTAAAGGATAAATATTAATTGTGTTATGCGTTTTCTAACTAAGCAAAAATTTTAACATAATATGTAGAATATAGACTAATCTGTATATCATACACAGAGGTGTACAAAAGAATTCGGGTACCTTTCCGGCTTTGTACAGTAATTGTTGAAATCTGGTTTTCTAATGTGCATGCGTTTTAAAATGTTTACTTAGGTATTAGGTATCTTTTTCCCCTTATTAACCATTTATCTACTGAGGATGCTTATAAATACCATTAAAATAGCTTGTTATAAAATTCATTTAATACATCGATTAGTAATATACAGTTTAGAATGAGTTATAGATGCATTATTTTACCTTGCTCCAAAAGCATTATTGGTTACACAAAACAAAAATATTTTTAAAAGGAGGATTTCTTTTGCCTTTGCATCAGCTTTCTTGGAGTTGGGGGGGTGGAGGGTGGAATTTTTCAATTCGGAAATATTTCTATATTTCTATTGTAAGAGCATTGTTTTTGCACATTTCCTAATTATACAAAATACTAAGAAAAAGATTTAAAATAAAAGATTTGTGTGGGGTTAAAAATATTGCACAAAATCCCTGTAAATTCAAATTTAATTAATCCTTCTAAATCCTTCAATCCTTCTAAAATCCTTCAAAGATTTATTTACAAAATACTAAGAAAAAGATTTAAAATAAAAGGTTTGTGTGGGGTTAAAAATATTGCACAAAATACCTGTAAATTCAAATTTAATTAATCCTTCTAAATCCATCAATCCTTTTAAAATCATTCAATCCTTCTAAAATCCTTCAAAGATTTATTAAATGATTATGCAAATCTTCTAATGCAGTTTCAAAAATTCACGAAAAATGCTTCAGAAGATAAAATTTTCATGAATTCATAATTCAGTACATAAAGGGTTAAACGACGAAGTTTTGTATAAGTATTCTTCAAATGTTGGAAAGTGTTTCATAATATATGCTTGACGCATGTTTTTTCTTTCTTATTGTATGTTTCCCTAAGCATCAAAACATTTATGCATGTAAATGAACATTGTAAAAGAACTTCTTACGCAATGACTGACTTTTAATCAGAATAAAAGGTATGGAAAGAATATAAAATCAAAATACTGTAGAAATATCAATCAACCTCTTTTCTCCGTGTATTAAAATAATCGACTTAAATAAGAAACTTAAAACATCTGTTACTAAAAACAAGATTTAAAAGGAAACTATGTTTATACAAATAGTGACTGATGTTATTAAAACAATGCATTTTATTAATTTCATTTCTATTTTTTTTTTCTTTTTTTTTTCTTTTTTCAGTAAAGGACAAATATGATATAAAATTATATATTGGTAATTTAATATTCTCAAAATTAAATTATCTCCTAAATTATGTTCCTTTATTTCAATTAAGTGGTCATAAATCTAAAATCTATTCATTCCGTTTCTAATATAATTTGTTTTTTATCTATCTAAAAAGCTACTTATTCAAGTAAAAGTAAATATATCTTTTACAAATTACATTTATTGATAATGCAGATTTAATCATAATAATATATTTATTTCCTGTTTAAAATATATCTTTATCTTAGCTAAAAATACTTTTATTTTTAAATTAACTGTGCTTTGCATACTCGCTAATAATATTTCATTATTATATAATTTCTAAGATATAAAGGATTTATTGTTCAATTCATTTAATCATTATTAATCATTAATTTCATTATCAATCGCCAAAATTGGCCTCTTTATATTTTAAATTTTATATGTATCAAGGCTAACGGCTTTTTGTTTGGCGAATTTTGTGACTCGACACATAATATTTACCAGCTAAGTTTAACGGTTACTTCTCAAGCAACCTTAGAGGTTTAACGTCGTAATCTTTCGCTTGTTTAAGGGGATCATGGGATCATCTCACGATATTATTGCCGTCTATGCATATAATTGAGGCATGCACGGGCGCTGTTTTGACCCGATCAGGATAGAGAAAAGATTTAGGCGGGCCTGCCAGGCCGGGCCGAACCGACAAAAAATTAAGCGGTCCTGCCGGCCCGATATAAAATTTAAACGAGACCATGAACCATAAAACATGAACCATTTTCAACAGATATGTGACTTTTGCGAGAATAAATATAAATGTGTGTCACGAGCCGATGCTAGTTTGACAATATCTGTACAGAAATAAAACATGCCCAGCGTAGAGATCGGTATCGGACAGTTACATCGTGTCTGAGCCAGGGCTTAATTTTTTCAGCAGATTCGGGCCGGTCCGAGATCAAGCTTGCATTTTTTTTCTACATTGTCAAGCCGGGCAAGAACTGGACTTAACAATTCTCAGTATGTGTCGGGCAGAAAATAGGTTTTGTAAAAATATTAATAGCGATGATGAACTTATATTAACGAAATCCTTGGAAATATACCTTAAGGTGGTTGGTTCTCAAATTCCCTGCTCAACAACGTGACACATTTTCTGACCAATTGTTAACTGTAAAGGCATAAAATGCCTTTTAAGTTAAAGAGCATAAAGGCCTGACAGTTGAAGCGATTTGGAATCGAATACCGTTTTCCATTTGAGATAAATAAATTACTTATCTAGTTGTAAGAGTTTCTTGTCAGGTGACTGCAGGTTTTTCTCATATCCCGTGCTATCTCTTCTGCATATTCGACTCAAAACGCTTACTATGACAGTATTTTCTCAAAGATGTATTGCCTTTATCGAAAAATTAATAACGCCATTCGATTACATAGTTTTTGAATAAAAACATCTACCAATCTCATGCGTTTCCGAAAAGAAATGAATTCGGAAATGTGTCAGAAAGTAGCTCTTTTGGATTTGTGAACAGCTTCAATAAATTATAGAGAAATATTTTTACAAATCTACTTTTTATTGTACAACTTCAAAAGTTATGATGTTTTAACCGCCTTTTTTTCTTTTATTCTAAACTGCATTAATTTTTTAATGAATCCTGATTTGAACGTTTAAAAGTCTAAGTAATCAGAAAGAGTCTAAGTAATCAGAAAGAGTCTAAGTAATCAGTAATGTTACAATTGCATATTTTCTGTCTTGCGAACACATTTAACTTTTAATAAAAATAATTTTAAAATAATGTAAAATTATCCCATAAATATATATGAAGTAGTCTTTAAAAGAATCTCAATTGTTTGTTAATAAAAATCGGAGTTTTTTTTTTAATTGAGTCGGGTCGAATCCGGTCTGATTTAATTGCTTTTTGCACGGGCCGGGCCATAAACTGTGTAAATATAAACGGTCCAACCGAACAAGGGCCGAACTATTCATTTTTCCACCAGGTCGGGTCAAGATAGCTTTTGTTCGGTCCGCGCCTGAATCGACCGCGCCTGAAAATTCAGTGCACGCTGCCTTATAATCATTATAAGAGAAGCAATAGAGATTCTAACGCGTAAAAATTCCATATGTAAAGATACAGCATCATTCAACTTACAAAAAACGCGGCTAGAGTTACTCAATGGTTTCGAAAATAGAAATCCACGTAAAATAAAAAAAATAACGTAGGTTACATGAAAATCTGAATGATGGTGTTTCATTTCATTGCATCGTAGACCGGCAATTTCAGAATATCATTATTTATTTGTTTTGAAAATGATTCGGGAAGAGTTGAAACATTTCAACAGCCAAATAAAACTATTTTATTGTTTTAAAAATTTTAATCATACACCTTTTTAGCAATTAGAAATAATATATTATTGCAAGGTGTTATTTTGTTATATACAGGGTGTCCATAATTAAACGACCCTACTTTAAAGTTGTCTAAATACGAAACTATTGGTCAAAAAGTTGTGAAATTTTGTGTCAGACATAACAAAGGAATGGGAATTTGTTTGAGCAAAAAAAAATTTAGTTCAAAATTTCGCCACCAGAGGGCGTTTTTTTTAAATTACATATTTAGCTAACGCCCACTGAATACTAGGCCTGAGCTCTGTCAAAAAAAAAATGGCGGCTGTTGTTAGCGGATTTTCTTTTATCAGAGTTTGGACGGTCCGTTCAATTCGAACACCAATAATTTTTAAAAGTTTTTACGCTTTATTTTTTTTATAGGGCAGTTTATATGTTTGTCTTATTTAATCTGAGAAAAATAAAGCTTAAAAACTTTTTAATTTGTGTAATTCGTTAAAAAAGACCCCGGTGGCGAAATTTTGAACTAAAATTTTTTTTCGCTCAAACCAATTCCCATTTCTTCATTATGTCCGTCACAAAATTTCACAATTTTCTGACCAATAGTTTCGTCTGTAGACAAGTTTAAAGTAGGGTGGTTTAATTATGGACACCCTGTATTTGCGACATTATTATTAAAATAGGTCATTATCTGTTGTATAACTTTACTAAATGCACACATTTTATGATTGGATGTATTTAGAATTAAAATTAAAAAACTGTGCGAATTCCTTTTCCTACGTCTCACGTGCATGAAACTACAAGTTTTTTCTGGCACTGGGAACTAATATGTCTGTCTTTTTTTTCTGCAATATTTTTTTTTACAATTCAAGCCTACAATTTTAAATTCACGTCTCCAAAATAAGCCTACAATTTTAAATTCACGTCTCCAAAATAAGCCGATAAGTATTTTCTCTCCTTCAAAAAAATTCTAGCAACATATCTGAGACATTAAAAAGCATACAAAATCAAAATCTCCAGCAGTATCAATCAGTCTCTATTTGTTTCCCTGCGTTAAAAAAATAAACTAAAATTAAGCATTTCAACATCTGTTTTCAAAAAGGAATGTTTAAAAAGAAATTATCTTTATCCCAATGGTAACTAGAGTTATTAAAGTAATATGGTTCTTCATTTTTCTTTTTCTCAAAATTAAAAATAAGAAATAAATTGTGAATTTCACTTTGTTTTCCTTTTAGAAACAGCATATTTATTAAAGCAAAAGTACATTTATATTACAAACTAACATTTAATTGCGTAGAAAGTTTTCTGAATTATCCAAAAGAATAAACAACTAGGAGAACATAAAGCAGTGATTTATATGTTTCAATTATGGCAATTGACTAAAATATTGATTTAAACATATGTTTCCATAAATTCAGATTTTCTAAAATAATTATGTTGCTCCAAATGTCGCTTTTAGTCATGAAAAAATATCTAATTTTCTTACTCGTGTTATTCTAGTTAGTCTCCTTTCCTTACTTTACAAATAAAGAAAATTAATGATAACTTATATGCATCTTTTTCTATTTTTATATATTTTTCTATTTGTTTTTGAAGTATGTTTGCAGTTATTCAAGCATTTATAAAATTAAAGTCACGTTTTCCGGTATATATAAACTACACATTTATGCATTCAATAAATAATACTGATAATTTTATTTTGGAAATTCAGAATTTCTAAAATAAATTTTGTTACTTCAAATATCAATTTTAGTCATGAAAAAAATATTTTTTTAATTTTCTTACTCGTATTATTCCGTTAATCTCGTTTTCTTACATTACAAATAAAAAAAAATGAATGATAATTTCTATGTATATTTTTCTTTTTTTATATGCATTTTAAAAATATATTTGCAGTATTTTAAGCATTTATAAAATTAAAGACACGTTTTCTGGTACCCATAATAGACACGTGTTCTTGTGCATTCAATAAATAATACTTACCCATACTGAAAACTAGTCGGATGTACCAATCCCAAAACTTTCTTCTATCTCATACATGTCAATATATCAAAATTCGTTATCAATGTGCCAAAATTAAATGGCAGTCTATGCTCATCATGAGGATTCTAAAAAGATGAAATTCCGTGCATTAATTCTTGAGATACGACTATCGCTGAAATCATGTAAATGTAGCATAGCAGCGGCACCTATAGGAGGATTTACACAAGAACCTAATCATCATCAACTTATGTCAACGTCTAACTGAATATGAAGTTTGGTGAAAATTTGTGCATTAGTTCTTGAGATAAAGCTATTGAGGAAATCGTGAAAATGCAGCACAGCCGCGCTACCTATTTTGCGATTTACACCAACACATAACCAGTAACAATATTAATCAAGATATGCTTGAATCTGAAGTTTGATGAAAATTCGTGCATTAATTCTTGAGATAGAGCTATTGCGGAAATCGTGCAAAATGCAGCACAGCAGCGCCACCTAATGGGCGATTTACACCAACACGTACTCAGCATCATTTCATATCAAGGACTAACAGAATTTGAAGTTTGATGAAAATGTGTGAATTAGTTCTTGAGATACAGCTAATACGGAAATCGTGTAAATCCTGCAAGATTCTGCATACCAGCGCCACCTGTTGGGCGAGTTACACCAAAACGTAAGCAGCACCAACTCATATCAAGGACTAACTGAATCTGAAGTTTTATAAAAATCCGTGCATGAGTTCTTGAGATAGAGCTATTGCGGAAATTCTGCAAAATGCAGCATAGCAGCACCACCTGTTGGACGATTTACACAAAAACTAATCAGCACCAATTTATATCACGGACTACCTGAATATAAGTGTTTATTAAATTCCGTGCATTAGTTCTTGAGATAGAGTGCCCACAAAATTTGTGTCACATACACACAGACAGACTCACAGACAGATATTTTGTAAAAACATGTTTTTTTGGAATCTCTGACCCCTAAAACTTGTAAATCCGTCGAAAACCGGAAGTCGAAAATTTTCACGAATCCAATACTTTCTTCTTTTTAATATAGAAGAAAGTAAAAAGAGGAAAAATCATGTACTCGTCCTAGAATATGCAACATTTTCCAACAATAAAAGAATATTGTTAATAAATTTCATTTTTTAATGCAATGAATTGAGATATCTAAATATAAAAATTTAAGGGGTCCTGTACCTTTTAAATTCTCTGAATATTAACAAAAGCATTCAAAGATTGAATTTGTGTATACTCAAAGCCTTTTCTTGTATAAATATGAAATTTTGACTATTGATTAAACAGATTTTGCTTTTTAACATACTGCTATAAGAAACTGACCAGTTTTTCACAGTATTTATGTATTGTTGAAATAAAAATGCCGGGTGTGCTAAAAAGGACTGACTGATTTTAAAATTCAATAACTTGCAAACGGTGACAGATATTTAAAAAATTCTTGCAGGAAGGTTATGCATGAGGTCAAAAGTTTTTTTGCAGTGATTTTTGATTTTAGTTCGAATTACAAACAATAGATGACGCTGCGATTAATAGACGCTAAATTCTGGCTCGATTTTTGGTCCTTCGGGGCCCACTCAATCATTTTAATCTCCTTTTTCCGCATGAAAGAAGAGATCGGCCAAAAAATCGAGCCTGTTTTTAGCGCCTATTGCTTACAGCGCCATCTATTGTTTGTAATTCGAACTAAAATCGAAAATCACTGTAAAAAAACTTTTGACCTTATGCATAACCCTCCTGCAAGAATTTTTTAAATATCTGTTACTGTTTGCAAGTTATTGAATTTTAAAATCAGTCAGTCCTTTTTAAGACACCCGGTAGCTCTTTTTTTTTTACTCCGTAAGTCATTTCGCGCATGATACCTTCAGAACGTATGTATGATTGTCATGAAATTTTATATATTTAATAAAAACATATGTATTTTTTAAATGATATTAGGTCAAAATTATTTTATTAACCCTGTAAAAAAATATTTTTGTGAAAAAAAATCAATTTTTGAACTTTTTAATGAATAAAAATAATCATAACTAAAAATCTTACCATTTTAAATCCTTAGAAGTAAGTCATTTTAAACACACAAATGTGCTGATCATCTATAGCAGTCCATAAATATGTTCTCAAGATATCATGCGCGCAATGACTTACAGAGTAATAAAAAGAGTTATTTAGATTCAATAATCGATAAATTCTGTAAAAAGCTAGTCAGTTTCTGATGCACTGTAAAAAAAAAAAAAAAAAAAACTGTAACTTTTAAAATGTAACGTAAAGAAATCTGTATGCTTACTAAAATTTTATCTGTGTACTGTACAAGAAAAGATGTAAATCTACAAAGCTTTTTTTTGTAAAGCTGCAGAAATCTGTAGCTTTACAAAAGTATCTACTAAAATTGCAGTAACATTAGTAAAATTTTATCTGTAACCCGGATTGTAGTTACATAAGAAGTTCTAGGAATCCCAGTTTCCTAAAAAATTATAAGTAACCTTACAGATTCTTTGATTTACGGTGCAAAAGTGTATCTGTTACATGAATTTTTGTTATTGCTGTCACATAAAAAGTTCTAGGAATCCCAGTTTCCTAGAAAATTCTTAGTAACCTTGTAGATTTTTTTTTACAGTGTGGTAGTAATCTGTTTAATCAACAGTCAAAATTTCATGTTTATACATAAAAAGCATTTGAAGATACACCAATTCAAACTTTGAAAATTTTGCTGATTTTTGTCGCGTTTAAAAAGTGCAAGAACCCTTAAAAAAATTATAATGCAGTAAAAATTCGTTTTCTACAGTTGGTCTCCATAACTGGTAATATATTCAAGTTCTATGCCTGTATTTGTATCTATAGAATTTATATACAGCACTTAATATATTAAAAAATAATTAACTTTTAAAATACTTACCACCTCTGAAAACGCACTTCCAGCAATTATCGATCACAGACCGACATGTAACCGAATATTTTTAGTGTCTTGAACGATAAATCTCAGAAAACCCATCATTAAAAATAGTTTTAACCAATAAAATTAAACTTTCCTTCGAGATTGACACTTATGCCCTCTGCTGGAAAGTACACCGTAAAAAAAAAAAATCTGTAAAGTTGCTAAAGTTTTTCTAGAAAACTGAGATTCCTAGAACTTTTTATGTGACGGCAACAACACAAATTCATGGAACAGATACACTTTTGCACCGAAAATCAAAAAATCTGTAAGGTTACTAAGAATGTTTTAGGAAACTGGAATGCCTAGATCATAAATGTTATTATTTTTTTTTTTTACACTTTACAGAAAGGTTGTTGTCGTCCATCTTAGTGATACATATCAGTGGCATTCTGTTTGAATTATCGTAACATAACTAAAATGCACCGCAAACGACTTTTACCCATGGAACACAATTTAACGGAATTTCTTTCTGTTTTCTTGTAAGCGAACTATTAATGCCACATACTTCAATTGCAACAGGTAAAATTCCATGGTGATCCCGTAAGATATAAAAATTACGTATAAATCTGGGTGTTTTTACGAAAATTAGAGAAGGGGCAGTTCGACAACAACAGGTTCTTTCCCGCGCTGTCATGTTCGGAAATTCAGTTTAAAAGGGCAACTTTGAGAGCATTTTCTAAAACTTTGCCTTTACCAAAAAATGGAAAACGTCATTCGATTACATAGTTTCTTATTAAGAGCATCTGACAATTCATGCGTTTCCGAACAAAAATGAATTCAGAAATGTGTCAGAAAGTAGCTCCTTTGGATTTGAGTATTTTGAGTTTGGATTAAGAAATACCTCCTCCATTAACTCCATTTCTACCACGATTTTGTGTATACCTATTTCTAACAAAAGGTATCTTTTGGCACCTTTGCGTTTGAATGCGAATAATTGCCAAAAATGTTAGAATTTCCAATTATTAGTTAAAACTGTAGATAATTTGAGAAATATATTTATAATTACATTCATAAGTATTTATTAGAAATCATTTAATCAGATTATGAATTAACTCAACAATCGCTTAATTCAACAATCTACAAAATATAAATATACATAAATGTAATTAAACATGTTTTATGTCAATAGGAACAACAATTAAAAAATGTCATTTTCTTAATTTTTATAATTTTTATTAAAAAATCAAACATTTTAATATTATTAACTTATCAAACTTTCGGTATAAAAATTCATCATAAAATTTCTCATGTACAAAAATTCAACCTTGGTAACAAAAACAACAACAATAATCATAAAAACAGCAGAGTAAAAAATACTTTCCTTATTCAATATCACAGTTTTTACACAAATGAAAACAAAATTCACGTGTATTGAACTCACTACTAGAATTGGAGAAAAAAAGCGCGCTATTCATTTTTTTAGAACTAGTCACTGCAATGATCTACGCTAAAATGAATCATGGCGGGAAACAAGCTAACATCAAAGTTATGCAGCAAACTCCTGTATTTTCCTTTACAACTGAAATCGGCATTCTGTAATCTGATTATAATTGATATGATGCTGTAAAATAGTGTTGATATTTATATGTAAAATGGTTTAAAATTAGAAATTATGAAATCGTTAGAAATTACAAATTATGAAATCCTTAAGGTGTCAAAAGACATCTATCTCATGGTAGAAATAGGTGTAACATATGTATATTTTATATCAAAGATGAGCTGGAGGAAAATGATATTGCTGAATTAATGTAACAACTAGTGTAAGAAAAGTCAAAAAATTAATTGTGGAGACATGATTAAACTTAGAAAATAATTTTAAGTTAAAATCCGAAAGGTGTCTTTTGACACATTTTGGTAGAAATAGTGTGAAGACAATAAGTTTTTAAATAATTAATTTAGGCAAATGACGTCTTATTTATAAAAATAATACAATTTCCTCATTTCTTTGGGAATTTTATTTTGAAAAAAAAAGGTATATGATAAATTTTACTGTTTTCTAAAGCACAATCTTTGTGTAGCGTGTGTATCGGGAAATTCTAGACATAAATACCATTTCTTTGCTTTTATAAGGAAATGTCCATTGCAGCAATCGTGTTTTCCATCGTTATAGCACATAATATATTGCTTCAGAAATAATATTTATTTAAATAACTTTTGAAATCATTAAACAAAAAAAATTATTTGTTTTCAAATCTGTTGTTTCAACAAAAAAAATATATGAAATACCTAAACTGTAGTTTCTTTCCAGGCATCGATGCAATTATAAAGGTAAAAGTATTTCTACAGGCAATAAATGACGTTTAATCACGCAAGAACGACACGGAATGTACCCAGATGTCAAACACTGGCAAAACATCAAGCATCACCATTTCGTTCATTCAGTGTTAAGATAATCGACTGGTTTGGGGAATGCAAACATCTGTTTCCAATAAACAAATTTACAGATTTAAAATGTAATAACGGTTTTTCAAACATCAGTTGAAGTTTCTAAACATATATATAACTATCTCTTTTTCTTATTTCTTATTCCATCTTTTTTGCTTGCATTTTTTTTTTTTTTTTTTTTTTTTTTTTTTTTTTTTTTTTTTTGCAGCAGAAACAACGTTTGTTTAAATTACTATTGGACTTATTAAACAAAAATACTTTTCTGCTGTCTAATTTGTTGTTTTAAAAAATCAGAAGCAATTTTTTTTAGTTGAGCTCCTTTCCAGGCATCAGCATAATTGTAAAGATAAAAATACTTTTACGGGTGATAAATGACAGTTAATAACACAGAAAAGACACGTAATGTACCCAAATGTCAAACACTGAAAAGACATCAAGCATCACCATTTCTGTTCTCCAGTGTTATGATAATCGACTGGTATGCAGATGGTAAACATCTGCTTCCAATATAATAATTTACAGATTCAAAAAGAAATAATGGTTTTTCAAACATCAGTTGGAGTTTATAAACATATATTTATAACCTATCTATAAATCTCTTTTTCTTATTTCTTATTGACCCCTTTTTGCTTGGATTTTTTTGCTGGAGAAACGACGTTTGCTTAAATTACTATTAGACTTATTAGACAAAAATACATTTGTCGTTTTAAAAAATAAAAGTAAATTATTAAATTTTAGTTCCTTTCCAGGCATCAGCATAATTCTAAAGATAAAAGAATTTTTACAGGTGATAAATGACAGATAATAACACAGTAAAGACAAGTTATGTACCCATAGGTAAAATACTGAAAAACATCAATCAGCAGCTTTTCTGTTCTCCTAGTTTTATGATAATCGTGTAGAGTAGGAAACGTAACTATCTGTTTCCAGTAAACAAATGTAGATATGCAAACGGGAAAATAACAGTTTTACAAATATAAGAGGAAGTTTATATGTATATATATAGATAGATAGATAGATATAGATATAGATTTATATCACTTTTTACTTTTTACTTAATCATTTTACACCAGTATTGCTATTATTATTTTTATTATTTTTATTATTGTTTTTTTTTTTTTTTTTTTTTTTTTTTGTTCAGATTTTTTTTTAGTGTAGATTTTTTTTTTTTTTTTTTTTTTTTTTTTTTTTGTAACATAAAATGCAGAATTTAGATTACTACTGGATTAGATAAATAAAAATATTTTTCTGCCCTCTAATTTGTTATTTACAAAAATATAAAACAGATTATTAAAGTTTAGTATATTTAGAGTCTTCGATACAATTATAACGATGAAAGCACTTTTACTGGCAATAATTGAATGGGTGTATGGAAGAAATACCTATGTTCCTGCATGTACAGAATTTAGATTACTATTGGACTTATTAAAGGAAAATACTTTTCGGCCCTCTAATTTGTCGTTTTAAAAAAATAACAAACAGATTATTAACTTTTTGTTTATTTCCTGGCATTGATACAATTCTAACGAAAAAAAGTACTTTTACTGGCAGTAAGTGAATGGGTATCTGGAAGACAGACCTATGCTACTGCATGTAATGATTAGATTAGTGCAGAATTTAGATTAATATTGGACTTATTGAATTTTAAAAAAAATTCTACTCTCCAATTTTTCGATTATAAAAATAAGAAACAAATTATTAAATTTTATTAAATAGTAATTAAAGCCTTTGTGCAGGAATATTTAAAAAAAAAATCTTGATCTTGATTTTTAGGAAGCTTACCACATCATTAAAAATTCTCACTCTTTAGTCAATGACTTATCTGGTACTCCTGATTTTCCAAGTATTTGGAAATCATTAATTTGATTTCCCCTATTTTGGTTTCTTTTTCTCTTCTTCTCCGGTAGATGTCGCTACTTGTCCACCCAGTCGTTTCCACTGCTTCTCTCTCATTGGTTGTTTTTGGCGCCTTCGCTACCCGCATAGGGTATATAAGCCAGCGCGTCTCTATCTATCATTTTGCTCAGCCTTGCTTTTTCTAGCACGCTGTTCCCTTTTCTTTATCTTGCACTGAAGAAGAATCTCGCTAGTAGATTCGAAACAGCTGTTTGCTGCTTTTCACGCATTATTTGTGCATTTTAAATGTTGGTTTACTGCTTTTTAATTAAATTTTAGTTTATTTCTAGGCATCGATACAATTATAAAGATAAAAGTACTTTTACTGGCAATCATTGAATGGGTGACTGGAAGAAGGACCTATGTTACTGCATGTAATGATTAGATTAGTGCAGAACTTAGATTAATATTGGACTTATTGAACAAAAATGCTTTTCTGCCCTCTAATTTGTTGTTTAGAAAAATAAAAACATTTTATTAAATGTTACTTTATTTCCAGTCATCGATATAATTATAACGATAAAAGTACTTTTACAAGCAATAACTGAATGGGTGCCCGGAAAAAGGACCTATGTTACTGCATGTAATGATTAGATTAATTCAGAATTTAGATTAATATTGGACTTATTAAACGAAAATACTTTTCTACCCTCTGATTTTTTGTTTAGGAAAATAAGAAACAAATTATTAAATTTTAGTTTATTTCTAGGCATCGATACAATTATAAAGATAAAAGTACTTTCACTGGCAATAATGGAATGGGTGTCTGGAAGAAGGACCTATGTTAGTGCATGTAATGATTAGATTAGTGCAGAATTTACATTAATATTGGACTTATTAAACAAAAATACTTTTCTGCCCTCTAATGTTTCGTTTAGAAGATTAAGAAACAGGTTATTAAATTTTAGTTTATTTCCAGGCATCGATACAATTATAACAATTAAAGTACTTTTACTGGCAATAATTGAATGGGTATGTGGAAGAAGGATTTACGTTACCGCGTGTAATGATTAGATTAGTGCAGAAGATAGGATAAACAAAAATACTTTCCAGCCCTCTAATTTGTCGTTTAGAAAAATAACAAACAGATTATTTAATTTTATATTATTTCAGGCATCGGTACAATTAAAACTATAAAAGTGCTTTTACTGGCAATTATTGAATGGATATTTGGATGTATGTTACAAATTTGGGAAAGTTGGTTTTTTTCGGGGGCAACGAAACTATGTGGAATAATTGATGATTGACAGTGTTACAAATTGTAATTTCATTAAATATGTTTGTTTTCTTTAAATAAAAAAAATTAAAACAATAAACTAAAAATAATATTATTTCTTTCCTTACATACCTAACTATTTTTTTATTATTCGTCCCAATTCTCAACGTGAAGACAAAAGTTGAGAGTAATTAAGACCGGAAGAAGGGCCTACGTTATACAAGGTGCTCAAGACATTTTTCTAATAAATGACATTAATAG
The DNA here is from genome assembly GCA_963932465.1 of Maratus speciosus. Classification (NCBI taxonomy): domain Eukaryota; kingdom Metazoa; phylum Arthropoda; class Arachnida; order Araneae; family Salticidae; genus Maratus; species Maratus speciosus. Next base: position 387,097,416 of record OZ010786.1, read on the forward strand.
TTTTTTTTCCTCATTTCTGTAAAATGTTAAGTTTGTCACTAATTCAAATAATATTTAATAGACCAGGAAAGACAAGAAAATATAGCCAAACATCAAATACTAGAAAAACATCAAGCAATACCTGCCCTTTTCATCTAGTGTTATGATAACACAGGTGTACAACACTTATGTTTATGAAACCCTTTTTTAAAAATTTATATTGATTCTATACACATCTGGAATACTTATTTTTTAAATGATCTGAATTTTTTCCAGTCAAGTACAGTTTTTCGCAATCTGAGTCAACATGTGTTATAATGATGTATAAAGCCTGTTGAAAGTAACGGCAAATAATAAGTAAAATGAAACAGTTTTATTTTTTAAAGTAATACGTAAAAGAATACGTATACATACAGAATGTAGTAAAATAAATTAAAACAAATTTATTTTTCTTACTGAAAGGACTTATACTGCATTTTCATTAGCTAATAAAGCTGTGATTTTTTTTTTCTATTATATAAATATTTTGCATCTTTACGATTAAGTATTCAAACATAGTCAGCAATCCACCGACTTAAGTCAATAAGTACACAGACGTCTATTACGTAAAAGAAAGGTTTTAAGACTTCTTTTAGTATATTCCTCAGTTTTATAATTAACGTCAAATTTGCGTATCGGTCTGTTAATATCCCTACAGTAAACTTAATCACTATCATGTAGAAAGTCAAAGATAAACTCGTGTTCTCTGATTACACATAGTAGTAGATGTATTTTGAAGCAAACAAGTCTATCTTTTATAGACTGGCGCCTAAATTTTCGGACAATCTCTTAGACAACCTCAAATCTTAAATTAAATCAAAACGTTCAGTTTGATTGAATAGCTTTGGATCACCATTATTTATATTATCCTAAAAATCAGCAATATTAGCTGAATCACAATAAGGTGGCTTTCAAAAGAGGCTTATATATTTGTGGTATAAGAGATAAACCATGGTCTATGCTGATTACTAACTTTCACCCTAAAATAAGTGAAAACAAATTCAATGTGTTTTGAAAAAAAATTCAATGTGTGAATTCCATTCAACACACATTTTTTTGTGAAATTAAATGTTTTGCTTAAAAAAATATTTTCCTATTAGTTAAAAATAAGAATTCTAATAAGCATAATCGCAAAGCAGACTGTAACTTTGCTAGCAAATCATAAAAGTCAATTTTGTGCGAAAATGGCATCTGATACACTATTTTTATTGTGATTTTTAAATTCAGCACAGAAAAAATACATCAAACAGTTCAAATTATCAAAAACGTTTTACCGTTGTAGACCTGAGTATTCAAATGAAATGTGGAATGTAGACATTTATTTCCAATATATATATATATATATATAGAGAGAGAGAGAGAGAGAGAGAGAGAGAGAGAGAGATTGATAGATAGATAGATTTAATATGAAATAAAAGTTGACATACATCAGTTGAGGCTTCATAGTTGATAATGCAACAAATTAAAGAACAGCAACAGCAAAAAATTGTTTAATAAGCCCGAAAGTAATTTAAACAAAAGTTATTTCTGCACGAAAAAAATTACAAGAAATTATAGAGTAATAAAAACAAATAAGGAAAGGGTATATTTAAACATATAAAGCTTTATAAAAGGTATATATAAATATGTCTTCACCTATTTTTTTATTATTACATAATTGCTCATCATTTTTTTCGTGCAGAAATAATCTTTGGACTTTTTAAACAAAAGTTTTTTTTCCCTTGTTCTTTAATTTGTTGCATTATGAACTATAATATAAATTATTGAACATTTGCTTCTTTCCAGAAATAAAGATAATTATAAAGGTACAAGTAATAAAATAGGCGTTTAATCAATCAGGAAAAACAAGGAATATAAAGAAACGTCAAGTACTGACAAAATATCAATCAGCACCGTTTCTAATTCCGTAATGTTATGATAATTGACTGGAATGTGACACGTAAATATGTGTTTCCAATAAGCAAATTTAAAGATTTAAAATGAAATAACCATTCTACAAATGTCGATTGAGGTTTATAAATATATATATACAAACATCCCCGCTTTCTTATTTCTTATTACACCATTTTTGCTTGAGATCTTTTGCTGCAATAACATTTATTTAAACAACCTTTGGACTTAATAAACAAAAAGAATTTCGTATCCTCTAATTTGTTGTTTTAACATATACGAAACAAAATGTTAAATTTTAGTTCATTTTCTAGACCATCGAGAGAATTAAAGATAAAACAACTTTTAGGAGCAATAAATGGTGTTTAATCACGTAGAGAAGTCACGGAATGTACCCAAATACTGGCGAGATATCGAACGTCGCATTTTTCCTTTTCCTAGTGTTATGATAATCAACTGGAATGTGAAATGTAAACATCTGTTTCTAATAAACAAACTTATGCATTCAAAATAAAATAGCAAATTTTACAAATATCAGTTGAGATTTTCAAATATTCGTGTATAAATACATTTTTTTTCTTATTTCTTAGTTCAAGAAATAAGGAACAACTTTTAAATTTTAATTTCACTTCACCTACCGAAACATTTTTTGGGGGAAATAAAGAGTAATTATTAAGCATTAAATGTCATTTAATCATAAAAAAAAGACAAAGTATGTGACAAAAGTGTAAAATATTGGAATAACATGGAGCAACATTTTATTTTTCACCTAGCATTGTGATAACCGACTGAAATAGAGAGGTAAATAATCTGTTTTCAAGAGAAAAATTCGCAGATTTAAAATGAAATAACATATTTAGATATGACAGTTGGAGTTTTTAAAAATATTTACGATAACCCTTCTTTTCTTCTTTATTATTTCACAAATACAGTCGAACCCCGATTTAACGAATCGTTCGTGACTATCAACTGTGTTCGTTAAGTCGGGATAATCAAAGGAATATTATTATACAACAGAATAAGTTTTTTAAAAATGGCAAAAAATAAGAAGAACAATGCTCACTTACCTTAATAATGATATTAAACATTTGCTGCTTTAAGAAAACACTCTGATTAAAAATTAATTCTTTTTTTTTATGTACTACTATAAATCAAAAGCATTGTAATTAAGAAAAAAATCTCATTTATTTAAATTTTATCGATAAATTATAAGACATCTTTTATAGAATTTCCTTTGCTTTGTTTCGATTTTGTATTCTGAACTACTTTATCGATTTTTTTCTGAAGCTGTGAAAACAGTGTCATCAACATCATGAGTCATCAACTACCGTTTCAAAGTATCCAAACTGCTAACTTCTTTTTTGAACGTTACATGCTTCATCTCTGTTCCATCTTCTTCGTCCGATCCACTACTACTGATATTAATAATCTCGGTCTAACGTGCATTTTCGCATGTAGATATATCTGCATCACAAGATACATATTTAGAAAACTAACAGTCAGGAACATTGAAAAATTATAATAAATATTAGAAAATTTCTTCAATTTTTCATTTTTTTGACATCGAAAATTATTCGTTAAATCGGGATTATAAATTCGTTGAATCGAAGTATTTTTGTTCCGTTTTCCATAACTTGTCGAGTTTCCGCCGAAATTTTTTAATAAACATATCTATCCTCATGAGTAGAACATTCTATAACTTTTTTCAGATTTTTAGGAGTATGCCCGTATGGAGACCTTCCTTGTCAGTAGAGACATTATGTACAGGGTGTATCCGTATTCGACCGACAAATTCAGAGGGCTGATAGTAGGCATCAAGAGGAGTAAAAATTGCCATGGTCCATGGTGTCGCAAACCACTTATTTAAGCACAAATACAGAGCGTTTCATCCTAACTCAACTTGTTTTTCACAGTAATAATTTTGCGAAAAATAAAAACATTGCAATGCAAATGCAACGATATGTACCCTGTTTTGTGTGAAACGTTATAACATCACGAAAAGTTCTGAAAAAACAGGGTGCTCAAGCAACCGATGATACCGTATGAACTGATAATCGCAATCCAAAATGTGGAGCGTCAAGAGCATACTGCTGGCGCGTATAATGTAAACTTCCATCACTTATTTTATCTTTATTATATTATCACATTTACAACAAAGGTTATAATGTTTGTTAAATGTTTTATTATAATATACTTCAGTTTTTTTTAAGTTATTGCCGGTAACCCAAATTGAGTTAGGATAGAACACCCTGTACTTTTTATTAAATACCTGGTTTGCGACCCCGTGTTCCATGGTAATTTTTCATCCTCTTTGTGTCTACTATCATCCCTCTGAATTTGTCGGTTGAATTCGGCAGCGCCCTCTATGTTGTATAAAGTGAGATGAAAATTACGTTGAGGTAAACATTGAGGAGCCTAATCTGAAGATTTACTAGTTTAATTTGAATCTTTACTTCACGATTTATTTAATATTTTATAATTTTGTTTAACGTAGTAAATTCGAAAGAATGTGTTACAAAGACAGTTAAAGAACGGAAGAAGAAACATCGGAATTCCTTTAAATATATTTACGATTGTGGATTTCCTTAATTTTGCCTTAAATACAGGGCGTTTCATTTTAACTGAATTTCTTTTTACGGTAATAATTTTGAGAAAAATAAAAACATTGCAATGAAACCGCAACGATATGTACCCTGTTTTGTGTGAAACGTTATAACATCACGAAAAGTTCTGAAAAAACAGGGTGCTCAAGCAACCGATGATACCGTATGAACTGATAATCGCAATCCAAAATGTAGACTATCAAGTGCATACTGCTGACGCGTATAGTGGAAACTTCTACCACTTTTTTTCATGTTATCAAATTTACAACAAGGGTGAGAATGTCTATTAAAAGTTTTATTATAATACTAGCGAACTTGCCCGGCGTTGCCCGGGTACGTCAAAAAACAGCTCGAATTGCGAAAAAGCTCTGAAAATCACAATAAGATATCGCGAAAAAATTTTAAATCTCTGCACAAATTTCGAAAAGAGAAAAAAAATTACATATTGTGTTCGAAGATTGAAAGTTGATTCCTTTCCACTAATGTGGAAAAATGGTAGGAAATCGCTAAAATACACTAAAAATCACATACAAAATTCCCGAAAATTTCGAAAATTGCTATACGAAATCTGAATAAACTTTATTGAAATGAGGGCAGAATGTCCTTTAGGTCGAAAATGGAATGTTAAAAAATTGCAGCAGATCGCGAAGAAACGTGAAAATCGCATTAAAAATAACAAAAAGTTCAAAAATCACGAAAGTCAAAATTTACTATAATTGGATAAAAATTTCAAATCTAATTCCTTTGACCTGTGGGCTCTATTTAAATTTATGTTTGGGAAATCATGCTAAGCACGTAATATTAGTTTTTGTTACATTAAAATATCTCAATTTATTGATTTTCTGTAAGCAAGGAAACCCTGTTAATTTACAATGGAAGTCTATGGGAATTTGGCGAAATATTAGAGATATCGCTAAGTTGGTGTAACTTTTGGCTACTAATTTTGGTCGCCAAATTTGGCGGCATTTGGCGAAAGAACTGGGCCCCTGTGGTAACCTCCCTAATAGGTATGGAGATGCATTAAATGCTGTTCAATCGCATAAAATATCGCATAAAATATTCGCTAAAAATTCAAAAATCGCTGTACGAATGCTGAAAAAATTTTTTTTGAAAAGAGAATAAAATTTACTATATTGGGTTAAAAGAAAGAAGCCGTATTATTTTCACTGATGTGTAAAAATCACCTCAAAACTTAGAAAAGCGCTAAAAATCGCATTAAAAATTAAATTACAAAAATCTAATCAAAAAATTGAAAATCGGGCTTCGAGGTGCAAAACTTCATATATAGACGTACCTTTTCCCCAAATTTTGTAGCTCTACGTACAGTGGTGTCTCCAGAATACCGTCGGCACACTCACTCACACACAAACTTCTTTCCTTATTATTATAGATACTTCACTTTTCTGAAAGTTATAACCTGTAACCCAAATTGAGTTAGGGTAAAACAACACCCTGTATTTTTGATTCAATACGTGTTTTGCGACACTATGTTCCATAATAATTTTTCATCCTCTTGATGCCTGCTATCACCCCCCCCCCCTCCCCCGCCTGAATTTGTCGTCGGTCGAATTCGGCAACACCCTGTATATAAAATATATAATGTGAACATTAAAAAGGTTCACAATCTTACTTAAAAGGCGACTAATGTAATGAAAAAGATGTTACAAATTTAAAATATGCATTTTATTTAAAACTTCTTAGTACTTTCAAGCCTTCCAGGCTCATCATCAGAGAATATCTTAATAACTAAATTTTGTTTATTTATACAAATAAGTCACTTTGTTTTGAAAATGAGAGAGCCAATAATTACTAGAGTTGAAAGTAGAAGTAGCAGTAGCAGCTTCTTGGATTGAATTTAATTAGAGGAAATATATATTATTATTATTAAATGCGGTTCCATTTATTTTCTGACATCACTTTGTTTCTCATGCGTCACTTTCCATGGGTAGCAGAAAATATTTAACTTCGTGTTTTGAAAATGAGAGAGTTAATAATTAATAAAGAATTATTAGCTCTCTCATTTTTAATCTCTGATGATGAGCCTGGACGGCTTGAAAGTACTAAGAAGTTTTAAATAAAATGTCTCTGATCATGAGCCTGGAAGGCTTGAAAGTACTAAGAAGTTTCAAATAAAATGTATATTTTAAACTTGTAACATCTTTTTCATTACATCAGTCGTCTTTTAAGGCTGTTCCCAAATCCAACAGGGCAACTTCCTGACATAAGTTTTAATTTATTTTTATTCAAAAATGCATGAAACTAGCTGGTGTTGTTGTTCAGAAACTATGTCATAAAGCTGTTTTTTTTTCATTTTTTTGCAAACGCAGTAGATCTTTCAGAAAATAATGTCAAAGTGGACCTTTTGCACTGAACTTCCGAGCGAAAGTAGAAAAATCACTCAAGAGCGGACGAAAAACGGGGTTGTCACGTGATCGATATCGCTTATAACTCAATGGGTAATTGAATGATCAAAAAATGAAAAAAAAAACAGTTCAATTCCAAACCGCTTCCATGGCCAGGCTTTCCAATTTTATATCTTTCCGTTAAAAAATGAATTTGTAAATGTGTCAGAACGTTTTGCTCTTGTTCAGCGGAGCAGTTAAGAACAGCCTTAAGTAAGATTGTGGATCTTTTTAATGTTCACATTATATATTTTATGTCGAATCAAGGTGAAAAATTGAGTTTCGTCTTATGATATTACCCTGTATATATTTCTTGATTAATTACATGTATTGCATTAGGGATGCACCAAATAGTGATTTTGGCCGCATACTGAATATTCGGCTAACCGAGTAGTGACTAGCAAGCCAAATACCGAATATTCGGCTTGCTGAATGTTTTTAAATTTCAAAGTTTGAAAGTATTAAAAAGTTAAATTTTAAAACAGTTTTACATAATATTTAACACACATATTTCCTTCCATAAACAAGATCTTTTTACAAGTAAATTTTACACTAAAAAATCTATGCTTTTCTTTGTTATTTAAGAAAAGGACAGTTTTAAAGCTTCTTTAATTGATAAAATTTTTAATTTCAAAGAATCCTTTCTGAATTAATACAAACGAATAAAGTTTTCTTAGTATATTCTAAAACAAGTATTTCAAAATCAAATAGAAATTTTGAAGGAATCGGAAGAAAAATTTTACAATTATATACTGTTTAATTGTCAAGAAGGGACTAAAATCGTCATTATTGGTTAATTTTCTTACTTTATGCTTTTCAAATAGCAAATAAAAAATACAAAAGCATTCTCTTTTATTTAAATATAATCCTATTTTCAATTATCCTAAATATTTTTATTAATTGACAGTTAAAAATAGAAGTTGTTTTAAGGTTTTTAAAAGTTTTTTTTTTAAAGATTTTTTAAGCATTCGGCCTGGTCGAATATTTTGATATTCGACATACCGAATAGTTTTATATTCGGTCAAGCCGAATGTTCAGCATACCGAATAGTTTGATATTCTGCCTAAGCGAATATTCGGTAGTATTCCCAAATAGGCCGAATACCGAATAGATACCGAATATTCGGTGCATCCCTATATTGCATGATCAGACTTCATTACATTTTCATTATTACATATTTTGATTGCAATTATTTTTTGATAAATATTTCTTGACATCATTTTGTAAATTTCTAAGAGAATAATCCAAATGATCATATAAAAAAATACTTGACTATCTGAGATTTTTTCATGTTAGACTTACAGTTGAAATAGCCCAAAAGTTAATTCATTACAAGTAAAGTTTCACATAAAAGAATAACAGATTTTTCAAAAAAAAATGTAATCAAAAAATATATTTTCTAACTCTGACGCCACATTTTGACAAAGATGAAACCAATATATAATTATAGTTTTATTTTTTGTATTTTATGCAGTTTTAATTAATAAAAATGTAGAGATTGTTTTTATCATAAAAGTAAATAAACTCTATCTATTTTATGTTTGTCTACTATCTTTAATTGTAAGTAAATTGTATATTCATTCTGTTATGTTGAATGATGTATTTGCATGTTATGAAAAGTTGTGAGTAAAATTCGTTTTTTTCTTTCTTCTCTAAATCATTTTTTCCTCGTATCTCTTCACCTATTATAAGTTCCAGTGCATTATATTGACAATTAACAGGCTATAGTTTTCTTATTTAGCTGCCTATTATATGAAATAATGCATTTTTAATAACACGTGGTATTCTTGCCAACTGAAGATTAAATACTACGTGTTGCTCTGTTTGTCATCTTTATTTCCCTTCGTTATATTTCTCTACTAGATTTTTTTCCATTTGCGATTATTTCCTTTACTTAGTATCGTAACTTAAAACTGGAAAATAAAATTCCAAAGTATCGCTGGAATGATGCTGTTGGTGAATTTTATATAGTAAAAATGTATTCAGTACAACACAGTATTAAACAGCAAAAGGATGTGAATGGGTGGAGTTAAAATACTCCTCAAACCAGTTTTTAAAAAAATGAGATAAATACAAAATCTTCTTCACGATAAAGAATAATTTTTAAAAAATTAAGAAAAAAAAGTTTAAAGCAGATAGACGAGTTCACATAAAACTGTTACTACATTCTAAATTCACTACCATAAAACTTTAAAACAACATAATTTTTAAATTAGTCAAAACATTTATAAGTTGAACTGTAAATGAAAGAAAAGCGTATTATCCGTGTTGTGAGCCTGCTACTTTTATTTATTATTCCGATTGCTTGATTGCCACCACTTTTTTGATTTAGTAATATTTGCCATATTTAAAGGCATATTAAATAAGACGAAAATAAGGCGAACTACAGTATAACTTCAAAAATCCGGCAACTTCGAAACCGAGACTATAAAGGATTTTTGAAAATTCTAGATTTTTGAAGGAATATCAAAAGTAGTGGCTAGGAATATCAAAAGTAGTGGCTAGGAATATCAAAAGTAGTGGCTAGGAATATCAAAAGTAGTGGCTAGAAATATCAAAAGTAGCACTATATTTTTAATGGTGCCTTTAGCCATAGTTCATTCCTTATTAAGTGATAATTATGTAAGAAAAAGAGAAGATTAAACATAAAATAAATTTACTTTAATCGATATTTTTTATGTTACAGAAAAAAATCTAATAAAGAGTGAAATTATTTCTCCCTCTTGTAATTTTCGGAAACATCGATACAAACTATTTGCTTCAAATTTTTTGGGCATTCTTTAACAAGTTTTTTTTTTAATCACATTTTATATAAATGAAGAATGTTTATTTCGGAAATACAGTCTTGTTTCTTTAAAGCATATATTAATTCTCCAGTCAAATTTATGCATGTTTTTTAGTGACACCTTTTCTTCTGCCGGTTGTTCATCCTCGTCTTCTGAGCTGCTACTAGCATTATCGGATGTTCTATTTAGCTCAGCGTCAGCGATCTCGCTGCCCGTTAAATTATTCGTTGTTGATGCATTTTCGTCAATGCTTAGCCAATCATCTATATCCCTTTTTGCGACACTTAAAGCATTTTTAGATTTTGCGTGTTCAATGAGCTCATAAATTGTACCTTTTTCACGGGAAATGTTAAAGCCTGAAAATTCTTCCTAATCATTGATGTCACCGTTGCCGAAAATTCGTTATATTGTGCCATGCATTCGCTAAAGTTGTCCCCTAAGTTGTTCCCGTTGCTAAGCAACGTTGCAGTTCCCTGAAAATAATCACAAATGAAAAAAGAAAGTCAAATATTCTTTTATTGCATTTTTACTTTCGATCTTGAAGTTTTTAGTTCATAAAGAATAATTGAACAAAGCTATTGTTCTTTTCCCATAACTTGGAAGTGTAAAATAAAAAAGAAGTGAAAAGATGGTTTTGAGGCCGAATTTTTGAAGTTGCCGGATTTCTAAATGGCGGAATTTTTAAACCACGCTGTATTTAAAAAAAAGTGGTAGCAGTCAAGAAACCTGATTTTAAGTAATGAACTGATAACACTGCATATTATCGCAATCTACATTTCAGGTTTTCCTATAAATAGATTCTATCACTATTTATTGAGCTATAAAAACGTGTACCTCTACTTAAAATATACAAATCTGGAGGATTTTAGCTGCATATATTATAATTATCCAAAACGTGAAAATCAAATTTAAAAGGTTAACAGAAATGCCAACTGTTTTAAATTTAAAAACTACAATTATAATTCAAACAGGCGGAACTAGTAGGGGGCTGATTTAGGTATTAATGCACTTCTCAGACTAATTTAAAATGCATAAGATAAGCACAAAACCATCTGCAGAGGAATAAATTATTTTTAAAAAACAAATTAAATAAAAGCAAAAAATAACTAACTATATTTTTACTTCAAGTTATATTAAGGATTCATAAAAAAGAGCTGTTTTATTGCAAATAAGGCTTGATTACAAACTTCCATCATTTTTTTAAATAGAGAATTTTGCCTTATTTAATCACAGAATTTTGTGATAAAATTAACCCTTTGAGGGGCAAGTGATTGTGTTTCTGTAGTGTTGAATTCACAAAGGAATGTTTGAAAAAAATTATTTCAAAATAAGGAAAAGCGATTTTAAAAGTTATTTCTACCAAAGTTATAAAAATAAAATTTTATGAAAAGTTTCCGGTGCAAATCTTAATTAAACTTAGGTGGCATGTAATATATCCCACAACCCCTCAAGGGATTAAGGCGAAAATTTCTTATTAAAACACACTTGCCAACTTCCGACCAAACTTCCGTAAAATGTGAGCTAATTTAAATCAGGTTTCTAACCGGAAAATGTTTTTTAAGTGTCATTAATTATTTAATTTCATGTTTCTAAGTTGAACTTGTTTGATATCATTTCTTTAAAAAAAATTCTGGTGCGAAACATATTTGAGTCAAATTAATCCACATTTTACGTAAGCATATAGAAAGGTTGGCAAGTATGTTAAAAGAAGTGGTGGAAGTTTAAAAAGGCGGTAATCAGGACATAATTGGGGGAAGGGGGGGAAAAGGCAACAGGACGCTTTTTTTTACTTCTACTTTTTCTCATTATATTTTTTTTAATTATTATTTCTGTCTAAAAGAAAGGGGCTCCGTTCTGAAGCATTAAAACAGCTTCAATCTTATTATTAAGCTGGAACCTTAATCTAGCTGAGTGTTTTTTGCTTTACGTTGATTATTATACAACATACATTTATTTAAAAAAATAAAGAAACGAAGTCACATTCATATAAAACAATGAACATATTTGTTAATAATTATTTAAAACCGCACCCAGACAAAAAAAAACCTAGTTGCTTATCTATGAAACTTTATTCCAATATACTTTTTTTTAAACTCATAACATTTAAAAGGGGGGATTTTAAATGAAATGGAAGCGAATTAATACAATTTAAAATGCATGTTTTCGTATAAATAAATCTTGGACCACTATTGGACCACGAAAACGAGTATCATCTCTATTTAAAATATTTAAATCAACAAAATGCTTTCCTTAACTGCCACCAGATGCCGTAAGTAATACACCAAAAAAGGAAAAACAAACTATGACCGCTTGCATCATTAATTGATTCCCGAGAAAAGATTCGATTTTTCGCGTCCTTAGTAAAACAATTTGGAATAAACTATGAAGAATGCTTGGCGGGAAAACACCATTAAGGCACGACGACGCTTTCTCGTTCAATTCGGCTCTCTTAATCATTTGAGAAATTATTTTTGCTTGAGCAGTTGCTCTTACTTAAATCTTCGACTTAAGTATTTGTGATTTCCATAATAAATAGATATGAAATCTTTTAACATCATTTAGGATGATGATATTTTAGGATTGTTTAAATTTTGTGATGTTGTATGCTGATCGATATTTCATTTTTAAGGGATATAACAAAGCTACTTTAAGAAATTATTGAATTCCCCAGTTAGTTTTAAAATTTCTTGTTTTCCAAATCTATGTTATAACTCTTTTATTTTTTCAAGACAAAATTTTTTGTTTAAAATTAATTTAATACGAACACGTGCAAATTTATATACGTTTTTATACTTTATATGCGTTTATATGTATGTGTATGCGTAAATTTGCACATTTTAATTATAAATAAATAATCTATCTCATTCATTGAATGTTGATGAATGAATCTATCTTAATCAATTCAGAAATTATTTTCGCCTGAACAGTTGCTCTCACTTAAATCTTTGACTTGAATCTTTGTGATTTACATAAGAAATCTTTTAACATCATTTAGGATGCTGAAATCTTAGGATTGTTAAATTTTGTGATGCTCTATGCTGATCTATATATTTCATTTTTAAGGGTATAACAAAACAACTTTGAGAAATTATTGAAATCCTCAGTTAGTTTTAAAATTTCTTGTTTTTCAAATCTATTCTATAACACTTTTATTTCTCAAAGACAAAATTCCTTTGTTTAAAATTAATTTAATACGAACACATGCAAATTTATATATGTTTTTATACTTTATATGTGTTTATATGTATGTGTATGCGTAAGTTTCAACATTTTAACTATAGATAAATAATCTATCTTATTTAAAATTAAAAATATATTACAATTCATCAGACATACAAGTAAAAGTTACATAAATACATCTACATTTAAAATGCAAACGTTTCGGGCTAATTTTTAGCCCCTCATCAGTACAATAACATTCAAATGACTATATATCATGTTTACAGTTAATAATTACTAACAGTTAAAATGAAAGAAAGTATAAAGAACCATAATTTATAGTTATTTATACTTTCTTTCATTTTAACTGCTAGTAATTATTAACTGTAAACGTGATATATAGTTTTATGGTCATTTGAATGTTATTGCACTGATGAGGGGCTAAAACTTAGCCCGAAACGTTTGCATTTTTAAATGTATATGTATTTATGTAACTTTTACTTGTATGTCTGATTAATTGTAATATATTTTTAATTTTAAATTTTATATATCATGTGTTAAACAATGTTTATTTATTTTAATCTATCTTATTCATTGAATGTTGATAAATAAGTCTATCTTAATCATCTTAGAAGTCATGCTAGCGAAAGCAGTTGCTTTTAATAAAATTTTCTCTTAAGAATTCGTAATTTACATGATAAATAGATGTGAAATCTTTTAACCTTATTTCAAATGCTGATTAAGATTATTTTAAAATTCGTTGGGCCCTATCAGGATCGGTATTTTAAATGTAAGGAATATAATGTATCTATTTAAACCTTTATGTACTGAATTATGAATTCATGAAAATTTTATCTTCTTAAACTTAATTTCTTAAACTACGTTAGAAAATTTACATAATCATTTAATAAATTTTAAAAGGATTTTAGAAGGATTGGAGGATTTAGGATTAGTTAAATTTGAATTTATATGGATTTTGTGCAATATTTATAACCCCCACTCAAATCTTTCATTTTAAATATTTTTCTTAGTATTTTGTAGAATTAGGAAATGTACAAATATAATGTTCTTATAATAGAAATATATAAATATTTCCGAATTGAAAATTCCCCCCTCCCCTTCCCAACGCCAAGAAAACTGATAAAATGCAAAGGCAAAAGAAATCATCCTTTTAAAAATATTTTTGTTTTGTGTAACCAATAATGATTTTCGAACAAGATAAAGTAATGTATCTATAACTCACTCTAAACTGTATTACAACTAATCGATGAATTAATTGAATTTTATAACAAGTTATTTTAATCGTACTTATAAGTACCGTCAGTAGATAAAGGGTTAAAAAGTGTATATTGAATTCCTGATTATTTTAATACTATGTTGTTGTTGTTTTTTTTTTTTTACATTACTTTAAATTTAACATACTCTTACTTCTTCATGACTGCATTTTCATTACTTATAATTAATTTGAGCATACGCAAACTTACAAATGTATATATACACTGAAGATCCAAAACATTATGACCCCCTACCTAATAATGCGTTAGACCACCTTTGGCCCGCAAAACAACTGCTACCCGCCTTGTCATGGATGCCACGAGTCCTTGATAGATGACCGGAGATAAACTGTATCAGACGTTTAAGCAGAAGTCATGCATATCCGGAATATAATAAAATGTTTGTTTTTGAGCTGCCGTTAAATGACACCAGAAATGTGCTCTATCGAATTAAGATCTGTCGAGTTAGGCGGCCAAGACCTTAATTGGAATTTAGTGTTATGTTCCTGCAACCAATTGAGCATAATTGGAGTCCTGTGACATGGAGCGTTGTCTTGCTCGAAGACTCAATTTCCATTTATGACGACAGATACCATTTAAGGGTAAAAATGGTCCGAAATGATGTTCAGATGTTCAGTTAGTCCGCGGCCTTCATGGTCTGTTCTACCACAACCACAGGTCCCAAAGACGCCCATTAGAATGTTCCGAAAAACTTAATATCGCCACCACCGGCCTGTGTATGACCTGTTGTATAAGGGGGGAGTAACAGTTCGCCTAGACGAAGGTGTACATAACACGGCCATCGGCGTTTTGAAGGATGAATCGTGTTTAATCCGACGAGGCAACTCTCTCCCTATGATCCATAGTCCAGTCATAATATTCCCGGGCCTAGTGTAGGAATATTTGGCGATGATGCTTGGTCAGCAGAGGCATATGAGTGGGACGTTTTCTTCATAGTCTCACATTCAACAGTGTCAGCTGAACTGTGTGCTCCGAAATAATTATACTTAAACCTGAATTGTATTAGGATGTCAGTTGAACCAGTCTCTGGCGCCGAATTTGCTTTACCAAGGGAGGAAGTCACCAACGTCCTTTTTATTTGATAGCACCTAAGCGTCCAACGTGATGGCTTCTACTGATGGTTTCACCGTCATTCATCCGCTTTTTAAAAGTACTAACAACGATATGTCATGAACAACAAATGGGACGTGCAGTTTCGAAGATACTCGTTCTGAGTCATCGGGCGACTGAATTCTGCCCTCTATAAAAGTCGCCTAGATCAGCAGCCTTTACCATCACAGGCAGAAGTAGGTATAAAAAGGATTTCTCAGACTTCCAGCAGCATTTAAATACCATTTCCACCATATTATGTGCCCTCCACGTTTTCCAGGCGAGTTCATTGCAATATGTGGTGATGGTCATAATGTTTTGGCTCTTCGATGTATGTGAACCCAAAATACTATATAAATTACTTAAAGGTGTTTTTACTTGATAATAAATACATTTAAAACCAAGTACTTTCAAAATATTCATGCCATTAATTGGGTTAAAACGATAAAAGCGAGAGGTTGAGTCCTTTATACCAGATGGGCCCACTCAAACTTCAAAGTGAAAAAGGGGGCGAGACTATGCTGTCGGACTGTTCCAAAGTTCAACACTAAGCGCGAGGGTTCAGATTATTCTAAGTATACTATACCAAATTTTTGATAACTTGATCGTTTCTTTATTATTTTAGTTTTCTTAAAATTAACCATAATTTTTTGCTCCTGATTCATCTGGTATACAGGACTCAACCTCAGGCTTTTATCATTATAACCCTGATGATGAGCATGAATATGCTTGAAAGTACTTGGTTTTAAATGTTTTAGATTGAGAATAAAAAATAGCTTTAAGCAATATAAATAGTTGTGTTTACAAATTTTTAAACTTGTTGTAAGGTGAATTTAGGCATTTCAAGAAATTGATATGATTTATATATATATATATATATTAACTTAGTATATATGTGAGCTTATACATTTTATGCGCAGATAAATAAACATCTATCCTAATTATTTAATGCAGATAAATAAATTCATCAAAAAGTTTTAAAAAATTACTTTTGCGTGAGGAATTCCTCTTCGCCAAATGCTCAGTAAAGTGAACATATGATGGGAAAATTTAAACTCATCCAAAAAATTTGAATTAAATATAATTAAATCATCAGAGTGCAAATGTAAATATTTTGCAGAAAATTAAGTGAAATGCGTATTTAAAATTCATATTTTATCATCAAAATTTATTATACGTACAGGATAGAATATCCCTCTCAATTCCAGGAAATTTCAAGTTTTAGTGCAGTTACAGATTTAATGTTATGAAATCCCAGTTTTGCATACATAATCTGTTATTATTATTAAAAAGAATTTCACTTATAGAGAAACTTTACTGCATTTCATTAGCATATGTAAGAATTTTTAATTTCTATTAATTTTTGTGACATCCACATCAGAAAAGTTGCACATTTAGTTTTCTCACCCGAGAACGGCTGAACGATTTAAGATGATATTTATGATATAAAAAAAATTTAGTAAGAAATACAGTCGAACCTCGTTATCTCGACACTCTAATGACCAGAAAAAAATGTCGTCATAAGTGGAGTGTCGCGGTAACCGGAGTTGGAGGAAAATATGTTTATAAAAAGCTGTATTTTTAATTAATTTAAGACAATTTTAAATTCATAACTGTTCTTGCAGTTTTAAGCAATAAAACATTCTTGTTAAACAAAATAAACACAAAGACAAAATTGAAAAGAATGAAAATCAGATTTATGATGACTTGTTTTTTATTGTTACATGAAATATTAGCGAATTAAGGTTTGCTTATCCCTGGATGTGCTTTCTACAATTCTTTTTTTCAACATTATACAGTGAACTGGGATCAATATTCGCTGTTTCAGAAATAAATGTTAGATAATTTCTGATCGTTTCAATGCAATGCAATGCTTCGGTTTTAGTCGGATGAAAAATGCCGTGTAACCACAAGAAGGCGCTCTCTGACCAGAACAAAACAACCGCGAGTAGACTGGTAAGTCTATCTGGAGTTTAAGTGGCCATTCATAATTCGTGGGTTTATTTATTCAGATAAAGGATTGAAGTAAAATTTCTCATTCATCACAATGGGTATTTTAGACACTTTTGTGAAACTTTTGGCTAAGCCATTTCTTACCGCTTAATTTCTGTGCTTATAAGATGGATTATGAAAAATGGATATTTTTCCTAAACCGTCGGATATCCGGAGTTAAGAGTTATTCAACGATGTAAAATCCGGAGTTTATTTACATTAAAATCATATACAGGAAATCGGGACTTTGCAAAACTGACGTGATAAGTGGAGTGACGTAAAAACCGAGTGTCGGGATAACGAGGTCCGACTGTATTAACTTGTACTATGACTTTTTAATATGCATCCTTAAGACATTGTTTTTACTTTGCGGGTGTGACATACAAGTGACCGCAAAGTCTTGTTCTCAATAAAAACGTTATAATTCATGAAATATTTACGATAAATCTCCGTGTTTCTTTCTAGGTGTTGTTCAGTATTTGAGTTCAGGGAGTTGCCCGGGGTTATATTTCCCCCTGAGCAATGAGATGTCCCCCGGAAGATTTCGGATTTTGTGTTTTCAATGGTCAAAACGCGCAATCCCCCCCCCCCCCGGAACCACGGAAATCCCTCCCGAAGAAAAGTGTCTGAATTTCCGTTTGCTTCTCTAACTGTTGAAATTAATATGTTAAGATAATTATACATTGCGTCGACAAATTCATTACAGAAGTTTATAACTTAAAAATATTAGAGATAAATGCTCACGGTTTTTTGCAAATTGTTCAGCAGCTTTAAAATTTGTGCAGAAGCACTCACAACACTTGGTGTGCGCCTTTAATTGCCGCAAAATATTTAGGCATTATTAATTAATTAAATGTATAATCGCGCATCCCAATACAATTAACCTTATCATCTAATTTCGACAACTACGTGTGCAAATAAAAATTTAGATAACGCTTTATAGTTGGTAAATTTTTTATTATAATTTTTTTAATTTGTGTAATTAATGTTAGAATAAAGGAGTATATTTTGTTATACTTAGTATTATAAATTGTAAAATTAATGTTATAGATATATTATGTATAACGTTTGATATAATTAATGTAATAACTTGCATTTTAATATTTCCGACAATTTTAAAAGTTGTTTCTAATAGAAAACAGTTATTTTAATCTTATATATATATATATAGGATGGCCAAGCCAATAGTTGATAAAATAAAATCGGTGCTGCGGAGTTTTTATTATAATTTCTTCCTTTTAAGTTTTAGGATTAAATTAACATGATTGCTACAACCCTTAATGAATGTCCTATAACGAGCAAAAATGAAATCTGATGAAATTAAATAGCAGCAAAATTATAAGTAAATAGTTTCTTTAATTGCCATTTTCCCAGTCGTTGATCAATCCAAGAAATCAGACGAAAATTCAAAAATTAATCTTTAAAATATCATGCTTAAGCTGTGATTAACAATAATTCATATAAAACTATTATTTTAAATAAGCAAGATGGAACGGGATTATTTTAACTTACCGTAATGGTCTCCAACTAATCAAAAACTAAATTTCTATATTTTCTAATAAAAAAAAAATAAAAAAATCATAAAATGGCTTCTCTTACAGCAGGCAGCTGGCAACAGGTGCTCCAACATTCAAACAAAAATATTATGTCTAGTGCTACATGTAAAACTCATTTCCGCCTGATAAGGCGTAATATTTCAAAAATTTGATCAACTACTGGCGCAGTCACACTATATATATATATATATATATATATAACCATTAATTAAACAATACTGACCACCATCAATAATTGTGATAGTATGAATGAATTTACAGCAATACAGTGTCCCCAAACACACTGAATGGATACCAAAAACATAATGAACAAGCTGCTATGTATAAAATAAAGTCCCTTGTACTATATAACAAGAATTAATAATGAAGAAAAAAAGAAGAATATGGATTTCGATAAAAATACTTGAAAAGCTTATATATTGAATTACGTTATCAAGAGTACAGAATTCAATTATATAAGCAAAATCAGTCGTTTTCTGTGAGAAAAAAAGCTAAGAGCTGAAAAAAATAAATTTCTCCTGTACTCTAACGACCAATATAACCAAGATAATAGTTTCAAGATGAAAACAGAATAAAATTAAATGCTATGAAATGGAAAAAGCAATACAACCTTTTAAATAATTAATTTATAGCAAGGAAAAATAGTAATATTACACAAAATACCTAATAAAATCCCAGTTATTTTATCCAAATACACATCAATACCCATGGTATCCAAAACCTATATATATATATGTATAAACGTAAACCACAGTAATCACCAACAAAAAACAAAATAAATTCATGTGAAATGCGCCAAACAGCTGCAGTAAAACACATAAATTAAATATAAACCAGTATAAGATTATATTTAGCCTGAACCCCGCGCACGGTGGTGGAGCATGTGATAATAGCCATCGAATGTTTAACATTTGATTTTGCTATCACTGTTCTGGCCGAAACCCACTGTCACTAATGCATATTTTATCGAGTGCTCGGCTGCTTTTGAAACATAACCCACTGCGGATGAGGCCGCAGCCTTTCTTTTCCTAGTTTTTGTTGAAGTTTTAATGTTTACATAGTTATTTTTCTTGTTCTTCTTGTTCAGTAAGGGGGGGGGGGGGGTGCGCTGGTTCAGGCTAAATATAATCTTATACTGGTTTATATATATGTATATATGTACGTATGTATGTATGTATGTATGTATAACACATGTCACATCTGCAACAAAACTATCACACCCGCAACGCTGAATTTAACATTTATAAAAATTGAACAAAATCATGTGACACAGTGTCTTCAATCATGTATCTTCTGAGAACAGAATGATATGTTAAAGGTTACAGTTTAACCAAAAATGCATTAACAAGATTTTGTATCGCTTACTGAGTTCTTCAATTGTAAAATAATGAATGCGATTAACCCTTTATCTACTGACGGTAGTTATAAGTACCATTAAAATAACTTGTTATAAAATTCAATTAATACATCGATTAGTTGTAATACAGATTAGAATGAGTTATAGATACATTACTTTATCTTGTTCGAAAAACATTATTGGTTACACAAAATAAAAATATATTTAAAAGGATGATTTCTTCTGCCTTTGCAATTTATCAGTTTTCTTGGCTTTGGGAAGGGGAGGGAGGAATTTTCAATTCGGAAATATTTATATATTTCTATTATAAGAACATTATATTTGTACATTTCCTAATTCTACAAAATACTAAGACAAATATTTAAAATAAAAGATTTGAGTAGGGTTATAAATATTGCACAAAATCCCTATAAATTCAAATTTAATTAATCCTTCTAAATCCATCAATCCTTCTAAAATCCTTCTAAAAATTTTTAAATGATCATGTAAATCTTCTAATGTAGTTTAAGCAGTTCACTGAAAATGCTTTGGAAGATAAAATTTTCATGAATTCATAATTCAGTAGATAAAGGGTTAAACTCTCCTATTGTGAAATTTTCTCATAAAAATACATGATAAAATAATGAAATCTTAATTTCGGAGCACCTAAATTGTTCCGTGGTTAAAGGATGCAGATATCCACCGAAACTGCGGCTTCAAGGTTCCCACATTCCTTTAAAAACTGTTTATATTACTCGTAGTGTGCATCCACAGATTTGGGTAAATTTTTTGTGATAAAAAGCTAAAATCTTAAACAACGATTTTTACGCACGAATAACGTACAAAACGATAAAAATACTCATACGATCGTTTCAAGGATACTTCGATCCCCTTCCTCAGTGAGAGAAAAAAAAATTAAATGGGTTCGAAGAACCCCCCGGCTATAGCCTCGGGAACTGGCTTATGGATTGATTGAAAAACGCAGATGTAAGAGTTTATATATCCCAAAGAAATGACGTAAATGAACAGAACTAACTGTGTTTTCGTAACTGGTGTGTTGTCGTAACTGCTGTGTCGTAACTGCTGTGTGTGTTGTCGTAACTGCAGAACTACCTGTGAACAGAACTAACTGCGTTTTTCAATCAATCCATAAGCCAGTTCCCGGGGCGATAGCCGGGGGGGGGGGGGGGGGGGGGGTCTTCGAACACATTTAATTTTTTTTTTCTCTCTCACTGAGGAAGGGATCGAAGTATCCTTGAAACGATCGTATGAGTATTTTTATCGTTCTGTACGTTATTTGTGCGTAAAAATCGTTGTTTAAGATTTTAGCTTTTTATTACAATTCGCACAAAGTTTATTCTATGCTTATAAATTTTTTGTGAATTACATTTAAGCGGGGAGAATACCTTTAAACCTTCAAAATTTTCGAACTTCATTTTATACATATTTGATTCCGTAATCATTTATGAACAATATGCAATAAACCGCATCAAAAATTTCTCATTAGTTTACTAATTTATGGCAGTTTTATTAAGACTACAAATGATGATTAAACTTTGCGTCGCGTTTATTCAAAACGATGAATTTTGATACAGCGCGCAGTGTTACTAAAAACATATGCATGCAATCAAAAGAAATTTTCCCCACATATTCATGTCTGTATTATCTACAAATTAAAATCAGAAAAAAGTCAGATTTTATTTTCGTTTTTCTACTTTGAAAATATTTTTAAAAAATTATTTTTTAAATTATTAAGTGAATTCTTTAATTTAGTCAATATTTTTTTACAAATATTCTGGTTTAGTATAAAGGTAACACTATTATGTATTTATTTTCACCAAAATTTCCTCTTTATATGCATATTTTCAGATTTTATCATGCGCCGCAATGCCTTTTTTTCTATTATTATCGTATATATATTTAAACTTATCGTTTCAATATTTATTTATGAATTTGCAAGTATATATATATATATATATATATATATATATATATATATATATATATATATATATATATATATATATATATATATTCGACGTGTATTTCGTAATTTACCCCCTTAATTGATTTTTATGTAGTTCCAATATCATGAAAAGAAAATATCCGCTATTTTCCGCAGAGGGGTAATTTAGCAGATTTATTACCTGCCCTGTTTTGAAATTAATTATTCTTATCCTTTGCAACTTTTCTAAGTATTTTTTCTGCTTGAGACGTGAAGCTAAAATAATACTACAAACGTTGATTTTGCACAAATGAAATGACAACATCGGTGACAGAAAGAATCGTTTTTCTGAAATTCATACTTTAAGAGACTGATAATTTAGGTGCACAAATATGGATCTAAAATGACTAGTCCCCTTAAAATATAAATTTAATTATCAGTGACCTAAATTCACGCAATAACAAATTTAAGGGCTTTGAACATCTAAATGATCTACATATCCTCAATTTTATTGTGAAGGATTTAAGTTGAATAACCTAATATATAAAAATAAAAATTCGTCTATCTGTATGTAATTCTATATAAATCCACAGTTTGGCAGCCAGAATTGTGAAATATTACGTACATGTGTATTAAAACACGGCCGAGGCAACTAAAATAATCCGGAATCGAAATAATTTACAGTTAATTTTCAATTAATAAAAAAAACTACCAACTTAACAGAGATTTCCTATCAAATTTAAACATATTTCGTTACAGCAATTGCCAACAATTAAAAATCCTTAATAAAATTCTTACCACAACAATTACTTTTCCATTTCAAGATTTCCACGTGAAAAATGAAAATGAAATAAATAGTTTGACGAATTTAAAAAAAGTTAATATTACGTCATATTGGAAATATAATGCACGTCAGCGGGTGAATATATAACGTCATATGAATATGAAAAATCGTATTGAAACATTATAAAAACCCAATTAGGGAAATATTAGCATCTCTTAATATTTTAAGGTTCTCTGAATTTGTTTCCGGCTTATTTAAATCTATTCCATATTATATACGTGTGTGTATGCGTGTATATTAGAATTTCCACAAAGATTTTAGGTCCTTAGAGCTCATTCATAGTGAAGAATTGAAATAAAGATTTCAGATTTTTTTTAAAAAAAGAAAAAGAAAAAAAATCATAGAATATTTGTACTTGTCATTTTTCTTTAATTGTGAAAACATTATTTAAATAACAAAATACACGGAAAAAACTTTTCATCAAAAGATTTTAATCTCGGTCTCAATCCAGATCACAGATTATATTTATTTTTAGCTAGATATGAATATTACTTACTTTCTTGGCCACGCTGTCTTGAAAGTATTTTGCAAACTCAGATGAAAATTACTTTTATTTTATGAGGAAATAAGTATCAGTATTGCCATTAATTGGTTTTGTCTCAAAGCCAAAAATATTCAGATGTATAGAAGTAAAGAAAAAATGTAAAAAAGAAAAAAAAATAAGGAAAAGAATGGAGAATCACATTTGTGTTCTTCAGGACTGAGAACGTTATACTTAATAAAATACTTTTAATTAAACTACACGTGTGTCATTAGGACTTCTATTCCTATCTTCCATTTAAATGATCTTTCGTGCCAACATTTGCATTTGGCTTGAAGTGTTGTTCGCGTACAGTTAAAAGCTCCCAAATTCTGTACTTTCACTGTTATAAGACACACCTCTTTTAAAGCTCATTTTAAGGATGGAAAAAGCGCATCTTATATACACCGAAAATTACGGTAATTTTTCAAGATAACATTTTATGAATTAAAATTAATTTCTTTTGAAACATGTAAACGCAACCCTCATTTTTTTGTGTGTGTAAAGGATTTAAGTTAAATAATTATGAATATTACTTACTTTCTTGGCCCAGTGCTGCCATTAATTGGTTTTGTTTCAAAACAAAAAACATACGTCTATATAGAAGTAAATTAAAAATGTATAAAACGAAACCAAACAGATTAGTTTTTATGAGAAAAAGAATAGAGGGCAACATTTGTGCAGCTCAGGACTGAAGAAGTTATATTTAATAAAATAGTTATACTTTTAATTAAACTACACGTGTGTCATTAGGATTCCTATTCATTTTTTCCATTTAAATGAACTTTCACGCCAACATTTCTATTTGGCGTGAAGTGATGTTCGCCTAATGGAGAAATACTCAAAAACTGTACCTTGACTGTATAAGACACGCCCCTTTTAAAGCTCATTTAAAGGATGAAAAAGGTGCATCTTATGCACACCGGAAATTACGGTAATTTTTCAAGATAACATTTTATTAATTGAAATTAATTTCTTTTGAAAACACGTAAACGCTCACACACGTATATGTGAATCAAGTGGCAAGAGTTGCTTATTACTTTTAATCACGAAAAACATATTATGTCAGATATGATAAAAGCACCCTGATCATAGAAAATAATTCATTTTTGTATGCTGGTCATATCACTCTTGTATACTTTAAATAAAATGGTGCTTGTGTATTATCCGTGTCCTGTCGATAAATCGCCAAGCATTGTTGTCAATTGCCAATGTTGTTTTTCGTTGTTAATCACTTTCAAAACGATATTTAAACATTATTAAATACATAACATTGTTAGAAAAAGTAGATAATACAAAAATAAAATAAATAAACTGTCATAAACTGTCATAAACAAGTAACAATAACGTATAAACTTTAAACTGTAATAAAGAAAACTATAATAAAAAGCTATGCACTATCACAAATAAACTGTAATAAATAAGTAACAATAAACTTAACTTTAAACTATAATAAAGAAAGCTATAATAAAAAGCTATAAACTATCATAAAAAAGTTACAATAAATGAGTAACAATAACCTATAAAATTTAAGGCTAAAGTCAGACGAACGTCTTTTTGCATGATTTTTTCCCTACATATCATCCGTACACAATGCTAGCGGCATTGTGTAGGGATGATATATAAGGAAAAAAGCGTGTAAAAAGACGTTCGTCTGGCATTAGCCTAAACTATAATAAAAAGCTATAAACTATCATAAATAAACTGCAATAAATTAATAACAATAAACTATAATAAAGAAAATTATAATAAAATGCTAGGAACTATCATAAATAAACTGTATCGTTTTCAAAGAATAAGAAGTACTGTAATTAGTATTACTGGCACCATGTTGGTCAGTTGCATCCTCAGGGCACGGATAATACGTTAGTAGACAAAATTAAATGCTATGACTTTTGCTGTAATCTGTACTCATATTATAAAGAGGAAAAAATTGTTTATTTGTAGGAGGTAAGCTCAGGAACTACCGAACCGATTCCAAAAGTAATGGTATCAAAATGATGGTGTTCGCCCAACTTAGAACATAGGCTATATTTTATGTCGGTGCAACTACCCCAAAGGGGGTGCAGGAGCAAAAAACGTTCTAAAAATGCGATTTTTGCGTTACTGAAGGGCCTAGAAATATGAAATTTGGAATATTAGTTACAAGATATAAATGATGTCTAAGAACAGTTCTTAAACAATTCAAAATTAAAAAGGGGTGAGACTGCACAAAAAGTGTCCTAAAAAACGTTCTAAATGGTAGTTTCTACATAATCTCAGGAAATACCGAACCGATTCCAAAAGTAATGGTATCAAAATGATGGTGTTCGCCCAACTTAGAACATAGGCTATATTTTATGTCGGTGCAACTACCCCAAAGGGGGTGCAGGAGCAAAAAACGTTCTAAAAATGCGATTTTTGCGTTACTGAAGGGCCTAGAAATATGAAATTTGGAATATTAGTTACAAGATATAAATGATGTCTAAGAACAGTTCTTAAACAATTCAAAATTAAAAAGGGGTGAGACTGCACAAAAAGTGTCCTAAAAAACGTTCTAAATGGTAGTTTCTACATAATCTCAGGAAATACCGAACCGATTCCAAAAGTAATGGTATCAAAATGATGGTGTTCGCCCAACTTAGAACATAGGCTATATTTTATGTCGGTGCAACTACCCCAAAGGGGGTGCAGGAGCAAAAAACGTTCTAAAAATGCGATTTTTGCGTTACTGAAGTGCCTAGAAATATGAAATTTGGAATATTAGTTACAAGATATAAATGATGTCTAAGAACACTTCTTAAACAATTCAAAATTAAAAAGGGGTGAGACTGCACAAAACGTGTTCTAAAAAACGTTCTAAATGGTAGTTTCTACATAATCTCAGGAAATACCAAACCGATTCCAAAAGTAATGGTATAAAAATGATGGTGTTAGTCCAACTTAGAACACAGGCTATATCTTATGTCGGTGCCACTACCCCAAAGGGGGTGCAGGAGCAAAAAACGTTCTAAAAATGCGATTTTTGCGTTGCTGAAGGGCCTAGAAATATGAAATTTGGAATATTAGTTACTTATAAGATATAAATGATGTCTAAGAACAGTTCTTAAACAATTCGAAATTTAAAAGGGGTGAAAATGCGTAAAAAGCGTTGTAAAAAACGTTCTAATTGCAATTTCTATGCAATCTCAGGAAATACTGAACCGATTTCAAATATAATGGTGTTAAAATGATGGTGACAGATCTTGCTCTAAGATAGGCTATATTTTATATCTGTTTCCACTACCCCAGAGGAGATGCAGGAAAAAAATGAGCGAAAAGCGTTCTAAAAACGTTCTAAATGCCGATTTGTCACCAATATCTCAGGAAAAATCAAACTGATTTCAAAAGTAATGGTAAGAAATTGATGCTGGCAGCCTCTGCTCTAACATACATGCTATTTCAAGTCGGTATCACTATCACCTAGACGTTGCAGGAGCAAAAAAGCATTCCAAATTTCGATTTTTGTGACCGGTAGGGGCTAGCAACTTAATATTAGGCAAGGTACATATTTATTACATATAAATGATCTTTAAGAACAGTTTCGAAAAAATTGGAAATTTAAAAAGGGGTGAAAATGAGCGAAAAGCTTTCTAAAAACGTTCTAAATTGCGATTTCTACTCAATCTCAAGAAATTCCAAAGCTATTTCAAAAGTAATGGTTGCAAATCAATGGTGACAGTCCCTGCTATAACATAGGTTATATTTTATGTTGCTGTCACTACCATCTGAGGGTTGCAAAAGCAAAACATGTTCTAATTTGCTTTTTTTGCATAACTGAAGGGTCTAACACTTTGAAGTATGGCATGTTATTTACTTACAAGATGCAACTGCTTTCTATGAACTGTCGAAAAAAAATTTCAAATTTAAAAAGATGAAGTGAGCGAAAAGCGTTATAAATTACAATTTTTATGTAATCTTATCAAATACCAAACCGATTAAAAAAATAATGATAACAAATTGTTGGTGATAGAGCCTGCTCAAACATAAGCTATATTTTATGTCTGTGCCACTACCACCAGAGGGTTGCAGTAGCTAAAAGCTTTCTAAATTGCGATTTCTGTGATAGTGAAAAGGCTTGTGGAACTGTGATGCTGAAACTTTAAATATGGCATGATAGTTACTTATAAAATATAAATGCCCTCGAAGGAGTGTCGAAAATAAATTCGAATTAAAAAGGGGTGAAGTGAAGGGGAGGTGCGAAAAGCATTCTAAAAAAGTCCTAAATTACGATTTCTACGCAATTTCAGGGAATATAAACCAAATATAAAAGTAATAGTTGCGAATCAATGGTAACAGTCTCTGATCCTACACAGGCTATATTTTATGCCGATGATTCTACCACCTGGGATTTACAGAAACAACAAACGCTTTAAAAAAGGCCTTTAAAAGCTTTCTAAATTACGTTTCTGTGGAATATTAGGAAATAACAAACCAATTTCAAAATTAATGTTGGCAAATTAATGGTGACAGTTCCTATTTCAACATAGTCCTTTATGTTGAGAGAGGTGGTAGGACTTGGAATCTGACATGATGGTTAATTTTAAGATGTAAGAAGATGGTTTCTAAAAAATTCAAAACTTCAAATGAACACTGAAATGAGCGTATTAATTAAGCATATAAGTTTCAAAATATTTTCTGAATTATTACTTATTTAGTTTTATTTCCTTTTATTAATTTAAGTCTCATTTCTGCCTTGTGCAGTGTAACAATGATGTTTAATCAAACTGTGTTTTAAATAGTAATTTTTTTAATTATTCCTAAAAGTAATAAGTACCTTTTAATAAAATAAAATATTACCTTTTAATAAAATAAAAATTTAGTTAGTACCTTTTAATAAAAATTAGACATATAAATATCACTTGGCATATTTCAAATATTACGCGAGCAAAGCCGCGGGGTTTGCTAGTAGACTTATAAAGTTTTAACCTTACAGACCGGGAGTCGGCAGTACAGACACATGGTTCGTACGGATACCGTTATTTCTCCAGAAAAACTACCAGTATCTTTTTATAGAAAAAAAAATCTAGGTTAAACGCGCAAAATTTCGCCTTTTTTTAAGAAGAGATTTTCTATGAGATAATACATGTGCCGAAAATTTTTCTGGTCTGCAAAAATCAAGGAGGCATACGAACCATGAGACAACCACTTTATCGAGTTGGAGACTGAAATTCCAGAATTAGCAAAAACTGGATTCTCATATTAAAACACAATCGGTCTGCTAAGTCATATCTTGGTGGAAAACACCTAAAAACCCGATTTTACCGGTTGACTCGTAGGTTTACCATTGTGTTTTCCTGTTCCCAGTCCACCATGTTTTCATACCTTTGGGTGCAGGAAAATGCAATGGTAAACCTACGCGTAGACCGCTAAAATCGGGTGGTTTTTAGGTGTTTTCCACCAAGATATGACTTGGCAGACCGATTGCGTTTTAATATAGGAATCGAGTTTTAGCTAATTCTAAAATTTCAGCCTCCAACTCGATGAGGTGGTTTTCTGTGCTGCCGGCTCCCGGTCTATTATAGACTTGTTAATTTTAAGTTGAATGAGGATTATAAATGATTCTTTGTTACTCACTTTTACTTTGATTTGTTGAAAATAAGGTTATGTCTAGGTATGTATTTGTACGTAAATATGTATGCATGTTGTAAGATATATGTAAGTATGTAATATCTATACAAATATGTAAAATGAATCTATGCAGATATATAAAGTAGGAAAGAAAATGTACATGAAAATTTAACGAAAATGTATTAAATAAGGAGTATTATAAGAATAATTTAAAACTTAAAGGATATTTAATAAGCCTAACTACCCTAGTGCGTAAATCAAATCTGCGAATAAAGTTCTTTCGGATCTATCTTTATTACTTCGTACGAATTCTCTCACTTGCCATAACTTACAACAAAATTATTGAAACAGATATAAAATAATGAAAATTGAATTCTGTCATAAGTATAAAATATTAGGAATTTGAAAATAAGTATAACAATGAAAGAACTTTCTTCCGGTATAATAACATATAAAAAATGACGGCATTTTTCAGTTCTTCTAAGATGACAAATTTCACTCATTTTTTCTCCAAACTTTCGTAAGACCTGTCTGTCAGACTGACGGCCAAATTTTTTCAAATGGTTTTAGAAATGTCACTTAAATGTCATTTTATATGTTTATTTTGGGATTTCTTTTCCTTATAGGATCATAGCTAGACAGATAAACAAGGTTTTGTGCAAAGATATAGACACGAATAGCTAATGTTTGGGAAATATTGAGGTTATAAATGTACAGAGATAAGACATGGCAAAATATATATGAAATTCACATGTGTTGTTACAGAAACATGTCACTTATTAAAGACTTATCCTCACAAAATAGGGTACACATTTAAGAAAATAGAATGGCAGTTTTGAACAAGACATGTCTAGTTTTATACTAAAAGAATTCCAATCACTTAATGTTTCGAATGTATTTGTGTATGTTGAAAATAAAACTTTTTTTTTCGGTTTACGACTGTATATGTAAACGATTGTTGTTTCGTAAATAATCTATATTGACAGACATAAATTTTATTAGTATTTATCGGTATTTTATAATCTATCAAGTGTTTCAAAATCCTATATGTAGAAAATTTGAGAGGAGAACTCAAATTTAACTCAGGCTCTTGTCCTTGCCGGCGAATGCACTCACGAGCTAATGCTAATCCTATTTTTCTAATATCTCGTTTGCATTTCGACATTTTTAAATAATTGTTTTTACATTGAATAGCCGAGATCCGTCTCTACATCGCACCTTTTTTATTTTTTTTTATTTTAGTCGCAGATATTTATTAGAATGACACTTTCATTTTCAGAACAGGTTTTGAAAGCGAAAGTAACATTTAAAAAAAAATATGCGACCAAAATCGAAAAAGTAAAAAAGCTGCGATGTAGGGACGGACCTCGGCTATCCAATGCAAAAAACTTTTTAAAAATGTCGAAATTCAAACGAAATATTAGATAAATTCCTCCCCATAGGATTAGCATTAGCTCGTGGGTGTTTTCTCCGGCAGGGACAGGAGCCTTAAGACTACTAGTCACTCAGCTTCTGAATTCCCCTCGTTAATGCTAAGTCTATGGGCATTTGATGCATTCGTATATATTTTTAAATATATACGAATATAGTTTGAAATATTTCCTAGGGAAATTAATATTTTTAAATGCTTTTTTCTGTGTACTTTTTTTAAAGGATGTCTTTTTTTTTTTTCTTAGTTCTCACAATATTTCTAAATTCTATGCTTAATTCAGTACTTTATGTGTTAAAAGCGAACGAATTAAGAGTAAGATTTTAACTCTTCATATAAAATTAAGTACATATTTCAGAAATATTTTCAGAACTAAGAAAAAAAGTGACATCTTTTAAGAAAAGCACAGAGAAAAAAGGAGTTAAAAATATTAATTTTTCGAGGAGATATTTTAAATATACAAATGCATCAAATGCCCATTGATTTAACATTAGCAGCCGAGTATCTACGTAAAGCGTAATCCTCAATAACAATGGAAAATTTTAAAAACATGAAAATAGATTTAGAAACAAATCAGTCAGCCGAAAAAAATTAATTTTGAAACTCTTTCGGAGATTTCTACATGACAAAGATAATCCAGAATAGAGAGCACAGGGTCTAAATATAACATTTAATTATATGACACATAGTACTTTGTATTTTTTATATATACAAAAAGACAAACCAAGATTCAAATCAGGTTTCCCAGATTACAGAATAATGGATGAAAACTATTTTTTTATTGAAAATTCCAACAGATTTTTTACATTTAATGATTTTTTTTAATTCTATCTAACAATACCATAAATCATTTTTATGAGAAAAGTAGTAATTATGTATTCGATTAAAGTTCAAATTTCGTACTGGCCTCGTGCCAGGAGAAGCTGATGAATTTGCCAAAAATCGCTATTTACATCCAGCCTTTTTCATTCTGATTATTTCGGTGGTTTACGCAAGTAGTTAGATTACATGTCTTAAATTTGTGTTTTATTTAGATTTATTCTTTTAATTTTTTTATTGAAGAAGTTTTAATTTATTTATGGTACTTTCATAGGGGAAGAAGACCACATGCGCTTGCCTAGGTCGTGACCTGTCGTCAGTACTGCTTCTTCCACTACGAAAATTCCTACACCATCGAAATACCGATCTGCGTGACATACACTTCGTGCCATACACATTTTGCATTCGACGATAGATTTCACTAGCACTCACATTTTCTGTTGTTAAAAATTGCACGACCGCGCGTTGACACCGTTTGGATGCATCCATGATACGAACGATGCCTTTTAACGTACTCCCAAGCTATCACACACGCGTCTGGCGTGATCTGACGATATCGCATGCACTCCCAACACTCTGTGCTCTATATATGAACATGTGCAGTCATATTTCTCTTCAAATAGCGGAGTTATTACAGCAATGCCACTTTCATTTGGGCAACCCTTATTTTTCTCTATGTTTTGCCAAGCACAACAGTAAAACTTCTTTTGTTCTACAACCAAAACACACCGAGTTTACTTACACACTACATCGAATTTTATGAAATTTCGGAGTTTTCTGACACTAAAAATAGAAAAATGCATCTTTATGAATGTAAGCCTGTTACTATAAAAATATTACCATACGTACAAATTAGGATGTTATTGCAGGGTTCGTACGGGTTGCGTTATTTTCCAGGTAAAATATCCGTATTTAAAAAAATAATAAATAAATCTAGTTCAAATGCTCAAAATTTCGCCTTATAAGGAGAGATTTTCTATAAGGAAATACTGATACCAAAGAATTTCCAGGTCTGAAAATTCCAGGACCCGTACGAACCCTGTATTAGGAGCACGTTTTATCCAAAAAAAAAAATCAAATAGACGAAAAAATATACCACAATTATTATTTTTTAAATAACTTATATTTAAAATCTTGTATAATCTATTTAAACTTTCTTCGGATAAAAGTAAATTATAGAACCATAAAATTTACATTCTAAATTCTATCAAAACACAGAAAACATCTTAGAAAAAAAGAAGAAAATGTTTTGACACTTGTCTTGGCACCAAAAATTGGTATTCTCTCTCTATCTTTTTATTAGCCAAAATGTTTAGGCAGATATAACACACTTAAACAACAAATCACCATTTAATGCGTGGACGTAATAAATATTAATGCATAGTCATTAACGGCATTAATGATACAAGTGAGATGATCCTTCATCGACGATATCAATACTGTTTATGTCTTTAGACCTTAACTCATGTTCTCGCAAAACAAATAAGTCAAAAATTAGTTTGTAAACTGAATCTGTGATTGTTTTTCAAGAAAAGATTATTTCTATATATTATGTAAAGGACTATGAAGTTATGATGCTCCATCATATATTATTTTTCGGTACGCTATCTATTTCGTAAATGCATGCAACGTACAGTCGTGGAAAAAAAAAGTAAACACCCCTTATTAACTCTGCAAAAAATTATCGTAAAGGAAAGTTACTGGTACCACACGTTTGGTAATAAAATCTATTTTTAAAAGATGTATATAAATTTTGCTTAGGGGGCCATCTACATATTAAAACGAACCATAACTTTGTTTTTTTTTCAATAGCAGTACACATTTCTGACAGCATAAATGACCTCTACACCCTTCAATTAGACGAAAAAGAAATTTTTATGCAATCCGTACGATGAGTTTCCAAGAAATTAATTATTTTAAAACGAGTGTATTTTAGGGGCTGTATCCAAATTGAAGTTCGGTACTCGATTGTTGACCGAGAGAGCCTCCTTCTTGATCAAGGCATCTTAAACGCCACTCAAGCAGTCATTGAAGACTGATAGATTACAGGACAGCATAAGAAATTTTAAAATATCTAGTCACTTCTATCATAGACAGCCCCTTGAACCATCATTGTGCCGTTTTTTAAGCATAATTTGAAAACTACTTGGAAGAAAAATGCGAAAATTTGGATTTCCTAAAGCAGGACTTAATAAATCTAAATCCATCGAAGAAATTGTAGGTTGCAATTCATAATTTTTTCGAATATTAATTTCATAATTCATAATTCACATCATAAAATTATAAAAATTGCAACGTCAACGCATTTATTTATTAATGTATTAGGGTATTTTAGTATTATTGCTACACAAAAAATTAACACATTTAGGAGTAAAATTTCAGGAGATCTTAATACAAATATGAAAATGTAATTTAACATTAGAAGCACTAAATTTTGAATGTTTATAATTCAAAAACTTATCATTCAAATGACTTGAAATTTGGTGTCTAGGCATAGTTTGAACCGAAGATTTGAAACATACTGTTAAAATTTGATATTGCTATTGAAAAAAAAAAAGTTTGATTTAGTTTTAATATGTAGATGCCCCTAAGCAAATTTTATATACTAAATAATTTAAGGGTAGATTTTATTTCCAATCATTCGATACCAGTAACTTTCTTCTACGATAACTTGTTGAGGAATTAGTAGGGGTGTTTTACTTTTTTTCACACGACTGTACATAAAAATAACAATACATGATGCTTCATCATAAGCATTTGGGGGAAATCTTGCTTTGATTTTTTTATTTGTTATTGCATATTTCCATTAATGTTTTTCATAAACTTTTGTATTTTATCTTAAAATGTATACATTTTGCATGCTGCGTAGTGCCTGTTGACAACATAATTATTATTTTATTCGTTCTTAAAATGCATATATACATATATAATAAAGATGAAATCACAAATATATGAATAAATTGGTAAAATTCTAAAGATGAACAAGATATGAACATAGGAAACCAGTATGTAAAATAAGAAACTATGAATAACCCACAGAATCATCAGAGGAGCTTGCAGGTTTAATTCATAGTAAAGATACGTTATTTCATCCAATTTTGCCAGCATTAAGCCTAAAATGACAAAATTTAGCTATATATATAACCATTATAGAATATTACAATTCATCATCAATTTCAATATAATTTATAAATTGAGTATCAAGACATGATACATATATATATATAATTCAGAGCACACATACAAAGTTTTTCTGTGGCCATAAAAAGTATAAATACATATACAAACAAATTTTATAAACCCCGTTGTGAAAAAAAACATTAAATCACGCAAACCTCCAATTTCTGACGATCGATACGCACAATTAGTAAATATTCATTTTACATAATCAATACAACAACATTATAAGCTAATAATAATTTATAAAACGCCCATATTTTCATATTTAATATATTACTTTTACTAAGATAAATAAGGTTAAAATGTTTCTTTCATTTTTATTTCCTTCTAATGAACTGAAGGCAATAGAGTTTTTAACTCCGTTACAATTGTGCGTGCTATAAAGAAATTAAAAATCATTGACATTTGCGGATAAAGCACACTGATTGTATTCTCTTTCATTGCTGAAAATCATTTGTACTTTTAAAAAAAAAAGCATTTGAAAAACGTAATATTGCAGTGTCAAAAAAAAAGATAAAATCAATAAAATATTTCTGTCAAGTAAATTATCTGTTATATAGGGTGTCTAAAAAAGATTGTCGCAGTTATAAATTTTAATAGTATCAATTGTAAGCATTGTAGAGTGTTGGTTCAAGGTCACAAATAAAGAGAAACTCAAAACAGTTTTAGATAAGCGCATGCGCCAGGACTGCTTTGTTACTGACTCGCTTGCAATGCCACGTACGCAAAATGGCGACTCCGGAGTGTAAAGCATCATCTTTCTTTTTCTTCTCGTATCGACACGACCTTCTTCAATACGAAAATGTTCACAACTAGACGCAATATCAAAATCTGATTCAGAGACAAGATCTGTATTCGCATCTTACAAGATGGCATGGAATCCAGAGTTTATTGGGGTCGCTCACCACGCACACACACTTGAGGAATCCGCTTTTGTTCTATCATTTCAGTGGACATAATGGTTGCTATAAAGCATTTAGTTAATGAATTAAGGCAACTTTAATAAAACCTTTTACAGGATAGGCAAAAGTACTGCCGTGATGCTAAATAAGTCCAAAGATATATACCGGGTGTCTATAAAAGAATGTCCCAGTTATAAATTTTAATAGTATCAACTGTAAGCGTTGTAGAGTGTTGGTCCAAGATCACAAATAAAGAGAAACTCAAAACAGTTTTAGATAAGCGCATGCGATAGGACTGCTTTGTTATTGACTCGCTTGCAATACCACGTACGCAAAATGGCGACTCCGGAGCGTAAAGCTTCATCTTTCTTTTTCTTCTTGTATCAACACGACCTTCTTCAATACGAAAACGTCGCCAACTAGACGCAAGATCAAAGTCCGATTCAGAGACAAGATCTGTATTCGCATCTTACAAGATGGCATGGAATCCAGAGTTTATTGGGGCCGCTCACTACACGCACATACACACTTGAGGAATCTGCTTTCGTTCTGACTATCATTTCCGTGGACATAATGGTTACAACTAGTAAATCTGCAGATCAGGAGCCTCAACGTCAGATCTGCAATTCATTGTTTTTAGACACACTCTAGTAATATTCAATTTCCTGCAAACCGTAATTTAAAGTTTTCAAATTACGTAATTATTTATAAGAATAAAAAATAGGAAGTTTTCAGACATTAGAAGCGTTAAATTAAAAACGTTGTTATGGAAGGATATTTTGAATTTTCATGAGCTACTAATTCTGGTATTTTTTTAAATAATAAAGTATTCAGGGGGGCTCCGCCCCCCTGAAACCCCCGTGGTCTCATTAATTTACATATGTAACTTTTTATTGATTGCGCTAATGATTATCGTAAATCTTTTTACACTCCCGAGCCTTATTCTTCAATACTGGTAGGCAGAAAAGGATTTACATTGACGCAATTATATTAAAAGTTTAGGTTTTACGAACGAAAATATAATTTCCTTTTAAAGATAAAAAAATTTTCATCCATATTTTCTGAAATGAGGCGGCATTAAGAACTAACACTCGTCAAAAAAAATTTTCAGGCAATCTAGTTAATGTTTGGTTTTTAAGAATGAAAATATTTATTTCTCGATACAATGACGTCCTTTTCGACAGCGATAATTTTGCGGTGTATAATTTTGACATTTACTATCAATTTGCTTTTCAAAAGTTTTTTTTTCTCATTGAAATTTTCGATTAAAAATTAAACATTTCTGTTAGCTACGTCCAGACGATAAACCGTGAGATATTAGTAACATTTTTTTTAATAATAAGAATTAATATCATAACTCATGCCCCTTTTATTTCATCCACAAAGCGTATTCGTTTTATTTTTGATATATGAGATCAAATTCACTTTTCCGTTGCTAGGAAGCAGTTAAAAGAAAATTAAGACAACGAAATATGTGATTAGAAAAAAGTAAATTAAAAAAAGAAAATATTTTATATTATTGGAACACATATATAAAATCCCTCCATAAGATATACACCGAATTTAAAAACTCTGACAAATGTATACACAAAATTTCAAGCTAATATGAATAATGTATGGTTCTAATTAGGAAATTCCATCATCCATAATTTATCATTTAAATCTTTCAATCATATGAGACATTTCCTTTCAACAAATAAAAATGGAAAAATCGTCTGAATTGCTATAGGAAAGCATTAAGGCGGAAAATAAAATGTTCTATATATTCCGAACGAATGAACCAAATTTAACCAAAAACTATATAGCTAAATCCGGTGACCTCACCAACATGCATCCTTAATTTCAAGCTAATCGGACGCTTTTTACGGCAGTTATCGCGGGACAGACAGACTAACAAACAAACAGACAGACGGAAACCAAAAACTTTTCGGGTCTCCACAGTAAGCCTTCACTGACGTTTCGACAATAAAGCATTTAGTTACTGAATTAAGGCAACTTTAATAAAACCTTTTACAGGATCGGCAAAAGTACTGCCGTGATGCTAAATAAGTCCAAAGATATATACAGGGTGTCCATAAAAGAATATCGCAGTTATAAATTTTAATAGTTTCAACTGTAAGCGTTGTAGAGTGTTGATCCAAGATCACAAATAAACAGAAACCGAAAACAGTTTTAGATAAGCGCAAGCGCCAGGGCTGATTTGTTATTTACTCGCTCGCAATGCCACGTACGCAAAATGGTGACTCCGGAGCGTAAAGCATCCTCTTTCTTTTTCTTCTCGTATCGGCACGACCTTCTTCAATACGAAAACGTCGCCAACTAGACGCAAGATCAAAGTCCTATTCAGAGACAAGATCTGTATTCGCATCTTACAAGATGGCATGGAATCCAGAGTTTATTGGGGTCGCTCACCACACACACACACACACACACACTTGAGGAATCCGCTTTCGTTCTATCATTTCCATGGACATAATGGTTACTATAAAGCCTTTAGTTAATGAATTAAGGCAACTTTAATAAAACCTTTTACAGGATCGGCAAAAATACTGCCGTGATGCTAAATAAGTCCAGAGATATATACAGGGTGTCCATAAAAGCGTATCCCAGTTATAAATTTTAATAGTACCAACTGTAAGCGTTGTAGAGTGTTGGTCCAAGATCACAAATAAACAGAAACTCAAAACAGTTTTAGATAATCGCATGCGCCAGGACTGATTTGTTATTTACTCGCTTGCAATGCCACGTACGCAAAATGGCGACTCCGGAGCGTAAAGCATCATCTGTTTTTTTCTTCTCATATCGACACGACCTTCTTCAATACGAAAACGTCGCCAACGAGGCGCAAGATCAAAGTCCGATTCAGAGACAAGATCTGTATTCGCATCTTACAGGATGGCATGGAATCCAGAGTTTTTTGGGGTCGCTCACCACACACACTCACACACTTGAGGAATCCGCTTTCGTTCTATCATTTCCGTGGACATAATGGTTACTATAAAGCATTTAGTTACTGAATTAAGGCGACTTTAATAAAAAATTTACAGGATCGGCAAAAGTACTGCCGTGATGCTAAATAAGTCCAAAGATATATACAGGGTGTCCGTAAAAGAAGGCCCCAGTTATAAATTTTAATAGTATCAACTGTAATAGTTGTAGAGTGTTGATTCAAGGTCACAAATAAAGAGTAACTCAAACAGTTTTAGATAAGCGCATGCGCGAGTACTTCTTTGTTATGGACTCGCTTGCAATGCCAGATACGCAAAATGGTGAATTCTGAGCATAAAGCGTTATTGCTGGGCTGAAGTTTTAAAAACGATTAGAGCCATACGGTTTTTTTCTTTGGGGCTTTATAAAAGATCGTGTCTGTGTTCCGTCGCTACCTAATGATTTGCCAGAATTAAGACACAGAATTAAAGAGGCTATTGCTTCCATTACTCCGGACATGTTAACCGAAGTGCGGGAAGAATTGGACTTTATGTTGGATGTGTACCGTATAAATAAAGATATACATATTGAACATCTGTAAGAAAAACTATATTAGATTACCTTCAATTTGATGTATGATTTGTTGTAAATAGTCTAAATTAAACTGTTATACAATATAACATTGAAACTGGGACATTCGTTTATGGACACCCTGTATATATGTAAAGAAAAGTTCTAGATAATATATATTTTGGATTTTCTGAAGATTCATAATTACAAATTATTTATATTTAATAATCGATACAATAACATTCATTTATAAATCATTATTAGCGTATAATGCACCCATATTATGCTTTATTATGCTAATTTTCTAAAGAAGAAAACGAGATTAAATTTAAAAAAAAAAACATTTTCATTTTTATTTGCGCTTAAATAACATGAAAGCTGTAGAGTTTTGTAACTTAACTATATTTCTGCATACTACAGAAAAAAATTCTACAATCCTGGTCTTCTGCAGACTACACTAATTGCACGTAAAATAAACCGATTACTTTCAGTACTGAAAACAACAGCAGTTTTCTGTTAAAAATAAACACAAATCTTTTGAAAGCATAAAATTACCGGTGCAATAAATATCATTTTAAGAAACGTCAAGTTGCTCTCACTATTTTTGGGCGATAAATCCAGCAAATGTTATCTTATATGTATCACAGAAAAAATTTCCAAACTGGCCAGTTAGCGAGAATTCCGCTTTTTTAACACTTTCCGAAAAGTGTTTATGCATTCGGTTTGTCTGTCCGTCTGTCCACGAAGAAGAATAATGCTTTCCCCGGGAACCTACATAGCCTGAGCCGAACCCTGATTATAAACTA
Organism: Maratus speciosus; assembly: GCA_963932465.1. Lineage (NCBI taxonomy): Eukaryota > Metazoa > Arthropoda > Arachnida > Araneae > Salticidae > Maratus > Maratus speciosus. The sequence goes on from OZ010786.1 coordinate 387,137,074, forward strand.
CTTATAAGAAACAGTTATGTGCAAAATTTATCCTATTAATTTACTATTTTTTTTAACACTTTCCAACAAAGTTGAAAACAAAGTTGAAAAGTGTTTATGCATTTGGGTTGTCTGTCCACACTCCCGTAAATGTACTCGGATTTTCATGAAATTAATATAGTTTATTTAGGGTCACTAGAGTATGTTTGGTATTGTATATGAAGTATGTAGTATAAATAGTTCCTTTACAGGAGTACTCAAAAGTATTCCACTGTATTATGGTATATGGGGAAAAATCGTTTGCAGAGTATTTTAATGGCATTACGCTATTTCAAATGTATTGAAACTGATATAAATCACTGAATTTCACTACGATCCCGTTAGAACAGGGCATCCATAGCATTTTGTATTCATTTATAGGGACACACAAAAGAAATCTGGGTACAGATGTCATATTCGCCCCATATTGGCGCGATTTTTTTTCAGTTGCCAATTTGGCGAAAACATCGACAGCATAAACAACATAATCTGGGTTACCACATCAAGCAAAATAACGACACTTTGGCGCCAGTTAAGTACCCGTTGCGTATATGACATTAGCGTCAGAAAAAAATCTCGCCAATATGGGGAGAATATGACATCTGTGCCAAATCTGTTACAGAACTGTCTTTGAATAATGATTGCTGGAGTGTACGGTTTAAAATTCGGTATGCGCTTTTAAATTTACTTAATTTTTTGAATGTTACTCGTTATATATAAATTATATACTTCATATACAGGCCTGACAAAAGTATTCACGTACCATTCTCCTTATTAGAGGAAATTTCTGAAGGGGAATTTTCAACTGAAGTATATGTATTTCTTAGGCGAACTAAATTTAGTTCACATGTATAGTACATGTAGTTACATGTAGTTAATAGATACAAATCTATATATCCTATACAGGACTGTTCAGAGAATTCGGATAATATTTCGATTGTAGATGAGAACAGCTGAAATTGGGTTTTGAAATGTGTTATGCGTTTCCATAAGCGCATACTCGGGAAAATTTTGAAAAAAATACGGAATGGCCTTCTCATGAGGATATATATATATATAGATTTATTTTTAAAAAATTATCGCAGAATTTCTATATATTATCCGTAAAATAATTATTAAAATTTCTTCATTTTGGGCATTTATCGCTGGTTGGCAGCACAATGGAATTTCAAACTATACACTTTTATGCTAAATACTCTTTAAAGTAAAACTTTTCCTACTTTTTGTTTTGTAATAACTACTTTAAGTGAGATTAACTTAATATTACATTTAGATAACTACAAATTTGTCATATTTGTCATATATGTCTATTGTATAATTAATAAAATTTAACAATCGTATTATAAGGTTTAAACAAACATTAAATTTAATACAACTGTTTCATACTCAAAATTAAGGCCAGACCCTGAGCACTGTCAATTCGACTTCGATTTTATTAGTGTCGGATACAACAACAGAAAAGTATTTTTGCCATAGACACAGCAACTTTGATGTTGCCTTTACTTTTAAAATACACTTAAGGGGTTTCAGGACTCTTAAATCTTCAAAATTTTCGAAATTTTAATCTCTTTAGATGTTAAACTTCTATCTTTTCTGAACATTTTTATATAATTGTTTCCTTGAAATTCTTATTAAAACAGAAGTTATGGCTTTTAGAACTATAAAAAGCTGAATAGATGAAGCGATTTTTCCGAAATTTTGAAGTCAATTTTCTCCAAATGACGTTTTCGGGCAAAACGCGCAGGATATATCAAAAACTTCGGAAACTTTTTTCATAAAAATTACCAAAACGTATGTATTATGTTAGTCTGTATAAAATGAACCTAAAATTTCCTTTTTATTGTTCAAAAAAATATTTTTTATGTGATTATACTGTTGAAATTTTAAAAATATTGTTTTAGCTAAATACAACTTTGTATTAAAAATGTATAAATGCTTTAAATACAAATTTATTTAGGTTCAAGGTAATTAGCACAGTCTGAAGTATAATTAGGCACAAAAAATTCTATTCTAGTTGCAAAATTTATTCTGTAAACATGCGCGTAAGCTGTTATACCAATTTTCTGCCCGAAAAATGTCTGACAGTTTGGAGCGCCCTTTAAATACTAATTCTGCATCTTTCAATTTTTTAAATACATGAAATGAAAGAACATACTTTTATCTTTCATCCTAATAAAAATTGTTTTTTTAAACTATGTACATTTTAAGATATTAAATGTTGAAAATGGTCCTTTTTTTCGATTTTAAGAGTCCTGAGACCCCTTTAAACTTATCCAATCGGTAAAACTGCGTAAACTTAATTAAGCTATTTCATCGTTTAATTTTCATTTCATTAGATATTGCGCATTTAAAAACTTAATTTAACAACCGATTTCCAAAAGTATGAAAATCGCTTACATTTGGCGGAGAAAAAGTATTGATCGCCAAATCGCGTGAAGCGTTTGTCTTTTCGAGCTAAAATACTTGGAAAGTATTTTATTTTTTACAGATTTTCTACTCGAATTCCGAAGCTAAATTTCATTGATCCTTTATAATGTACATGAGTAGTTTCATAAACATTTCTTTTTTTTTTTTTTTTTTTCAAAATACTAGGGGCATTAAAAAGTAAGTTACACTCGAACAATATAAAAAAACACATTATTGTTAAGTGCTCTACCATACAATATGAAACACATACACCGCACTATTTCTCTGCATAATCTCCGTCTCTGCAGACATTTGTCGGAACGTTTCGCTAATTGTTCGATGCTCTGACGATAGAAAATGGCTCCTTGGTTCTGTAGTCAGCGTATAACAGCTGTCTGAATCTAGTCATCGTTGGAAGATTGCCTTTCAGACAAATATTCTTTGAGCTTGCCAAGCACGGGAAACTCACAAGGCGCCAGACCAAGACTGCACGGTGGATGCTGCCAAGCCGTCTGTACAACCGACTTCGAACTGTTGGAACCATTTCACAATGACTGGACGTGACACTGCATGTAGTCCACACACTGTCGATATTTCACGATGGATCTACGTACTCGTGAAACGTTTTGCCCACAAAAAGTACAGTTCTGAGTACTTCAACATTAGAGTAAGTTTTCAGCTGACCCGTCATTTTTTTCTCATACTACGGAGCAACAATTGCCACTATCCGAATGAAATTGATACCGTTGGAAGACGTGGAACTCAATTATAGTCTGCGCAAGTTTGCTCTTGTTTCCCAATGCTGCCATCTGCAGGGGAACAAATGTAACTTACTTTTGAACGCCTATTATATTTTGATTATGCGCTTTAATAAGACCTTTATTGCAAGTATCCCCAAGTCGTAGCGATTGTTGACCCATTGCTTTCAGTTTGTAGAAACCATTGGAAAATTGTTGAGAAATGTTAGAGTGCAGAGAGCCCTCTAATTTGGAGCGTAGCTGCGCAGGATTCTGGGCAGCTAATTGTTAGACTACTGTTGAACCTTTGTTGGCAAATGATTCATTGACCAATTTTTCGACAGGAACCACGCTTTTTATTGTGGACTAACATGTGGCAACAATTACCCTGGAATTAGTTCACGTTGGTCAAACTATTTTTTACTACTTGGGTCACCAAATTTGACTCGTATGTGTGTGAGCTTCAGAATGTTAATGTTGTGCGTGATTGCTTTGTAGTTTTAGATGTACTTATTGGGAAAATAATTGTTTTCGATTACATTAATAAAAAATATTCTATTTTCCATTAGTTATATGCATTAAGAAAACATTAATTCTTGATTACGGAGCAAAACACAGACATGGAAAAATATGCAAAATAAATTTCTAAAAATATATTATTACTGGTAAATATTTATATTAAGATAGTAAAATCTTTTTGAACACATATATTTCGAGTTTCTGACGATCGAAAATGCAAAATTAGCAAATATTTATGTTTCATAATTAGTACAACGTCATTCACTTATAAACTAACATTAGCATGTAATGCGTTATATTCTCAGTATTATTGTGTTACCTTTTCTAAAAAGAACAAGGAGCAAACATTTTTTTTATTTTCCTTTGATAGATTGAATGTAATAAAGTTTTAATTTTCTGTTATAATTTCTGCGTGCTACAGAAGTTTTAATTAGAACCCTGGTCTGCAACAAGTTAAGCACACTGATTGCAGGTAAAGCATCCTGATTTACATACAGTACTCTTTCACAAGAGACCAACAAAAATCTTTTGAAAGCTGGATTTAGAAAGATACTACTGGCAATCGAGACGCCAGTACTATTCCCATATTTTAATGGAACTTTTTCCCGGTAAATTACAGAAAAAATTCCGTTTTTTGGCATTTATGGGGAAAAACATCCATTAAAATATGGAAATAGTACTGGCGTCTCGATTGCCAGTAGGATTTCCGTATTTTAGTCCGTTTTTTTTTTTTTTACAGTAGCAAAATAATTGGTTATAATTATAATTGCGATCGTAAAAAGTAACTTATTTTCAGTTTGCCATATGCATTAAACCAAAAAATAAAAATAAATAAATAAAATAAACAACATTAACAACATTAACAAAGAAGTCTAATTATTAAGCAAGTATGGAAAAATAGTGAGTACACTATGAAAGAACATCTATGTATCGGTAAGTTATATCTCATAAATAAGTTAAAAAAAAAAAAAAAAAAAAAAAAAAAAAAAAAACTTACACATCTCTAATATTTCGAATTTCTGACGACCGATAATGTATTATTAGTAAATATTTATATTTTATAATGAATACAACGATATTCATTTATAAAACCATCATTAGCGTATTATTTATACACATTTCCAGCTTTTATTACACTAACTTTTCTAAGAAAATCGAGGTTAAAAGGAAAAACGATTTTTCATTTTCTATTTGCCCTTAATAAATTGAGTGCAATAGAGTTTTTAACTCCGTTACAATTCTGATAAAGCGACGGAAATAGCCTGCTGAAAATTTTATGCTTTGTTTGTTGGGAAAAATCATCATTATTCTATCGCATGACATGTTGCCCCAAAAACACGAAAAACCAATCTGAAATACATTTATTTATTTATTTATTCTTCTAAATGACGTTTTTACTCGGGTTTTCAGCTCGCGATGCATCATTGTGCCATGCTTTGGTATTTTTAGCTTTCTTTCCCGAATAACGTGCCTAAGTTGATTTTTAGTTTTAAGATCGTCTGTGACATTTTGAGTATTCAATACGTTTTTAAGCATCATTTTGATCGCACGATTTCGATCGAACTTGCATGATTTTGACTGTTCGTTTATAAGAAAAATATTTAAAAAAAAGATAAAAATTGCAGAGGATGAAGTGCTTCGAATAAATGATCGATTTTAAATGAAGATGATTGGAATTTCTTATAAAAGTTTTTCTTCTTCTATGAAAAGAATTCATTTCTAATAACAGTCAAATAAATAAATAAATATAATAAATCCGATCGATATGCGTATATATATTTAGAATATATTCAAGCATCACTTTGGTGTTGGGGATGAAATTTTAATGAATTCTTTGTTTGTACTATTCAATCAGTTTTACAAGATACCTCAGAATTATTTAGTAAAAAAGTAATAATTGTATGAATTTCTGATTCGTGCAAAGATGATAACACATGTCAATCATTTCTAATAATAATATTACAATATATATTCCAAACGGAAAAGTCTACAAATAAATAAATAAATATAATAAATTCGATTGATATGCGTATATATTTTTAGAATATATTCAAGCATCACCTTGGTGTTGGGGCTGAAATTTTAATGAATTCTTTGTTTGTAATATTCAATTAGTTTTACAAGGTACCTCAGAATTATTTGGTAAAAAAGTAATAATTGTATGAATTTCTGATTCGTGCAAAGATGATAACGCATGTCAATCATTTCTAATAATAATATTACAATATATATTCCAAACGGAAAAGTGAAAACATATATTAAAATATTTATTTACTTAAAAGACGTTACTAAAAACACATTAAAAGTATATTAGAAGCCTAAATTGACATGTTTCAACTCCTTCATTGAGTCGTCATCAGAATGTATAACAGAAATTTCAAATACAATGCATATGAAAACTGGAAAAATATCATCGAATACAAACAAGTAAACATAAAACGCCCCCTACATTTTCACTATTGCACGTGTTCCCCCTATGTCGCATCCAATGAAGAATTCTTCATTTACGATCTAGTCTTAAACAACATATACAATAAAGTACGCATGTTACGTCACTATCGCTGAATAATACACAAATCCAAAAAAAGAGATGCCGTCATTAAAGAAACTCGACAAAAAAATCGGCTATCTTATGATTCACATGCCTTCATTTGTTTAGAATATTAATATACAATTATAAAATTAAATTTGGTTTATAACAGCTCCATGTTTTATCGAAAATCATTCATTTATATTTTTTTTCAAAATAGCACGTATTTTAATTACATTTTTTTGTTAAGTTGTTATAGGAAAATGGGACCAAAAAGATATAATTACTATTTTCCAACTATTTCTCCTTTACTTTCTACAGAAATGGAGTATTTGAGTTGCCAAAATTAAAGAAATGGCGTTACAAAAAAAAATTAATATCTCAAAAATAAATTGAGATGCAGTTTTCAAACAGATTTCGTTTAAAAGTACTTTTTTTTTTTTTAATACGACGGTATGAAAATTGAAGATGTGCGATGCTTAGAAGTTTAAAAAATTGTAGTAGAGTTATTTAACAGTACAATGATACATCTTCCTTGCTTTACGACTGGCTTATACAAAGGAACGTTATTTTTTGGAGACGACACTTTAATAGCTGGGAGAAAGAAATAGCATACCAGGGGGCTAATAACAGAAATTTCGATACAATTTCTAACTTAAATATGGCACTGTTTTGGAGTCAAATACAGTTTTCGTTTTTCGATAAATTCATTTCGATCGATACATTTACATTTCGAGTTATAATCGAATTCTTTCCGAAGACTAGATTTTTGTGACTGACGTGTAATACGCAATTTGATTCAATTTTCTGAAAGATCCTTTACTTTTATGAAATAACGGTAAATGATAACGGACTTCTTTTTATCCAAATCTGCAATTTTGATGCGGGTACGAATGAAAATGACTTCGAGAATGAGTTAGAAAGCATTCGCTTTTGTTTTGAAAACAGCCTTAAGGCTGTTCTTAAATCAAAACTGACTACTTTCTGACACATTTTTAAATCCATTTTTGTTTGCAGATGTGCATGAAATTGGCAGATGCTGTTATTCAGAAACTTTGTAATCGAACTGGTTTTTTGTTGTTGTTGTTGTTGTTGTTGTTTTCGGTAAACATAGAAGATTTTTAAGCAAATGCTGGCAAAGTTGGAGTTTTGAGTCGAATTTTCGGAAGCGAAAGCGTGTGAAATAAATAAAAAAAAACTGATGCCGTAAGACAATAATCTCTTTTTACTCAAGATGCGATTCACTTATCGAAAAATGAAACAAAAAAAAAATGGTCGTTTACAAATAACTTCAATAATCATGCTTGCAAGGGGCATGTTTTTGCGTTAAAAAATGAGTCAGAAATTATGTCAAAAGGTTTCTCGTTGTTGACCCGGGAAAAACTATTTATCTTGCAACGCTCAGTAATAAGTTAACACTGTTTCCATCGATGTCAAATGACACCTTTTAAAAGATTTCAATTTATGGTTTTTCATTTGTAATTTTTAGATTGAAACAATTACAAATTATTTTTAACACTTTCCAACAAAGTTGAAAAGTGCTTATGACTTCGGTTTATCTGTCCGTCTGTCCGCGCTCTAACTCTCGTAAATATACTCGGATCGTTCTGAAATTTTTGGATGTTAGTGACTTCTACCATAGCACGATCCTTATTTCAAATGAAGTTCGGAACATGCTTAGTTCATTTACAGGGACAGTCAAATTTTTTCCGTTACATTACGGCCAATGGGAAAAAATTGTTTCAAATTATTGTTAATTGTGTTACACACTTTCAAACATATTAAAATTGATATGCATTTATGAAGTCCACAAAAATATGCAATTTGTTGAATATGCGGTGCAAAAAATAATTATTATTCATTTACAGGGCCATGCAAAAGAATTCCGTTACATATTGGTATGGGGGGATTGTTTGCGGCGTATTTGAATTATGCTGAACTATTTCATGTATAATGAAATTGATATACGTAGCTGAGCTTTAGTATGAGTTATTTTTGTATAATACGAAGTGCATAGCATTAACTGGGACACAAAAGATTTCAGATACTATATTGTATCCGAATTACTGTATATCAGCAATGATTACTCGAAATGCATTTTTAATTATGATATGCGCTTTTAAGTTTCACTATATTTATGCATACTATATAGTGTGCATAAATGCTATAGTTCATATACAGGGCTACAGAAAAGAATTCGTAAGGGTTACTGAGTATGAGCATACATTGCTTAAAGGTGGGTTTTAAATGAGTTATACATTTTTACGCTGAACTGCATTTAGTTTACAAAGAAATGCTTGTAGAATATAGATAAAATGATACACAGGGTCACGCAAAGAATTGAATAGATGGCCGTCTATGGGTGATAATTTCTGGAAATGTAATTTCACTAATTTTAAGGGTGTTTTAGTTTGAATTAAATTTTAGCTAAATAGTGGCGTGTAATAAAGGTACTAGGTAAACTACAGGGCTGTACAAAAGTATTTAAGTATGTTTCCATCTATTATTATAAATTGCTGAAAGAGAAATTTCAACCTGTTATGCATTTTCTTGCTAAACTAAATTTTCCCATTATATAGTATATATATCAACCTACAGATCAAATTCAGGGCTGTTCAAAAGAATTGTAATACATATTTGACTATGGACGGTAACTACTGAAATCAGTTTTCAAATGTTTTATGCGTTTTATAAAATGTTTACTTAGTTATCTTATTTACCTTATTTACCTAAATAACGAAGTTTTGTTAAAGCATTCAAGAAGTGTTGGAAAGTGTTTCATAAGCTATGCTTAATGTATGATTTTTATTACGTGTTAATACATTTAAGACTTTTTTATGCTTATTACATTCAAAAACTACGAACAGAATAAACATAAATCAAAACTTTAAAAAGGTGTCATTTGACGTCCGTAGAAATAGCGTTACGTAAACAAATTTATGTGTTGCATATTCATGTTTTGGTCACTTAGATATATTCAAAAATAATATGTATTCAAATTTTATTTTTTATAACGTAGCCATCGACGATACGCATATTCAATCAATCATTTTTTTTTTTTTTTTACAAAATGTTAAAATTTTTTTTACTAACTTTAATCGATGAATTCTTAGAAAAAAAATATTGTGAAACACTTTTACACCAGTTTTTCTTTTCTTTTTTCTTTTTTTCTTTCTTTTTTTTTTTTTTTTTTTTTTTTTTTTTGAGTTTAACCGATTAATTTCTGGAACGAAAACTTCAAATTTATTTCTCTGTCTGTTTATTTTTTATTCATGCTTAGAGTTAGGAAAAAAAAAATACTTTAAAAAATGTTCTGAGATAGAAATTTCAGTTTTTTGTGCACATTTTTTAATGCACTTCTCCAAAAAAGTTTTGTACTTAAAAAAATATATTTGAAAGAAAAAACTAACAAACTGAGTGCAGAACAGTTCACTGTTAAAAAAAAAATTATATATATGTGGATATTTAAGGTTTAAAAAGCATTAGAAACATTTAAATTTATAATTCTTCAATTTAAATTTTTGTATGGAAACCAAGAGAAGAGAAAAAGAATAAAAATAAGCAAAAAAAATATTTAAGCATATTTCTATTTTAATAATGGTAACTGAAAAATTATTTTTATCAAATTATTTTTTTCAAATTTTATCTGTGGAATGAAATAATGAAGAACAATAAGTTTGTTTGTTTTTTTTACATAAAACTTTGATTTTATAATAAATGACTAAGACAGAAGAATATTTTTTTTTCAATTAAACAGAACTATAGTAATACATTCAATAAGGTCAGATAAACATAAAACCTTTCTACTACATTCGTTACGTACCGGGTAAATATCAACATAAAGAAAGAAAAATCATGCGTCAAGCATACATAATGAAACATTTTCCAACACATTCAGAATAATGTAACAAAACCGCACCGTTTAAAAAATTAAAATATTACGTCTAATTCAACCATATGGGAAACGCAAAACACATTTCAAAACCCAATTTCAGTTGCTCCCATCTACAATCGGAAAATTATATGAATTTTTTCAGCAACCCTGTATATGATATATAGATTTGTATCTATTAACTACATTAATGTCAAAATTTAGTTTACTTAAGAAAAGCATACACTTCAATAGAAAATTCCCCTTCAGCAATGTCCTCTAATAGGGAGAATGGTACATGAATACTTTCGTGCAGCCCTGTATATGAGGTATAGAACTTATATAACGAGTAACATGCAAAACACTAGTTAAATTTAAAAGAGCATACCGAATTTTGAAACGTACACTCCAGCAATTATTGCTCAAAGGCAGTACTGTAACCGATTTCTTTTGTGTGTCCCTGTAAATGAATAAAAAATGTTACGAAAGCCCTGTTCTAACGTGATCGTAGTAAAATTCAGTGATTTATATCAGTTTCAATACATTTGAAAAAGCGTAATGTCATTAAAATACTCTGCAAGCGATTTTTCTCCATATACCATAATGGAATACTTTTGAATGCCCCTGTAAATGAACTATCAATCCTACATATTTCATATACAATACCAAACATGCTTTGGTTACCCTAAATAACCTTTATCAATTGCATGAAAATCCTAGTATATTTATGGGAGTTAGAGTGTGGACAGATGGACAGACAAACCGAATGCATAAACACTTTTCAATTTTGTTGGAAAGTGTTAAAAAACATAGTAAATTAATAAGATAAATTTTGCACATAACTGTTTCGTATAAGTAGTTTATAAGCGGGGTCCGGCTTATGCTATGTAGGGCCCCGGGACAAGCATTATTCTTCTCCCCCCCCTACCCATCCTTATATCTACACTGTTAAAAATTTTGCAGCATTCTGGCAGATCATTCGACCGTTTTTTGAAAAAACGGTTTCATAACCATAATTTAACTATATTCTGACCATAAAATGGCCAATAATATGGTCAAAATAGTGTTAAAATTACGGTTGTGTAACCGTTTTCGGAAAAAACGATCAAATGGCCTGCCAGAATGCTGCAAATTTTTAACCGTGTATCCATAGAAATTGTTCGCAAATAATGTGGAAGTGGCTAGTACGAAACTTTATACACATATTGTATGTATGCATAAGTTTCGTACCAGGAACTATTCACATCTATACTCAGAGTATCATAAAAAGATGGTCACAACTTTATGAAAAAATACCAGTATGATCGTACACTATATGGACAAAAGTGACCGGTCACTTGTAATTTTAGACGTTTTGTTAAATATCTAGAGAAATACATGAGGAATTAACTTGAAACTTCAGGTTAGTTTAGTATAGGTCATGTATTTCCGTGAAGATTTTTTCCCGAAACCCTATAGGGGACCGTCAACAAATTGAAAAAGAGCGAATATCTTTTTGATATGCCTGTAAAAACTAACGTAGCAAAAGCGTTCAAACTGGAGGTTATGATTAAGTGGCTGTAATAATTTGTGTTCATTTTAATGAGGGTAGCATGTATACTCGAAGAGAAATGCAGGTTTTCATAAAAAACAGTCTCAAATTTTTCCAAGTTTTTTGCTTATAATTTGCAGAGTTCTTAATATAAAAAAAGTTCTTTTCAGAAAATAGGACAAACAACACTGTACACGAAACCTGTAATCAGAATTAAACTATAGTAAAAATTGTATGAAAAATGAGCAGGTTTACTAAATAATGTTTCACTACGCATGCCCGAATGCAATCGAAATATATTTACATAATGTGTTAGCTAAACGTATAGAGCAACTTTTGTAAAAGTCTCAAAAACATAGCTTGAAAATTCAGAAAGTTATCGTTGATAGAATAAGCTCAAAATCCGTTGTTCCCAAAATGAAACAAAAAGATGAGGGGTTGTATTCATATATCCAATGATTAGGGCCAATATAACATACACAATATTGTAAGTACTACTGTATTTGGATACAGTGTGCCACATTACAGGCAGAGCCCGATTTACTCTATGTTGGACCCGAGGCACACAGGCCATGTCGAGGCCCGCTTTCTAAAAAAAAATCATGCATTATAAACTTGACAAGTACTTTTATCTGCAGTTTACAATTGAAAACATGGGTTTTACGAAAAAACAATATATTATAGACTCATGTAAAAATACATTAAAATATATAGGAAAGTAAAATATTCTGTTATACATGGTCTTTAGAGTGAGTAAAACTCTAAACCTATAAGTTTGAAAGAAACATGTTAGATGTAATATCTGTTCTTCTCGGAATTTCGAAGTTTATGTTACAATTTGTTGTCGTTAGTGAAAAAAACTGAGATTGTTTAGTTTACATTAATGGGAAAAGTACATTTTTTCTATGAACTATAAATGGAAATTGACATTAATTTGTATTTTCAGAGAGTGCACAAAATGAATTTTGGGGCTCCTTGAAAATGTAGGCCCGGGGCACGTGCCCCGTGTGCCCCTGTGATAATCAGGCTCTGATTACAGGTTTTACTATAACCTGTTACTTATGTTACTTATTATGTTAAGGGTAATTTTCTTGATGTATAAATAAATGGAGCACATGAAGCTAAAGATTCATGCAACCAATAACATTTACGACAAAGCTAAAACAAAATTTGAAACTCTTTCCAAAAACATGTAGTTAAAAAGTACTTATGATTTCAGTTCGTCTGTCTTTCCATTTGTACATTTGTACACGATTTCTATCGTAAATATACTTCGATTTCCACGTATTTGATATGCGTTATTTACTTTTACCATGGCGTGTTTCCTTTCGAAAATGATGTGTGTAGCATTTACAGTTCGTTTACAGACATACTCAAAAAAGTTCGGATACATTATGGTCTATCGATAAAAATTATTCGAAATACGTTTTAACTGCTGTTTACGCTTGCACTGCTTCAAACATCCCGAAATTGATTTATAATATTGACAAAATCTACAGCATATGTTTCCTTTACAAAATAGTGTGCGTATCATTTATTGTTCATTTATAAGGACTTACAATATAATTTAATTGCATTACACTCAGTAGATCGTGATTGTTTGAAATATGCTGTACGAAATCGACATACATTTTTAACACATTTTTAGTGCATTGATACTCATAAATAATGCAAGACAGCACGTTCCACATTTTAAAGAACACATGCAACATTTAAAGTTATTTTACAAGGACTACTAAAATATTCAGATTCGTAAGATAATAATTCCAAGAAGATTGTTCTCAGTTATGTTGTGCATTTTAAATCTTAATTAAATCTTAGTATGTTATATGTTCTATATAAACTCTATAGAACATATACAAGGATACCCAAAAGAATTCAGATTAATACTAGAAAAGAGGAATTCTGCTTTTTCAGAATTTAGTGTCGTCCCCGAAGATATATATATATATATGTATGTATATAAATATAGATAGTACAAAACATATTTCTGTTTTAAGTCTTAAAACACAGGCTTTTATTTTATATAAAATGACGTCATTCACATCCGCGGAAGAATTCCAGATTTACGATCCAACCTTAAACAACATCTACAGAAAAGTATGCTTATGACGTCACTATAGCTGAATAATACACAAATCCAGAAAAAGCGATGTCTTCATTCAAGAAACTCGACGAAAAAAAAATCGGATATCTAAGAATTCACGCGACTCCTTTATTTGTAACATTAATACAGATACTTAAAATTAAATATAGTTATAATAGATCCATGTTTTATCAGAAATCCTTCATTTATATTTTTTCAAAATAGCACGTATTTTAATTACATTTTTTTGTAATTATTATCGGAAAATGGTCACAAAAAGATATAATTACTATTTTCCAACTATTTTTCGTTTACTTTCTACAGAAATGGAGTACTTCAGTTGCCAAAATTAAACTAGTAGTGCTAAAAAATACAAGAAAAATTAATATCTCAAAAATGAATTGAGATGCAGTTTTCAGACAAATTGCATTTAAAAGTATTTTTCTTTTCCCTATACGACGGTATAAAAATTGACAATGTGCGATGCTTAAAAGTTTAAAAAATTGCAGTAGAGATTATCCCCTACAATGATGCATCTGCTTTGTTTTACGTCTGGCTTATATAACGGGACGTTATTTTTTGGAGACGACATTTAAATTGCTGGCGAAAGAAATAGTATATCGGGGTCTAATAAACTTATATGGACGGTATTTGCTAGATAGGCGTTTTGAAATTTGTTATTCGTGTTTCAACTGAACTAAATTTTACTGTACTATGTGATGTGAATATAGTATAAATTCATACACAGGGTTGCACAAAATAATATGCATACATTGCAGTCTACTAATTTTAATTTTCACAAAATTGTTTTATTTGTTTTATGCGTTTTAAAAGTTAATTAAACCTTAGTTTTACTATGTGGTGTGTATAAATATCTATAGAAAGTATACAGAGCTTCACAAAAGAATTCACATAGATTATTGTTTATTGGACAATGATAGCTGAAAACGGGTTTTTAACAGAGCGCTGTAAAAAAAAAAACCCGTTAAAATACTGAAATTGTACTGGCAATCGAGACGCCAGTACTATTTTCGTATTTTAACGGAATTGTTTTCCGTAAATTTTGTGAAAAATGAGAATTTTTTCTGGAATTTACGGAAATAAATTCCGTTAAAATACGGAAATAGTACTGGCGTCTCGACTGCCAGTACAATTTCCGTATTTTAACGGATTTTTTTTTTCCAGTGTGGTATATGTTTTCTAAATTGTTTATTTAGACATATCCTTTTATTTTATGAAGAAATTAAAGTTTTGTAACAATATTTTGATAATGTTAGAAAGTCTTTCATAATCTGTACATTATTTTTCGTTCTTGTTTATGTCTCAAACTTTTTTACATAATTTTACTTCATAAATATTCGATGAAAACAATTGCTTTAAAGAAACAAAAAACACTTTTCAGTAAAGTTATTCCTTACCCCTTCTTGTAACAGTAGGAGGAAAGAATTTTCTAAAACGTTACTTTTGAAAAATGAATAATATTTTACAAGAAGTTTACAAACAAGCTACCAATAAATTTTCATTTTTAGATTTTATTTGTGTTGAGTAAAATCTAGTTCTAGTAAGTTTAAAAAATAATTGTCATATTGTCTGGAGAATCTGTCTGGATAAGAAACATATTTTGATGTTGTATTGCGTAGCAGCTATGACTAGTAAACTTTTTTAACCTTTTCTAATAAAGAGTTCTTTACATGCTGGCAAATTGAAAATTTATACTTTAGTTAAGCTATAAAAAAGACCCTTTCTTCTTTCGTGGATAAAACTTTATGAAGCAATCTGTTAATGCATTCTGTTATTACAAAACATTGGAGGATAACAAAAATATAAACAATATTTATAGATTTGCAATAAGATTAAAAACGTTTTTTGTCGTTGTTTTGCTTATAATCTATAACCATTAAGATTTGTAATTTCTTTTTCTTTAGAAATTTTTACATACTAGCAAATTGAAAATTTATACTTTAGTTAAACTATAAAAAATACCTTTTCTTCTTTCGTGGTTAAAACTTTATGAAGTTTATGAACTGTTAATGCATTTTGTCATTATTACAAAACATTGGAGGATAATAAAAAATATGAGCAATACAGTCGAACCTCTATTTAACGAACCTCTATTTTGCGAATTTCTCTATTTTGCGAACTTTTTCTTGGAACCAAGAACATTTTGCGAATTTCTTCGTAAAATAACCTCCAAATAGCGAAGTGCATTCTCTATTTAGCGAAATTTTTCTTGGGATCAAAAATTTTTTTCTCCCCATTTCTCAAAATATTTCTGGTCATTTCAAACTTATTCTTTCTTTAAACACATTTTATGATGTTCAATAGCCTTGAACTGGTTTTACCAGGCGCCTTTTTTGTCAACAGTGAGAATTCGGTAAGTACGGAGGACGAAGACGACAATCCCTTAGAGTAACTTAAAAAAAATGTGGATATAGTGAGAAAAAAAGAAGAAAATTATCCATGATGTGCTGATTGATGATTGTATTTCACTTAATTCTGAAATTGAGTCCTCGGAAACACTATCCGAATTGGATATTTTCGACAGTGTGAAAAATAAAAACAATACAGCAATGAATTGCGATGAAGAGGAATTTGATGATGATGGAAAGGATCATGATGCAGGAATTAACAAAACTTCGTATGATGAAATGCTAAAATCATGTGAAACAATCCAACGCGGATTATAGTTAGAAGAAAATGCGCATGAAGATGGTTTTGGTGCATTGCAAAGATGCGAGACGTAGTATGAGAGAAAGCACATTTTAAAATAAAAAACTCAGGCAAAATTAACAGAGATTAAAAAATAAATAAATTTAAGGGCGCATATGGTTAATGTATGTTTAAAAATATTTGCTATAATAATAATAAATACGATAATGTCATTAAAATTCGTTAATTTTAATATAAAACTTTTTACTTTAAACAGAAAATACAGTG
This sequence comes from Maratus speciosus, assembly GCA_963932465.1. Classification (NCBI taxonomy): domain Eukaryota; kingdom Metazoa; phylum Arthropoda; class Arachnida; order Araneae; family Salticidae; genus Maratus; species Maratus speciosus. The sequence continues at coordinate 387,153,709 of OZ010786.1, forward strand.
TATTCCGGGACAATGTTTTGTTTTCCTTGCAGATTTCAAAGACTTAAACATATAGAAAAAATGAATTGATGATGGATATTGACGGGTAAAATAAATAAAGCAAATCGATATAATTTATTTAAAAAAATTGTGATTAATTACTTTTAGTAAAAATATTTAGTGTTTATGAATTTAAAATCTGTTTTATGCAGTTTAAAGTACTTAAAAATGTCAATCTCTATTTAACGAATTTTCCATATAACGAGCTTTTTTCCGGGATTTAGCGACTTAGTTAAATAGAGGTTCGACTGTATTTGTAGATTTCGAATAACATTAAAACATTCTTTGGCGTTATTTTGCTGATAATGTATAACCATTAAGCTTTGCGATTTTCCTCTTTAGAATTTTTTACATGCTGGCAAATCCACAATTTATACTTTTGTTAGATTGGTTTTGAATAGGTGTAGTCTTCTGTCACGGACACTGTTCAAAAGGCAATTTATTAATGTGTTTTTAATTTACTTTTTAATACAGAGATCTTAACAATCTAACGAGGAAACACAACAAAGGGAAACGAAAAGAAATATATTACACTTAAATATTCTTTACATACATTTTTTTAAACCATGTTCTATTTAGAATATTTTGCTGTAATTTATATTATATCTGATACATGTCACTAAATACTATATACAATGATACCTCGATAGTCGAACACAATTCGTTCTAGTGAATTTTTGGTGAAAAGATACAAATTTTACCATAAGAAAAGGTGAATATTAATGTTCTGTTAATGGGTTCCCACCTCACAAGTTATTCCTGGTATTTACCTGTTTCAATCAATACACTGTATAGTACAAAACAGTAAAATATCGAAAAACATCAATGTTCTATACATCAAAAAGAAAACGGCAGTTTTGTAACATTAAAATTTACTAAATAAGTAAAATAAATAATTTAACAAAAGTTTAACACAAATTCCTACCCCCTTAAAATATCAATTTAACTATCAATAACCTAAATTTGCACAATACCAAATTGAAGGTCTTTATCCCGATGGGGACGAGGGACAGTATACGTGCCACTTAATCCTTTATCTACTGACGGTACTTATAAGTACCATTAAAATAACTTGTTATAAAATTCATTTAATACATGGACTAGTTATAATACAGTTTAGAATGAGTTATACATGCATTACTTTATCTTGTTCCAAAAGCATTATTGGTTATGTAAAACAAAAATATTTTTAAAAGGATTATTTATTTTGCCTTTGCACCTTTTCAGCTTTCCTGGCGTTGTGTGGGGGCCGAGGGGGGGGGGGATTTTCAATTCGGAAATATTTCTATATTTTTATTCATTAGTAGGAACATTATATTTGTACATTTCCTAATTCTACAAAAGAAAAATATTTAAAATAGGAGATTTGAGAGGGGTTATAAATATTGCACAAAATCCGTATAAATTCAAATTTAATTAATCCTTCTAAAGTCCTTCTAAAATTTATTAAATGATTATGTAAATCTTTTATTCCAGTTTAAACAATGTACGAAAAATGCTTTAGAAGATAAAATATTTATGAATTCATAATTCAGTACATAAAGCGTTAAAATCTTTATTTCTTTGCATTCTGTTCTAAAAGTAACTTTCAAAACATTCAACAATTGTAATCAAGAAATACATCATCACATTTTGAAAAATAGCATTATTAATATTAACAACCTTTGTGGTTTAGGTGTTAGGTAAGGTAAAGGGTTAAGGTGCTCAGAATCCATCTAAAATTTATTAAATGATTATGTAAACCTTTTAATGTAGTTTAAACAATTCACGAAAAATTCTTTAGAAGATAAAATATTCATGAATTCATAATTCAGTATATAAAGCGCTAAAACCTTTATTTCTTTGCTCTAAAAGTAACTTTCAAAACATTCAACACTGTCATCAAGAAATACATCATCGTATTTTGAAAAATAGCTGGTTAATATTAACAACTTTTGTGGTTTAAATGTTAAGTAAGGTAAAGAGTTAAGGTGCTCAGAATCCTTCTAAAATTTATTAAATGATTATGTAAACCTTTTAATGTAGTTTAAACAATTCACGAAAAATGCTTTAGAAGACAAAATATTCATGAATTCATAATTCAGTACATAAAGCGTTAAAACTTTTATTTCTGTGCATTCTGTTCTAAAAGTAACTTTAAAAACATTCAGCACTGTCCTCAAGAAATAGATCATCGTATTTTGGAAAATAGCATTGTTAATATTAACAACTTTTGTGGTTTAGGTGTTAGTTAAAGTAAAGGGTTATGGTGCTCAGAATCCTTCATTATTCCTACCAGTTACTTTTAATTGTAAAGTTTGTCTTATTTAATCAGAAAATTTTTGCGATTCAATTACAGAAAATTTTCTGTTTTGAAAAACCTTTGGTAAAAGATTAAAAATTAAGCAAAGGTGTTCCGTCGCGAAGGGATTAAAGAAGGGAATGATCTACAAATCGTCAAAAGTTTTTATTGTAAAGGATGCAAATTAAATAATTATGAAATTTTCCATTTTTCTTGGCCACACATTCTTGAAGGCATTTTGAAAACTCGGATGAAAATAACAATTATTTTATAAGGAAATACAGGGGTTGGACAAAATAATATGAATACTTGTGAAAATATAGCACTCGAAAGAAACCTATCATATACTCCTGACCTTTAGCGGTGAATGGTGCCACCTATAGCGGATGAGGAAGTACACATATCAGTCTGCTACTAGCAGATGATAGAAGTCGGATGCGAAATATATTTCTGTGTTAAGATTGCGTTACACTTGATTTTACCTTAAAAGTTAACAGTAAACCTCGATACCTGCAATGATGAATTGTCAATTCTTGGCGATTTTTTTTTTATTTCAGATTCAATCATATCTTTCATTTGAACATATAAATATCCTTTACAAATATAAGTTACACAAATATGGACCTCTATTCTGTTTGATTTTTTTACATTTTAACTTTTCTTCTAACTAGCTAAATGGTTTTTGCTTTGGGTGGAACAAAACCAATAAATGGCAGCACTGATGCTACAGGGGTTGGAAAAAATAATATGAACGCTTGTGAAAAAATAGCACTTGAAAGAAACCTTTCGTATACACCAGGGTCGGCGAACCTTTTTGTTGCCGCGTGCCAAGTTTAGTCAAAAAATATTTTACATGACCATGACGTGCCAATTAAAAAACAAATTTAGTAGGTGGAAAAATAATGGATTAAAATTGCTTAAAATTTTCTATTAAGATTTGAAAAATATGAGGAACATACATGTAGTTATTATACTGTAATAATTATGGCAACAATTATTAAAAAAAAAAAATGCTATGTAATTTTATTTATGTTGCTACATCTTAATATCAGGTTAATTTTAATGCAAACTAAACTCCGGATTTAACTGACAAGTGTTTTCAGTATGAATTTTGATATTATTCATTCGTGAAAACAGTGGCTTGAAAGCATAGATAGTCAGAAAAACTGTTAAAATGGTAAACAACAGTTTTTTTTTTTAATAGCTTTGAAATAAATTCAAATATGCCGTAACTCATCATTAGAATTTAGTAATGTCTAATAAGCAATTCTTGTCGACAGTTTTCAAATATCAAATTGTTTTTTTTTTTTTTTTTTTTTTTTGAGACCATAATTAATCAGATTAAAATATAATATGCCACAATAAAAAATTTTCAATTTCTATTTAATCGAATTCAGAAAAGATCAGTCGCAATTTTATTTAATCTCACTTTATTTTCATTTAGAGCCACAAGCAATCCCGTGCCAAAATTATTCTTTCGCGTGCCACTTTTGGCACGCGTGCCATAGGTTCGCCGACCCTGGTATACACCATCCCTATAGCGGTGAAGGGTGTCACCCAGCGGATGAGAAAGTACACATATCAGTCTGCTACTAGCAGAGATGATAGAATTCCGATGCGAAATGTATTTCTGTGTTAAAATTGCGTTATGGCTGACCTCTCTGATTTCGAAAGAGGTATGATTTCTGGGGCTCGTCTTGCTGGAACCCCAGTAACGATAACGGCAACCCTTCTAGGCGTTGGGAGAAGTACAGTGTTGACTGTAATGTCAGCATATTTGAAACACGGAAAAACTTCATCTAAGAAGCACAACAGCGATCGAAAGTCGAAGCTGAATGACAGAGACAGAAGGGTTGAGATAGCCACTCTATCGTGAATATTTGCCATTTGCAGTTCACGCGGGATAGTTTTTGATGAAACTGCTTACTGTAGATGTGTGTTCATCTCAGATGTTATCTGGGATGCTATTGTCTTATGTTTTTTTTTTTCTACAATCCGCTTCAAATTTCTTTAGTATACTTTTTAGGTTAAAATTCGAAAGTTTATGAAAACCATTAATAGAAATTAGTGCAATAACTGAAATGAAATATTTTTAACGGCATCAAAACAAGATTTCCACAAAATGTGTCTCTCTCTCTCTGTGTGTATATATATATATATATATATATACAGGGTGTGTTATAATTCCCTCCGGGGTTTGGAAAGTTTATAAAAAAAATATATTATCAATACAGCAACAAAGTTGACTTTATTGGAGAAAGAAACATTACAATTTTTGTTTCACAAATGAGTTAGTAGATGGCGCTAGTACTTCTGATAGCAGTTGAAAGTAACTGTAAAGCACACTTTTGAAATTTTTGCACAATATAATGGCATTTACAGGCCCACAGAAAGCTTACTGCGTCTTAGAATTTGTCAAAAGTGAATCGGCTGTGACAGTTCGAAGAAAATTCTGTACAAAATACGGATTGCAACCACAAACAGACGAAACAGTTCATGCGTTGGTTTCGAAAATTTGAGAAAAGTGGTTGCTTGTGTGATGGACAACGAACGTTTAAGAGGCTACTTCAGTCAAACGAAAAGACGTGTTCGCTAATGCTAATCCTACGGAAGAAATTTATAAAGATATCTCGGTCGCATTTCAATATTTTAAATGATTTTTTTTTTTTTTTGCATTGGATAACTGAGATCGATCTGTATGCAGGCCGTTTTTTTACTTTTTTGATTTTGATTGCAGATTTTTTTAATGAGAATGCTTTTACTTTCGAAACCGGTTCCGAAAATGAAAGTGTCCTCATTAAAAATACCAGTAAACAAAATCGAAAAGTAAACAACAGCCTTCGTACAGATCGATCTCAACTATTCAATGCAAAAAAAAATCTTTTAAAAATATTGAAATTCAAACGAGATATTATTATAAATGTATTCCATAGGATTAGCATTAGCGGACGGATCTTTTCGTTTGACTGAAGTAGCCTCTTAACCACTAGGATAAGCTCCGTATATAGACTATACCGCATATGCTGTTTCATATAATACGTATAACCGCCTTGGCAGTAACATATGTATCCAAAATCTGAAATCCGTATAATTCGTATTATATGTATACTCGTATAAAAGTTTAATATGGAGCACTAAAATAAACATGCAAAATTTTATAGTTTAAATTGTATTTATATGCGGAAAACCATAAAAAAAGTACTTGAATTGCTAAAATAATTATTACTTAGATAGCTATTCTAATTATGCAATCAAGAATGCGAGATTTTAAAAAATCTTTAAAAATCTAAAAGAATATTTTTTAAAAATCGTGAAATTTTTTAAATGTTTGAAAACCACTCTCACGCGAACTCTTATACAATAAGTAAATACCATCTGAATAAGGTAAGGAACAATTGTTTAACTTTTTTTTTTCAGGTAATGTGTCATTTTTATTCTCTCATGCTTTTGTGTGCTCGTTATCAAGTGTTTACGGTGTTTTTGATGAATTACGTTTCTTAAAAACTGCTTTATTTCATTTTTTTTTAATCAATATTAATTATTTTTGCTGATATTTATATTTTACTTGAACTATAAATTAATTGCAGTTAATGACATGATGCTTGTCTAATGTTTTTATACCCACCTTATTTTATGCTTTTCAAAAGATTTTCTTTGTTAAAGGTATATACAGATAATAAATATTATACAGATATATATAAATAAATATATATCTAAATATTTATATATATATATAATATATATATTATACAGACATACAAACAATAAATACAATAAACCCAACTGGAGTGAAAAATTAGCCAGAGTCAGGAATCGAACTCGGGACAACAGTATACAGGACTGCTTCTCTAACCACTGAGCTACTCCGCCCGATGCCTGAGTCTGCAATTTCTCACTAATAAACTATGTCTGTCTGTATAATATTTATATATACCTTTAACTGTTGAATGCAGGCGTTATTTATGTGTGTATGTGTGTTTTAATATATTTTGTAGTATGAGTGTTTTATTATGGTTTTCTTTGTGTTTGTTTGTTTTTTCAAAGGTGCTGTTGTTTTAGTGATAATGGAAGAAAAAGAGTGACTTCTTTCGTAAGTAAAACAGAGAGAACAAACTTATTTAGAGTCGTGGGAAAAAATTAAACACCCTTACTAATTCTGCAACAAATTATTGTAGAAAAAAGTTACTATGGTACCAAATGATTGGAAACAAAATCTACTTTTAAGTGATATATATATATAATTTACTTAGGTGCAATCTACATAGAAAAACGAACACAAACTTTTTTTTCACTAGAAATACCCAAGTTTGACACCATAAATACATTTTACATCCTTCAATTAGCCAAAACACAAATTTTCATGAAAGTCGTACGATTAGTTTCAGAGAAATTAATTATTTAAAAATGGCTTATTCTATGGGCTTTATCCAAGTTGAAATTCGGTATTAGATTGTTGAAATGCTACAGAATGACTATTTTACTTCTATTAATGTGTTATTTTTTGCCTATATGACCATTTCACTCGCTTAATATGTTTCGACTATTACCAACCCAAATGTTTCAATAAAATGAGTAATACATATATATTTTTTTTAATTATACTTTTCTACACGTCATAGATGGCCCCTTAAACCATCATTTTGATATTTTTTAAATCGTAATTCGAAAACTAGGAAATTTTTGAAAATGAGAATTCGCATAAAGTCTAGACATATAAATCTATAAAAAAATATATATATATTGTAGGTAGCAATTCATATTTTTTTCGACTATTGATTTCATAATTTATGTTATAAAATTTTTTTAATTACAAATTCATTTTTGTTTGGGTTATTTAGTATTATAACCGCACAAAACGTTATCACATTAGCATTATAATTTCAGGAGATATTAATAAAAATATGAAATTTTAATTTAACATTAGAATCTCTAAATTTTGAGTGTTTTTAATTCAAAAGCTTTTTACCAAATGGCTTGGAATTTTGTTTCTAGGCACAGTTGGAACAGAAGATTTAAAATTGGATGTTGCCAATGAAAACACAAAGTTTGGTCTGGTTTTGATTTATAGGTAGCCCTCTAATAAAATTTTATATACATAATTTAAAAGCAGACTTTATTTCTAATCCTTTAGTATCAGTAAGTTCCTTCTGTTATAATTTGTTGCAGAGTTAGTAGGAGGTGTTTACTTTTTTCCCAACTACTATAAAACATACCGTTACACGGAAATTAAAACTAGTATTTTCTAATCGACTTACCAAGAAAAAATAAAATAACAAAAAAGCAATTTAACAAATTACAACGATCATTTGGAAAATGATTTTTTCAAAGACTAAAATTTAAGACATAAAATATCGAGCGGAGTTGATCATACATTACGTACGCCAGGGATTAAACATTAATAGTGTTATTACACGTATAAATGGACTTTATTCCAAATCTGGGTTCGAGGCTGAAAAAAGTCACGTGATACCGGTAATTTGCCCAAAGATCTTCTAACTGATAAGAAGGGAGGCTACTACTGCTTTCCGCATGAACTGTTTCACTGGCTGACGAGGGTTTTTCATTACGTCTACGGAGCCTCCCCATCCTTACGCTAGACGTTTTTACCTTGACCACGTGATCAAAACGTAGATGGAATATCCTCCATTGCAGACAACAAAAATCGCCTGCGACTCCTCAGATTTCCTGAAACTTACGTATTATCCACCTGAAACTTACGTATTATCCAAGCATTTCATTGGCTGTTCGGGAAAAGGCTTTTCCATCGTATAAATCTGACGACGCATTTTAAATGAAATTTCATTCTTAACCCTTTCGCGGTTAAGCTGCGTGCAATTTTTGTCTTCGAAAATGGTTTCACAGGGAAATGCTTTGTATGTTTGTAAGTGGTCAATGATTTAGTTTGGTAAACGTTTAGCAATGAATCTGCGAAAACTGCCTCCCCCCCCCCTTCAGTACATCCTAGCAAACAGTAACCTACTAAAGTCCATTGTAATGTGCTTCCAAAGGGTAGACTTCCCACATTCATTTCGACAGTGATTGATTACCACCTCTACCCCAGAACTAACCCCCTTTCGAATTCATTCTTCAGGTATCTTTCTGTTTGCACTCAAATAAGAAAAGGAAACATATTTCTGAGGCGATTTTTAAAAGTTATCAAACAAAAATTCTAAACTATAACGTGTTAAGAACTTGCATTATATAAATGAGTTATAATCCAAGGTGTTGATATATTAAATTAATTATTAACTATACATCATCACTATAATCATAAATTAATTAAAGCAAAATCTTTTAATATGATATCAGAAACAGTTATATACAGATATAAATTCATTATTATTATTAATTTTATTATTATTATTAAATCAGTTAAATACAGATATGGATTCATTAGTATTATTATTATTATTATTAAATCAAACCTACAAGGAATAATTAGTTATGCAAGATGTATTAGATTGAGAACTTTCTAAATACGACAATTTTAAAGATAAGAAAATATAATTATTTAAAAGCAAGGAGCGCGATTCCAATGCTATTTTATCGATACTCAAGTAGAATGAAAGAAAAATAATTTTTAAATATTGTAATCTTCAGATCTAAAAACTTATAAGTTAAAATGAGAGACATTTTTTACTTGACATCAAATGAACTTAATTTCAGATCAAATAATACCTGTAAAAGACAGATCCTTAAATTAGGTGAGGTGTCATAGAAACTAGACTGTCTAAAGAAATTTACATTAACAAAATGTATGGAAAATATGGTTATTTTTTACTTAAACAACAAAAGAATGTTTTGCTTATAAAAGTATGACACAAAGAATGCCCCAAAATTAGTATTTAAGTATTGTAATTTTCAGATCTAAACATTTATAAACTGTAAATTATATATATATAAACTGATCTGATATCATAGAAAAAAGCTAAAATTAACCTTTTTAATTAAGACTTTCGATATGGTATTTGATATTAATTAAGATCAGATACGGATGTAGTGTTGTTCGTATGCAGAAGTTTCAAACTCAATGTTAAAATAAAGTTAAATTCATTTGTTTTTAATTATGATATCTTATAAAATAGAAATTTTTGTCTTTAAAATGTGATTTGTAAAATAATTTTAGAACAAATGATGGTTATATTTTTTTTAATTTACTTTAATTTTTTTCTTTCTTTTCTTCTTTTTTTTCTTTTTAAACAATTTATTTTGTAGCTTCGGGATGATATACCTCTCCAAGGATACCAACCTGAAAGTCAGCTTAACGTCAGATTGTAGGAGAAGCACAATATTATTTTTGAACCCTTTACATTTAATAGATATTTTCTAAATTCCACCCTACATGAAAACCTCATCAACAATACCATTTTATTAAATTATTTAATACTCATTAAATTTTATTAATTATTTTTTTTAATTAAATTTTACTTTTCTAACTTTGGTGGAAAAAGTCGTAAAATTGATTTTCCTTATTTTGCAGTAAACTTTTTTGAAGATTCCGGTGTAAATTCGACATTGCAGAAACGCAATTCCTTGCCCCTCAAAGGGTTAAGCAACACAAAGTCAGGGCGCGAAATGTACCTAAGCAAACGGGAATGATATTCCGACTCGTGAAATTATGACTAATATTGTTCCGGTTCGTGACTGATATTCCCGCACCAATTAATGTTCATTCGAAAAAAAAAAGTGGATAGAATGTGCAGCGATACATTTAACATCACTGTGATAAACCACCACCCATACATACGCCACCACGGCGATGAAGCTATTGTGATAGTTCCTCACCAAATGAAAGACTCACGATACAAATGAGTTAAATTTTAGTGACCATTCTATGATACAGTTATATGTAAAAAGATTATATAAAAATAAATTGCGTAAGATATATTCAATTTGGAGATAAGAAAACAAAAAACTTAAGGTATTTCCAGTATTAAAGAAGAAGAAGGAGGATTGATAGCGTTAGAAAGTAAAACTTGAAGGGGAGATCTTATATATGGCACTTTTTCAAGAAAGGTGTTGTTTATGACGGTCAATTATCAACACGAGGGATATAGGCCCGAAGGGGGGGGGGGGGGGGGGTATCCTCCGTGTGGCGTTTTTCTAAGGGATCCTAAACCGTATTTACGCAAGGAAATCCAAGATTCAAAGAAAACCACGGCAAACTCCGAACGATTAGACCGACGAGCGTGATTGGGTTCGAACCCACCACCTCCCTTCTACCAGCTTTGAGAGCAGAAAATCTCGGCCAATGGTGGGTCTTTCAAAAAATTCTCATATATGAGGGGGGGGGGAGGGGCGTTTTCGGAGGGGCTTATTTTAGATATCTTACAATATATATTTAACTAAAATTACACAATTTATAAATAAGGAAAGAAGTTTGTGCGTGTGTCTCTCGAATGTGTTCTGAAGAGACCGCTGAACGCAGAACTGTAAAATTTGGTAAGAAGGTACCTCTCTATATGTAGTTATGCACCTCGAAGTCGGAGTTAAATTTTTTGACTGTCATAAAAGAATTACGATCACAATATTTTAGTAATTTATATCCCCTGCATTTTTTTTACGTTTTACGGGGAGTTTTTTACCTATGTGAAAAAATTCCGGTTAATATATCTTGGTCCATTATGTTAAGTTTTGTAGTTTCAAAAAAGTTTATTCGGAATTCTAACATCGTTTTTAAAAATTTTCCTATTTTTTAATACGATTTTTAAAGGGCTTCTTCTCGTATTGTGCTACTTTTCGACGGCCCCCGGCAACCCCTGGCGGACGAGCTAGAAAAGAGTAAGCATAAAAAAAATAGAAAAATGATTGCATTAGTAAAGAGCAAAAAAAAAAACTATCTTGTTTTTGAATTTCATCCATATAAAATTAGTCATGCAAATAATCTCTTCAACAATAATTTAAGTGCATAATTTTTTTTTGCCTTTTTTCCGAATACTTTTCTTTTGCTTGCTTTTTTATACTAAATTTCATTTAAGAATTTTGAGAAATACTTTATTACTTTTTTACACGTTGTGGTAATGGTATGGATTTTTTGACTGAAAATAGAATCTAATCATATAATAGCGACATTTACACAGTGACGTAGCCAGGATCTTCTCCTGCGAAAGGTTTTCAGTCATTTTTACTCGTAAAATGAACAATATCAACCAATTTAGCACGTAGATTTTCCAATGCTTCATAAAAGGATTTCCTTCTTCAGTCATATATATATATATATATATTGAAGCATAATACATGTACCGGGTGTCCCAAAAATGACTGATGGATTTTAAAATTCAATAACTTGCAAACGGTGACAGATATTTAAAAAATTCTTGCAGGAGGGTTATGTATGATGTCAGGAGTTTTTTTACTGTGATTCTTGATTTTAGTTCGAATTTCAAACAATAGATGGCGCTGACAGCTGTTGACGCTCAGTCGAGGCCGAAACTGACGTCAATCAACATTGATGCGAAGGAAGGAGATTAAGGCTATGGAGTGGGTCTCGTTCGCCAGTATAATCTTGATCTTAGGGCCCAATTCTGAACTCATTCGATATGATTTCAATGCAGTGCGTTGTTGCCATGGAAACAACAAATCCTTCGATAGTGGAATACAGCGTTAAGAACTGGGCATGAATTTAATAAGTAGTATTCGAGTTTTCAGGCAATTTTACATTGATCAAGTTTTATCTTCCCGGATTAAATTACTTTTTATGGCCTGATTTAAAGAATATTTTATACATCGTATTTTAAAACTAGGTGAAGAGATTTAGTATTTTTTGTTATCGTTAAAAATTTCATAACTTTTTTTACATTCTAATAAATTTTAGATCTTTTAACGAAGGTCGTCAATAGATTTTTATGAATGTTGGATAATAATCATGAAAATGGTTAATAGTATATTGTTGTTCAAAATAACTACTTAGAAACAAATATTAGAAGTTACCTTGTTTAACCCTTTTGTATAGTGGTATTATATGATTACATTAAAATGAAAAAAAAATAAATAAATGCTAGTTAATTAAAATTTTGTTTGACAGTTTGATATTAAAATATTGTTCTAAATGCAGCTTCATCTTGATGTTTGATAAAACAAAACTAGTAAATATTTTTTATCTGCATCCGTTTTAAATTGTAAAAATGTGCTAAAAGAATTCTTGGAGTTTGAATTTTTACTCTTTGGCAACTCTTTCTACACACAAATGCTAATATGCATATATTTTTAATAATAATGATATCAATGATATCTAATGTGATAAACTAAGTTCAAAATAAATTTGACAAGTGTCTAAAACTTAATAGTACTTAAATTATTGAAGGTCACAAACAAATTTTTATTGAAATTTTTATCTTGATATAAATTAAGACCGTATTTCTAATAGCACATTTGTTAGAATGCAATTGTAATTTTAAAGCTCTTTAGTTTATATATATATTTAAAAAAATCATAAATCGTAATAATCAGGGCTTGACAAATGCGATCGCCACTTGCAACCAATATTTTTACTCGATGACCATGATTTTTACTCTGGCGATTTTTGTAGTGTTAACGAAAGAACAGAGTGTACACGGCATTTTCCATATCATGCACAGAAAACGACATTCTCTGCTGCTCTAGCCAGCTAGCATGTCATGTCATGTGATTAGAATGTGGGGAGAGGGTGGGTCGTTCTTACGGGTTTTTCAACAATCAAAGGATTGATTTAATACAGCAATAGGATTGATTTTATACATAAATCTAAGGATTGATTTAATATAACATTCTAAGGATTCATTTAATACAACAATGAAATCGGTAAGAATAAATCCCCCCCCCCCTCCAAAAAATGTCCTTCTTATTTTCAGTGGAATTTTTTCCCATTTACTATGGATGATAATTCAAACACTCAACACGTATAATTATAGAATATTCTTCATTAAATAAAGTTATTATACTAATATTTAAAATTATCTCTCAACACCCCCCCCCCCCCTTGGGCCAATACTACCAAATTTCTCTGAAAAACTGTAAACCGAACCCTCTTGCAAAAAAAACATTGGTAAACAACCCGTAAGAACAACCCATCCTCTCCCCACATTCTAATCACATGACATGACATGCTAGCTGGCTAGAGCAATAAAGAATGTCGTTTTCTGTGCATGATATGGAAAATGCCGTTTACACTTTGTTCTTTCGTTAACACTACAAAAACCGCCAGATTAAAAATCTTGGTCGTCGAGTAAAAAATATTGCTGCAAGTGGCGACCGCATTTGCAAAGCCCTGATTATTACCATTCATGAATTTTTTAAAATATATATAAACTAAAATGTTTTACAATTACAATTGCATTCCAACAAAAAGTGCTATTAGAAATACGGTCTCAATTTATATCAAGATAAAAATTTCAATAAAAATTTGTTTGTGGCTTTCAATAATTTAAGTACTACTAAGTTTTAGACTCTTGTCACGTTTAATTTGAACTTATAGTTTATCACATTAGATAGTTTATCACATATCATTATTATTAAAAAATATATGCATATTAGCATTTGTGTGTAGAAAGAGTTGACAAAGTATAAAAATTCATTCTCCAAGAATTCTATTAACACATTTTTTCAATTTAAATAGTAGATGTAGATGCAAAAATATTTACTAGTTTTATTTTATCAAACATCAAGATGAAGCTGCATGTAGTACAATATTTTAATGTCAAACTGTCAAACAAAATTTTAATTAACTAGCATTCATTTTATTTTTTTAATATTAATGCAACGATATAATACCCCTATTCAAAAGGGTTAAACAACGTAACTTCGAGTATTGTAGTTCGAGTTTTATTCGAGTTTTTAAGTAGCTATTTTGAACGATAATAAACTATTAGCCATTTTCACGATTATTATCCAACATTCATAAAAACCTACTGACGAACTTCCTTAAGGGGGTCCGGATCACAAAAATCTTCAAATTTTGTAAAAATATTTTATTTCATTAAAAATTTCTTGGTTTTTTCGTGCTTAAAATAACTTTTAAATCGTGTTTCTATCTTAGTACAAGAAATATTAATTTTTTCGTTTTGCTTTGTTTTCAAAATCTAGCTTTCGAGCAATGGCTATCATAGAGACGACTTCTTGTAAAAATGCTTTATTCTCCATGATGTGTTTTTCAACATTTCTCATATTTAAATTCTTATAAGTCAAGAACCATTAAAGGTAAATGGCTTAAACTTGAAACATGTCTTTTTCAATTACTTTAATTTTGATTCAGCACGTTTGAAAAAAAAATTACTTTTGAAATAATGGTTGGTTGTAGGTTGTATTTATGACGGCCAATTATCTGCGCGAGGGATATAGGCCCTGGGGGGTGCCCTTCGTGGGGGTCTTTCTAAGGGAACCTAACCCGTATTAACGCTTGGAAATCCAAGGTTCGAAGAAAACCACGAAAACTCCGAACGATTAGGCCGACGGGCGCGATTGGGATAGAACCCAGCACCTCCCGTCTACCAGCTTCGAGAGCAGAACCTCTCAGGCACTGGTGGGGCTTTTTGAAATAATGATTTTTTTTTTTAAGTTACACCATTTTTTTTTCGTTAAATATTTTTAATTTTTTTTTAAATTGATATTTTACAAAATGCTGAATCCAAATTAAAACTTATATATTTCTGTTTATTTAAATGAAAAAAAAAAATAAAATTCTATCAATAATATTTTGAGTTATAACGATTTTAAACTACTGCACTTTTTAAATAATATTTAAATTTTAAATTAAAAAAAATATGAGAAGTTTTATTATGTGATTTTGTTTACAAATGATATGGTTACCCATCACAAAAAAATTCAGAATTTTAATTCAAAAATAAAAATTATTCGAAAATGTGTCCCGGAGCCCCTTAAAAGATCTAAAATTTATTAGAGTGTAATAAAAGTTATGAAATTTTTAACAACAATAAAAAATACTAAATCTCTTCACCTAGTTTTAAAATGCTATGCATAAAATAGTCTTTAAATCAGACTGTAAAAAGTAATTTAATTCGGGAAAATAAAACTTCATAAATGTAAAATCGCCTGCAAACTCGAATACTACTTCTTAAATTCATGCCCAGTTCTTAACGCTGTATTCCACTATCAAAGAATTTTTTGCTTCCATGTCAACAACGCTCTGCATTGAAATCATATCGAATGAGTTCAGAATCGGGCCCTAAAAGCAAGATTATGCTGGGGAATGAGACCCACTCCATAGCTTTAATCTCCTTCCTTCGCGTGAATGCTGAGTGACGTCAGTTTAGGCCTCGACTGAGCGGCAACAGCTGCCAGCGCCATCTATTGTTTGAAATTCGAACTAAAATCAAGAATCCCAGTAAAAAAATTCCTGATATCATACATAACCCTCCTGCAAGAATTTTTTAAATATCTGTCACCGTTTGCAAGTTATTGAATTTTAAAATCCATCAGTCATTTTTGGGACACCCGGTATATGTAATTTACTGCTATTGTTCCTCGCTCTATTTCTTATTCATTTTGCACAAAACAAGGAATCGTTGAAACAGATGCAAGCTGAAATGATTTTGCCTGTTTGCGTTTGTCTTTGCATTTGTCTTATTCACTATTTATTCGTCTTAACAAAACCAAATTTGTACATATCTTATGGATTTTAACTGTTTTGAGAAAAATTTTAAATCCCTCACCCAAATCCCCATCTTTCGAATTGGTCAGAAATATACACAAATAAATCATTTATTTAATTGTGTAGGTTTAGAAAAGTGACATTATTTCACAATTTTTTTTTCCTTTTCAGTCATATACGTGAAATAAATTATATTGAGGTAAATAATTGAAGTGCATTGAATAGATTAAATTCCTGCTATTTTAATCTTACAAAAATATCACTGACGATAAAAATGCATTTTCACATAAGAATTGCATTTTAAAATTATATGACATTTAAATATACTGGCAGCAACGATAATGAGAAAAAATAATGCCACTTATAGCACAATCAAAATAAAATATTTATGCTTTGAGCATTTGATTTTGAAATGTCATCTTCACTAGGAGAAATTTTTTGTGAGTATTAAATTCAATCTGTGTTGACATCACTCTTTTTGAGAGCAAAACGTCTTAGCCGCTTATGAGAGAGCACTGTCCTCAAATTCAAAAGAGCTACTTCCTGACACATTCCTAAATTTATTCATGTTTGGAAACGCATGAAATGGACATGTTCCTATTCAGAAATCATGTCATTAAATTGCGTTTTCTATTGTTTGTTAAAGGATCTTTCAGAAAATACTGTGAAAGTGTGCGTTTTGAACCGAATTTCCGTGGCGGCAACGCGGTAAAGGGAAAAAAAACTTGTCACACGCAAAATTCGCTGACAACTCGATAAGTAATTTATTGATTAAAAAGTCCAGGGCCGAAACTAAGGGGGCGTGTGCCCCGGGCACCAGAACGAAGGGGCGCCAAATGAAGGATTATACCTTTGGAATGGATCATTTTCTTCTGATGGACTGATGGCTTCTGTTATTATGAAACAGTCATTATAAATGAAGTGTTAGGTGAAGATGAAAGAGCAGCCGTAAAAAGTTAGAACTCTGATTTTCTGGTCAGAATGGAAAGAAAAAAAAATGGCCATAATTTTTTTTTTCAAAAAAAATTATACTTACGGCTGCTCTTTCATCTTCACCTAACACTTCATTTATAATGACTGTTTCATAATAATAGAAGACATCAGTCCATCAGAAGAAAATAACTCGGTGAAAGCGGAAACTCGGTTAAGCAAGACTCGGTTAAGCAGGACTCGGATAATCGGGACTCTAACTTTATATTTCATTTTAAAAAAGATCTTTAGAATGTTTTTGTTGGCGTTCAGAGAGGATTCGTGACTCCCGTGACCTCCCCCTTGGATCCGCCATTGTAGATTACGTAGTTGAGTATTACATATTTTAAATTTTAGAATAAATCGGCTATTAGAAAATTAGTAAAATTCTCTTTGTAAATATACTTTGCGGAAGAGGGGGAGGCGCAAAATCCATGCTTGCCCCGAGTGCAAAAAAGGCTAGTTTCGGCCCTGAAAAAGTCATACATTAAAGTTAAAAAAATTAATTTGTTTTTCATCCAAAACTACTTTTACAGTTTTTTTTTTCTTGTGTGTGTGTGTGTGTGTGTGAAGATGGGTAAGTAGAAAAAAAAAATAAATAAAAGCCTTTTACATGAAAGTTATCATTGAATTAGTATTCATTCAAGTAAAAAACTCGAATTAAAGGGAAAACTTTATTTGATTTCAAACCACTTCAATAGTCTAGTCTGTCATTTTTTTGCCTTTACGTTTAAAAAGGAGTCCGAAAATGTCTCGTTGTTGATGGTTAATTATCTACATGACGAGGAAGGATAGGCCCGAATGGGGAGCTGCCCTCATTGGGAGTTTTTCTAAGGAAACCTAACCCGTATTTACGCAAGGAAATGCAGGGTTCGAAGAAAATCGCGGAAAACTCCAAACGATTAAGCAGACGAGCGCGATTGTGTTCGAACCCAGCACCTCCCGTCTACCAGCTTTGAGAGCAGAACCTCATGGCCACTGGTGTGGCGTCTCGTTGTTGAACTAGGGAATTAGAGAACTACCTTAAATAAAACGCCATTTTGACGACATTGCCATTCCAATCTGATAACAAATCATTCGACTAGACTGAAATTAAGTTCCATTTTTAATAAATTCGGAAACTGCTCATTTAACATTTCTTATACGTTTATTTCTTATGTTAAAAACCGTAAGATTCAATGATTTTTCAAAGTTCTCTAAAGAAATTAAAAAAAAAAAAAAAAAAAAAAAAAAAAAAGGAAAAAGAGAAAAATCTGTAAAAAGAAAAAAAAATCAACTGTCACTTCGTCTCTTTATATCATTTTTACGTTTTATCGTTTGTTCTTCTTTTCATTTTTTAAAGATTTGGAATACTTGGATGAAACCAATTTTTATATTCCTTGTCAAGATATTTTTAATTTTAATTTTTAAACAAATAGTATTATTTTTCCATATATATATGTCCATGTGGAATCTCTGTAAATTTTTCTCCAGCATAAAAAATGAAGTGCATTAGTTCAAAAAAGTTATTATCTAAATTATTCATTATAATTTAGAATTACAATACTAAATTATCATTAGCGTGATACTTACCCGGAGAAATTATTTCTAGATTTCAAGGTATCGGAGCTATCAAGCATATAAAAAATATCAAGCATCTTTTTTTTTTTTTTAACTTTTTTTTTTCCAACTAAATCATTGAAAGAGATTAGTTAAATGTATTCTGGTAAAATAGAAATTTTTTTAAATTAATGTAAAAACACGTTTGCGGAATGGAGTAGAAATCGAAAATCTACAGAAAGGAGCAATGAAATTTTTACTATAAAAACTAAGCATAATATTAATTATTCATAGGCTACAAACTTTTTTAAGGCGGGGGTGGGGGAAGGGGGAGGGGCAATATTGTCAGATCTCTGATGTGAAACCAAAAAGATAACGGAAAAAAATATGTCTTTCTTTATTTTTATATCAACAATTTTTTATGTTACACTGTGCAAGATTGATAATTTAAGAAATTTGAATAATAATTATTTATGAAAAAATACTATTTTTTTTTTTAAGACTAAGGTAATCTTTTGAATAAATATGTGACACTGAAAACAATACGCAGCCTCTTATAAATGTCCATCATTTGGAAGTTGTATTATTCCTCTGAACTTGTTTTCTTTACAAATCATTTTTACAAATAATCTTTACAAGGTAGGGGTAGTTCTGTCAATTATAACTTTCCGAGAATTCCAGTTTCACTTACAAGTAATATTTCGATGTCACCCACAGATTGCAAAAGTTAGGGCCATACAGTCTCTGTTCAAGTTTGGAATTCTCTACACCCCACTTCTCTCCTTCCACATCCGATGACTTGTGAAAAAAAATAGGAAAATGAAAGTAGATAACAATAGGAAATCCATCAAAGAAAATCCATAGAAACTTTCAAATGTAAATGTTTGTTCGACTCGATTGTATTTAGTCATTACCGTCTCAAAATTGTGACAATAGAGACTATAATGATTTAGTAAAATGATTAGGTAAAAAATACTGATATTTGCAGATATCAGACTGTGAGGGGGGCGGGGGGGGTGGATGTAGCTTCAAAAGAATATTTAGGGATACGTTCCCAGCTTCTTTTGAGTAGAACTGTGAGAATAAACATGATTTGGGACTCTTTTAGTTAGTTGGTATAATGTAAGAGCTCCATACAGGAGTTCGTTATATTGAACCCACACCATGAGAATGGTTTTTCGATTACTCCCCAGGAGTTCGTTATATTGAACCCACACCACGAGAATGTTTTTTCGATTACTCCCCAACTCTTTCACAGGGGGAAAAAAAACTATTTTTCATATTAAGCAAATATTCGCTGCAATAATGCTAAACCTGCGATTATATACTGCTTATAAAGACACCAATGCACGGTACAAGTATCAAGTTATTCAAAAATATAAAAGGTTGGATGCAATTAAAACAACATACATAAAGAAGTGCACAAATTTTTATTTATTTATTTATTAATATAAGTAAAAACAACGAAGAGTCGCTATCATAAAAATTACCTATCACTACCCCGAAAAATGTTAAATAAGCACTGCAGATTATTGCGAGCAATTGGATTTAACACCTTCGGGACGAGCGTCTTTTACAGAATTTTTAACCTTTTATCTACGGTTTTTCAAAACAGAAATTTTTGCCTAATTGAATCGGGAAAAATACTCGGATTAAATAAGGCAAAATTTACAATAAAAATTTACTGGTAAGAATAATCACGGATTCTGATCACCTTACGCGGCACGTATACCGGTTGCTCGTCCCCAAAGGGTTAATAAAGCTTTCTACTATATTTTAATTGCTTGAAGTTTTTAATCTATTTACAACAGTTATAATGACAATTTTAAACGTAGTGATTAACTGAATGTTTTTAAAAAAGAGGAATATGTGCACATTTTTTTTACATCAAGATATAGTTAAGTACCCTATAAATATTGAAGAGTATTAAAATTTAGTTAATTAATTTTATTGGGATTCAGTGAAAATGCTGATAAAGACACCCTGTTATTACACTAAAGTAAAATTTTGATCGCAGCTATACATGCGTTTGAATTAATTGAGAAAATACTTATTTCTTCTTCCATTACAAAAATGCTATGAATGTCAAATAATGTCTGTCAATAAAAAAAGTAATATTTCATTTCTTATCTTCGACATTTATACGTCAAATTAATTACATTTTTTTTTTTTTTACATGAAGTATTTTTCTTTAATTCATATACTAATAAATACTATCTACAATTTATTTTTCCTTTTTAATAGTGAAAATTATAAATCCCATTCTTTTTTTTTAATTGCGAGTTCATGTATTTTTACAAATCTGGTAAAAAAAAAAAAAAAAAAAAAAAACATGTTTCTGTTAGATTTATTTATATTGTACATTCTTTACATATTAATTAAAAAATCCTATTATGGGTTTATAATTTCTATTATGGATAATAAAATAATTAAATTTCATTATTTAATTAGATAACTTTAAAAAGTAAAACTAAAAATCCCTCTATATATAATAATAATTCTATTACGTACTTTAAATCAATTAACAGTCTTGAAGCAGTGTATAATGATAACTTGTCTATATCGATGCCTTTTATGATCCCTTCCGAATCGTTATAGACAGGTTTCACGGTATAGTTTTAAAGTTACACTTGAATTTGAATGAAATTTGAGCAGCAATTATAAATTAGAAAATATTTTTTAAAGTGTAATATGAATTTGGGTTTTTGATATTTTAATTATTATTGCACTGCAAAAGTGATGCAAATAAAAAATAAGAAATTAAAAAAAAACACTTTTAAGTATTTAGTAAATGAAAAACATTGAAATACTTTTAAAAAAGAAAATAAAAAGAAAAGAACGGATGTATTCATTCAAATAATAAATGCAACATGGTAAATGTTTTAAAATAATAATAATAATTATAGTGAAATATAATTTTATGGAAAATATAATAAAATAAAACAAGTAAACACTAATATTCTGCGAATTTGTCTAGTTCCACTCAAAGAAACTATAACTCATTTACTGTATATATTCTTTGAATTCACCTTAGTATCTGTTTTGAAATGTAATGCCATTCTCAATCATTTACAAAAAACTTAATTCTCTAAAGCATTTTTCAACCAAATCTCTAAAGCATTCGACTACAATAAACTACTTGACAAATAGTCTACGCCTATTATGTAGTGGAAGGAAGGTGTGGTTGAAAAACGCCTTCTTTAACTCCCAGTCTCCAAAAATGGGGGGAAGCACAAACGCGTATACGCGACGTTGACCATTTAGAGATAACAAATGCCGACCGTCTATACGCGTTCATAACGCTTTTAAAGTAGAAATTTCTGGCCGCCTATTCACGGCCGTAACCCTTTAGAAGGACTTTATTTTGACCGCGGATATGCGGTCGTGACCATCAAAGGGTTAAACTTCTAAACATCCCACAATATTACTTTTTACACCGTCGTATAGAGAAAATAAACGGTCAAGTGCGAGTATTACTCGCGCACAGAGGGTTCCATAGAATAAATATATGAATTAGTAATTGTATTATTAAAAAAAGCTGTTGCTAAAAGAATACTAACACTTTGTAAAAAATTATGAAAAGTAGGGTTGGGTATAACTAGAAAAATGTAAATGGATATACCATGAAAGTTCAAAGAGATATGGAACCTAAAAAATATCAAATACAGCCAATCTGTATAACTCATTTTTACTTTCTTCTATCTTTACAAGAAGAAAGTATTGGATTCGTGAAAATTTTCGAATTTCTGTTTTCGACGGATTTATACGTTTTAGGGTACAGAAGTAATGAAAAACTTGTTTTTACATAACGATATATAATGACATAATTATGTCTGTCTGTGAGTCTGTCTATCTGTGTGTGACACAAATTTTGTGGGCGCTCTATCTTAAGAACTATTGAACGGAATTTAATAAAACTTTAGATTCAGTTAGTCCCTGATATAGATTGATGCTCATTACTTTTTGATGTAAATTTCCCAGCAGGTGGCGCTACAATGCTGCAATTTTCCCGATTTCCACAATAGCTGTACCTCAAGAACTAATGGATAAATTTTCATCAAAATTTAGATTCAGTTAGTCCCTGATATAAACTGATCCTGATAAGTTTTTGGTGTAAATTGCCCAAGAGGTTCCACTGCAACTCAGAACTTTTCACGATTTCCGTAATAGCTCTATCTCAAAAACTAATGCACGAATTTTCACCAAACTTCAAATTCAATTTGAAGTTCACGAAAATTGTCCTTGATTAGATTTTGGTATAAATCGCCTATTCGGTGGCGCTGCTGTGCTGCATTTATCAGGAAGTATTGACATGTATGAGATTGTACATATACATATATTGGGATTGACACATTCGACTAGTTCAATATTATTTTAATCTCTTTATAATGAACTTAATTCGGTACTGACAGTAAAAGAAATGCATATTGAAACTTCATTTGGAATTTCATAAAACTAAATTCAGCATAGTAATAACCTTTCTTTCTACAGTGCAGCTAAAACAAAACATTCGTTCAAAGTTTACATTTGGCATTGAGCTAAGCGCGCTTCGAAAGGGGGTCACAAATTTGCAACGCCGCCTTGGTCCTTGCCAAGTTTTCCAGATAGGTTTTTAATTAACTTTTAAAGCCACTCGAGGCATACTGAAAGAGCCATTCAATGCAAATTGTCGCGAATCCCATAGTATTTATGTAATTCACTCTAGTTAAGGGGTCTCAGGGATCTCAAAAATGAAAAAAAGAGACCATTTTCAATATTTAATATCTTAAAATGTATATGATTTTAAAACACAATTTTGGTCGAGATTAAAGATATAAGTATGTTCTTTCGTTTTATGTATTTAAAAAATTGCAAGATGAAGAATTAGCATTTACAGGGTGCTCCAAATAGTCAGACATTCGACATGCAGAATATTGGTATAACAGCTTACGCGCACGATTAGAAAATAAATATTGTAACTAGAATAAAAATTTTGGTGCCTACTTATACTTCAGATTATAATAATTACCCTGAACCTAAATAAATTTGTATTTAAAGCATTTTTATATTTCTAATACTAAGATTTAGCTAATGTATTTAGCTAATAGAAAATTTTGAAAATTTGAACAACATAATCACTTAAAAAATCTTTTTTTGAACAATAAAAAGAAAATTTTAGGTTCAGCTGATACAGATTAACATAAAACGTATGTTTTGAAAATTTCATGAAAAAATATTCAAATGTTTTTGAGATATCGTCCGCGTTATGCCCAAAAAAGTCAATTGGAGAAAAATGACTTAAAACTTTCGAAAATGCCGCTTAAGCTATTGAGCCGGTATAATTCTAAAAGCCATAACTTCTGTTCTAATGAGAATTTGAAGGAAACAATTATATTAAAATGTTCAGAAAAAAAGGAAGATTAACATCTAAAAAAAATTAAAATTAAAAATTTTTTGAAGCTTTAAGAGTCCTGAGACCCCTTGAATTTGTGTTTATAACAATTTGACATTTATTGCTTTTATACTGTTACTGGCCACTCTGGTTTATACATTACACTCATATATCATTAAAAGTTGTAATCTAGGCTTTAAAAGCCGATGGTACATGGTGTACGCCGCCCCTGTTATTATGTATGTCCAAACCGTCCATATCTTTAAGGGTTCATATCTCGGCTAATTACAGACGATTTTTTTAGAAAATCATGATCAACAATGCTTTTATACTTCTGCTACGATAGGTATCTCCAGCGCTGCTCAACAGTTTTGCTGAATGCCCGTAAATCGAAATTTGTGTGTAACGGAAAAATACGCTTTTCTCAAAAACTATGTGAACTAGGGTAATGTCTACTCCCTCTAATTTTTTCATAATTTTAGCTTCAGTAGCTTCGGAATTAGATGGGGGGAACATATTTTTGCGCTACATTTTCGACTATATCTTTGAAAATGTAATACCTAAAATTAAAAGAAATGTATTTTTGAATTCAGCGTTACGAAAGTTTTCACACGATACCTCACACGATATACAAAGAAAATATTTTTTTCAAGCAACAGAATTTGCCCCTATACGTTTTTACTAAATATATTTATAAATGTTTAATAATCTGAAAATATGTGGGTCAACAATCTTTGTTACTTCCCCGAATTTGAACTTTCCACGTTCCATAGTTTACGAGTAAAGTGGCTGTGACAGACAGACAGACACAAGAGTGATCTTATAATGGTTCCGTTTTTACTTTTTAAGTACGGAACCCTAAAAATGTACTTTTAAATGCAATTTGTTTGAAAGCTGTATCTTAATTTGTTTCTGAGTTATTAATTTTTTTTTGTAGTTTTTATTACTTTTTTGTCATAGTGGCAACAGAAGTATCCATCTCTGTTGAAAGTAAAGGGAAATACAGATTACTGTATAGACCAATCAGAAAACGAATAAAATGAGGATTCAACCAATAAAACGCTTCAGATATGCTTTAGATTTCCTACCCTGACGAGGACAATAACCATTTTTCCAAATGGTTAAAAAAAAATTCCCCTGAGCGCTACGTTTTCCTAAGAAACGGTAAATTAAATAAGAATGAAAGCATAATTGCATTATAAGCAAAGATGATTTTTGTGTAAATATAGTATTGATTATGAAAAATAAATATTTGCTAATTATGCACTATTGATCTTCAGAAATTTCGAATATAAGTAATCTATAATTCTTTTGCTTACTTTGTGAGAAGTAATTTGTCAATACTTTGACACTCTTTATTTTTCTACGAATTTCTCGTGCTCATTAATCAAAAATTTACGCTTTATAATAAATTACGTTTATTAAAAGTAACTATTTTTTTGTTGTTGTTCTAATGGGAAAAAATATTTTACTCATAACTATACTTTATATAAAATTATCGGCACATACTAAACATTGATCTTTTTTTTCTAATTTTCTGATTATTGTATTTTCAAAAGGATTACTTGTTTTAGCTCCAAAATGTACTTGTGTTTAGTTCTGAAACGTAAAATAGGTAATTTTAAAAGCCGCACAGGACAATTGAGTTTGTCGAAACAATGAAAAATATAATTTTCAAAGTAAAGTACCAAAACTCAAATAATATGCAATTATTATTTTTTTTTTTTACTTTCTGCTTAAATTCCTAAGTATACTACAGAGGACAATAAATGTTGTGTATACAAAAATAATATTTAGATTTCTATTTTAAAAATTCATATCACTAATATTTGAATAAAAATCTTTAAGTGCTGCGATAAAACAGCATGATAAAAAAGAAAATTATGCATATGGAAAACCTTTTTTGACTAAAATATTATCATAGGAAACGTACCTCTAATTTAAAACCAAAATATAACACAAAAAGTATTGTTTAAAATTGAATTTTAACACAAAAGTTAAAAACTTTCAACAAAATTTTTAAAAAATCATATTTTTTAATTGAAAAAAAGAGTAATAGATATATATCTAACTTTTTTTGGTTTTAGCATGTAGATTATATGAAATGGACAAGCAGTTACAGTTTTAAAACTGTACCTTATATGAGTTTGAAAATAACAATGCGCAAAAACTCAAAATTTAGTGAAATTGAGTGTAAAAGAAATTCTTCAGTTACTGATTCAGTCGGAAACGTTACGCTCATTTCCATGTAAAGCATTTGAAGCGATACACAGATTTTCTGCACATGCCCAATAGTTTCTGTAAACATAATGATCACGTGATTTTTATTGTTCTGGGATTGAAAGTTAGAATAACGAAGAGACGTAATGTAAGTTTTGATGAAAGTAAGCATTTATGTTTTAATTCCTTTTTATTATTATTATTATTATTATTATTCTGGAAAAGATACACTTTTCAAAAAGAATTAATATTACCGATTGAATTTTATTCCATAGTAATATTAGAGTTACTGTTTATCTTTTGTTGCACGTGCAAAGTTAAGTAACTCGTTTGATAGTTTCTTTATACTCTTGTTCCATGAATCTATGATAGATATTAGATATTTGTTTAATCAGGGGGTCGCGGAGCATATAGTTCAAATTTTATTTTTAGTACCAGTAGCTTTTATCAATAATTCTTCATGATATATTCCTATTGCATATCTTACAAAAGTCTCTCTTGAAGATTATTCATAAAATATACTAGTAAGAACAATAAAATTTGCCCTATATGTTCCGACCACTGGATTAATGAATAATAATGTAATGCTAGTATTAATGAAGTTCAAATAGCACCGTTTATACGCTAATATTCTTTCGTTTCGAGCTTAAGTTCCGATTCATAATTTTTATAACAATGAAATGTTTCGTTTATACGTCAAAGAATTTCATAATTGCACTTATACATTGTAAAAAAAGTATGTGATTTTACAAAAAATATTTAGTACCATTACAGATATTATGGCAGTTATTAGAAAATCACCTGTAACAATCATGTCTAGTAATATTAGAAAGAAAATAGCTGTAACTGAATGCTTATTGAGCACGCGTCACTTCTCTGTCCTTAAAATCTGTCTTAAAATCTGAACCCCCTACCTGAAATTAAATTTACCTGAAATTTATTCTATCCAAAATACACTTCGAAATGGTTTATTTTTCTGAAACAAATAATTCAGAACATATTCAAACCATTCATTAAGTAAAGAAAATTCCAGTAAAGAATTACATTAATCAAGCCATATTCTAATAATTCACTAACCGTAGAAAAACCCTAATAAAAATTTAAGCATATTAATTGAAACTTGCAGGAATTACAATAGCATCAATAAATTTACGCTCAGCCCTATAAAGATATCAATACACACCAGAATAAGCTTCATCACCCATTATCCGCATTTAAAATCGTTTACAAATACGACCCCAGTAGCAAGGCACGTAGAACTCTCGGTTCCAAAACCCCAGATAGTGAGTTCTGTCCTCCGCAGAGGAAAAAATCTCAACATAAATCTCCCCCACTAATAAATATAGGTGGTTCCAAAATTCTCCAAATATAGCACAACCAGAGTCTCTTTTCACTTTTTATACACAATTCAGTTCATACAATTTCTTAGTGAAGGTACAAGAGGAGTATCTGTAATGGCTACTAACCATTTCTTAGTATGTTCACTGAGGAATTCTATGTGCTGTTTACTACGTTAAATGCAGTATAATGTTACTTAAGAAGAAGCTGTATTGGTTACTAGAAAAGTTCATGGAATCCCAGTTGCCTAAGAGATTTTCTAGTAGTGCTACAGATTTTTTGTACTTGTGTACTGTGCGCTGTTTCCTCGTTGTTTATTAATTACAAATTTGTAAATAGATCTTGTGGACAATTTCATTTATAGAACATTGTTTTTTTAAATGTAGTCTCGTGAGTTCCATCCTGCAAATAGATATATTTTGAAAATATTTAATTTCCCTAAATAAATAGATGGATTTTTTTATAATTTTAAATACTTACTTTTTTATATATAGTATATTATACTTTTTCAAAATATTTCTTATCTGTGAGCAATTATGTTATTTTCATGAATTATAATACTTATAAGTAGATATATTTTTGAAAATGCTTTGTCTATTTGTAAATATTTTTAATGGAGTGTTTTAAAATTACCATGCTTCTAAATATATTCCTTTAAAAGTGCCTATTTTATTTGTATAACTTGAGAAGTGCTGAGATAATTTGAGAAAATATATCTATATATAAATATACAATTCATGAAAATAAAATAATTATTTGAAGATATGAACTATTTTGAGATAGTACATCTTTTTACATGTTAAAAAATAATTATTTAAAGGTATAAAAAATCCATCTATATTTTTAAGTCGGGAAATTAAACATTGTCATAATGTATTTATTTACAATATGGAACTCACGATACCGCATTTTAAAAAAGACTTATTTATACGTCTGTAAAAGATATTTTCAATAATATATTGTTAAAAAAATGGGATTCATAAACAATGAGGATAAAATGCATAGTAAAAGTGAAATTATGAATTTCTTCGGTCAAATAAATGATGCATTTCATCATTACAAAAGTTGTGAATCGGAAAAAAAAGTACAAGGCGAAAAGATGATAAAAACGTATAAACAGTGCTATCTGTACTTCATTAATACTAGTACGACCTTATTTTTCATTTGCCAAATATCTAATATCTATCATAGATTCATGGACAAGAGTGTAATGAGTTATTTAATTTTGTATGTGCAACAAACGATTAACTGCAACTCTAATATTATTATGCAATAAAATTCAATTGGATAATATTAATTCTTTTAAAAGTCGTAATACTTTCTTAGATAAAAATTTCCGAAATGCAGAGAAACATTTCCGAAATACACACAAACATATCCGAAATATACACTAACATTTCCGAAATATAAACTAACACTTTACCGAAATATGCGGAAACGTTTCAGGATACTTAACCGAAGTATGCGTTTATTAACGTAACTGAAGATTTCAGCCGCATTGCTGCCCCATTATTTGTTATAACTTTTCCAATTTTTTTTTTTTTTTTTTTTTTTTTTTTTTTACAATGTAGCAATGTCACGAAAATAGTTAGCAACAGCAAAGAGTTATTTAAAATGAATAACAGATCAGTGTACTGTGAAGCAGGATTACTAAATTAACGAATGCAAATTTAAAGTTCAAGTAATAAAATGAATGAGATCTATTAAAGGCAAACTCTAACATATATAAAAATGGCTACTCCAACAGTTCGCAGGAAACTTAGAAGTCATCTCAGATCGCTAGAAATTCTGTAAATACTGTAATAATGTCGCTTGCACAAAATTGAGATAGTATTAAAAGGGAATTTTGTGGGCTTCAACTTTTATTTGTTTGAGCTTCAACTTTTCTCAACTGCTATGCTCAATAAGCGCAAAAAGTTTTGACACCTTTACAAATTCATGTTTTAACGGAAAGATATAAAATTGGAAGACCTGACTAAGGAGACGATTTGGAATCGAACTTTGTTTTCCATTTTTTGATCAATAAATTACCTATTGAGGTATAAGCGATTTTGATCACATGTTAAACACGTTTTTCATCCTTCCTTGAGCGGTTATTCTTCTTTTGCACGGAAATTCGGTTCAAAACGCCCTCTTTGACACTATTTTCTGAAAGATCTATTGCGTTTGCAAAAAAAACCGGAAAAAATAGTTCGATTATATAGTTCCTGAACAACTCCTGCTAGTTTCGTGCATTTCAGGACAAAAATAAATTAAAACTTATGTCATAATGTTGCCCTTTTGGATTTGAGAACAGCATTAACGTCTTACCACTACACTGCTGGAGAAGCTAAATCTAATCACAACTAGAGTCGAACGTCACTGCTGCTCACACAAAAGTTAATAAAAGCTCCGTAACTGCCTTGAAGATCCAGAAGAGATCCTTGAAGGCGAGACTATGCAAAATCCAACGTACTCTTTACTACAGTCGACGTTCGTTATAACGACCCCTCGCGTGCCAAAGATGAAGGTCGTTATAATGGAAGATCGCTATAATGAATGTGAACGAAAATAAACTCTAAAAAAACTCTAATCACGTGCATGAAAATTAAGGTCTCAAAGGAAATTTCATAATACAACATTATTGCTGTCATTACTAAATTCTGTTTACTTTCGTATCAAATAAACAGTGACAATGAATAATTATAAAAATCAAATTAAGAGAATGGTTACGTATTTCTAAAATAAAATTTAAAGTAAAAGTTAAATTACACACACACACACAAAAAAAAGTTACTTACGTATTATCATTTATTTTCTACAGAAATAATTCGGAATGGTTATTTATTTTTTCTGCATTTGATATTTTCTTTAAACAAAATTTTCCATCTCAGTTAGAGATAAGTAATTTTATGTGTTTTCTTGTCTTTAAAAAAATGTTTTAAAGTGTCATTTTAAGACATTTTACAATAGGCATTTACCGCGCAGTGAGCAATGATTTCTTTTATTTATTTATTTATGCCTAAGTGGAGCAAGATTACCGGATCGGACCGCTAGGATCCGGTATAGATACTTATTTGCGAGCGTTGAGTTTTTGGGGAAAGAAAATGATAATCTTTTTCCGAGGAAAAAATCTGGAGGAGAGGTCGTTTCGATCGCTGTATTGGGAAATAAGCTGCTGGCCGGACGTTATATTGTATATAAAATTAACTTAGCATAAAGGGGATATCTTTCGGGACATTTTGCATCAGTCGTTATAATGTAACTGTCACTATAATGGGCGGTCGTTATAACGAGTATCGACTGTACCAGCATATTTATACTAGTTAATCGACCAAAGCAACCTAATTAACATATTACTGTATAAAAGAGCCGAGGCAATCATATTCAGAGGGGGATTCAGGGGTAGGCACACTTTTTAAAAGTAAAAGAAATGACAGATAGGTGGCTCTTTCACGTGCAAGTGTTAGAATACGGACAACACGTTCACACACAAAACTCAATCCTTTTAATCCTGGACTACCTTCATAAAGAGACTAGTTAGGCACTACGCTACAAAATTCGGCTTTTTCTAGTGAGAGCCACAACGGTTTTTGTGTTAACCCTTTATTGTTATCCCTATACACTTTAAATCTCATTCTTGCTAATATAACTAATTTTAAAGCGTAGTAGACAATGATGTGGTAAAATATTTTACGTGTCTTTGCCAAAAAGTTGTCTGACTGAATTGTGTCCGCTGTGTTTATCCAGGATGGCTTAGTTGATGGAGCGTTGACAACTTAAACCAAGGTTCTTTGTTCAAATCCTGGCCTGACACCAGTGTTGGTTTCAGGGGGTGGCTTGGGGGGGGGGGGGACATTCCCCTCCGGAAGATTTGAGATTTTGTGTTTTTAATGGTCAAAAAGTGCAATTTCCCCCTTGGAACTCTACACTGTTAAAAATATCGTGAAACTTACCTCTGTTTTTAAAGGCTATCTATTTTTTGACCAATGAGAACGATCCATAGGTGTTTATGTAGCGTTCTCATTGGTCAGAAAATAGATAGTCTTTATAAACAGAGGTAATTTTTCACGATATTTTTAACAGTGTATAAAGTCGCACCCGGAGCAACAGAAATCCCTCTCGGAGAAAAGTGTCCGAATTCTACACTGCCTAGAACTTTTTCATTCAGTTAGAAAAACTACATCTCGTATGTTTTCGCCACAAATTCGTAGTATAAATGATCAACTGCATATAATTCCTTTTTCGCTTTTGCTATAAGATATTTTTATTTAAAAAACTAAAATGATTTTAAAGCACCGCATTGTTTTAGCCGGGAGGACGAGAGCCGGGTCTGATAGACCCAGATTGTGTATGGTTTTTACATTCGTCACCACTATCTTTTAAAAAGTAATCTACAACTTATTTTATCGCAAAATTTTTATCAAATGTCTCCGACTAAATAAAGTGGTGATTATTATTTGTATTTATTGGTGACAAAGTAAAAACTTTTCATACCTTAGGTATGTGCGCGTTCTCCCGGGCTAAATATAAATTCAGGAGGTTAAAACAGGTAATTTGTCATTTTTTAGGCTTTTTTATTTTGTATATTGATTCAAGAAAAAATGTGTTTTTCAATCTATTTTATTAGTCTACATTAACACTTTTTTTCATTATTGCATTCAAACATTTTTTCTTTATTTTTTATTTTTTTTTTTTTTTTTTTGTTAGAAACTGTAATTTATATAGATCATTCGCAATGATAACCTTAATTGATGCTTTTTAAAATTCTGTTTACTAGCTATCTCATTTTATAGCTAACAAAATTACTTCCCTTGCAAAAGTCCAAGTTTGAAGAAAAGATTTTTGTAATAGATGAAATTGTATTAGAATTATTGCACGTCAATTTACCGAGAGTAATTAAAAATGAAGAAAAAAAATACATTTCACTTTCCTTATCATTGTACTGATTATAAAAAAAAAATAATTATATATGTTATTGATCATGAGAAATTTGAAATATACGTGATCTATAAGTCTCTTGATTTATTTATGAAAATAATTTGTCAGTTCTTAAACGTCCTTTATTTTTTGTGTCTATCTCGTGCTCATTAATCAAGGATTCATGGTGATTTTTTTAATGCATTAAGCTAATTGAAGATAATTACTTTTTCCATTATCGTAATCATAAACAATTGTTTTGACGATAACTATATTTCAGTTAAATCATTTGTAGTTACTGACATTAATTGATGCTTTTCCAATAGTGTGTATAAGGTAAATCTAATTTTATGCGGCTAAAAAAATAATTTATTTTTTGCGCCATAATGTTCTTACTTATTGATCTAAAAAATGAGAAAAAAGGTGTTTTTCTCTCAAAAGTCTAAGGTTAAAGTTCATATATTTTCAACAAACGAAGTTAAAAAAATATTTCGCAGTCAATTTATTAAGAAAAAGTAAAAATAAAACATTTCAGTCTTTTTATTATTTTATTTTAAATGAAACAGCTGCTTGTTATATTCAATCTCTAAAAAAAGGTGGTCATTTATGATAAAAGCATTTTAGAACGAAAACATTTTTGTAGCTATTGTTGTGTTTTGAACTAGGATTATGGAAGATTTTTCATTCGTCATTGTTACATTCATTGGTATTTTAATAGCTTCAAAAACGAATGTTACATCTCATTAATGTACATATTATTTCCGATCTTGTCAAACAGAAATATCCAATAACTTTATTTTCTGAACTGATTTCAAAAGTACTTGCACAATTTATTAAGTAATTTTGTGAAGAAAAATTTTGTATGCTGAACATCGTTAAATGTTCTTTACAGCTAAAGTTCCATAAATTGCTATATCGCCAAATTTTGTGTCAAACCATAGCGATGTTTCCAAAATTTCGGTGGAGATTTTAAATGTAGCAAGAGTATGAAATCAATTATAGTTTTCATATTTACTGATTGTTTAGAAAAATATTCAAATTCATCAAATCCGCTGGGAAGAACTGGAACTTTAAGGTGCTAGATTTCTGTGGAGAATTGGGCACCTACGAGAAAACGGCTACATAAAATTCTCTAATTCCCAACCACATATAAAAGTGTTTAATACTGCTTAATTTGCATATTCTCTGGTCAGGGCTTATGCAGTTAAACCTAATTTTTAACACTGATACAAAATTACATCGCGTTGTGAATATTTTTCGAGGAAGTTTTAACTTTGTCTAATTTTCTATAGGTCATTCAAAAAGAACTTTTGTAGGATATTGTCAGATTAATGAGCGTGTGACTAATTAAGACTACTGTTAATTAATATTATTTTGTTTATTGTATTTTTATTGTAAATGTAAATCACGTTCTAAGTACTTGGGTTAGAGAAACCTTTTTTCTAATCTTGAAGTTTTAAATGAGCTATTATATTCATATCTTATTGTATGAAAAGATCCATTGTGTAAACGGCATACCAGTATTTCTTTCGTATTAGAGATTGTGGTCACAAAAGAAAAATAGATAAGAAACAAAAGACGTTCTTGGTTATCGCTACTGAATTACTGATCGAGGAAGCGAAGTGCAGTGGGAGATAAGATGATTCCTCTATTGTACAGATAAGCATCCCGCGTGTTTTTCTCTGGAAGTAGAAACTGAGAGAGAGTATGTGGATAGTCTTCGCTGAAGTCTCATCGTGAGTGGCTGGAGGTTGGAGCCGTGGATTTGTTTTTATGTGGTTGTGATATAAGTCTTCCTGAGAAAAGACTCCTGTGGGGACAAAACACTTGTATGCGAGTGGAGATACCTGGGTGGTTCTCCGGTAAGCCTTGTTGAGCTCGATAAAGTGAGAAGGTAATATCGCGTAATTTAATAATACTAACCAGCACGTAGGCATTATTTCAACGTACAACTTAGTGTTGGCCAAGGATCTTAAATATTTGGGATCCCCTTTCTTAAAATTCCTTTGACTTTAACTTGAGCTCCCATAAGCTGCGACGTGGACTAGAACACAATAGGAGGAGGGAGAACCGAAATATGTGAATGTGGTCTAGCAGGTATTTTTTCTGTTTGCCGGAAGATTAATTAAAACATTAAAAGTGTATTGTGGGAGAATAAGCAGTGAAAAAAGAATTCGAGAGTGTGCCAAACAATTGTTCTGCTTCTCACTCGTATTTGTCAGCGACACATGCGAAAGATAATTGTTGAACTTATTCACTCAATAATCAGTACCTCGTGAGAGAAGGCAATCAAAATTGCGACAAACAAAACTTTGTTTTAAACCCTTGTGAAATATGTAAAAGGTGCTTAATTTCAAAATTAAAATTCAGGTTATTTATTCTGGTTTCTATTTTGCAATTGCTTTATTTTTATTAAGCATTTGTTACCATAATAAGAAATAGTATATATATTTGTCCTTAATCTTAAAATTGAAGCATTCTCGATTATCCGAAAATTTCGATTTTCCGAAAGATGGTCAGTCCCAATTACTTCGGATAATCGAGGTTCTACCGTAATGGTTTTTTATGTAAATAATCTGTAAATAAATTATTCTTTAATTTTAACTGGATAAGTTATTATTTGATTATTATCCTTCTCGCATTGTGTCCGATATCATGCATATATCGGTGGTGGCAGCCTATCAACGAAACATGGTTTATTCGAAGGCTTTACGAGTGGTTGGTTGACTGGAGTTTGCGTAATCATCATCATAATATTGACGACGGAAAAAGCGTAACCTATATATTTTCACGCATTGCTTGCACAAATTGTCCCTAATTAATTATAATTTGTTTTTGATTATTTTCTTAATATCAAAGCTATCATAATATAAAAAATATTTCAGAATTAAAACATTTCATTGGTAGGAAACAAAACGTTAATATTTTTAGCTTAAAAAATAAATTAACTGTTTAGATGAGTAATAGCCTGGTTTTCGAAGGATATCCGTAAACAAAAAAAAAAAAAAAATCATCTTAAAGTTCATAACTTTATCGTCTTTTACCATTTACTTTTACAACCATTTTTTAAAAAATCGATTTTCGCTCATGCTTCCGATTATAATTATCTAGTGTATCGATTGTGACATAAAAATATCAATTTGCTTATTTACTGATTTCAACGATCATAAATCTTAATTTATAGATTTTATGAGGAGAACGAAAAGCCTTAAGCCCGAAGATCATATTTTACGCTAATACCCCATCACTTTAAACATTCTAAACCATTGCTGTCTCCCAACTTAGATAATCTCTTCCTTTTTCATGTCTTCTATTTTGAAACTGTCAGTTATAATGCATGGGTAATGATACGGAAACCGCATTAAATCGGGTTCCCCCATTACCTATCCGCAATCGCTTCGAACTGATGGTAGTTGGTTTTTATTTTTAGGAAGGTGCAGGGGAGGCGGTTCAAAAATGAAATGAACGCGGCGTATAATAGACTGAGAATGCTTGGAAATGTGGCGTTTTAATTAATAATTGCCCCCAAAAGCGACCATTGTAAATATTGCATTCCCTAAATCTAGCGTAAAAACGTGCAAAGTTTTATGGGGTGTTTTAATGTATGAGCGCAAATTTATGTTATTAAGTCCTCAAAAACTCCACGCCTAACTTGTGTTCTTAATTTCGCGAGATGAATAGAAAATTTGGCGGGAAAAATCAATAAAGTACTTCCTCAAAAGACAACTGATTTACTACATCTGAGTTTTGTTTTTACATGAAAACTACAGAATGTTTTTGTTTCTTTCCTTTAATTCAATAACAATCATATTATATATATATATATATATATATATATATATATATTTCCTAAAGTAAAGGGTAACCTGTTTTATTTTATATCCTTCTTTATCTGTTTATCTATTGTAATGTTTTATGTTTTTATGTAAAGAGAGCGTAAATTCTAAAGGTTATCATCCCGTAAGTAATTGAAAGAAAAAAAAATAACGAATAAAAAAAGATAGCCATACACATAATTTCTCTGATGAAGATAGCTATAAAAATACTTCTTCCTAAACTAACCACTTACATTAAGTATTACACATTAATTGTTAATTATTTAGTGATTATTTATTGATAGTAAACAGTAAATTTTTATTTTCTTCTATCTTTACAAGAAGAAAGTATTAGATTCGTGAAAAATTACTTCAGGTGTTCAACGAATTTATACGTTTTAGAAGGTCCTGATCACGATTTGACTGTTTTTAGAAAATGCCTGCCAGTGAGTCTGTCTGTCTGTATGTGACAAAAATTTTATGGATGCTCTATCTCAAGAACTAACGCAGGTAATTTAATAAAACTTCAGATTCAATTAGTCCTTGATCTAAATTAGTGCTGATTATTTTTGGTGTAAATCATCCAACTGGTGGTGCTGCTATGCTGTATTTTTCACGATTACCGCAATAGCTCAAGGTCAAGAACTAATGCACGGATTTTCATCAAACTGCAGTTTCAATTAGTCCTTGATATAAAACGGTACTGATTATTTTTGGTGTAAATCGCCCAACAGGTGGCGTTGCTATGCTGTATTTTTCACAATTTCCTCAATAGCTCTATCCCAAGAACTAATGCACGGATTTTCATCAAATTTCAGATTATGTTATATGTTGACATAAGTTGTTGCTGATTAGGTTTTAGTGTAAATCGCCCAACAAGTGGGGCTGCTATGCTGCAGTTTTCACAATTTTCAAAATAGCTCTATCTCAAGAACGAATGCACGGATTTTCACCAAACTTCAGATTCAATTAGTCCTTGATATAAAATGGAACTGATTATTTTTTGTGTATATCGCCCAACAGGTGGCGTTGCTATGTTGCATGTTTCACAATTTAAGCAATAGCTCTATCTCAAGAACTAATTCACGGATTTTCATCAAACTTCAGATTCTAGAATCCATCTAACAGCTATTAGACGTTCACATAAATTGTTCCTGATTACGATTTTTTGCAAATCGCCTGAGTGGTGGCGCTGCTATGCTGCAGTTTTCAGGGTTTACACGATTATAGTGATAGTCATATCTGAAGAACTAATGTACAAAATTTCACCAAACTTTTTATTTTGTCAGAGCTTGACATATCTTGGTGCTGATTAGGTGTTCGTGTAAATCATATAACAGGTGGACGCTGCTATGCTGCAATTTTCACGAATTTCGCGATAGCTGCATCTTAAAAACTAATGATCAGAATTTAACAAAACTTCATATTATGTTACACTTTCACATTAATAGATCCGTATTAGGCTTGGGTGTATACTGTCTAACAGGTGTCGATTTTACGCCCTTTGGGTTGAAAAATTTTGTTGCAGACATTTAATAGGGTAGGTGCTGAAATTCAATTATTTGTTTGAAAAATGCGATGCTTTTTAAATGCTCGCAATTCAACGAACCTACACCTTTAGATACTTCATGATGGGCATAGATTGCAATTTAATTTTGGCACTGTGATATCGAAATTTGAAATATCAACATGTATGAGATAAAAGGAAGTTTTGTTATTGGCACATAGCTTAAGATTTCTTCTTCAAATAAGTTTTTATTTCACTTTAAGTTCCCATCTTTATTATTCCAATAATACGTATGTGTCCATATAATGTTTCAATCGCTGAAAACATTCTCACTTACAGTAATATCACTACAAACTTTCAAAATAATGACTCAAAAATGAAGATTAAAAAATTATATGATTCACCACATAATGATATTCTTAATTATTTTCAGCTATATTCAAAAAGGAGAAATTATTTACAAAATTCTTAGACCTTTTTATTATATAAATCATCATTCCATTATCACTGAAGTTCCAACAAAGTTATAAGGAGGTGAAAATACGGAATCCAAAATCGCACCAATACAGGGTGCTTCACCGAAATGTGGAATTCAAGGGTTTGTTAAACATTCTTTTTTTTTTTTTTTTTTTTTTTTTTGGTCAAAGTATGTTTATTTTTTATTTTTAAAAGTACGAGATTGACAAGTATTTCCTCTGATAAACATAGCTGCGCAATTCATATCCGTAGAAACTAATCATTTATTTTAATTTCTTCGTGGTTGTTAAAGGGGAAAAAAATTAAGTTTTTTCTTAACGTTACTTTAAAGTTACAATAACATATAGTTATTCATATTTATTTCGAAAACGAGACAATTTTCACCTCCAGTAATGTCACTACATACTTCCTATCTCCCAAAATAAGGATCTAAAAATGAAGACAAAATGTGAGGACTGGAAACTATATAGCAGAGTGATATTCTTGGGTATTTTCGAAAGCTTTTCGACTTTCCGTTACTTATTTTTTGAAACATAATGAATAATATACACAGAATAAAAATGTGCTTTCCTTACGCTGAAAAAATGCTTAAAATTTTAAGATGCTTGACAGATATTCTTTCTATTATTGTGGTGATTATACGTTGCTTCTTCCATTCTTGCTAAACTCCAACTTTTTTTTTTATCAAAAGATATAATTTAAACCAAAAATTACATTTTAACCTGTAAACGCCACCCTAATGCGATTTCGTATATAGGGGGTTTCACTACCAGACCGACAAACTTGCAGGAGGTATAGGGGCACAGAGACGACTTGGAATCACATTAGCAATACAGGGTCGAAAATGCAATCCTAACGAGATAGAAGGGTTGTTAGGGGCTGAATCATCATGATCTAAAATTGACATTTAAAGACCATAATTAATACATGGAAATTATTCCAGAGAGAAACATTCGCCTTGCATACAATATTTCAAATGAAAACCAAATTTCAAAGTAATTGCTTAACACGTTGAGTGCCACGATGACTGACACTGAAGCGCTGAAAATTTACAAAGCTTAAAGTAATTTTTAAGAAAGTATAATCCTGTAATAAATAAAAGGTAGGTAAATTTTAAATATTTGTTCAGTAATTATTTAAAACAATGTATGTTTTTTCAGTTTTGTATCATATTTTAGACGTCAGCCATCGGTGAATGACGCGTTTTAAACGGAAAGTTCTCTGTCAGCCACCGGTGGCTGACGTGGCGCTTAACGTGTTAAGAGGCGCAAAGAACAACACTTTCAAGACCATACTGGAATCTTTTCCACTATGTTGGTCTTTGTGCCTCTTAAGCAATTACTTTGAAATTTGGTTTTCATTTGAATTAAAGACCATAAACTTAAAATATGTCATGACTTTCCTATAATGAAGTTGCCCGAAGTTTCGTAACGTGGGCACCACACTGAATCTGGGATGTTTTAAAATAGGCCGAGCATCCGTTGGACGTTCGCGGTAGCAACGAAGATAAGTCATTCCAAAATACTCCTACTACCTTTGATAAGCTGGAGGATAAACAAAGATGCAGGAATGAATGAGGACATGAGTTTCAAAACTCGCTTTATCCAGAAAAGCAAATTTTGAGAAAGCGCGAAACAACACTGACTGCGTCCATTGATTTTCATTGTAAACCAAGATTTTACAATACCAGAAATACACGATAAAACTAGTTTTTTGGAAATTGTAGTGTTTTTTCTCAGCATGTCCACCAATAGAATAGATTTTTTAAATTTTGGATAAGGCGAGTTTGAAACTCAAGTTCTAATATATATTTCAAAAACGAAATGCGTGAAAAATCTACTTTTTTATGCAGAAGAAATGCGAGAAGTTTTAATGAATTAGATCAATTTTGTACCGCTCTGATTATTATACATATGCTTCCTCTAATGAAGAGAGCTGTGCAATTTTTTCCTAGAAACTAATCACTTATTTTAACTGCTTCATGATTACTAAGTATTCTACTTAACGTTTCTTTAATGTTACAATAACATATATTTATTCATATATATTTCAAAAACGAGACAATTCTCACCTCTAGTAATGTCACTACATATTTTCTCTCTCCCAAAATAATGATCTAAAAATGAGGACATATAAAACTCTATGCTCTATCACAGAATGATATTATTAGCTATTTCCGGCCGTTTTCACGAATCAGATTTCTCAAGTTTCTGTTACTTGTTTTAAAACACAATGAATAATACAAACAGAATAAAAATAAACTTTCTTTGTGCAGAAGAAATGCGTGAAATTTGAAGAATTTAGTTAGTTCAGCTTTGTACCGTTCTGATGATTATACATATGCTTGCTCTAATGATAATATCTTTGCGCAATTATTTCCCCAGAAACTAATCACATATTTTAAGTGCTTGCTGGTTGTTAAGAAAAGATTTTTCAAGTATTGTACTTAACCTTACTTTAATGTTACAATAGCATATATTTATTCATATATATTTCAAAAACGAGACAATTCACACCTCCAGTAATGTCACTACATATTTCCTCTCTCCCAAAATAATGACCTAAAAATGAGGACATATAAAACTCTATGCTCTATCACAGAATGATATTCTTAGCTATTTCCGGCCATTTTCGAGAATCCGATATTATTTCGTAGATTGTTAGACGTTCTGACTTTTCGACTCTTAAGCAGATTTTTATGACCTACAATCCGAAGAATAGTTTTAATACTTTTTTTTCTTCCCATTCTATGTCACGAAAACGTTCTGTCCATCAAACTGAAGCTTAATTTTATTATACCTCGTCACGGTATCTTAAGATGGATAAATCTGTCTGTAGATTCGTTCCTTTGCTTTATGTTATCACTTACACACAACACGTTTTCCATACTATCAAAAAAAAAGATTAAAAAAAAAAATTAATATGTCCAACTTGGGAATTCTCTTGCATTTTATATTAGAAGATAGTTATAAAAAATATGCCTCTGATTCGAGGAATAAAATGTAAAAGAGTAAAGCAATTCATTTGAAAATTACCAGGGAAATCACCTAGGAAAAGCAAGGCTTTGAATATTAATAATGAAGAAGAAAAAAAGATATCAAACTGAGTTGCCTGATGAAAGGCATTTTCTTCGGATAAAAAAAAAAAAATCAAAATTATATTACAATGAAGCGCCATGCAGTATTATTATGAAAATTTACAAAAATAGCTGTGAGCAAGAATGTCAGAATTGCTTTAAAATAAACTACTTCAAATAATAAAATAAGCAACACCAATTTCTAATCTTGTATGTATGCATGTATATACGTAAGTATATATAGAGAAAAACCGTTCCTTTGCAAAAAAAATTATTCCTTCGCTTTACGTTACCACTTATACACAACACGTTTTCCATACTGTCAACAAATAAATAAATAAATAAATATTACGTTCACTTGGGAATACTCTTGCATTTTATATTAGAAGGTAGTTATAAAAAATATGCTTCTGATTCGAGGAATAAAATGTAAAAGAGTAAAGCAATTCATGTGAAAATTACCAGCGAAATCACCTAGGAAAAGCAAGGCTTTGAATCTTAATAATGTAGAAGAAAAAAAAATCAAAATGAGTTGCCTGATGAAAGGCATTTTCTTCGGATTAAAAAAAAAATCAAAATTATATTACAATGAAGCGCAATGCAGTGTTATTATGAAAATTTATAGAAATAGCTGTGAACAAGAATATCAGAATTACTTTAAAACAAACTACTTCAACCAATGAAATAAGCAACACCAATTTCTAATCTTGTATGTATGCATGTATGTACGTATGTATATATAGAGAAAAACCGTTCCGTTGCAAAAAAAATATTCCTTCGCTTTACGTTACCACTTATACACAACACGTTTTCCATACTGTCAAAACAATAAATAAATAAATAAATAAATAAAAAAGAATTATTCCGTTCAACTTGGGAATTCTCTTGCATTTTATATTAGAAGATAGTTATAAAAAATATGCTTCTGATTGGAGGAATAAAATGTAAAAGAGTAAAGCAATTCATGTAAAAATTACTAGGAAAAGCAACGCTTTGAATATTAATAATGAAGCAGAAAAATATGTAAAACTGAGTTACCTGAGGAAAGGCATTTACTTCGGATTTAAAAAAAACATTCAAACATATATTACAATTTAAAAAAATATATTATATATTTTAGGCGCAACGCAGTGTTATTAGAAAAATTTATAGAAATAGCTATATACAAGAATGTCAGAATTACTTTAACATAAACTGCAATGAAACAATGAAATAAGCAACACCAATTTCTATTCTTGCATGTATGTATGTACGTACGGGGTACACGACATTTCGGTCCCTGGCCATTTTGGTCCCGAGACATTTCGGTCCCTGGCCATTTCGGTCCCCAGCCATTTCGGTCCCTGGAAATTTCGGTCCTCAGCCATTTCGCTCCCTTGTCATTTCGATGCCCACCAACTTATAACTCGGATTCTAATTGTCGTGAACCGCCAAACGCTGCAATTTCAACATTATTTGGGCCCTTTTTTAATTTTTTATCACCACCACCACCACCACCAAATTAAAAAAAAAGCTGAATATAGCAGTCTGATAAATTTAAACTTTTATAACTCGTGATAATGAAATCACAGCGAGCTGAAAATTTGTTTGATTGAACAATGTGATATAATTTTACAGGGAACATTGTCTTTCTTTTTATTCTTATTATTTAACAGAATGGATTTTTTAAGCTTTATTATTTGTTATTAATATTGGGCATTTTATATATACTATAAACTGCCATAGATAATTTTTTGGTTGTTTTCATACATTTTTTTAGATCCTTTAAATTATCATTAATTAAATAATTTAAAAAACTGTGCTTATTTTTTCTTCTTCTTCCAATTAGATTAATAATAAATGTCTTCAATAATTCATTTAGACACTTATAAGCTATTATAGGTAAATATTTCCTCAAATTACCCCTCTACATCCTCTCCTTTAATAATTCAGAAATCAGATATATTTGTTGAAGCACAAATATTTAATTTTTCTTATTATTTTTATAATACAAAGTTATAATTTTGTTTTCATAAGTTACTTTACCATTATAAACATTGGGAAAACAATAGTAATTTGGTAATTAGGTGTGCTAGAAAAATATTTTGTTGTCAGAAAACTCCACCCACCACTTTATTTTTAAAAAAATAATTATTGGTTGCATTTTTTTAACAGTTTTCTCACGCATTGAAGACGATTTTTGTGAGCTAATTTTAATGAAACTGGGCCTATTTCTTTGCAATAAGATGATTATTTTTAATTTTATGTAATAGTGTAAGTAATATTTTAATTAATTTTATTTTCAATTTTTAACTGACAAAACTAAGCTTTTTTGTATTTGTTGTTTATTTATTGATTTTTAATATTACCCTTTTCCTCCCACTTTCCCAGAAAATAATTTAATATTTTTTTATTTTAGTTTCATTATTAATTATATTAATAGTTTTAAATTTCGGTGACTTTAAACATAAAATAAATAAACAGGTAAAACATAAATTTCAGTTTATAACTACTATATGATAAATTGAATATAATATATATTGAGTTTATTTTGAAATAAAAAAATGTAATGTGTATTAATAATGTTATTAATTTAATAAATTAAGGATACATTAAATAAAAAATATATTTAATAAAATATTAATTTAATTTTTATACTAAAATTACTAACTTTTCGAGAATTTATTAATAGCAATTATTCATCACTTAAGGTATTTATTCAAAAATTTTAATTTATTACTTCCAAAAAACAAAATAGGACTATTCTGAAAAATCAGTCAAAAACATAAAGTCTAAGTAATAATTAATTAATTAATTAATTAATTAAACATAATAATAATAATAATAATAATGAAACATTGTACAAATACATAAAAATAACTTTTAACAGTGTTAGGCAACATTATGCAGATTTTAATTTTTTTAAGTACAGTTATAATTTACAATTCGCAAAAAGCAAGATATTATTAATTAATTATAATTAAAGAGCAAAAATATTATAAACTGACTAATAAATAAATAACGATCATATTTATCTTCAGAACCCTTATCATTTTTATACATCCTAATGAAGTTAATAACGTTATAGTAACCGAAAAATTTAAAAAATATATTTGCATTTACCCTATAAAAACTATTATATAGTTCATGTAATAGTATTTAAGCAAGTAATTGATAAATTAGTTATATAAACAATTAATAATTAAAATAATTTTGAATTGATATTAATAAATACATTTAATAAAAACAATTTAATTTTTGAGAATTTTTTTATTTAACAATATTTAACAATGAGTGTTTTCAATTTTTCTAAGATGATATTAATCAATTAATAAAATACAGTATGATATTAAACAAATAACAAATCAAAACCCGGGCCGGGATTTTTTAAAACTTTTTTTATGTTGGTGTTGGTATATAATTTGAAATACTAATAAAGTAGCAGCTAAATAGTATTAGCCCCTTCTTAGCAAAAGTCCTGCATTCCAATCAATTGTCAACGCCCATCTTAACGGCAAGGAAACCCATCCTTTTTAACCCTTTCACCGTTTATTCACAATAGGACTAGGAGAATAGGGGCGGATCCAGCCTTCCAGTTAGGGTGGGG
Organism: Maratus speciosus; assembly: GCA_963932465.1. NCBI lineage: Eukaryota > Metazoa > Arthropoda > Arachnida > Araneae > Salticidae > Maratus > Maratus speciosus. Next base: position 387,198,411 of record OZ010786.1, read on the forward strand.
GGAGGGTGTCATGGCTCTTTTTTTGTAGGGGGGAGGTCTACATCATTTCAGGATCAGTTTGTATATCGAAGGCTATTCCCAAATTAAAATTGACGATTTTTCTGATACTATCGCGAATTCATTTTCATTTATAAATACAAAAAATTGCATTAGTATTCGCAAAAATATATAAATTACAGATTTAATTCAGATACCAAGAAATTAAAACGTTTCCCGTTTTCGTATAAAGGCAAAGAATGATTCAGAAATGTTGTCAAAGTTAGCATTTTAAGCCACCTTTTTAGGACTTGATTTCCACAGAAATGTCGTCATGGGTGAGCAATTATCAGCCGCGTCTGGATATTCAGTTTAAAAGGCCAAGTTTTATGGAATTTTTCGAAAGATTCTTTGTTTTTATTGAAAAATGGAAAACACTCTCTGAATAAGTACACTTGCAAATCTCTTGAGATTAAAAATAATTTCACGGATGTGTTACACATTACCTCATTTCGATTTGAGACTTTAAAGAGTTAGAAAGATTCATTTTGTTGAGTGGGAGAAAAATTGAAATAGTTTAATAGATATTTCATTTAAAAAATGATTTTTAGCATTGTTTTGTTCAAGAGAGAGGACGGGAGGGAGGGTCATGACCTCCGTGACCACCTCCCTCTTGGATCCGCCATTGGGGGAGATAGAACAATGCTATGAGGTAAGAAAATTTGATCTCAACTTGAAGGAAAGATCGTCCTCTTGCATGTTGTACCGTAGATTTTTTTAAGCCATTAAAGATGAAAAATGCCGTGTGGCCACAAAAAAGCGCCGGCTGACTAGAACAAAGAGAGCGCGAGTAGAATAATTCTTCTATCTAGAGATTTATTTAACATAATCAAAAGGGGGAAGTCAGAACATCTATACTTGGCATATATATATATATATATATATATATATATATAATATTCTTTTGAATGAATAACATATAGATATCAAGAAAAGCCAAATATATTTTCTAAATTTCCAAATTTCTTCATTGTGATATAATTAAAAAATTTCTTAATTTAAAATGAAATTTTACGTAAAAGTGATTCACTATACATTACTATTTTGAGATTCTATGTTATTTTTTTATATTTTCATTTTTATCTTTTATTTGTCATATTAAAACATGTAGGCTGCTTTAATTTTAAGTATATAAATCAAATAAATAACAAGGAAAAATTTGAAATGCAGATGTAATTTTAAATACGAAAAGAATATTTTATGACATTAGGAATTTTAACCTTTGTATCCAACTTTACAGAAAAGTCACTTCTTTAACACTATTTCTAGCGGTGTCAAATGACACCTTTTTAAAATTTTGATTTATGTTTATTTTGCTCGTAATTTTTTAATGTAATAAGCGTATAAAAGTCTTAAATGTATTAAAAAGGATTTGTAATTGTTGCAATTTAAAAATTACAAATCTTTTTAAACTTGTCATTCGACACCGGTAGAAAAAGCGTTAATATTATTGTTACATGTAAAAAGATTAATGCAAACTTTTAAATAGTTTAAAAAAAAATAGTAAATTAAAATAATTATTAAAATAAAATAAAAAGTTCTAGTCTGTTCCGATGCAGAATTTTAAATATAATGTGTCTTTATCACAATTCCATGTTAAGAACCCCCTTTTTAAAAAATATGTAAAATGTAATACATCTAAAATGGATGCGCCGTTCAATAATTGGATAAAATAAAGATTTGTAAAAATATTTGCAGATTTTTTCATTATTAATCACACAGTGTGCAAATTATATACAATTGAATATGTGCAGTGCATGGGCATTTGCATATGAAAATTAAAGCTCGACTTATAAACTTTTTTAAATTGTCTGGACTTTATATTTATGATAGACTAAAATATGAGAAACCTCTACAAAGAATCCACAGAACTCTCTCTTCCCCCCACTCCTGAAAACGATTGCTTCTATCATATGAAATTTGCATGGGGTGCTACAATTTGGTTGTGCGTTATAAGTGTTTGCGGTTTCCGGGCCCTTATATTCGGGTAATATTACAATTTAGAGGGTTCAATTAAAAAACGCGAAAATGTCCCTCCTATTATAAAGATTATGTTTACCATACAAAATATGAGTCCTTTACGATAATTATAGCTCGAGTTATATTTTAATTTATCAGGACCTTATACTTATGATACACTAAAATATATGAAAAGTCAACAGAACTCCTACCGCCCCTACCCTGTTTTTTAAAACGATTACGATTATCATACGAAAATGGTGTGGGCTGCAATAATTTGGATCCGAGTTATAAGTGTTTGCTTTTTCGAGCCCTTATATTCGGGTTATACTAAAATTTAGGGGATTCAGTTAAAAATTCCGATAATGTCCCTCCTTTTATAAAGATTACATTTACCATACAAAATTGAGTGTTTTACTCTAATTATAGCTCGAGTTATAAATGTTTTAATTTATCTGGATCTTATACTTATGATACACTAAAATATAGGAGGCTTCTACAAAAATCAACAGAACCCTTCCCCTTCCCCGCCTTTTAAAACGATTACGAATAACATAAGATATCTGCATGGGGTGGTACAATTTGGTTGCGAGTTATAAATGTTTGCGTTTCCGAGATCTTATACTCGCGTTATGCTAAATTTTAGGGGGTTCAGTTAAAAAATCCGATAATACCGCTCCTTTTATAAAGAATACGTTTACTATACAAAGTATGAGTGTTTTGCGATAATTATAGATCGAGTTATAAAAGTTTTAATTTATCAGGACCTTATAATATACTAAAATATAGGCGACTTCTTCAAAAATAAACAGAGGCACCCTCCCCCTCCTCCGCCTTTTAAAACGATTACGATTACCATAAGAAATTTGTGTGGGCTGTGACAATTTTGATCTGTGTTACAAGTGTTTGCGTTTTCGGGTCCTTATATTCGGGTTATACTAAAATTTAGGTGTTCATTTAAAAAATCTGATAATGCCCCTCCTCTTATAAAGATTACGTTTACCATACAAAATATGAGTGTTTTGCGATAATTATAGATCAAGTTATAAAAGTTTTAATTTATCAGAACATTATACTTATGATACACTAAAATATAGGGAAAGTCAACAGAACTCCTACCCCACACCCCCACACCTGTTTTTTTTAAACGATTACGATTACCATACGAAATTTGTGTGGGCTGTAATTGTTTGTATCCAAGTTATACGTGTTTGCGGTTTTCGGGCTGTTATATTTGCGTTATACTAAAATTTTAAGGCCTTCAGTTTAGAAACTCTACAATGTTCCCTATAAAATTGTGCACATGCTTCACGTGCAGAAAATTTCAGCTTGCTGGAGATGGGACCGAAATGGCAAGGGACCGAAATGGCTTGGGACCGAAACGACTTGGGACCGAAATGTCTCGTGACCGAAATGGCCAGGGACCGAAACGGCAGGACCAAAATGGTGGGACCGAAACGTCCTGCTTCCGTACGTACATATGTATATACAGAAAAAAACTTTCCTTTGATTTATGTTATCACTTAAACACAACACGTTTTCTATACTGTTAAAAAAATAATAATTAATACGTCCAACTTGGAAATTCTCTTGCATTTTATATTATTTAGAAGATAGCTAAAAAAAATATGGCCTTTGATTCATGGAATAAAATGTAAAAGCGCAAAGCAATTCATGTGAAAATTGCCAGCGAAATCACCTAGGAAAAGCAACGCTTTGAATATTAATAATGAAACAGAGAAAAAGATATCAAACTGAGTTTCCTGATGAAAGGCAATTGCTTTGAGTAAAAAATAATTTAAAAGTATATTACAATAAAGCGCAATGCAGTAATATTATGAAAATTTATAGAAATAGCTGTATACATGAATGCCAGAATTACTTTAAAACAAACTACTTGAAGCAATTAAATAAGCAACACCAATTTCTAATCTTGTATGTATGTTTATATATATATATATATACAGGGTGGTCATAAAAATAACTTTGTCGATATATGGAACTCTAGCGGCCGGTCCGTTTAACCAATCGAGATGAAATTTCAGATATAATTATTCAGAGGTATGAGCTCGGAATTCTGTGAACGGCAACAAATTGGCACTCACGGTTACGGTTATGCGTACAGAAACTCGAAATTTTCGAATGGCAACGCACATTTTTTTTTTCGTTGGAAAATGCTCAGCGCATGCGAAAAACCCTAAATAGTGCGGGAACGGTACGTATATTGCACTAAACGGACGAGTTATGCGCGCACAAAAAACATCTCTTCGAACGGACAAAAAGAAAACACGATCGGAGCGTACGGAGGAAATTTGCATATGACAGAGGCGAGAATCCATTTTCTACGCTGACTATGTGGCGAACGGCGTTCTATGATTGGTGTCTTGCTTCTGTCATATGCAAATTTCTTCCATGTGCCCCGATCGTGTTTTTTTTTTTTTTTTTTTTTTTTTTTTTTTGCCGTTCGCAGAGCTGTTTTTTGTGCGCGCATAACGCGTCCGTTTATTGCGATACACGTACCGTTCCAGCGCTGTTTAGGGTTTTCGCATGCGCTGAACCTTTTGCGACGAAAAAAAATGGTCGTTGCCATTCGAAAATTTCGAGTTTCTGTACCTATAACCGTAACCGTGAGCGCCAATTTGTTGCCGTTCACAGAATCCCGAACTCATACCTCTGAATAACTATATCTGAAATCTCATCTCGATCGGTTAAACGGACCTTCCGCCAGAGTTCCATATATCGTCAAAGTTTTTTTTTATGACCACCCTGTATATACATTAATATTACAAAATTTAAATTTTTTCGCCAAGTTTAAAGTATTTTATATAAATTTTCCTTCATCAGAAATATTCCGTATATTATACAGTCTTATTAAATTAAAACCCTAGTCTATTAATCTCTATAAGATCTTAATCCATATAAATAATATTTATTCCAAATTGCGTAAATCTAAAAATGTCTCTAACTATTTATATTTCTTTAAGGCTGTTCTTAACTGCTCTGCTTAACAAGCGCAAAACGTTTTTACACATTTACAAATTCATTTTTTAACGGAAACATATAAAATTGGAAAGCCTGGTAATGGAAGCGATTTGGAATTTAACTATGTTTTCCAATTTTTGATCAGTCCATTACCTATTGAGTTAGAAGCATTTTTGATCACGTCATAAACCCGTTTTTCGCCCGCTCTTGAGTGTTATTCTACTTTCGCCGCGGAAATTCAGTTCAAAACGTCCACTTTGACACTGTTTTCTGAAAGATCTATTGAGTTTGCAAAAAAATGGAAAAAATAGCTCGATGACATAGTTTCTGAACAGCAACACCAGCTAGTTTCGTGCATTTCCGAACAATAATAAATTAAAACTTGTATCAGAAAGTCGCCCTTTTGGATTTGAGAACACCCTTAATAAAACTTTTATTATTTAAATTCCTATTAAATTCCGCTATTAAATTCCGGTGTATCATATTCCCCTAAAATCTTTATTTAACTGCTAAAATATTATTATTATCCCGTCTTAAAAAAACCTACTTATTTCAATTTATTCTTTTTTAAATATCCAGGTGCCAGCTAGAATATTTCAAAGATTAAAACTTACGCAGAAATAAATTCATTTTCTTTTATCGTCTGGCGAGGGGGAAAAGTTATTTTTAGCACAGTCTCGACAACAGAGATTAAAGTTTGTTTACACTTAACACATCTGGAGATAGGCTATAGAATATTCTCGAACAATCTTTTAGCGGTAGTATAAATACTGACTGCGGCAACCAGAGAGGTGTAGAGGTAGTCGAGAGAGATAGAGAGAAAAGTGGTAGATGGGACTTCATTCTGCATTGGTATTGACACTTCAAAAGCAACCTACATTAGTCTTTGTTAAAGATTATTCGGAGTGATTTGCTGCCGTTTTTTTTTTTTAGGTGTTGTTGGAGTTTTTAAGATCTTTGTCAGAGATTTAGTGAATTTACGAAGGTAATAAGTGTCCGGTAATATAATGAAGCGAAAAGGATTTCGTAGCGAGAGATGGAATAGGTTTTAAGCTAATTTTGATGGAACGAATTTTGTTCTTGTTTATCATCGGTAAAGTGAAGCATTTCCTGCCTAAACTCAAATTATGAGAATGTCAATAAAGTGGAATTGTTTTCAATCGACTGTATTTTTCATGATCTTCGAGTCTTTTATTCTCAACAACCATATCGTCCTGAACGCTGGAAACACCCCATCATCTTTTGACAATGTCTGCAGCTTGCCATCAAATCGTCACATATATGTGTATGTATAAGTGTATAAACAAAAAAACCGTTCATTTGCTTTATGTTATCACTTACACACAACACGTTTTCCGTACTGTCAAAAAAAAAAAAAAAAAAAAGAATTAATACTTTCAACTAAGGAATTCTTTTGCATTTTATTTTTATATTACCCCATAAAATGCATTTTTTCCTTACACTAGTAAGATTATAAAAGATAATCACATTAAAAAGTACAATAATGCATATGTAATGTATGTATTTGTGAGTGTGTAATAAAAAATTTCACTTTTCTCTAGGTCAAGTTAAAATCTACGTTTCTTCAAATCCTACATACATTTACCTAAATAATTAAATATTTCAAATTTTCTGTCCCACTTTTCTCTCTTATATAGAGCACTAAAATAGTAGTATAATAAAACTTTTCTCAAGTTCTTACATATTAAAATTGTCTGCCCCATAAAATGCATTTTTTCCCTATACTAGTAAAATTATAAAAGGTAATCACATTAAAAAGTACAATAATGCATATGTAATGTATGTGTGAGTGTGTAATAAAAAAAATTCCCTTTTCTCTAGATCAAGTTAATATCTACGTTTCTTCAAATCCTACATACATTTACCTACATAATTAAATATTTTAAATTTTCTGTCCCATTTTTCTCCTTTAGATAAATCACTAAAATAGTATAATAAAACTTTACTCAAATTCTTACAAATTAAAATTATCTGTCCCATAAAATGGATTTTTGTCCTATACTACTAATATTATAGGTAATCACAGTAAAAAATTACAATATTGCGTATGTAATGTATGTATTTGTGAATATGTAATGAAAAATTTCACTTTTCTCTAGGTCAAATTAAAATCTACGTTTCTTCAAATCTTACAGACATTTACCTAAATAATTAAATATTTTAAACTTTCTGTTTCATTTTTTTACCTTAGATAAATCACTAATATAGTGTAATAAAACTTTACTCAAATTCTTACAGATTAAAATTATCTGTCCCATAAAATGCATTTTTGTCCTATACTACTAAGATTATAAAAGGTGATCACAGTAAAAAACTACAATATGTCTATGTAATGTATGTATTTGTGAATGTGTAATAAAAAAATTTAACTTTTCTCTAGGTCAAGTTAAAATCAACGTTTCTGTAAATCCTATATACATTTATCTAAATAATAAAATTTTAAATTTTCTGTCCCATTTTTCTCTCTTAGATAAATCACTAAATTAGTATAATAAAATCCAAAATTAAAAGAAAATCAGTACTGCGTGTCTCAGGGTTGCCAGCTTGGCCTCCATTTTTATTTCGAAATTTCAAATTCATACCGGAAATTTAGAAAGAAGAATCTTTACTTTAAGTAATCACAAAATTTCTGTCATTAAATAAAGCAAAAAATACTATATTAAATTTCTGGCACGAATTCGGATTTTCCGAATAAAAATGGAGGCCAAACTGGTAACCCTGGCGAGTCTTGTAATATATGTGATTATAAGTATAAAATTAAAAAGTAAAAATTAAGTAGTAATAACTATAAAAACTTTTTTTCTGATATCAGTTTAAAATCTGCATTCATACAAATCCTACAAATATTTGCTTAAACAACAAAAATATTAAAATCTCTTGCCCCATAAAACACAATTTTCCTTTCTAACTATTACCACTAAAAAGGTAAAAGGCAATCACAACAATCGAACCCAATAATGCGCTCAGTATTATACTAGTGGTGGGTGTTAAACTTACTTACTCAATGTATTAAACTTAGTGTGCTGACATAATCCTTTTAACCTCTGCATCCAATAACAGTCTCCCACACAATTTCAATATCGGTCGATAAGTAGACTAAGTAATTTAAAACGGGATATTTTTTGTTGGGGCGCAGGAAAAAGCTTTTAGCTTTAAAATAAACTGAAAAGCTATAAATATTTTACAAGTTATAGGAAATATAATGTCACTGTGCCCGTACTTTCGACTTCTTTGTTTTTAATTTTAAAGCTTTTTTTTTTTATATGTATAAAAAGATAGCAAATATTTCATTTGCGAAGGGAGTTTTTACAATATTTTCTTATTGATTTACTTTTATGGCTAGGAAAACAATGGAGATTGTTTTTTCTTTCTTTTTTTTTTTCTTTTTTTTTTTTCTGCCAGATATCTATGATAGTAACTTTTGATTTTGAACTGGATTTGTTTCGATTTCGTTACTTTTTTTAAAACTGTATTTTTTTAGTTCCGCTTGTGTATAGTTTAATTTTTTAAAACTAAAACTGCAGAAAGAAGCAGAGCAAATGCCACACTGATTTTAAAGGCAATTAATTTGGTCGTTCTTCGTCAGGTGCAACAAAATGTGCACATACTTTTGAAGCACTTTTGAGCACTTTTAAAATAGACTCGAGTCTATTTTAAAATACAGATTTTCTTCTCTGAAAAAGTTTTTCTTTCTTAAGGTGTCTCAGGACTACTAAAGCATCAAAATTTTCGAAATTTTAATTTTTCTTTAGATTTTAAACTCCTATCTTTTCTGAACATTTTGATATAATTGTTTCCTTGAAATTCCGATTAGAATAGAAGTTATGGCTTCTAGAATTATACCCGCATAATACCTGAAGCGGCGTTACCGAAATTTTGAAATCATTTTTCTACAAATGACATTTCTGGGCATAACGCGCAGGATATCTCAAAAACTTCGGAATATTTTTGCATGAAATTTTCAAAACGTATATTTCATCTTAGTCTCTATAAACCGAACCTAAAATATTATTTTTACTGTTCAAAAAAATAGTTTTTTTAGGCTACTATACTGTTGAAATTTTCAAATTTTTGTATTGGCTCAGTACAATTTTGCATTAAAAATATAAAAATGCTTTAAATACAAATTTATTTAGGTTCAGGGTTAATTACTACAGTCTGAAGTATAATTAGGCGCGAAATTTTTTATTCTAGTTGCAAAATTGAATTTGTAATCCTGCGCGTAATCTGTTATACCAATTTTCATCTCGACAAATGTCTGACAGTTTGGAGCGCTCTATAAATACTAATTCTGAATGTTGCAATTTTTAAATACATGAAATGAAAGAACATACTTATATCTTTCCTCCCAATAAAAATTGTGTTTTTAATTCATATACTTTTTAAAATATCAAATGTTGAAAATGGTCCTTTTTTTTTTCGTTTTTTCCAATTTTAAGAGTCTTGAGACCCCTTAAAAAGCATTTTTCTTAGCTTCAACTTCAAATTTTTGTTTGTTTTGAAACTTTTTTCTGTAAATACAGGGTGTTTCAGCATAGCGGTTACAAAGTTTCAGGGGAGACAGAATACACCTAGATGATGGGAAGTCACATAGTAGTACATGGTCGGAAACGCTTTCCTAGTGCGGTAGTAACGATACAAAACACAAGAAAGGAAGGACACGAACAGGGATAGAAAACATGTTTGTTAATCTTAGTACCACAAAAATGCTGGGACAATGCTGGACAGTGCTGGGGAACTTGCTGCACGCATCGTGGCAGTTGCTGAGGGAGTCCGAGACACGCTCGGTATTTTCGAGAAAATTAGATCTTCCATGTGGTATGTGAGACGCGCTTCACGTCCCGGGGTCGTAATTTCGAATAATACTTTTTTTTAATGACGATCGTTGCCTCTCTTTTTGTTCATTTTTCTTAGTTTTTTGCTGTACAAAGAATAATAAACATGTTTTCAAACCTGTTCTGGTCTTTCCTTTCTGGTATTTAGTGTTCTACCGCGCCAGGAATGTGTTTCCGACCATGCATTGCTATGTGATTGCACTTCGTCTAGGTGTACTCTATCTCTCCTGAAACTTTGTAACCGCTCTTCTGAGACACCCTGTATAAAAGATAGGTTATATTTTATTCTTGAAGCAATAAGTGTTTTTCCAGTATGTGTTTAATGATTTACCTTTATGATTTAGAAAAAAAAAATGCGCTCTTTTTAATATTTTAATAAAAATATATCTATAAACATAACAGATTATATGATTACACGTGCACGATTATATCATGATGCAATCATTAAGATATATTCATCTTATAACATAGATACATACTTACACACAACTTTCAATGCATAGAATATACGAGAGTGGTTCAAAAATTATCGTCCCGAGACTATGTAATGTATTTGTACTGCGATAGTTGATGTGGAATATTGAAGCCTAATGTCTTAGATACCTATATTCTCAATTTCAGAACCGTAGCTGCTATATTAACATATTTTTTTGTTGTTGTTTTAGGTGTGAGAGGTGGCACCTAGCTTGAAAGGGGGTGGAAGGGGGTTGAGGGAGAAAGGTTGGTTTGGAACTTATGGGGCCAGACCTGAAGCATTTCTGTGATAGATTTGTGCCACGTCCCATCCACTGTCACAAATCTATCACAGAACCGCTGCAGGTCTGGCCCCATAAGTTCCAAACCAGCCTTTCGCCCCCACCCCTCTCAAGCTAGGTGCCACCTCTCACACTTAAAGCGAAAAAAAAATGTTAATATAGCAGCTACGATTCGGAATTTGAGCATATAGGCATCCAAGACATTAGACTGCAATATTCCACAGCAACCAGTACAAATATTTTATACACACTCGAGACAATGAACCACCCTCGTATGTAACAACATTTTTTTTAAACAAATGTAAGTAATAAAGACTACCGAGCTTTCTTAATAGTAATCTTCCATCAACAAAACAATCGTTACAATGAAGGTATTTTTCCATGATCAGAATTCTTTTATTATAAATGGCACAACGAGTTTACCACGATTGACAGAAATAAATAACTTATCGCTTAGTAATTCTCTTTTTTTCCTAATAAGGAATTATCTTTTCATTTTGAGATGCTTAACGAACAATGAAAAATCCAAGGAGAAAACGTGATGAGCTCATTTTTATCGGAAATGAGAAGTTGTGTCATTTCGCAGTGCATAAAATACTTTTCCGCAGAAACTTCTTTAAAAAAATTCAATGCAAATACGGTAGAATCTGGTTTGCCGAATACTACACTTGACAAACATTTCGATTCTCTTTCTAGAATTTCAACCAAATTTTAATTCAATCTTCAAACAGATGTGTAGTTCTCGAACCTGTGACCATCGTCTCAAAATCGATCGATGTATGCATATATACCCATGAGATATAGTGGCCACAGCGTTGATGCATTTTGAGATTATTTTACTGAGAAGTTGATGAATCCACTGATTTTTCCTTTCATTTCTTTTTTTTTCTCTGGTTCACCAATATAGGTATGTATGTATTAGATTTTTGTTAAAATGTTATAGAATTGTGGTTGTTTTATGTAATGTATAGCACTGTAATGTTTTCATATTTTACTGTACCGTACTGTACTGTGTATTGTTTGAAACAAGTAGAAATTTGACACTGTAAACATAGGGTTAACTTTAAAGGTGGGAACCAGTTTGATTGTATTACTATTATATCTTACAAGAAAATTTGATTCGGCTCCCCAGCAGTCCTGAAGTATCACAGTATTTAGAAATTTCTTAACGATTATAAAAATTGTGTAATTTTTTGCTTTAAACTAAAACTTGTTTTAGATCACACTTACCATTCTGTTCATCGGTCTTTCAATTACACGGGTGTGCGAAATAATACTTTTTATTTTCACAGCACCTTTTCTGGTGTTTCTAATGTTTTATAACGCACTTAAATTAAAGATGCCAAGATTTTCTTCTATGATACACGTTTTTTCTTTCTTTTTTCTTTTTTTATATAAAGTTAGAAGGAAAATCAAAAAAGTTGAGAAAAACTTGATTAATATAATTTTATTAATTTTGTATTCTTTTAAGAGATATCAGGAAGTTGAAAATATTCATGATGTCTATTCTTCCCCTCCAAAGTCCATATAGAACTTTTCTATTGTGATTATATTGCTTCCGCTTCCTATGTAGCAACTAGCAATAATTTGCTATTATGTTTATTTGTTTCTGGTGCCTTTGTGTTGTGAATATATTTCAAATTTGCCAATTACAAATTCTGGTGTTTTTATAACTAACTTGAAAATTTACCAATTTAAAAAATATAATGTTTTAATAACTAACTTCAAAATTTACTAATCAGACAGAAATTATTGACTTTTGCGGAAATTGTAATAAATTGAATTTTTCAGTATTTTTTTTTTTTCGAAATCAGCATTGAAAAAACACAAGAAAAACATTTACTCCGAAGGAAAATTTTCGTCGCAGACTCGTGTTATTTAGTAAAATAAATGTTTAACCTATAAATGTATTTGTATCTGAGAATTACAAAAGTTAAAATTTCAATATCCAACAATCAGAAGAAATCACAAATTAAAACCTTTTTCATGCATTGACCTTTTAAATTCGGACATTTTAAAAACACCATTTATCAAAACTCGAAAAAAAACATCATTCTACTTTTTAATCTTTTGGGGATTTTTTTCCCCTTAAAATCTTAGCAAATGTTCTCTTGGAATAATTTATTAACGTTCAGAGACATTTTTTTCTCTTTAATTTTCTCTCCTTCAAATCAATAGCCTAAATCTCCACACGTCTGAAGTCTTAAGCAAATACTCTTAATTCCCTTCGTAATAAGATTAGCTATATCTGATTCGTCTCTCTACGATCTGTAGGATTTTGTTTGGCATATTCCTTTTTTTTTTTTTTTTTTTTTTTTTTTTTTTTCGATATAGAGTTTTCCTATAATTCACAGAATGGCTGCAGAGTAATCCGCTATAAATGTAATGTAAAATAACTGTTTAGCATTTAAGTGTATTCGTATCTCAGGATTAAAAATAATTAATTTAATATTCTACGATTACAATAAATTACAACTTAAAATATTTTTCATACATTGACCTTTTAAATTCGGACATTTTTAAAACACGATTTATAAAAACACTATTCTAATTTTTAATCTTTCGGGGATTTTTTTCTCAAAATCTTAGCAAGTGCTGTCTTGGAATAATTCATTAATGTTCAGAGTTCATGCATTGACCTTTTAAATTCGGACATTTTAAAAACACCATTTATCAAAACTCGAAAAAAAACATCATTCTACTTTTTAATCTTTTGGGGATTTTTTTTCCCCATAAAATCTTAGCAAATGTTCTCTTGGAATAATTTATTAACGTTCAGAGACATTTTTTTTCTCTTTAATTTTCTCTCCTTCAAATCAATAGCCTAAATCTCCACACGTCTGAAGTCTTAAGCAAATACTCTTAATTCCCTTCGTAATAAGATTAGCTATATCTAATTCGTCTCTCTACGATCTGTAGGATTTTGTTTGGCATATTCCTTTTTTTTTTTTTTTTTTTTTTTTTTTTTTCGATATAGAGTTTTCCTATAATTCACAGAATGGCTGCAGAGTAATCCGCTATAAATGTAATGTAAAATAACTGTTTAGCATTTAAGTGTATTCTTATCTCAGGATTAAAAATAATTAATTTAATATTCTACGATTACAATAAATTACAACTTAAAATCTTTTTCATACATTGACCTTTTAAATTCGGACATTTTTAAAACACGATTTATAAAAACACTATTCTAATTTTTAATCTTTCGGGGATTTTTTTCTCAAAATCTTAGCAAGTGCTCTCTTGGAATAATTCATTAATGTTCAGAGATTTTTTTTCTCTCTCGTTATTTTGCTCTCCTTCAAATTGCTAGTCTCAATCTCCACACGTCTGAAGTCTTTAGCAAATACTCTTAATTCCTTCGTAATAAAATTAGCCATATGTAATTCGTAAATCTACGATCTGTAGTATTTTGTTTGGCATATTCCTTTTTTCAACATAGAGTTTTGCTATAATTCATAAAAAGACTGCAGAATAATCCGCTATAAATGCAATGTAAAATAAATGTTTAACCTTTAAGTGTATTCCTATCTGAGAATTAAAAAAAAAAAATTATTTAATAGTCCACGATCACAATAAATTACAAATTAAAACCTTTTTCATACATTGACCTTTTAAATTCCGGTACTTTAAAAACATGATTTATAAAAACTCAAAAAAGAACCACCATTCTGCTTTTTAATCTTTCGGGGATTTTTTACTCAAAATCTTAGCAAATGCTCTCTTACAATAATTTATTAGCGTTCAGAGATTTTTTTTCTCTCTCTCTTTATTTTACTCTCCTTCAAATCAATAATCTCAAACTCCACACGTCTGAAGTCTTAAGCAAATGCTCTTAATTCCCTTCGTAATAAAATTAGCTATATGTAATTCCTCTCTCTACGATCTGTAGGATTTTGTTTGGCATATTCCTTTTTTTCAAAATAGAATTTTGCTATAATTCATAGAAAGACTGCCACATAACCCTCTGTAAATGTAATGTAAAATACATGTTTAACTTTTAAGTGTATTCGTATCTCAGAATTAAAAAAAAAATTATTTAATATTCCACGATCACAATAAATTACAAAGTAAAACCTTTTTCATACATTGATCTTTTAAATTCCGCCACTTTAAAAACATGATTTATGAAAACTGGGAAAAAACACCATTCTGCTTTTTAATTTTTGGGGGATTTTTTCCTTAAAATCTTAGCAAATGCTCTCTTGCAATAATTTATTAACGTTCAGAGATTTTTTTTTCTCTCTCGTTATTTTGCTCTCCTTCAAATCGGTAGTCTCAATCTCCACACGTCTGAAGTCTTAAGCAAATACTCTTAATTCCCTTTGTAATAAAATTAGCTATATTTAATTCGTCTCTCTACGATATGTATGATTTTGTTTGGCGTATTACTTTTTTTTTTTTTTTTTGCAAGATAGAGTTTTCCTATAATTCATAGAATGGCTGCAGAGTAATCCGCTATAAATGTAATGTAAAATAACTGTTTAGCCTTTAAGTGTATTCGTATCTCAGGATTAAAAATAATTAATTTAATATTCCACGATCACAATAAATTACAACTTAAAATCTTTTTCATACATTGACCTTTTAAATTCAGACATTTTTAAAGCACGATTTATAAAAACACTATTCTAATTTTTAATCTTTCGGGGATTTTTTTCTCAAAATCTTAGCAAGTGCTCTCTTGGAATAAATTATTAATGTTTAGAGATTTTTTTTCTCTCTCCTTCAAATCGATAGTCTCAATCTCCACACGTCTGAAGTCTTAAGCAAACACTCTTAATTCCCTTCGTAATAAAATTAGCTATATGTAATTCGTCTCTCTACGATTTATTGGATTTTGTTTGGCATATTCCTTTTTTTTTTTAAAGATAGAGTTTTCCTATAATTCATAGAAAGACTGCCGCATAATCCTCTGTAAATGTAATGTAAAATAAATGTTTAACTTTTAAGTGTATTCGTATCTCAGAATTTAAAAAAAAATTATTTAATATTCCACGATCACAATAAATTACAATTAAAACCTTTTTCATACATTGACCTTTTAAATTCCGGCACTTAAAAAACATGATTGATAAAAACTCGAAAAAAAAACACCATTCTGCTTTTTAATCTTTTGGGGATTTTTTCCTCAAACTCTTAGCAAATGCTCTCTTGCAATAATTTATTAACGTTCAGAGATTTTTTTTCTGTCTCTTTATTTTGCTCTCCTTCAAATCGATAGTCTCAATCTCCACACGTCTGAAGTCTTAAGCAAACACTCTTAATTCCCTTCGTAATAAAATTAGCTATATGCAATTCGTCTCTCTACGATTTATAGGATTTTGTTTGGCATATTCCTTTTTTTTCAAGATAGAATTTTCATATAATTCATAGAAAGACTGCCACATTATCCTCTGTAAATGTAATGTAAAATAAATGTTTAACTTTTAAGTGTATTCGTATCTCAGAATTAAAAAAAAAAATATTTAATATTCCACGATCACAATAAATTACAAATTAAAACCTTTTTCATACATTGACCTTTTAAATTCCGGCACTTTAAAAACATGATTTATAAAAACTCGAAAAAAAAACACCATTCTGCTTTTTAATCTTTTGGGGATTTTTTCCTCAAAATCTTAGGAAATGCTCTCTTGCAATAATTTATTAACGTTCAGAGATTTTTTTTTCTGTCTCTTTATTTTGCTCTCCTTCAAATCGATAGTCTCAATCTCCACACGTCTGAAGTCTTAAGCAAACACTCTTAATTCCCTTCGTAATGAAATTAGCTATATGTAATTCGTCTCTCTACGATTTATAGGATTTTGTTTGGCATATTCCTTTTTTTTTTAAGATAGAGTTTTCCTATAATTCATAGAAAGACTGCCGCATAATCCTCTGTAAATCTAATGTAAAATAAATGTTTAACTTTTAAGTGTATTCGTATCTCAGAATTAAAAAAAATTATTTAATATTCCACGATCACAATAAATTACAATTAAAACCTTTTTCATACATTGACCTTTTAAATTCCGGCACATAAAAAACATGATTGATAAAAACTCGAAAAAAAAACACCATTCTGCTTTTTAATCTTTTGGGGATTTTTTCCTCAAACTCTTAGCAAATGCTCTCTTGCAATAATTTATTAACGTTCAGAGATTTTTTTTCTGTCTCTTTATTTTGCTCTCCTTCAAATTGCTAGTCTCAATCTCCACACGTCTGAAGTCTTTAGCAAATACTCTTAATTCCTTCGTAATAAAATTAGCCATATGTAATTCGTAAATCTACGATCTGTAGTATTTTGTTTGGCATATTCCTTTTTTCAACATAGAGTTTTGCTATAATTCATAAAAAGACTGCAGAATAATCCGCTATAAATGCAATGTAAAATAAATGTTTAACCTTTAAGTGTATTCCTATCTGAGAATTAAAAAAAAAATTATTTAATAGTCCACGATCACAATAAATTACAAATTAAAACCTTTTTCATACATTGACCTTTTAAATTCCGGTACTTTAAAAACATGATTTATAAAAACTCGAAAAAAACCACCATTCTGCTTTTTAATCTTTCGGGGATTTTTTACTCAAAATCTTAGCAAATGCTCTCTTGCAATAATTTATTAGCGTTCAGAGATTTTTTTTCTCTCTCTCTTTATTTTACTCTCCTTCAAATCGATAATCTCAAACTCCACACGTCTGAAGTCTTAAGCAAATGCTCTTAATTCCCTTCGTAATAAAATTAGCTATATGTAATTCCTCTCTCTACGATCTGTAGGATTTTGTTTGGCATATTCCTTTTTTTCAAAATAGAATTTTGCTATAATTCATAGAAAGACTGCCACATAACCCTCTGTAAATGTAATGTAAAATAAATGTTTAACTTTTAAGTGTATTCGTATCTCAGAATTAAAAAAAATTATTTAATATTCCACGATCACAATAAATTACAAATTAAAACCTTTTTCATACATTGATCTTTTAAATTCCGCCACTTTAAAAACATGATTTATGAAAACTGGAAAAAAACACCATTCTGCTTTTTAATTTTTTGGGGATTTTTTCCTTAAAATCTTAGCAAATGCTCTCTTGCAATAATTTATTAACGTTCAGAGATTTTTTTTTCTCTCTCGTTATTTTGCTCTCCTTCAAATCGGTAGTCTCAATCTCCACACGTCTGAAGTCTTAAGCAAATACTCTTAATTCCCTTTGTAATAAAATTAACTATATTTAATTCGTCTCTCTACGATATGTATGATTTTGTTTGGCGTATTACTTTTTTTTTTTTTTTTTTTTTTTTGCAAGATAGAGTTTTCCTATAATTCATAGAATGGCTGCAGAGTAATCCGCTATAAATGTAATGTAAAATAACTGTTTAGCATTTAAGTGTATTCGTATCTCAGGATTAAAAATAATTAATTTAATATTCCACGATCACAATAAATTACAACTTAAAATCTTTTTCATACATTGACCTTTTAAATTCAGACATTTTTAAAGCACGATTTATAAAAACACTATTCTAATTTTTAATCTTTCGGGGATTTTTTTCTCAAAATCTTAGCAAGTGCTCTCTTGGAATAAATTATTAATGTTTAGAGATTTTTTTTTCTCTCTCCTTCAAATCGATAGTCTCAATCTCCACACGTCTGAAGTCTTAAGCAAACACTCTTAATTCCCTTCGTAATAAAATTAGCTATATGCAATTCGTCTCTCTACGATTTATAGGATTTTGTTTGGCATATTCCTTTTTTTTTTCAAGATAGAATTTTCATATAATTCATAGAAAGACTGCCACATTATCCTCTGTAAATGTAATGTAAAATAAATGTTTAACTTTTAAGTGTATTCGTATCTCAGAATTAAAAAAAAAATTATTTAATATTCCACGATCACAATAAATTACAAATTAAAACCTTTTTCATACATTGACCTTTTAAATTCCGGCACTTTAAAAACATGATTTATAAAAACTCGAAAAAAAAACACCATTCTGCTTTTTAATCTTTTGGGGATTTTTTCCTCAAAATCTTAGGAAATGCTCTCTTGCAATAATTTATTAACGTTCAGAGATTTTTTTTTCTGTCTCTTTATTTTGCTCTCCTTCAAATCGATAGTCTCAATCTCCACACGTCTGAAGTCTTAAGCAAACACTCTTAATTCCCTTCGTAATGAAATTAGCTATATGTAATTCGTCTCTCTACGATTTATAGGATTTTGTTTGGCATATTCCTTTTTTTTTTAAGATAGAGTTTTCCTATAATTCATAGAAAGACTGCCGCATAATCCTCTGTAAATGTAATGTAAAATAAATGTTTAACTTTTAAGTGTATTCGTATCTCAGAATTAAAAAAAATTATTTAATATTCCACGATCACAATAAATTACAATTAAAACCTTTTTCATACATTGACCTTTTAAATTCCGGCACATAAAAAACATGATTGATAAAAACTCGAAAAAAAAACACCATTCTGCTTTTTAATCTTTTGGGGATTTTTTCCTCAAACTCTTAGCAAATGCTCTCTTGCAATAATTTATTAACGTTCAGAGATTTTTTTTCTGTCTCTTTATTTTGCTCTCCTTCAAATTGCTAGTCTCAATCTCCACACGTCTGAAGTCTTTAGCAAATACTCTTAATTCCTTCGTAATAAAATTAGCCATATGTAATTCGTAAATCTACGATCTGTAGTATTTTGTTTGGCATATTCCTTTTTTCAACATAGAGTTTTGCTATAATTCATAAAAAGACTGCAGAATAATCCGCTATAAATGCAATGTAAAATAAATGTTTAACCTTTAAGTGTATTCCTATCTGAGAATTAAAAAAAAAATTATTTAATAGTCCACGATCACAATAAATTACAAATTAAAACCTTTTTCATACATTGACCTTTTAAATTCCGGTACTTTAAAAACATGATTTATAAAAACTCGAAAAAAACCACCATTCTGCTTTTTAATCTTTCGGGGATTTTTTACTCAAAATCTTAGCAAATGCTCTCTTGCAATAATTTATTAGCGTTCAGAGATTTTTTTTCTCTCTCTCTTTATTTTACTCTCCTTCAAATCGATAATCTCAAACTCCACACGTCTGAAGTCTTAAGCAAATGCTCTTAATTCCCTTCGTAATAAAATTAGCTATATGTAATTCCTCTCTCTACGATCTGTAGGATTTTGTTTGGCATATTCCTTTTTTTCAAAATAGAATTTTGCTATAATTCATAGAAAGACTGCCACATAACCCTCTGTAAATGTAATGTAAAATAAATGTTTAACTTTTAAGTGTATTCGTATCTCAGAATTAAAAAAAATTATTTAATATTCCACGATCACAATAAATTACAAATTAAAACCTTTTTCATACATTGATCTTTTAAATTCCGCCACTTTAAAAACATGATTTATGAAAACTGGAAAAAAACACCATTCTGCTTTTTAATTTTTTGGGGATTTTTTCCTTAAAATCTTAGCAAATGCTCTCTTGCAATAATTTATTAACGTTCAGAGATTTTTTTTTCTCTCTCGTTATTTTGCTCTCCTTCAAATCGGTAGTCTCAATCTCCACACGTCTGAAGTCTTAAGCAAATACTCTTAATTCCCTTTGTAATAAAATTAGCTATATTTAATTCGTCTCTCTACGATATGTATGATTTTGTTTGGCGTATTACTTTTTTTTTTTTTTTTTTTTTTTTTTGCAAGATAGAGTTTTCCTATAATTCATAGAATGGCTGCAGAGTAATCCGCTATAAATGTAATGTAAAATAACTGTTTAGCATTTAAGTGTATTCGTATCTCAGGATTAAAAATAATTAATTTAATATTCCACGATCACAATAAATTACAACTTAAAATCTTTTTCATACATTGACCTTTTAAATTCAGACATTTTTAAAGCACGATTTATAAAAACACTATTCTAATTTTTAATCTTTCGGGGATTTTTTTCTCAAAATCTTAGCAAGTGCTCTCTTGGAATAAATTATTAATGTTTAGAGATTTTTTTTTCTCTCTCCTTCAAATCGATAGTCTCAATCTCCACACGTCTGAAGTCTTAAGCAAACACTCTTAATTCCCTTCGTAATAAAATTAGCTATATGTAATTCGTCTCTCTACGATTTATAGGATTTTGTTTGGCATATTCCTTTTTTTTTTAAAGATAGAGTTTTCATATAATTCATAGAAAGACTGCCACATTATCCTCTGTAAATGTAATGTAAAATAAATGTTTAACTTTTAAGTGTATTCGTATCTCAGAATTAAAAAAAAAATTATTTAATATTCCACGATCACAATAAATTACAAATTAAAACCTTTTTCATACATTGACCTTTTAAATTCCGGCACTTTAAAAACATGATTTATAAAAACTCGAAAAAAAAACACCATTCTGCTTTTTAATCTTTTGGGGATTTTTTCCTCAAAATCTTAGGAAATGCTCTCTTGCAATAATTTATTAACGTTCAGAGATTTTTTTTTCTGTCTCTTTATTTTGCTCTCCTTCAAATCGATATTCTCAATCTCCACACGTCTGAAGTCTTAAGCAAACACTCTTAATTCCCTTCGTAATAAAATTAGCTATATGTAATTCGTCTCTCTACGATTTATAGGATTTTGTTTGGCATGTTCCTTTTTTTTTAAGATAGAGTTTTCCTATAATTCATAGAAAGACTGCCGCATAATCCTCTGTAAATGTAATGTAAAATAAATGTTTAACTTTTAAGTGTATTCGTATCTCAGAATTAAAAAAAAAATTATTTAATATTCCACGATCACAATAAATTACAAATTAAAACCTTTTTCATACATTGACCTTTTAAATTCCGGCACTTTAAAAACATGATTTATAAAAACTCGAAAAAAAAAACACCATTCTGCTTTTTAATCTTTTGGGGATTTTTTCCTCAAACTCTTAGCAAATGCTCTCTTGCAATAATTTATTAACGTTCAGAGATTTTTTTTTCTGTCTCTTTATTTTGCTCTCCTTCAAATCGATAGTCTCAATCTCCACACGTCTGAAGTCTTAAGCAAACACTCTTAATTCCCTTCGTAATAAAATTAGCTATATGCAATTCGTCTCTCTACGATTTATAGGATTTTGTTTGGCATATTCCTTTTTTTTTTTCAAGATAGAATTTTCATATAATTCATAGAAAGACTGCCACATTATCCTCTGTAAATGTAATGTAAAATGAATTTTTAACTTTTAAGTGTATTCGTATCTCAGAATTTAAAAAAAAATTATTTAATATTCCACGATCACAATAAATTACAAATTAAAACCTTTTTCATACATTGACCTTTTAAATTCCGGCACTTTAAAAACATGATTTATAAAAACTCGAAAAAAAAACACCATTCTGCTTTTTAATCTTTTGGGGATTTTTTCCTCAAAATCTTAGGAAATGCTCTCTTGCAATAATTTATTAACGTTCAGAGATTTTTTTTTTCTGTCTCTTTATTTTGCTCTCTTTCAAATCGATAGTCTCAATCTCCACACGCCTGAAGTCTTAAGCAAATACTCTTAATTCCCTTCGTAATAAAATTAGCTATATGTAATTCGTCTCTCTACGATCTATAGGATTTTGTTTGTCATATTCCTTTTTTTCAAGATAGAGCTTTCCTATAATTCATAGAAAGACTGCCGCATAATCCTCTGTAAATGTAATATAAAATAAATGTTTAACCTTTAAGTGTATTCGTATCTCAGAATTAAAAAAAATAATAATAATTTAATATTCCACGATCACAATAAATTACAAATTAAAACCTTTTTCATACACTGTTAAAAATTTGCAGCATTCTGGCAGGTCATTTGACCATTTTTTCCGAAAACGGTTACGCAACCGTGATTTTAACACTATTCTGACCATATTATTGGCCATTTTATGGTCAGAATATAGTTAAATTATGGTTATGAAACCGTTTTTTCAAAAAACGGTCGAATGACCTGCCAGAATGCTGCAAAATTTTTAACAGTGTACATTGACCTTTTAAATTCCGGCACTTTAAAAACATGATTTATAAAAACTGGGAAAAAAACACCATTCTGCTTTTTAATCTTTTGGGGGATTTTTCGTCAAAATCTTAGCAAATGCTCTCTTACAATAATTTATTAACGTTCAGAGATTTTTTTTCTCTCTCTTTATTTTGCTCGCCTTCAAATCGATAATCTCAATCGCCACACGTCTGAAGTCTTAAGCAAATACTCTTAATTCCCTTCGTAATAAAATTAGCTATATGTAATTTGTCTCTCTACGATCTGTAGAATTTTGTTTGGCATATTCCTTTTTTTTCAATATAGAGTTTTGCTATAATTCATAGAAAAACTGCAGCATAATCCTCTATAAATGTAATTTAAAATAAATGTTTAAAATTTAAGTGTATTCGTATCTCAGAATTAAAAAAAATTAATTTAATATTCCACGATCACAATAAATTACAAATTAAAACCGTTTTCATACATGGATCCTTTAAATTCGGACATTTTAAAAACACGATTTATAAAAACTCGAAAAAAAAACACTATTCTATTTTTTTACGTTTTGGGGATTTTTTCCTCAAAATCTTAGCAAATGCTCTCTAGGAATAATTTATTAACGATCAGAGATTTTTTTCTCTCTTTCTCTTTATTTTGCTCTCCTTCAAATCGATAGTCTCAATCTCCACACGTCTGAAGTCTTAAGCAAATACAGCAGAACCCCGCTAATCCGAAATTCCGGTTAATCCGAACAGATTTTATTTTCGAAAATTATATCCCTTTAAAACCAGATAGCTTTTTGAGGTTTTTTGAAAACAATGATATAACTGAAATTTTTAACCGATTATTCACTATCTATTGACGAAATTCATATAGTATAGTTTCTGTTAACCATCACAATCACTCAAGTCGCATTACAGAATAGATAACCCAGGAAGATAGAATTTAAGTTAATGCCTAACCCGCACCATCGTGCGGATCCGGTCTTAAAGGATTATTGGAACAGATTAACTGAAAAGATTAACTTTTGAAATTTTCCGGATTAAAAGATGAATGTCGGGAAAAATGTGTAGAAGTTAGAACTAAACAAAAAATGGCAGTAAATTATATTTTTATTTTTTAAACAGCTTGCATAAATAAAGAAAATACTCAATAATGTAAAAATACAACATATGTACACGAATATAAAATAAAAACGTACACTATAGGCCTACTCCTAGAAGCCATCTTCAAAAAATCTCGAATATCTGTTTGTTTGCGAGTCACTATAAAATTATTTTTTTAATGCAAAAAGTATTTAATTCAGATGATACAAATTTATTTTTCCTTTCAACAGTTTGATTTTACAAATTATCTACAGATTTTATTTTTTCTTCCCTCCTCGTCAGCATGGTGACTGAGCTATTTATAGATTCGAGATTTTGAACAATTTGTAATATGTTGTTACGTAATTTCTCACTCTGAAGTCCTATTGGATTATTATAAACATCAGGAGGGATTAAACAAGGAATACTGTTTTTCTTTTTTTTTCGAAAGTTGTGCCGGATTGTCCAGCATACCGGACTTTAGGATATCAGATTAGAGGATGTTTATTGCACTACTCAGTACAATCTTGCATTTTTTTAGCACTTATCTTTTTTCTTTTCTATTTTTATCGGAATTTAGGAAAATCCGAATTTTTTATTATCCGAACAGGCACTGGTCCCAATTAGTTCGGTTGGTTGTGTTTATGACGGCCAATTATCAGCACTAGGGATATAGGCCCTAAGTGTGGGGAAAGTGCCCTCCGTGGGGGTCTTTCTAAGGGAACCTAACCCGTATTTACGCTTGGAAAACCAAAGTTCGAAGAAAACCATGAAAACTCCGAACGATTAGGCCTACAAGCGCGATTGGGATCGAGCCCAGCACCTCCCGTCTACCAGCTTCGACAGTAGAACCTCTCGGCCACTGGTGGGGCCCCATTAGTTCGGATTAGCAGGATTCTACTGTACTCTTAATTCCCTTCGTAATGAAATTAGCTATATGTAATTCGTCTCTTTCCGATCTGTAGGATATTGTTTGGCATATTCTTTTTTTTTTTCAATACAGAGTTTTCTATAATTCACAGAAAAACTGCAGAATAATCCACTATATTTTTAAAAACATTCTCGAAATTGCATAATTACACTGTAAAAAAAAATCTGTAAAGTTACTAAAATATTTCTAGGAAACTGGGATTCCAGGAACTTTTTATATAACGGCAACAGCAAAAATTTCTGTAACAGCATCTGTTACAGGAATTTTTCTTGTTGCCGTTACATAAAAAGTTCCTGGAATCCCAGTTTCCTAGAAAAATTTTAGTAACTTTACAAATTTTTTTTTACAGTGTAGACACGTTATTAATATTACAATTAAATATTTCATTCGGCTTTCTAAGTTTGCGCAACCTGCGGTATGTTTGATGTACTTCTTTTTAAAAAGAATCTTATTTTTCTTTATTAATCAAAAACTGAATAGTTATATTTAAATAAAATATTATTTTATAGAGATTAAATGTTATGAACATATGAAAATTTTACAGCTTTTATGGGCGCGTGGTATTTAGTTCTCAAAATGTTAAGAAATACATTCTAAGAAATAAAGCTTTTAAAAATCTATATAGTGCAATTAACATAATTTTCATAAAGCCGTTCTGTTTCGTGTAACGGTTTCTCGAAAAATAAAGAAACTTACATCACATTTTAAAGATAAAAAACATATAAAATTAACAAAATGATAAATCGATTATCTGTCGAATAAAATTGTAACTTTTTATTTCAAGACTGACTGATCAGCCAACATTGCTCGGCCGCAGGAAGATAACCTTAAATATGCCTAAAAAAGTGTTGAATTCTGACATTTCTCTACAGGCGGGATTCTTCGACGTTGGGGGCCGCACAGACTCCGTCAGCATGCATCTTCGAATTTGTATGATATTATGTTTTTAAACGAAAATTTATCCAATCAAACCTAAAGTTGGAATCTCCACTGCCTCCGGCAACATATACCCAACCGTGCTACGCCCGCTCCGGCCTGTTTTTGAAAACGATCCTCGATTTGACATTTTTTTATATTTTTAAGCGAAAATCTTTCCAAAATAACCTAATGTTGGGGTCTCTAGTGTCTTGGGCAGTATACACCCACAAATTTACATAATTTTATATTTTAAAACGAAAAACTATCTAAACGAACCTAGAGTTAGGACCCCACGACTTTCGACAGCGTACGCACCGGTCTGTTTCTGAAAACGAACATTGAATTTGCATGATTTTATATTTATTAAACGAAAATGTTTCTGAACGAACTAAAGGGTCATCGTTGCAGTGATTTCCGATTTAATTACTGACAATTAGATATATTAGATATTCAATTCTGACCAAAAGTGCCAAAACGCGAAACAATATCTTCTAGTATTGACAACCTATCCCGAAAGCACAAGTCTTTTAAAACGCGAAATGATATCTGGAAAGGCACTGAGAAAAGAAAAAAAAGGGGGGTGGGTCTCAGACGATTTCATGAAACGTCTTCCAGATATTTTTTAATGGTAAATAGTAATATTTTAACGGGAAAAGTACCCCGGATTATTTTTTTTCCTTTAGTATTTTCGTCTGGGATAACGGGATAACTTATTAAAACTGCATAAAAAACGAAAAAGATAAAAACAAAATTGACTTGCAAAATAAAAAAAAGATTTTAACACTAAATAGTATTTTTTTTTCTTTTTTTTTCTTTTTTTTTTTATCGGTAGCTTCAAAGTCTAGAGAAAAAAGGAAAATGTAAAAACGAATGGGCAAACACTAAAAAAAAACATAAAATAAAACTTTGGAATTTTTTTGAAATAGTTAATATTAATATTTTTTAAAGATATAATCAGAAACAGAAAGGTACCCTAAATAAGTGGGTATTTTATAGTATCATTAGAACATTGGTTTACATCTGTTTCGCATAACTATTCCCCAACAATAATAACATAAATATAAAGTAACATTCAATAAAGCATTACCTAGAGTGTTTTTATGCAAATTTTGCTGCAGTTTCATTACAGCGATTTATTCTGTTGAGCCGATTCATATATCAGACCACATGCTATGATCAATAAGGTTAGCTGGGGTAGCTGGGGGAATTACGTCCTCCAGATTCGTCAGGCATAGCTCAGTTGGCTGAGCATTGGCAGCTTCAACCAAGAAATCCCTGGACCGGAGATTTTTCGCCCAGTTGGGAAATTACAAATCATATCATCTTTTTTACTTCAAAATATTTTAAGAAGAATGAAAATTCCAGAGAACAAGCAGAAGATTCAATTTATTAAATCCGAAATGAGAAATTAGAGTAACTTGAGGTGAGATGCCGTATCACGTAGTTTTCATATGTGCATACACTGTAGGGAAACGCCGCTCAGTTTTAAAGAAGAGGGTTCCCTACTTATATTTTAATTTCCGTTTGCGTTCTTTTCTTTAAGTGATGCTTTTTTATTGCTATTTCGTCTTAACACTTCAGGTAAGTGCCCAGAATCTTTTACGTGATTTCTTTATTTGCCTATATAAGCCTTAGTTTAAACACCAAAGAAATAAATTTGATATTTTTAGAGAGTACTGGTTCCTGGCTTTTCTGCAAAGCATAAATGGCGGCCGGTTCCTGCTTCTTCACGTCAGTGGGTGGACCGGTGTCTTCATCACATCAACAAAAAGCTGCACTCTAAAGCACTTTATCACAATGGCTTTACTGTATTTAAACTTGTTAAAATATTTAAAATAGGCATACTTAAGAGCCATAATTCTAAGTTTAATTACGTGAATTTTTATTCACATTGCTAACTAAGCGTAAAACGAACAGAGTGAAAAGTATCCAAGCCAGGGCTCAAACAAGGTCTTTGGTTCAGCGCACAAACGCTCTTCCAACTAAGCCACTTGGAACGACACACCTAGCCTGCCACCCTTCACTCTTACATGTTGGTAATGCTGCAACCGCAGCACAAGATGGGACAACTTCATAACCTACAATCTTGCGGTAAATATGAGCACAAATTAATCCAGCATCGATAATATTTATACATAATAATTTTTAAACGATGACATACGGCCAAGAAATCTAAATTGAATTATGTGAATTTTTATTCAAATTGCTGACAAGGCGTAAAACCAACAGAGAGAAAAAGTGAAGGTTGAAGAAAGAGTGAAGGATGGTAGGCTAGGTGTGTCGTTCCAGATGGCTTAGTTGGAAGAGCGTTGGTGCGCTGAACCAAAGACCCAGGTTCGAACCCTGGTCTGGATACTTTTTTACTCTGTTGGTTTTACGCCTTGTTAGCAATGTGAATAAAAATTCACGTAATTCAATTTAGATTTCTCGGGCGTAAGTCATCGTTTAAAAATTACTATATATAGAGTGAAACCTCCCTGTGCGACCACCTCCATCAAGGACCATTTTTTCATGGAA
Source organism: Maratus speciosus (assembly GCA_963932465.1). NCBI lineage: Eukaryota > Metazoa > Arthropoda > Arachnida > Araneae > Salticidae > Maratus > Maratus speciosus. Next base: position 387,226,415 of record OZ010786.1, read on the forward strand.
CGAAATTTATTCCCATAGGCTCAATACTAATTTTACCTCCATTCAGAGATCATCCCAGTTGAACTCACTCCATAAGTGACCAATTTCTTTGAAGAAAATGAAACAAATTCCGTTTTTTCCTGGTCGCTGGAAGAAGGATTTATTAGAAAAATAATTCCAGAGAGCGCATTATTTATGAAACTTCTAAACTAAGTTTAGAACTTTTTTTATTGAGGTAACTTTTAAGTGTTTAAACTCCTTTGTACCTTTTTAGGCAATGAATTTAACTCTGATGACGAATTAAAAATGACGGTCCATAAACCCCCCTGCCCTATTCTTTCAGGAAACTCTCAAAGAAATAGATAAATTAATGAAATCGTCATTATTTGTTTCCGTCCCAAAAAAATTGCATTTATTTACTGAACTTCGAAAGGACTTGGAAATGAAAGTTATAAAAGATAAAGCCGTAAAATCACAGCAAAAGTCAATGTATTCAGTTTTTAAACTCTATAGTAATTAACTTACGTAATTAACTTTTGTTTTGATACTTAAATTTTCATATTTTTTCCTAATGCGAAAAATAAAATTTAGTAACAATAATTGTTACCTTTTTTAAACAATTAAAATCTAGATTTAAACATGACCTCCATTAAGAGACCACCTCTCGGAGCGATCAATTTTTATTGGAACGGAGCGTGGTCGCTTTAGGGAGGTTTTACTGTATATATATATTTTTTTTCGATTCTGGATACATTTGTACTCATGTTTACCGAAGATTGTAGTTCATGAAGTTCTCCCATCTTGTGCTTTAAGCCTTACCGACATTTAAGAGTAAAGGGTGGCAGGCTAGGTGTGTCGTTCAGGTGGCTTAGTTGGAAGAGGTTGGTGCGCTGAACCAAAGACCCATGTTCGAACCCTGGCTTGGATACTTTTTCACTCTCTTGGTTTCACGCCTTGTTAGCAGTGGGAATAAAAATTCAGATAATTGAATTTAGATTTCTGGGTCGTAAGTGATCGTTGAAAAATTATTATATATAGCCATAACTCTGTTAAATGTCAAGTAGAACGTAATTTTTTTTTTTCAAATATTAGTTTGTTCTTTTATTAAATTGGCAACATTTGTTACATTCATGTTTTTGTAATTTCCAAATATTAACACATTGTGTACGGGTACATTTCACGGCGGAATTGTGCCGGGGGCGGGGGTTTTGCGCGCAAATTTAGTTTACCCGTACTAGTACGTGTTCCGCGCTCAAGTATCAATCGTCAGCAAACGTACTAGTACGTGTCCCGCACACAATGTGTTAAGTAAGTTAACAACTTTAATATGTTTAAAATATTAAAGTTACTTTCATTCGTCCCAGTATGTTTTATACTGCTTCACAAAAATTATTGTTTACATTGAAACTTCAGATGGCATCTTACCCCTAGATAGTTGACCATCCTACCCATACTTTGGGGTAAGATGCTGAAGTGCAAGTGTTTACAAAAACAAAATTTTTGATGCTTTCTTTAACATCTGTAAAATGAAATAAGTTTTTAAATCATACATAAGAGTACAAACTTTAACAAGAAATCAATGAATAACAAATAAAAACACTAGGCGATTTTTAAAACAATTAAGCCAAAAACTACAGCATGTTCACCCAATCTACCCTATATCATCTATTTATGTATAAAGATTACCTTGTCATGTTGTAATAGTTTAAACTGAAGCTCTCATATTCTGAAGCTATCATCATGATGCAAAGGTTTGAAATTTAAAAAAAAATCTTTTCATACATTGATTATTTAAATACAGATATTTCCGTAGCACGATTTATAAAAGCCCAACAAAAAAGCTCCAATCTGCTTATTAATCTTTTGGGGATTTTTTTTTTTTCAAAATCTTTGCAAATTCTCCCTTGAAATAATTTATTAATGTTCAAAAACTCTTTTTAGTTTTATTTTGCTCTCCTTCGAAATAATAGTCTCAATTTTCACACCCCTGAAGCCTTAAGACCTTCCGCAATAAAATTAGCTATATCTAATTTAACTTTCTGGGATCTGTGGGATTTTGTTTGGCATAGCGCTTTTTTACATGGAATTTTCTACAGTTCAAATCTTGACATAGATAATTTTCCCTTTGTTCGGAACATTCAGCTTAGTCCTCTACCTAAATGAATCTCAATTATAAGAGTTGATTCACATGTACAGGGTGTATCAGTACAACAATTACAAACTTTCAGGACAGATAGAGTACACCTAGATGATGGGAAATCACATAGCAATGCATAGTCAGAAACGCTTTCCTGGCGCGGTAGTGACGACACAAAACACACGAAAGGAAGGACACGAACAGGGAGAGAAAAGTTGTTTATTATTCTTAGTGCTACAAAAATACCGGGAGAGTGCTGGAAATTGCAGAGGAACTTGTTGCACGCATCGTGGCAGCTGCTGGGGAAGTCCGGGACACTCCCTGTGTTTTCGAGAACAATAGATCTTCCATGCGCCGGATATGCGTTTCATGCATCATTTCGAACTCCTATTTTGAGGACGATCGTTGTCTCTTTAGTGTTCTACTTTTCTTAGTTTTTTATTGTACTAAGGATAATAAACAAATGTTCTCCTCTTATTCGTGTCCTGTCTTTTTTGTGTCTTTTGTCGTCACTACAGCGCCAGGAAAGCGTTTCCGACCGTGCATTGCTATGTTATTTCCCCTATTCTAGATGTACTGTATCTGTCCTGAAAGTTTGTAGCAGCTGTACACCCTGTAAATACACTTTAAATGTGTTCGTAAATACACAAATTTGAAGAATTATTTTCAGCGATGAAAAAGGTCGCAAATTAAAACATACCTTTTTATACACTAACCTTTCATATTCAGATAATTCCGAAGAACAATTTATAAAACTCAAGGAAAAATCAACACTCTACTGTTTAGTAGCGCTGGATTATTTATCAATATACCGACAAAAATCTATTCCAATGTCTTCAACCTCCTGCCTCGTCCAAAACAGAAAATCTAAATTGATAATCTTCCTTTCCGCTGATTATCGCCAATAGAAATTATCCCAATTATTGCAATACATCCCTTCACTGTAAACCATGAGTTCGTTCGACTGTCTGCGTAATACTGAATAACACTTTTCGTCCTTCTTCTCTCGTAACTTTGATTGGCCTATATATATTCCAGTAACTCCAGATAATTGATACATCATGAGTAATCACGCATGAGCACTGGTTATGCATTCTCGCGTTTGATACAGGAGATAGCTGGTTATCATCGAGTCTATACCTAAGCAGATGGCATGCTCAGCTTGCAAGCAACCAATCAGAGTCCGCTAATGAGAAAGTTTCATCTTTTGTTTTTGGCCAAGTTGCTGAAAAGCCCAAGGTCGGAGCAGTCGTTCATTGTAATGATTGGTTGCTTTTAAAAAGACCTACCCAGTCAGTAATGCTTATTCATATTGTACTATGACTTTCTTCTATGTCGTATTTTCGTTAGCGCGAAGCTTTCTCGAGTGAATTTAATATATCCTCACTTGATGTTTTCAGCTATGAATATTTATTTAAAAAAAAAATTATTTAGTATAAAACTATTCTCAAATATGATTTGAGAATTTATATAATTTTTAAGAAGGTTTCAATGTTGTTTTCTTGTAGTAAATAGGAAGATTATAAATACAGCGATTTTTTTCTATTAAGAATAAATTGATTCCTTAGAGAAAGATTGAAAAGCAACATTTCTGTTGCATCTATCATCCACTGAAACCTGTTTAATAACAAGTATTTTTGTACGACATGGGGTATTAAATTAATTTTAGTTTTTCCCGAGCTTCCTCTTTTCCTGTGTAAATTAAAATAAAATCGTCAACGTCCTAAATTTAAGAATGTTTTTATTTTAGTTTGTATTTTATAATTTTGTCAGTTATTCGCAGAGTAATTAAATAGTTAAAATGTTACTGATAAATAATGCATAGAGTAGGAAGAATAGGAAATTGGTTTCTTTTCTTAAATATTTTTTGTTTAAATATATATACTTATTTTAATGATGCTGTGGGAGCATATAGGTATAAGACATTGATTCGTCGCTCTCTACATCTGTTTTAGCAAAATTTCTATTCATGCACAATTTAAGGTAGTTATCGCGATATATCACAAATATCAATATTAACTCGTTGATATATTGCGATATTAAATTTCTGATATCGTCCAGCCCTACTGTTTAATCTTCATATGATTTTTTTCCTCGAAATCTTAGCAAATGCGCTCTTAGAATAGTTTATTAACGCTCAAGTGCCTTTTGTTCTCTTTATGTTGCTCTTCTTCAAATCGATAGTCTCAATCTAAAAACGCCTGACGTCTTTAAAAAATAATCTTAATTCTCTCAGTAATGAAATTAGCAATATATCATTCATATCTCTGGGATCTGTGGGATTTTATTTCACACAGAATTTTTTACATAGAAATTTCTAAAATTCAAGGCTAGAATTTAGATAAATTTTATAAATTGCATAATAAGACCAGTTATTGATATTCAAGATAAGTATTCCACGCTGCTTTTTAACTTTGCACAAGTTTCGGCGCCTATTAAAGAATAAAATGGGTCTGTCGACAAAAAATATGGTAAAATTGTTCAGAAATTCTTAAAAATCATAAAATTATTAAAGTTAGATTTCAATTATAAATTAAAATTTATTTTAGATGACATTTCTTTTCATGTATTCTTATCATTATTTAGTAAAATAAAGGTTCTATCATTAAATGTATTTGCATATAATATATGGAAATTTGAAATTTTAATTTTCTGCGATCACGAAATATCCAAAATTAAAAGAAATTTTTCGTACATTGGTCTTTCAAATTCAAACATTTCAAGAGCTCTATTTATAAGAACTCAATTAAAAAGCACCAATCTGCTTTTTAACTTCGGTTTTTTCTTCGTTGCCAAAATTCTTGGAGAATGCTCGCTTGGAATATTTCATTAACGTTCAAGGGTTTTTATTCTCTTTATTTTGCTCTCTTTAAAATCGATAGTCCCAATCCCCACACGAATGAAGTCTTAAGCAATTACTCTTAATTCCATCTGTAATAAAATTAGTTATAAACCTATTCATCTCTCTAGGATGCGTGGAATTTTGTTTGATGTATTTCATTTTTTCGAACACGAAATTTGCTTTTATTCAAGGCGAGACTTGCAGTAAATCCAGTATTTTCTTTTAACTACATTTTCTAAATTGCTTAATGAAACACGTTACTAATATTCAAATTAAATAATTCATCCAGTTTTTTTTAACTTTGTGCAGCAGTTTAATTACTTATAAAAAAGGCCACCGGCAACTACATTTTCATTATTTTTTTTACCGCTGCCGGGACTGCAGTAAATCCAGTATTTTCTTTTAACTAAATTTTCTAAATTGCTTAATGAAACACGTTAATAATATTCAAATTAAATAATTCATCCAGTTTTTTTTAACTTTGTGTAGCAGTTTAATTACTTATAAAAAAAGCCCACCGGCGACTACATTTTCACTATTTTTCCAATAGCTATTTTCAAAAATATTAATCTCAAAATATTAGTAGAAATATAACATGAAAATTAATATTTAGAAATAGCGGTCGTGAAAATAAAAAATAATTACAGCCGTGCAAAAAGTTATTACACTATATATTTTTTAAATTTTCCATCGTAAAACACTATTAACAACGGTCGTGAAATCGCAGCCCTGTGAATAGCTGTTATTCTACATATTTTCAAAAAGTTTCATTGTAAAGCACATTAACAACTATTCATGACACTGCAATTAACTGTTAATCAAAGAAGTTATTTGTTGATTTAATAATTACTTCTGTTTATTCAGGATATAATTCCAATACACTGTAAAAAAAAAAAAAAAAAAAAAAAAAAAAATTATAAAGTTACTAAGAATTTTCTAGGAAACTGGGATGCCTAGAACTTTATATGTAGCAGCAACAACAAAAATTTATGTAACAGATATACGTTTGTACTGTCTCAAAAAATCTGTAAGATTACTAAGAATTTTTGGAAAACTCGGATTCCTAGAACTTTTTATGTAACTGCAAACCGGGTTACAGATAAAATTTTAGTAAGATTACTGTAATTTTAGTAGATTCTTTTGTAAAGCTATAGTATAAAAAGGAGAAAAATCATAACAGACATGAATTATTTAACAAGAACTGATAAATATCATTAAAGAAAAGGAAAAGAGGAAAACAGCAAAAGTTTGCTGAATTTGGAAAAGAAACAGGATCTCAGATTTGGTGATGTCGATCGAAACAATAATTATTTCTATCGATAGAAGATACACTGTAAAAAAGAAAAAAAATGTAATTCTACATATGTAAAGTTACAGAAATCTGCATGCTTACTAAAATTTTATCTGTTCACTGTACAAAAAAAGATGCAAATCTACAAAACTAGTTATTCTAAAGCTACAAAAATCTGTAGCTTTGCAAAAGAATTACTGAAATTACAGTAATCTTACTAAAATTTTATCTGTAACCCGGGTTGCAGTTACATAAAAAGTTCTAGGCATCCCAGTTTCCTAAAACATTCTCAGTAACCTTACATATATTTTGTTTTACAGTGCAAACGTGTATCTGTTACATGATTTTTTTTTGTTGTTGTTGTTGCCGTTGCGTAAAAATTTCTAGGCATCCCGATTTCCTAGAAAATTCCTAGTAACGTTATAGTTTTTTTTTTTTTTTTTTTTTTTTTTTTTTTTTTTTTTTTTTTTTTTACAGGGTACATTTGAAATTACCACAACACCACAGTTAGGGCTATAGAAACTCCAAAGTTCTAACGTGTTCTAATTACTTAAAAAATAATAACTATATTTTATCTAGATGTTTAATAACTGATCGATTGATATTTAATATCCAATAATAGTTAATTATATTGCCTTTTATCTTATTTCTCAACTGGTTTTAATTAAGTTCTCATAAATGATTATTACACCACATAATTTGAATTTTGAGTGAAGAGCATTACCAGCAAAGATTAATTATATTAGGCATAATGGTCTTCGAGAAAAGAAAACATTATAAGCAGCAGAGAACATGCCGCTCACCCGCAAGAAAAGTGACACATATCGAAAGTAAATTTCACAGGAGAGGCAAAAGAAAATTTGCATAATTTTACTATAAGATGAAATTGCAGCACTTAACTCTGCATGCAGGAAGAAATACGTCACGTAGAATGAGGTTTGGAGGGTTGGGTAATTTTACCACCCCACACAATCCACCCCTTTTCTGTGGTCACACATGGACAAACAGCGTAACAAAGGGACTTTCCGTATAACTACACTTATGAAACTGTTTGTGTAGCAAGACACACCTATGACACGCAGAGTTAGGCAAATTTGTCATTTCAATTATTTGCAATGTAATTACAATTTAATTGTATGTAATTAATTATATTTAAAATTACATGCCGTAAAAATTTCCTGCAGCACCGTAGCCGAAACCGCCCATTATTTGATGAAATTTCAGCGTTTGAATGTGTGTAACTATAATCAATTACATTCAATTAATTTGTAATTATATTGCGGATAATTGAGATTACAAATTTGCCCAACTCTGTATGACAGACGTATTATTGGAATAATAAGCAGAATGAATTTTCGCACTGTGTGTCGCTGATGTGTCACTTTTCTCCCGGTTGGGCTATGTGCACTCAAACTCAAACCAGAATCAGGAATAACACTTTTGGAACTCCTAACTTTTAAACGCCTACATAAATTTGTTTTGTCAGTATAGACATACCTTTCAGTATGTAACACGCATTAAAAGTAAGGGCAAAATCTGTACATCCAAATATCCCATACTAATCTAACCAGTAATTTTGTGTAGTGTAGCATATATATTCATCATATTAAATTTATTTAAAGATTAAAGCAGAATGCTATGGATTATCTGTGTTAATCCGCCCTGGCAGATAACTTGGATTATCACAATCCAAAGATGATAAATTAGATAATTGAGATCTTTTTCTCTTACTTGAATTTAAAACATCCTTTACTGATTTTTCATTGAACTAAATAAATACTAAACAATTGCTTATGATTATACGCGACAGTATACCACCATTAATTGTTAATTAAAGAATTTATTTCACGGATTATAAATTATTTCTACCTGTTAAGCTACATAATGATGTTGTTGCCACATCACATTGATAATGCAATTGATAAATTCAATAGCAACATGTAAATTTTGCTTTCAAATTCCCCAAATACGATCCAACTAATTTGCAAAACAATAACAATATTCTTGATTAGCGGTTTCCAAACTTGGGTCGTGACCCACAGTTTGACTAGATAAATTATACAATAGCTTCTATCTATATATCTACATAGTAGGCGGGTCGCGAAAACATTTTACAATTTTAAGATTAAAGTTTGGGAACCGCTGTTGTAAATGTTAACTAAGCTGTTGATTGATATTTAATGTACGTTATTGCATCTGATTAACAAAGATTATTATACTGCCATTAATTTCCAACTGAAGAATATATTTGATGATTAACAATTACTTATATTTGTTGCGAGTACATTCCCAGTACATGTCCAGTGAGATGAGAAACATTGTAACAGAAATTAAATATATAATAAGAACCGATAAATGTCTTTAAATAACGAAAACCTGCAAAAGTTTCATAAATCTGAAAAAATAACCGCGTTTTAGCTAGGGTTACGTCGATCCAAATAGTTATTTTCATCTGCTGAAGCTATATTTGGAATTAACAAATCATTATTACAGCAATAAAAATTCTCAAGCTCTACCGTGTTCTAATTAATTTACAAAAACAATAACTCTGTTCTCGGTTACTACGAGGCAGCCACTGGAGACTATTTTTTTTATTATTAATTAATATACCATTATTTTTAAACAAATATAATCTACCTAGAAGATTAGAAGAAATCCAATCCGAAGATTTTTCTTTTGAAATAATGGTAGGCAAAATAATAATAAAAGAATAGTCGCTAGTGGCATCCTGGTTAGTAACTGGCTATTTAACTCTTTATGGCTATGTAACTTGCTATTTAACATGCATTAAAAGTTACTCATTACTTATTATTTAATTTTGCGGCTGGTTAGTTGAAGTTATAAATGATAGCTGCAGAAGATTTTTTTCTTTGTTTAACAAACAACAATATGACCAAACATTCTTTATTCCATACCTTCAATAACTGTTAATTATAAAAGATATTTGATAAATTAATAATTATTTCTACCTGTTGAAGCTACATGTAACGTTAACATAGCATCAGGCAATTGATAACTACAATAACAACTTATCACTTGTGCTTTCAAGTTCAAAAGCGATCTAATTATTCCTTAAAAAAATAACTATGTTTAACTATTTAATAAATAAACGATTGCCATTTAATATCCATTAACAATTACTCTTTGCCATTTATCTCATTTCGCATTTGGTTAGTGGAACTCATTAATGGTTATAATACTATATATATATATATGTATATATATTAATTTTTTAACGTACATTATCAGCAAATATTTCTTATACCATCATTAAGTAATAATTACAGAAGTTATTTGATAAATTAATAATTATTTCTACTTGTTCGAGTTACATGTGACGTTAACGCGGCATCATACAATTGTTCACACAATTGATAACTACAATAGCAACTTATTACTTGTGTTTTCAAGTTCAAAAGCTATCTAATTACTTCACAAAAACAACAACTATGTTGTAAATACTTAATAAAGTTATCGATTGCCATTTAATATCCGTTAATAACTACTTTTCGCCGTTTATCTCATTTCGCATCTGGTTAGTGGAACTCATAAATGGTTATTATACTATATATTTTTTTTTAATTTTTCAGCGAACAACATTATCAGCAAGGATTCATTATAACATCATTAACTGCTAATTAAAGAAGTTATTTGATGAATTAATAATTGATTCTACTTGATGAGAGTACATTTCCAGTAGAAATGAGAAACATCATAACAAAAATGAATTGCTTAATAACAACCGATAAATGTCATTAAAGATAAAAAAAGGAACACGGCAAAAGTTTCTCGAATCTGAAAAAGAAACGGGATTTTATTTGGACTGACGTCGATCTGAATTCCCGGATGTCATTATTTAGCTATTTTATGTCTGTGTAATTTCTAAAATGAAATGAGACGAAACTTGATAACCCAATTTAGTAGATTGTCATTTCTTTCTCTCTAGCCAATAATGACTGTTTTCTACGTCAAGGGGTACTGCGTTTAAAAGAGATACCCGATAATCTTTCCTTATTGATTTCTGTTTAAATTTTAAAAAAAGAGGGCTTTAATTAAGTAAAAGTTACGATGATGTATTATATCCAAACAAAAATAAACTTTTTTCTTTTTGAAAGATAATGAAATGGTATCAATAGTCAGCGCATTTACTTCTAATGATATTTAGTTTAATTTAAAATTGCTCAGATTTAAAGAAAATAAGCTGATATAATGTCATTGAAGTTAAATTTTTATTTTCTAGAATGTTGGTTGTATAAATATACGGAAATTCGAAACTTTGTATTTAGTATGCAAAGTATTGTGTACTTTAAATATTGCATTAAATACGGCTCTCTTTGATTTATTAGGATGAAATAATTAAAAACAAGTTGGAAATTGCACGTCAAACGTGGCAAATGTGGTGCGTTCGTACTATAATTAGTTTTACAAATATTTTTTGCACCTCATATTGTATTGAATGTATATTTTAGTGCACTTGATAAGTGCATATCAATTTCATTCTCTTCGAAAGGCTGTAATATCATTAAAATGCACTTGAAATATTTTTTCCCATTAGCCGTAATGTAACGGAAAACTTTTTACTGCCCTTGTAATTAAACTATGCATCCGATTTTCATAAAATTTGAAATGACATGACAAAATTTTGCAGCAATTATATATTTAAATTTTCAGACCATTCGGTTGGGTAGTTTTTGCTCTATTATATGCGGACTGACGGACAGGCGGACCGAACGTCGACTATAGATGCTACGTATTTACATAATTACAAACGCACCTAAAAAAGGGTTAAAAAAATATTTAAAATATAATGATATGATCTTTTTTCATCATTATGATATGAAAAGGATATATGGGATATACAATGGTGTGCAAAAATTAAGGACGAGACGTTTTTTTAAAGTTCTGCAAATCGCTACAAATTGTGCTATAATATTCTCGAGGTATAAGAATATGGGAAAAGTGAACAGAATTTCCAAAAAAGGATACCAAAGGATACGAATCAGTTCTGCCTTTTCGTGCCACTGCTATGTTGATTTCTTCATTTCGTCCAAAATTTTTGCACATCAGTGTATACAGATATTACTGGATTTCGATAAATGTTAACTGTTGATAAAAACTGGTTTAGTGTAAATAATTACGGTTTTCAATGAGAATTTCAGTAATTTGACCAATTAGTGCGAAGTTGCTCTTCTTTTGGGGCAAGATGTTGTTAGCACCAAATTTGGCGAAATTTCGCCAAGTTTCGCGAAGACTGGTTTCGAGACATCTCTGTAACTGTGTGGGTGAAACAGACTTTACAGGAACAAATGTTAAAGTAGTACAGATGTATACAGTGCATTAAACTGTTGCATTTCTCCGATTTTTCAGTTTTAAAATCGCGAAGTCACATATAATGACGCAACATCATTACATCCGCATTGCTCAAGCAGACGTTTGTGTTTTATGTGTATAGGCTTGATAAATCAATTGAGTCTATTGACATTTTTCTCTCTTTAGCCAATGAGGATTTCCTTATATGCCAAGCGGTAATTAAGCAGAGCTACCTTATTCTTTAAGTATTGATTAATTTCCAAATTGAAAAAAAAAAACTTTTTTCTAAAAAAAGGGGGTGGGGGGCAATGAAATAGTATGAATAATCAGTGCATTTTCTTTTAATGATATTTATTTTAATTTTAAAATCCTTCAGATTTGAAAAGAATAAATTGATTTAATGTCATTTGAATTCTTTTTTTTTTTCAGAATGTTGCTTTTATAGGTATAAGGAAATTGAACTGTGGATACTACATTATAATGGTTTACATTGATGCATTAAAAGGAAATCATTTTAAAAATCTGGAAAATTTATTTTAAACATTATAAAATGAAATCACATGGTTTTTTTTTTTTCTATAATGCCAGATGAAAGATCGTCGGATATTACATGATTTCTATACACGTTTGCTGTCACTAACAACACTGGTTTTTGTGTAATTAATTACGGATTTTATCAGGGATTTTACTAACTCGGTCAATTGCAATGAAGTTAGCTTTGTTCATGGAAATCGGCAAATTTGGCGATATCTGACCAAGTATCGCCAAGCATGGTCGCAATTCGACACATTTCGACACTGTTGATAAAAAACTGATTTAGTGTTATTAAGAGTTTTACTGGGATTTTTTCTACCTTCATCATCTCACGTTTCAGTGTTTTCTGGCACTAAAAACGAAACAACGCATTTTTCGTTTTTTAGGTTTAAAGCGAAATATTGAATTTTCTTCCTGCTTTGTTTTGAAATTACCGAATGGTTGTTTGAAAGATATGAATTTTAATATCATATTGTTTTATGAAAGCAACTTATTTCAATACTGAAGATATTCCATTTATTACTTTTTATATTTTTTTATGTTATATATTTTTTACTATACTTGTACAATAAGAAGAACTAGAATGTGCACAAATGACACTGCACAAAATTTCGTAGCCTTTTTCATTTGAAGAAAATCTTGCTCCTCCTAACATTTCTTTAAAAAGATCCAAATAAATGTTAATCAGAAGATAATAAGTTCCGACTGTAAGGAAGGTGACAGGGCGATTTACGGTGAATTTTTTTTTTTTTCGCTACTCCTTTTGTGTAAGGTATTGATTGTCCCAGACAAGATTAACTTTCAGATCGGAATGGAACGTTTTGAGAATCAGTGTGCAACTTTAATCTTTTCCAAAAAAATTACATTCCTATACTGAAAATGTTCGTCGCTCATGAAGAAAATTGACATACAAAATAGCATGCAAATCTCTAAAATTATTAGTCAGATCTTTGATAGTTTTCGGTGCTTCAATCAAGGAGCTTTAACTAAGCTCCTTGGTTTAAGCTCCTTGGCTTCAATAGAGCAGGTTCATGTTTCTGTGCAGTATCCCATGCCGTATCGCCTTATTTTATTTTGTTCATGACAACTTTTAAACAACTTGTGACTTTACATACTTGGGAAAGGGTGTCATTTTCGAATATAGACGTGGGAAAAAAAGTAAACTCTGCGACAAATTATTGTAGAAGAAAGTTTCTGTACCAAACTATTGGAAATAAAGTCTACTTTTAAATTATCCATAAAAAATTTGCTTAAGGGGCCATCTACATATCAAAACAATTATTTTGTCTTGATCGGATCGGGTTACGGTTATTTTCAATATTTTTGTCTGCTATCAGATTTGGTTCGGGTTACATTTCGGGTTTTTTCAAATGGAACTTTCAGTTAGGGTCGGTTTGCGTGTAGACTGAAATTATTTTGGTTTGCTCGGATCGCCGTACAGTCTGTTGTAATTTATTTTTTGGTTTGGTTCGGGTTATGGGTTTATAAGTCTAAAAAAAATCACCCTGATTGGGAAATAAGTGGTTACCTGTCAATTAGCCTAACCGCTGTCTAGGCTCTATGCAATAGGCCTGAAAAATATTAGGCTAATTGGAAAATGAGAGATGATTCTCCAATTAACCTACGACATGTATATCTCACATTGCATTAAAAATTAAACAATAATATAAATAACATAAAGCTGGCTAAAACTTGCGCGATTACGGGTTGAACATAGAAAAAGGCAAAAATTCGTTAAAAACGTTAAATAAAAAAATTTATTTAAAATTTTCGAATTTTTGGCCCATTTTATTAAAATACTTCTAGATTTCAGCCCACACCCTTTTAAAATTCCAATACTATGGGTATTTTTGCACACAAAATTTAGATAACAATTAAATGAACTTTTATTCTGCACAAAATCAGAATGATTTTTGACGAAGGTACTGCGCACAATAATCATCACCGAATGTCCTGCTGATATTTGAGGAGAAACTGGATTATAGAAACGTGCCAGTGGACCTCGATTATGGAAAGATTCTAGGTAAACACTGACTACGGAGAAACCACAGAACAGGCTCATAAAAATAATGTAAGTACTTTAGTGAATCACAGAGTACTTATAGTCATGAAAACAATTCGACAGAACTTAAGGATCCCTGAATTTTTGGCAGTTTTATTGGAATTTTTCCTTTTCTTTTCATTTAAAAAGATTAAGGGGATTTATTAAACTAATCGATTCTGTTATTTTGGACTTGGTAATTAAAGAATGTTATCAATATGCCATATATATCTTTTAGTTAATTTTTAATCAGATAATAGAGCTATTTAAAAATTTACAAATATGATTGAAATTAGGGAAAATCATTTCATAACGATGAAATATCGAATTCTGAACTTTTATTGAAATCAATTGTAATTTATCGTATGAATGATCCGAAATATGTGAGAAAATACTAAGAAAGCATATGACTTAGTATGTCCTGCTAGTCACGTAAAAAACCATTATGAATTTAGAAAGTACAGTCGTGGAAAAAAAAAGTAAACACCCCCTGCTAACTCTTCAACAAATTATCGTAGACGGAAGTTACTGGTACCGAACGATTTGAAATAAAGTGTACTTTTAAATGACGTATATAAAATTTGCTTAGGGGGTCATCTACATAATAAAATGAACCCAAACCTCATTTTTTTCAATGGCAATACTCAATTTTAACGAGATATTTCAAATCTTCGGTTCAAAATATGCCTAGACACGAAATTTCAACTCATTTGAATAATAAGTTTTTGAATTATAAACATTCAAAATTTAGTGCTTCTAATGTTAAATTACATTTTCATATTTTTATTTATATCTTCTGAAATTATGCTCCTAATGTGTTAATTTTTTGTTTAGAAATAAAACTAATGTGCCCAAACATAAATACGCTGAATTTGCAATTTTTATAATTTTATGATGTGAATTATGAATTATGAAATTAATATTCGAAAAAATTATGAATTGCAACCTACAATTTCTTTGATGGATTTAGATTTATTAAGTCCTGCTTTATGAAAATCCCAAATTTCACATTTTTCTTCCAAGTAGTTTTCAAATTATGCTTAAAAAACGGCAAAATGATGGTTTAAGGGGCAGTCTGTGATTGAAGTGAGTAGATATTTTGAAATTTCTTCTGCTGCCTTGTTATCTAACAGACTGCATTGACTGCTTAAGGTGCCTTGATCAAGAAGGCGGCTCTCTCGGTTAGGAACCCAACTTCAATTTGGTTACAGCCCTTAAAATACGCTCGTTTTAAAATAATTAATTTCTCGGAAACTTATGGTACGAATTGCATAAAAATTTGTTTTTAGGCTAATTGAAGGGTGTAGAGTTCATTTATGCTGTCAGAATTGGGTATTGCCATTGAAAAAAATGAAGTTATGGTTCGTTTTAATATGTAGATGGCCCCCTAAGCAAATTTTATATACATCATTTAAAAGTAGACTTTATTTAAAATCTTTTGGTATCATAACTTTCTTCTACGATAATTTGTTGCGGAGTTAGTAGGGGGTGTTTACTTTTTTTTTTCCACGACTGTACATGCATTGAAAATTCAGAAAATCCAACAAGTGTTGGAGCTTATGAAAACATTTTCTAAAAAAAGAGGCTTAATCAGATAATCTGAGTTTCTGCCGTGCTTATCGGAGAGACATTGGATTTCAAAATTATAAAAAAACTCATTTTATTTAAAAATTACTTCAAGCACGCCCGGTGATAAAACAAATTCCCATTATTCAGTTTGTTTTTAAGTCTTTACATATTTTGTGTAAAATGGTGCGAAGGCAGTTTTTCAAAAGTTATTAAAATAAAATCCTTACTGAGTTAATTTATGAATCACCCTATCGCTTATAGAACAAGAGCTAAAAATATTGCTGGTTAGTTCGACACATTTTATCATTTCTAAAAAATAAATGATTTCTTCTGAGATTTGTAAGGATCGATAAAATGTATTTGAATTGTTTTTAAAAAGTCCAACATTATGTCTTACTAGATATATTACACTTTTGAAAAGTTTATAGCCTCACTATTAAATTATTTTTTTTTACTTCTATCATCTTTCGTTTATCTTTTCTTTTCTGAATTAAAATGGAATATGTATAATGCAAATAAAATACCTTACAAAAAGAAGTGATATCTAATCAAAAACAACTCGTTGTAAATGATGCCGCCAAGCCACAAACTTAAAACGTCAGTCATAAAAAGAAGTGATATCCAGAAAACTGAAAATATGCAAGTGAAATAGAAATCATCCTTTTAAAAATATTTTTGATTTCTACAACCAATAATGCTCTTAGAACAAGATAAAGAAAAGTATCTGTAACTAATTGATGTTATAAATTAATTTGGCACTTTTCGGTTAGCCGGGCGCCAGTGTTATATATACATACATATATTGAATATATGTATATAAATGCATATATACGTATATATATATATATATATATATATATACACACATATGTAAATATATATATATATACATATATATCTATATATATTTATATGTATACATATATGTATGTATATACAACACCGGCGCCCGGCTAACCAATAAGTACCATTAATTTTATAACCACCAGTTATTTTAATGGTACTTTAAAGTACTGTCGGGGTATAAAGGGTTAAGTAAATGGCAAGACCTTCTGCTTTAACTTCTCATTTCGCTCTTTATTATTGTACGCACCAGCCCACCATGAATGATTTTAGCGTGGGAAAATTAATGACGTCACATTCATGAATGCTTCTAATAAATTATTTATCAGTTCTAACAATACACCTACTCATTTGTTGATTTCTTGTCTCGTTTGTTTTTTTTTTTACGATTATTTTTCAATATGTATCATTCCTTTTAAAAATTTCGATAACTTTGTTTAAAAAAAAAAAAAAGGAAAATACCTCGTGATTTCCAAATTTTAAAAATAGCACTCATAGTTCTGAAAACTAAAGCTGACTTTAAGCTTTTCCAAGAACCTTAAAAAAAGTCAAATTCTTAGAATAAAATTTTAACCTTTCCACTAAGCTAAAAAAAAGCTACAGAAAAAGAATTTATGTGGTTAAATATGTAAGCCTGGAACTGAATATATTTATTTTTTATGCTGTTTTTTTATGTGTCAAAAATATTTCAAGTAAACTCGCTTTCGTCTTGGGCTTTCCAAAAAAAAAAAAAAAAAAAAAAAAAAAAAATCGATCCAGTCCCGCATTGTTGGAAAAGTAATAATAAAAAAAGGACACTCAACCACACCATTGAATTTCACTGATATCGATATTTCATTTTAAAAGTTTTGAAGACATTTCTTACAACACTCAAAAAAAGGAAGGAAAAAAACTATAGAAAATCTTTTTTTTTTTCTCTTTCTTCTACTAAGAACTTTTAAAATCTCTCAAGTCGTTTGATCGCTTAAAAGAGCATAGGTTACCTTGAGGACACATTTATCACATTCATTTCCAAGCTAAATGCATTAGAACCGAGAACAAAAAGCCGAGAGACATTAAATATAAACTGCACTATTTTTTACGAACAATTTCATTATCTATCATTCTGAATGGCTGTGAAGAGAGACTTCTTAACTTTAAAATTATCCCGGAAACGAGAAAAAAAAAATGAAAAAAGGAATTGTACTTTCATTTCCGAGATGGGGCCATATAGAGGATTTTCAGTATGTTCTTAGAGTGAGCCTAAGTCACCGTGATTGCATTATTTTATGAAAGAAAGTTTGATCTTGTGAGATGCCATTACAAACGCGAAAGTGGATTAAAGTGAAATTGCCGATTTAGATTTCTATCAATTTTGATCATGTTTCGTCGTGGAATTGATCGGAATTGCTACACGTTTGCGTGACGTATGTAGTCCTTTAATCTCTTTCAGACATGTTTAGATCAAGTTCTGCAGTAAATTAGCTAAAAATAACATTATACTTTAATTTTTAGAAAATTTGGAATATTCAAACACAACCCGAAAATATTTTAATAAAACCTAGCCTGCAAAATATAGGTCAAATCAGAGTAAAAACAGGTTACCCGACTCGATGTAAATATTCTTGTTCTGTTTTTAGAGTGATTATAGCACCATGATTGCATTATTTTATGAAGTAAAAGTTTGATCTTGTGACATGGCCGTTACGAACACAAGAGTGGATGAAAGTGAAATTGCCGATTTTGATATCTATCAATTTTGATCATGTTTCGAACTGGAATTGATCGGAATTGCTACACGTAAGCGGGACGTACGCAGTCCTTTAATCTCTCTAAGAGATGTTTAGATCATATTCTACAGTAAATTAGCTAACAATAACATTATCTTTTAATTTTTAGAAAATCAGCAATACCCAAACACAACCCGAAAATATTTGAAGAAAATCTGGTCTGCAAAATATAAGTCAATCAGAGAAAAATCACGTTACCCGACCCGATGCGAATATTCTGGTTCTATTTTTAGAGTGATTATAGCACCATTATTGCATTATTTTATGAAGTCAAAGTTTGATCTTGTGACATGCCGTTACGAACACGAGAGTGGATTAAAATGAAATTGCCGATTTGGATTTCAGCCAATTTTGATCATGGATCGAATTTACTGCACGTACGTGTTATATATGCATTTCTTTAACCTTCTTCGGGTACGTTTAGATCCTTTTCTTCGGTAAATTAGCTGAAAATATTCTATTTTATATGAAACAATATTATCCTATGTTTGTTTTTGTTTCTTGTTTCTTGTTTCGTTTTTTTTTTTTTTTTTTTTTTTTTTTTTTTTTTTTTTTTTGTGTGTGTGTGGGGGGGGGGGGGGGGGGATATACCCAATCACAGACGGAAAATAAGTGAATAAAATCTTATCTGCAACATACTGGTCGGATCCCAGTAAAATCGGGTTAACGAATCGATGCAAATATTCTTGTTCTGTTCTTAGAGTGATTATAGCACCATGATTGCATTATTTTGTGAAGTAAAAGTTTGATCTTGTGACATGCCGTTACGAAGACAAGAGTGGATTAAAGTGAAATTGCCGATTTAGATTTCAATCAATTTTCATCATGGATCGAAATTACTGCACGTACATGTTATATATGCAATTCTTTAATCTTCTTCGGGTATGTTTAGATCATTCTGTACGGTAAATTAGCTAAAAATATTCTATTTCATATGAAACAATATTACCCAATTTTTTTTTTTTTTTTTTTAATCGGGCATACCCAGTCACAGACCGAAAATAATTGAATAAAATCTGATCTCCAACATATCGATCTGGCCGAGAGGTTCTGCTCTCGAAGCTGGTAGACGGGAGGTGCTGGGTTCGATCCCAATCGCGCCCGTCGGCCTAATCGTTCGGAGTTTTCGTGGTTTTCTTCGAGCCGTGGATCTTCCATGCGTTAATACGGATTAGGTTCCCTTAGAAAGACCCCCACGGAGGGCACTCCCCTCGGGCCTATATCCCTCGTGTAGATAATTGGCCGTCAAAAATCAACCCAACCCAACCCAACATATCGATCAGATCTTAGTAAAATTGGATTAACGACTCGATGCAAATATTCTTGTTCTGTTCTTAGAGTGATTATTGCATCGTGATTGAATTACTTTATAAAAGAAAGTTTGATATTGCGAGATGCTATTACGAACATAAAAGTGGTTTACAGTGAAACTGCCGATTTAGATTTCTACCAATTTTGATCATGTTTCGACATGGAATTGTATCAGAATTGTTGCATGTACGCGTGACATATGCAAATCCTTTAATCCCTTTAAGGGGGCTGGTCACTCAGCTTCGGAATTCTCCTCCCTAATGTTAAGTCTGTGGACTTTTGATGCATTCCTATGTTCAAAATATCTTCTCGAGAAATTCCTATTTTTAATATCTTTTTTCTGCGTACTTTTCTTAAAGGATCTCTCTTTTTTTCTTAATTTTCAAAATATTTCTAAAATCTATGCTGAATTTAATATTTTATGTGTTAAAAGCGGGCGAACTGTGAGTAAGATTTTAACACTTCCTATAAAATTAAGTCTATACTTTAGAAATACAGTCGGACCTCGTTATCACGACACCCGGTTTTCACGTCACTCCGCTTATCACGCCAGTTTTTCAAAGTCCTGATTTTCTTTATAGGATTTTAATGTAAATAAACTCCGGATATTGCGTCATTGAATAATTTTCAACTCCGGATATCCCGATGGTTTAGGAAAATTGTCTATTTTTCATAATCTATCTAATAAGCACGGAATGTAAGCGGTAAGAAATGTCTTCGCCAAACTTTTCAGAAAAGTGTCAAAAATACCCATTGAAGTAAATCAGAAATTTTACTTCTATCCTTTATCTGAATAAATAAACCCACACACTATGAATTACTTAAGCTGCAGATAGACGTATCAGCCTACTCGCGGTCTTTTTGCTCTGATCAGGCGGCGCTTTCTTGTGGTTAAGCGGCATTTTTCATCCGACTAAAACCAAGCATTGCATTGCATTGAAAGGATCAGAAATTATCTAACATCCATTTCTGAAACAACGAATATTAATTTCAATTCATTGTATAAAATTGCAAAAAGAATTGTAGGAAGCACATCTAGGTATAAGCAAATCTTAATTTATCAATATTTCATGTAACAATAAAAAAACAAGTCATCATAAATCTGATTTTTATTCTTTTTAATTTTGTTTTTGTGTTTTTTAATAATAATGTTTTATTGTTTAAAACAGCAAAAACAGTTATGAATTTAAAATTAAATTAAATTAATTAAAAATACAGCTTTTTGTAAACATATTTTCTCCAACTCCGGTTACCGCGACATTCCGCTTATGACGACACTTTTTCCTGGTCATTAGAGTGTCGGGATAACGAGGTTCGACTGTATTTTCAGAACTAAGAAAAAAAGAGACATCTTTTAGGAAGCGTACACAAAAAATAGAAGTTAAAAATATTAATTTCATGAGGAGATATTTTAAATGTACGAATGCATCAAATGCCCATAGACTGAACATTAGTGATCGGAAATCGCAACCTGGGTGACCAGCCCCTTAAGGCATGTTTGATACTGTTCTAGAGTCAGTTAACCAAAAATATTCTATTTCATCTGAAACCATATGATTTTCAGTTTTGTAGAAAATCGGTTATACCCAAATCCAACTCGAAAGTAAAATATATTTGATAAATAAAAAATAAATAATAAAAATAAATAAATAATATTTGAATGAAATCTGATATTAAAAATACCGCTCAGATCCGAGTAAAATTAGATTACCCGACCCGGTTCTTGTTCTGTTCTTAGAGTGATTATAGCACCATGATTGCATTATTATTTTTTTTTAATTGATCTTGTGGCATGCACTGCCGATTTAGATCTTAATTTATTTTGATTAGGTTTCGAAGTGAAATTAATCGGAATTGCTACACGTATCAGTGACATATGCAATTCTTTAATCATTTTGAAGTGTGCTTAGAATATGTTCTGTGATTAATTAGCAAAAAGAGTCCTTTTTTATCTGCAATGATATTCTCGGCTGTCGTTTAAAAAATTGAGTACAGCTCATATTCAAAATATTAGAATAATTGAGAAAAAGTAATAAGAAAAAATTATTTTTCATTTATTTATTTTTGATACTAAGTAAATGTAATTAAATTTCTTATAAATTAAATCTGGAATGTTTAGATAAGATTTTAACATTTAGAAAATATAAAATACAGTACAATAAATTAGGTAATACAGCTTTCTGAAACACATCAAAATATTAGAATAAAATTTAGATTGTTTCAAAATATTTTATTTTACGCAACAATATTACCTTATGAATATGAAGTAAATGGTAGTTAATATTTTGTAGCATCCTCTTTAGCTTTCATAACAGCCTACAACCAATCTTGCATAATATATACAAGGTGTTTACAAACATTTCTATCAGTATTAGCCCAAACAGACTTTATAAGTGCCACTAACTCAGTTTTACTTGAAGGAGGATTTTCTTGGAGATTTTTCGTCATTATACACCATAAGTTTCCGATGGGATTTAGGTCTGGTGAATTTGATGGCCAAGGAAGTACCTTAATGTTGCATTGGCGGAACCAATTCTTAGTTGACGCGGTGACGCTAAATCTTGTTGAAAGATGAAATCATCTTCAAATAAATCTTCTGATGATGGAATCATGTAATATTCCAAATTTTTTTTATATATCTGAGAGTTAACCTTTTCGTAGACGATGCATAACTTTCCAGGTCCTTCTGCACTCATGCAACCCCAAACCATGACACTAGCAGCAAATTTTACGGAGCATTTAAGGCATTCTTTATCAAATGCTTCTTGCCTCATTCTCCAATCTCGAATACCTTGATTACCATATGAAACACGAGGCATACTTTTATCACTAAATAATATATTTTTCTAATCTTCTTCACTCCATAAACGTCTTGATTTACACCAATACGCTTTTGTTTTGCAGTCATGAGAAAATTTTTTTTCGGTACACGAGAGTCAAACTTAAACGCAGGTCCTGCTTGTCACTTGTTCGTGGAACGCAGTTTCGAGTGCGAGTCTGGCCTGTCACGTGATTAATTTTGCTTTCGTAGAACAAATCGGATATTTCAAAGCAAGATATTTGAAATAATAGATAATACTATTAAAGATATCGAATTAGTGCGAATAGTTATTTCGAATTATATAATTCATAATTAGTAAGATTTACTTTAATAAATGTTTTAAATTTTACTTTTGTATAAATGTTCCTTTTCGTGCTAAATTATTGTAAATTAGAAAATTGTTATATCAGGACATTTTTAAACAATCCGTAATCTCTTAAATTTATTATTTTTAAGTTTGAAATTTAGAAAACACACACACACACAGACATCTATCTATATATATATATCTGTATATATTTCAATAATAAACATGAATTTACTCCTTCTTTATGTTTGCAATTTACAAAACATTTTGCTCAAATTTAAAAATGGCATTCAAAATCCAATTCTTTCTAAATATCAATGATTTTTTTTTAAACAAAAATAAATAAGTGTTGTACAAAATTACTCTTTTTAAGTGCATAAATAATATTTTAAGCGACAGGCAACTTTAAAAACACAGTAAACTGTTCAAACATAATAAAGGAATGCTACTATTATTAAGTGAATAATAGAACTTAATGCACTATTCTATACTTTTAACATCTTTCCTTTGATTCCATTATATTCTTTTCAAGGCAGACGATTTTCTGGAAATAGATTGTTGGAAATATGCCGTTCAAAATCATTGGAATTTAAATGTCTTTTTATTATTAAAGAAATTAAAATTTCGTTCAATGGTGGAATAACACTATTAATATTATATGCAACTAATGTTTTGCAATTAATCACACTCGTTTAAATGCAAATTAAAAACCTAATGATAATTTTAGCCTGTATTAATTTTTGTATCAGAAACTGATTTTGTATTTAAATCTACT
Organism: Maratus speciosus; assembly: GCA_963932465.1. Lineage (NCBI taxonomy): Eukaryota > Metazoa > Arthropoda > Arachnida > Araneae > Salticidae > Maratus > Maratus speciosus. Next base: position 387,249,944 of record OZ010786.1, read on the forward strand.
GAATGAAGTTTAAATATTTGGAAATATATATGCCAAATTTCCTCAAAAATGTCAACAAACGTGATGGAAAACTGAGTTGCAATATGCGCTCACCCTGCCTCGGGCAGTTTTTTTCCGACCCGTGTCGCTACACCTGCGCGTGATAGCTGCGTCTCAATGTGCGCCTTGGCTTAATGAGAAAAAAAAAATCTATAGTCAACCGGAGCTCGGAAAAATAAATAAAATATAATAACCCGATATAAACCTTATCCGCGATTAAAGTCGGATCCAAATGAAATAAGATTATCTGGCACAACGCAGAACTCCAGTTTGTTCTAGAAATATTTCAGAATTTCATTCTAGAATTACTATTTTATGCATGAAAGTTTTGTTTTCTGAGATGCCATTACGAACAGAAGAGTCGATAATAGTAAAATTGTGGATTACGATTTTGATCAATTTCCATCATGTTACAGCGATGAATCGACCAGAACTGCTCACATATGCATGGCATGCGCAATATTTTAATTTCTTGGAAGCATGTTTAAATTATGTTAAGATATAAATTAAAGGGACAGTTTACCTTTTTAACAATTAAAATATATATATATATATGCTTCAAATAATGAACACACTCCATTTCAATGTCCAACAAACACTGAATTGTTAAAAAAAATTTAAACTGCATATTTAATTAAAAATTTAAAAAAGTTTTTAAAAAATTGCATTTTTTTTTTTTTTAATTCGACTTACTTTTTTTAAATCTTAGTATTTTTGCCCAATGTTTTTTTTAAGATTTTTCAAATGTGTATTACATAAGACTGCATGCGGATTTTTAGACACATCTAATCTAAACATTTAATATAATTTTTTCGCTGTTACATATAGCGAAAAACGATGAAATCAAACACATCTTCATCCACTTCTATTTTTTTTTTTTAATAACAAAAAACCTGACGGCTAATTCCATTCGCAGATTTATCTCGTATGTAATACAGAACATACACAAAAAAAAAATTTAAATATCTATCTCATGTACAAAAAAAAAAAAAAAAAAAACTTAGTATTTTTTAAATAGGAAAGTAACGAAAATATGAACATGAAGAAAAAGCCATTTAAAGTTTTAATCTGTATGGGGAATTGCGCTGGATGTATTAAGAACATTTACAATATCTCGCGATATAATTGTTGTGCGGATAAAAATGAGGTGTCAAAATATTCGCAATTAAACAGGCTTTCTTTTAATAATAAAAAAAGGAAATTGACATTTTGAGCAATTTTGAGATAAACTTTTCTCTTAAGCAACAATAATATTTTACAATTGAATGAATTTTCTCATATCTTTTAACAGGCGGTTATAACAAAACTCAACCCGAAAAATATTAAGTCGGCTCAATTTAAGACCAATCATCAGTTAAAACAAGAAAGGAAAATCATATACCAGGATAGATCATGAAACATTTTCCAAATCTAGCTCAATATTATAAAGAAATTTCATTTTTTCATACCATGAAATGAGATATCTAAACTAGAAAACAGGAATTCTGCTTTTTCAGAATTTAGTGTCGTCCCCGATGAAAAAATAGTACAAAACATATTTCAGTTTTAAGACTTAAAGCTCACACTTTTATTTTATATAAAATGACGTCATTTGCATCCGCTTCAGAATTCCACATTTACGATCCACTCTTAAACATCTACAGTAAAGAATGCATAGAATGTCACTATCGCAAAATAATACACAAATGCAGCAAAAAGATGCCGTCATTAAAGAAACTCGACAAAAAAAGGCTATCTAATGATTCATAGGTATTCATTTGTTTGTAACATTAATATAGACGATTTCAGTCGTGACGTCAGTCATGACGTTTTGGTTGGAAACTGACTCTAAACAAACGGTTGCTATGTTGTATTTTTAATTTTGTTTGTGTGTTGCAGCTATATCTTATATCTATATCTCACATCTAAGTCTTTTAATACTTGATATGTACTGGTAACATTTTCCACGATTTATATTTAAAAAGAAATGTCGCATAGCAACCGTTTGTTTGGAGTCAGTTTCCAACCAAAATGTCATGACTGAAGTCACACTGAAAGCGTCTACAGATACTTAAAATTAAATATAGTTTATAATAGCACCATGTTTTAACAGAAATTATTCGTTTATATTTTTTTCAAAATAGTACGTATTTTAATTACATTTTCTTTCGGTTGTTATGAGAAAATGGCAACAAAAAGGTATAATTGCTATTTTTCAACTATTTTCCCTTTACTTTCTGTATACATGGAGTATTTGAGTTGCCAAAATTAAACAAATGGTGCTAAAAACTACAAAAAAATAAAATTTAAAAAATAAATGGAGATACAGTTTTCAAACAAATTGCATTTAAAAGTACTTTTTTTTTCCAATACGACGGTATAAAAATTGAAAATATGCGATGTTTAGAAATTAAAAAAATTGCGATAGAGCATTTAATCGTACAATGATACATCTGCTTTGTTTATTGCTGGCTTCTGTAAGGTAACGTTATTTTTTGGAGACAAAATAAGCTGGAGAAAGAAATAGCATACCGTACCGGGGGCTAATAAGTAATTTAAATAAAATGCCCCGCAAACGATTTTTCGCGTAGATCATAATGTAATTGCGGAATTCTTCTTTGTCCCTGTAAAGACCTATAAATGCTACAAATTTCATTTTCAATAGTGAACATTTTACAGCGAACCTCATTAACATATTAAAATTATATATCAATACGAGTATTACGCGTGTTAGAGCACGGTCAGATGGGCAGACAGACAGATAAACCAAATTTATAAACAATTTTCAACTATGTTGGAAAGTGTTATAAAGAAAAAAGAACAAAAGAATAGAATCGCATACGACTGGAAAAAAAAGAAAAGAAAAAAAAATTTGATATGAATCCTAGCCGCGATTCGGATCGAATCCGAATACAATTTGGTTACCCGACCCAATGCAGGACTCAGGTTTCAACTGTATCAACAACAACAATATTAACACAATATTTCAACAACAATTTTCAACTATGTTGGAAAGTGTTAAAAAGAAGAAAGGAACAAAAAAAAAATAGAATCGCGCCCGACCGGAAAAAAAAAGGAAAAGAACCAATCTTATATGAATCCTATCCGCGATTTGGATCGAATTCGAACGCAATTTGGTTACCCGATCAAATGCATGACTCAAGTTTTAACTATATCAGCAACAACAATATTTACACAACAATATTAACACAATATTTCAAGAACAGTTTTCAACTATGTTGGAAAGTGTTAAAAACAAGAAAAGAACACACACACATACCAGACCAGGACTCTAGTTTGTTCTAGAGTTATTCTAGCACGGTGATTGCTTTATTTTATGAAAGAAAACTTGATCTTCTGAGATGCCATTACACATACAAGAGTGGATTAAAGTAAAATTGCCGATTTAGAATTCAATCAATTTTGATCATGTTTCGACGTGGAATCGATCGGGATTGCTGCACGTATATGCGTGACATATGCGATCCTTTAATCCCTTTGAAGCATGTTTAGACTGTGTTCTGTGATAAATTAGCCAGCAATATACTGTGGCATAAGATCGATATTACATTATCATCGGCGCAACTCTCTCGTATCCGTCAGATTGATATGAATGATATTTTAAAAGTACGTAATATAATTCTGGTTATTAAAGCAGAATAAATGCAAAGAAGATTGTAAAGCGGGAGTGCAGAAATTTCAGAGATTAATAAAAACGTGAGGTCAGAATAATGTCATAGAAATGTCGATGCAGTAGTAATGTTATAGAATTTTCGAGGATTCTAATTGTGATACGGAAGTCACTGAAAATTTATGGCTAATTATTCAGACATTCGTGTAGTCTTATATGACGAAATATTTCAGATATTCCTTCTTTTTTTTTAAGAATTTCTGCGACAATTTAGCATAGCATGACCTTCTTATCTTATTATTCATGATGCAAAGAGACGGAGCGTTTTTAATGAAAATTTCTTGCTGCATATTTTCACAGATTCATAAATGGCGTCAGAAAGAAAGTAGATCACTGTAGATTAAAAAAAAGCCGATTCCTGAAAATAGAATAATATAAAACAGAATAATTAGAAACAGATTTTAAAGATATTGAGTTTTTAGAAAGAGCTTTCTTCCGAAATCTTTTTAAAAAAAATTAAAATAGATATTTAAAAAAGCACAAATAATTGTACAAAAAATACTTTCAGGTGCATACATATAATATAAAGATATTTAAAATACATTAAACATATCTTAAAATACATAAGAAAAACCGATAACATTTTCAGCCATTACAAGGCCGTCATCAGTGGGATTTAAATGTTATTATTATTTTCTTAGCGCTGATTCGAAAACTGTACAGAGAAAAATATTGTTATTTAAACGTTGCCCATCAGAAGAGATGCCAGATAAAGTTATTCAAATTTTCAACAAAACCAGTTTTCATACTGTTATACTATCCATGGAGTAAATAGAGATTTGCTGTATAAAAGACGAAGTAATAGCAAAGTTTGACTTATTTAATTAAGTGATTTTCCTGATTCATAATGTTAACTGTTCAAAAAAAAAGTGGTGCCAACTGAATAAAATTCGTGCAAGAGATGCTGGTCCAGAAAGGGTTAAATAATCGTCTGTTAAATTTGTTGTTGCTTATTTCTTACTTTACGTCGATTTTTTTTTCTATATGTCGAATGTTTATTGTAGCATAAAAGGGATTTTGTATTTATCGCAAATATAATTAATATTTATACACCGACGTTTTACACTTAATTTATGTTAATAACATTTATTCTATATTATAAATATTTCAAGATTTAAATGCAACTATACAGGTAGGTATTTGTTAGAAATACAATAAATAAGCCGAAAACTTAAGTTAAAAATCTAACAGAGTTAAAAATCTGGACGAAATATTATTAGTAACGTATATTATAGAATTTAGAATTAAATATATATATATACCGGATTATTCTGCAGTTTCGGCGTAAGGTCATCCAGCATGGGACATCTCGAAACAATGAGACCCCCATTCGAAATTTTTTCTCAGCTCAGAACTCCGATGGGTTACTGCTCTGCGAGTTACTGTGTTAGGCATTTTATCGTTCGTTTGGCTAAATGAATTTATTACTGATATAGAAAATAAGCACCGCTCCAACTGAACACGAAAAGAAACGTCGCAGAGTGCAGTATTTGACCCAAAAATGCAAAAATAAAAATTTCGTCAACGATTGTAAATATTATATATTTTAATAGCTAACTGATTGCTGCGCCGATCTATGTCTATTTTAGGAACCTGAATTATATCCGGTGGCTCCTGGCCTCAGTTGAAGAGGAAGTTTCTTTGTGACAAGACGTGATTTTTTGTTGCTTTTTTGGCATTGTTGTTATGTTTAAATATAATTTTTTTGTGACTCAATGAATTATTGAATTGAAACTAGACAGAGCTTACGTGTTTAACAAAGGTCAAAGCTTAGAGTTAAACTATGTGTTAATTTAAATAGTTTAGTTTTTAATGTAATAAAAAAAATTAAATGTATAAAAGGATTATTTTTAAAGCGTTTTTGGCTCTGATTTAAACATATCGAAAGCTTTTTAAATATGTGCCGGGCATTTGCCGGACCATGTTTGAATTATAATCGTATGAGTTATAGTCTTGAGTGCCAATTTCTGCAAAAAAAATCTTCTGCAAATTGTTGCCATTTTTTTATATATTTTTTTTTGGTAGAGACTACTTAAATCCCATTTTTTTGTGGCAACCGAATTGAAGAGATAAAAACTATATTTTTACTCTCGTATTGCAGGTTTTTAGCTTACAGGATATTGCCCGAGAGCTTTTGCCCTTATAGATTTTGTATGTATGCATGTACGTATGTATGTAAGTACGTACATACGTACGCAACTCGACACCATTTGATAGAAATATCAGATCGGCTTCAGATAGTAAATACTTATTTACTGAAAAAAGTTTCTCCAATTAGTTTCGGGGGCTTATAGGTAGAAAATAAGGAGAGAAAGGGTGAGTTAAAGAAGTCTGGAGCAGACGCAGAAATGATTAAAAGGTTGTAAGTAATACTGGAAATCATAACAAGTGGGCATCGCATTGACGAAAAAAGGTTGCAAACATCTGCTGATGAAACAGCAAGACCGTATGTGAACCTTTACAATTGGTATCCCATGATTCTAATGGTGTTATTACACGAGGACTCAAAGACGCTTGGAATCCCAGGCGTCTAGCGACAACAGCCGCCTCACGGTCCGTCTTTTCCAAGCATTTCATTGGCTGTTCCGGAAAAGGGTTTTCTATTATCAGATTTCCAAGCATATGATTGGCTGTTACTGGCGACTCGCCTCGTTTCGGGCGTCAAAGATGCTCCGGCAGAAAAAAGACGCTCGCGCTCCAAGCGACTCCCCTGGAGCCATAGGAATACATGGAGACGCCCGGAATCTGAAGCGTCTTTGACCCCTCGTGTAATAACACCTTAACAATGCACAAGGTTTTGATTCGTGGTGGCACTGTAATTAAGAAAACAGTCGTACACATTGGCCAACGGTCAGAAGAAGCTGCCGAGGCCAGAAACAAACACTTTAAACAGTACCGTAGAAAGTACTCAAGAAAGTGCAATAGAGATGTTTGCAATAGAGATGTTCCAAATTAGCTTCTTTTAAGCAGTGATCCTTTTATAAACTGCTCTACACAAAGACCAAGGGAAAAGAGCAAGCCATACAGTAGCGAGACCCTACAGCTTCTTCTTTCAGCTAGGTCTGATGGTAGTACTGATAAAAGCCAAGAAGATGGTGATGAAGAAGATGAAAAACAGAGTTCTGAAGAACCAGATTCAAAATGGTAATCTATTAAATACACTGAAAAACCAGCATCTCTATACTGTAGAGACTCCACTTTATTAAATGTATTATTAAATGTAACTTTATCAAATGTAAATAATCTTTATTAAATGTAAATTAAATGTAATAATTATTATTAAAGTAAATTAAATGTAAATAATAAATTTTATAGATAGTACAATTAAATACATTTAATTAAACATTACTAGTAAATAAAAAAAAATCTATCAACAATTACTTTTCTCTTACAAACAGTAAACATTTAAGGCTGCTAGTCATTCAACTTCGAATCTCCCTACGGTAATGTTAAGTCTATGGGCATGTGATGTATTCGTATTTTTAAAATATCCACTTAGTAAATTAATATTTTAACTTCTTTTTTCTTTGTGCTCTTCTTAAATGATATCTCTTTTTCTTTCTTAGTTTTCAAAATATTTATAAAATGTATACGTATTATTTTGTGAAGTGTTAAAATCTTACTTACACTTCGTCAGCTTTTAAGATATAAAATATTAAACTAAGCTATGGATTTGTATGTGCTACTCAAAACAATTAGGGGAGCACATGGTTTTAACAAAATTACGCAAATATTTACACCGATAAGTAACGTCAAATAAAACATCCATAATTTAAAGCGTAGTAGAAAACAAATAAAAAAAACTTCAGAAACAAATTAAAGTTTATGACGTCAAAAAGTAGAAAAACGAGATAAGTGTAGAAATCGGGATTTTGCAGAAACGTCTGTTTCACTGTCTCAGTTGTAAAATTCAACTGCACAGTTTGTGTTTAGAGGAAAGGTGACTTGAAAATGTCACAACAATGTGATTTAATGAAATCCATGGCTTGGTGTATTATCGGGACAGTTGAATCTGGGGAAACACAACGAAGTGTAGCGGACGCTGTTGGGGTCGCAAGAAGTGTCGATGCAAGGCTGTGGAATCGATTCCAAGACACATGGAATGGTAGGCATCGACAAGGGTAAGGTCGGCCATGTGCTACCACAGAAACTGATGACCGATATATCCTGTTAACAGCTCGTCAAGACGGAACGGGCAATGCTACTCTACTGCAAACACAGTTGTTCTTGGACACAGGACGAAGGGTTTCCAGCCAAACAGTCCGAAATAGACTTCATCAGGGTGGTCTCTATGCTCGTAAGCCAGTGGTCTGTATTCCGTTGATCTCAAGCAACTGTGCGACCCAAAGAAGGTGGGCAACTGAACATCTAGTTTGGAGTCAACGTTGTTGGAGTCCAATTCTGTTTACAGACGAGTCCCGATTCAGTCTAGATGTGACATTTGATGTGCTTTGGCATGAGAGAAAGAGGCACTCAAAATAATCCCACATTCGTTCGTGAAAGATCACATTACAGACCAGCTGGGTTGATGCTATGGACTGGAATCAACATAGGTGGACGTACGCGCCCGCATATCATTCGGAATGACATTTTGATGGTCCGAAGTTATACAGATAAAATACTGAGACCTCATGTCGTATTTTATGTTGCAGCAATTAGTGATTTCTTTTTTTTTTTCCTGCTTGATAATGCCAGACCTCATACAGTTCGTCTTGTAGGAAACATGCTTGAAGCTGAAACAATAAAGCGTATGGAATGACCAGCATGCTCTCCTGGCCTAAATCCGATCGAGCATGTTTGGGACATACTCCTACCACGCACTGTTGCGAGGCCGAGGCCTCCTTTTACTCTCCGGGACATGGAGATTGCAATTCTTGAGCAGTGGAACAGTATTCCCCAAAGTCTTATCAATAACCTCATCGCATCCATGGAAAACAGGTGTGCAGCAGTCATAGCTGTTCGAGGAGACCACACGTCGTATTAAAAATCTTGCATCATTTCTAAACAATACTTTTTTTATCATTTACATGAAACCAAATTGTTGCCCAAAACCATCTTTTCAAAGAATAAAAGCTCCCTTACAAAATTTTGCGTCTTTTTTTCTGTATTGCGCATTGATACATGTGTACTATCCATTTTATGCCCATACATGGCTGTCTTGCACTGTTCTCTTCACTTTTTTGCTTGCTCCCCTAATTTTTTTGAGCAGTGTACATAGTATGCTAAAACTTAGTTCAGTGAAACACATAGCACAGTTAAACATTTCCATTCAGCCATTTCAGTGAATAAACGGAAATGTACTTGAGAACTTTTGTGCAGCCCTGTATATCATCTATAGAATGTATCCACACCAATTAATATTTAAAAAAAATAGTTCAATTTAAAACGCATATCACAACTACAAACGCACTTCCAGCAATTATTGGTCATAGACTTCAATAGTTAAATTTATTCTTCAGCCATATTCGTTTGTGTGTCCCTGTAAATGAACAATATATTCTATGCACACCATATTCGACAATAACTGTAGCCTGTATTCTACAATAACACCTCAGTCATGTATATAAATTTCAGTACGTTTAAAATAGTGTGTTATCATTAAAATTCAGAGTAAACTATTTTTTCCCATATAGCATAATGTAAGGGAATTCTTTTGGGTGTCTCTGTAAATGAACCGTAAATGCTATAGACTTCATTTACAATACCGAACATGCCATAGTGATACCCAATAACGTCTAACAATTTCAATGCAACCGCACTATATTTACATAGGAAAATATTTTTGGCCAGGATTTCGGGTCAAATACTCCACTATACGTCGTATAGGAAATAAGTGTTTATTTTTAACGCTGTACTTTCTCTCTCCTAATAAATATTTAATCTTTAATAACATAAAAATTTACTCGCCAAGAACAACTTCCAAAGAAGTTTTATTTAACACAATCTGTAGTTTAGAAATATTATTGTTTAGATGTAGTAACCTTACTTGGAAGTGCGCGATATAGAAATATATGCAACAAGTAAAATTACTTACTGGTTATCATGTTATTAAAACTGAATATTAGAGTTTTCTGTTTTGTAAATTTAATACTCCTTAGTTTTACAATATATGCACTTACAACACATAAGCGAGTAAAAAAGAGACTTAAATAATTTAAAACGTAATAATTTTTTGTTAGTTTTGTTTTTGAGAAAAAATTTCAACGTCTGATTTTTACAACATATAATTATATAGACTTTTTACGTATAATTGATAAGAGAATGATGCATAAAAACTGAATGCGTTAAATAATTCATAAATTTCAATTTTTTTTTCTTTTTTTTTTTTTTTAAATTTCATTTAACTCATTTCAATATTTTGACAAGAAGTTTTTATCCATTTTTTCCACATTTAATGCGAGAATAAGTAAAACCTAAGTATGTTAAATAACTTAGATATTTTAATAATTCTTTAATATTTTTAGTATTGATATCAGTCATGAGGAATTTTTAAATCTTCTGTGGTTGCGGGGAGGATTTTCACTTAAACACCATCAATAAGCATTAAATTGAAAGTAGAAATGTGATAGAATTCATTTAGTAGAAATTTAGCTCTAAATCAAATGGACTTAAAAAATAAACCTGACATGTTTTATGCCCTTACAAAAATATTGATTAATAAAAAAATGTAATTGGGGGGCGGGGGGGGGGGAGCTGGCAATAAACTTTGCATGTACTCTATTATATGTCTATTCGTGCCGTAGTATTATTGATTGTGTAATATTTCAATTTATATAAATATATCAGTTTATATAATGTAATTTTTAAAATGTAAATTATTTATCCAGATAATTTTATTAAGGTTGCAAGGAATATTCAGAAAACTCTGACAAAATAAATTTTAAAACTAATTTTGGAGGCATGCTTGTCATGAAAAGACAGCTACTCTGTGTATACGCGCCTTAAACAATAAAGTAGATTTAACTTTAATACAATAAGGTATTTGTAATACTTATTTTTCACCAAATGAAATGATAAAAATAATTCTTAGCTGAGTCATGAAAGCGTTTGCGTATAAAAAAAATATTCAGAAACAAACAAAATTCAAGAAAAATTACTTTGAATTATATTTTATCCTATAAGACATTCATCTTCATTCAAATTTTTATTTTATCTTTTTAAAAAGGTATCTTTTTTTTTCTTTTCTTTTTTTTTTTTTTTTTTTTTTTTTTTTTTTTTTTTTTTGCTTTAAAATTAATTTAATTTCAGAGTATTGGGTCAAAAATGATAAGCATAAATAAACAAAACAAGCAAACAAACAGAAAAGGAGGCGGTGGTAGTGAAGTAGAAAAAATTCTAATATCACAGAATGCGGAAGTAATTTTTATAAAATTTAAAATGAATTTAATTTCAAAATATTACGTTGAAAGTAATGGACATTAATAATCTAATGAGAATAGTAATATAATGAAATGAAATAATAGGTTATATAATAGTAATATTAGGTCTTATTATTAGTTTTGAATATTAATATTTAAATTTAGTTACATTATTTACATTTAAATAATAAAAGCTAACTTCACTGATATATACAACGTATAATAAACGATGTACTATATTACATAATAATGAACTTTCTTTTTTTCTTAACTAAAAAAAAATCATTACATATTTATAAAATATTATATAAAAGGTAATTTAAAAAGTCCTTCCGGCCAGTGCCGGGAGGAAGAGGTAGCTTTCAAATACCTTATTTTAAAAAAGCCAACTTATATTATTCAAACACACGAAGCTCAATTTAGTGGAAACCGAATATAGGAGATTCAATACTAATTTTTATCAATACTAAATCATTATGAATGAGAATTTCACGAAATTAGTCAGCTTTATCCAAGCTGCTTTTATTTAAAGTAACTTATATTTGGCTGAGATGTTGATGTATACTATCCACATGCTTTCTCACATGGAAATAGGCGAATACGTGTGTTATCGTGTGACAAATACAAGATCGTTTCAAAATGTTAGCCATACTAGAAATTCAAAGTGCTATAATTCAACCATTTTTTAAGATATAAACAAAAGAACAAATTTTCAGAAACAAAATCTGCTCCGGAATCTTTGTATCAAGGTCAAACACTTAAAAAAATCTTTTTCATTTTCCAATTTTTTAATACCTCATTTTAAATTTTAAATTTAATTTTTTTTAAATGGCCGCCATTTTGAAACAAGATGGCGGATGAAGCTGGTCAACGAACTCGGTCGAGATATTTGTATGTACTATGTACACACCAAAGTACATCCAAATCGGTTCATAAATACGCTTGTTATCGCGTGTCAAAAATCAGGTCGTTTTAAAATGTCAGCCACAATAGAAATTCAAAACGCTATAACTCAGCCATTTTTTTAGATATAGACGAAACAAAAACTGCTCCGGCATCTTTGTATTAAGGTCAAACACATACAAAAAAAATCTTTTTCATTTTCCAATATTTTGGTATCTCATTTTAAATTTTAAATTTTTTAAAATTTTTTAAATGGCCACCATTTTGAAACAAGATGGCGGATGAAGCTGGCCTACGAACTCGGTCGAGACATTTGTATGTACTATGTACACACCAAAGTACATCCAAATCGGTTCATAAATACGCCTGTTATCACATGACAAATATCAGGACGTTTCAAAATGTCAGCCACGCTAGAAATTCAAAATGCTATAACTCAGCCATTTTTTAAGATATAGACGAAACAAAAACTGCTCCGGAATCTTTGTATAAAGTTCAAATACATAAGAAAAAAATATTTTCCCATTTTCAATTCTTTGGTACCACATTTCAAATTTAAAATTTTTAAGAAAATTTTAAATGGCCGCCATTTTGAAACAAAATGGCGGATGAAGCTGGCCAACGAACTCGGTCGAGACATTGGTATGTACTATGTACATACCGAATTACATCCAAATCGGTTCATAAATTCGAGAGTTACAGTATGACAAAGGTCAGATATATATATATATATATATGGATATATATATATATATATATATATATATATATACAGGGTGATTCATAAAAGATGGGCAGAACTTTAAGGGGTTATAGTACACTTAAAGACAAATAATATTAAATAGGAGACTAAGGGTCCCAGACGTATTCCCAAGGAGATAGGGGGCATTAAAGTTAAGGGTCCGAAATTTCAAATGATTATAAAACATGGAAAAATTGGTCGATTCGTTTGCGGTTTTTGCAAAAAATTTTCTTTATGCCAGTATTTTCTTGAAATAAAATTTTAAAGTTCAATTTCAAAAAATGCCGATAGGGGGCGCTTTAGACTTTGGAGTAACAAACAACTATTTTTTAACGTTATTTTTTGTATTTCTTTAAATGATTTCGAAAGCTTAGACTTAAACTTAAATTTTGATCTAAAAATCTGAGTCCTAACGAGTAGTTAAGTAGCGTAAACTGAAATTTGAAATTTGAAACCCTTCTCCCCCCAGAACAAAAATCAGTTATTCCCGATCTTTGTGTCGTAGATTAGGCTCTAACTACTGCCGCGTTTTGCTAAAATTATTCTTTATGTCAGTATTTTCTTGAAAATAAATTTTAAAGAAAATTTTCAAAAAATTCCGATATAGGGCGCTTTAGACTTTGGAGTAACGAACAACTATTTTATACCGTTATTTTCTGTGTCTCATTAAATGCTTTCTAAAGCTTAGACTTAAACTTAAATTTTCAGCTCAAAATCTGAATCGCTGAGCGTGGTTCAGTAGCGAGGGGAGGGGGTTCAAATTTCAACTTCTGAACATAGTTCAGTTTGCACTACTTAACCATGCCCAACGATTCTGTGCTGTGATACGAGGCAAAAATACAACTTTCGTCAAGGACTGCATAGTCGGAATTCACTCATAAAGGCACTGGCACAGTTGGAAACGTCGCTCATGCAAACGTTAAAGCTCCATTCCTGACGCTAGTCACCGGGTGAAGAAGGAAACAGAAAGTATGCAAATGTCAAATGGGGAAGAAGAAGAACACGTATGCAAAATTTCGACACGATTCAGGCATAAAAACCACTGAACGGTGAGTCAAGTGTAAGTCGCTGTAGTAATGAATCGGAAGATGGTGCCCTTCACAAATAAGGAAAAGGCTGAGATGCATTTAATTTACGGAGCGGCAGATGGAAATGGTGCAGAGGCACAACGAATGTACGGAGAGCGATTTCCCAACAGGCGGTTGCCTAACCGCAAAACTTTCGAGCGCTTGCACAGACAGTTTTGTGAGACGGGATCATTTCTCGCTTCCCGGTCGAATGCAGGTCGTGCAAAAAAGGACGAATCAGTAGTTGTTGCAGAAGCCATTCTGGATGTAGTAGCGGCGCAGCCAAGTACAAGTACACGAACAGTGGCTAGGCAGGTGGATACCTCACAGTCCATGACTTGGAGGGTACTGAAGGATGAACATTTGCTCCCGTTTCATGTGCAACGAGTCCAGAAACTGTCTCCAGGGGATTATCCAAATCGTATTGAATTCGCCCGCTGGTTTCTGCAGCAGAACGCGCTAAATCCACATTTTGGACGAACTGTGCTTTTCACCGATGAATGTACCTTCACACGTGAAGGTACATTTAACACACACAATGCACATGTATGGGCGGATGTCAATCCACATGCTACGTATCCACATGCTCATCAGAGACGCTTTTCCATCAATGTTTGGGTAGGAATCCTCGGAGACCACCTAATCGGACCGTACCTTCTTCCTGAACGCCTCAACGGTAAAACATACCTCACATTTCTGCAACATGTGCTGCCAGACCTGTTAAACGTTGTTCCTCCACGCATCCGGTGGGTCATGTGGTTCCAGCACGATGGAGCGCCAGCCCATTACGTACGAGACGTCCGCAACTATCTGAACATCACATTTCCGAACAGATGGATTGGTCGAGGTGGTCCTGTTGCTTGGCCTGCTCGCTCGCCAGATCTTTCACCCCTCAATTTCTTTTTTTGGGGACGATTGAAGGCTCTTATGTATGAGACACCCATTGAATCCCCCGAGGAACTGGTCGCCAGACTTTCCGCCGCTGTAGGGGAAGTGCTCGAAAAGCCTGATGTTTTCGCGAATGTTCGCCGTTCCATTCTTCGCCGTTGTTCTGCGTGCATAACCTCTGGTGGTCACAATTTTGAACATTTATTGTAATTACATGTTAATAAATATGCTTTGGTAACATAATCCTAATTTGTGTCTTTTTACCTCGTAGCACAGCACACAATGTGTGGACATGGTAAACTGAACTGTGCTCAGGAGTAGAAATTTCAAACCCCTCTCCCCAGAAACTTAACCACGTCTAACGATTCAGATTTTGGGCTGAAAATTTAAGTCTAAGCTTTAGAAAGCATTTAATGAGACACAAAAAATAACGGTATAAAATAGTTGTTCGTTACTCCAAAGTCTAAAGCGCCCTCTACGGAATTTTTTGAAAATTTTCTTTAAAATTTATTTTCAAGAAAATACTGACATAAAGAATAATTTTAGCAAAACGCGGCAGTAGTTAGATCCTAATCTACGACACAAAGATCGGGAATAACTGATTTTTGTTCTGGGGGGAGAAGGGTTTCAAATTTCAAATTTCAGTTTATGCTACTTAACTACTCGTTAGGACTCAGATTTTTAGATCAAAATTTAAGTTTAAGTCTAAGCTTTCGAAATCATTTAAAGAAATACAAAAAATAACGTTAAAAAATAGTTGTTTGTTACTCCAAAGTCTAAAGCGCCCCCTATCGGCATTTTTTGAAATTGAACTTTAAAATTTTATTTCAAGAAAATACTGGCATAAAGAAAATTTTTTGCAAAAACCGCAAACGAATCGACCAATTTTTCCATGTTTTATAATCATTTGAAATTTCGAACCCTAAACTTTAATGCCCCCTATCTCCTTGGGAATACGTCTGGGACCCTTAGTCTCCTATTTAATATTATTTGTCTTTAAGTGTACTATAACCCCTTAAAGTTCTGCCCATCTTTTATGAATCACCCTGTATATATATATATCAACTTTTGAACGGAGGGTGGTTTCGGGGTCTGGGGGTCATGATCGATGAAAATATACCAAAAATTTTTGAAATCGCTTTCCTCCGAACGGCTGCAATAGGTAGCTTTTTGTAATGAAAGCTACCTAAAATTTAATTTCATTTAAGAAATATCCAGTTACAAATAATTACGTAGCGTATTTAATAATTATTGTTTGAAAAATTTTAATAAATATGAAAACATTATAATAAAAGTTACATTAATTATTTTGTATACACATATTTTATTGTTTCAATTCAATAACTTTTTTTTCTATAATAAATTTTCTCTCTACCTATTTTGACGCTGTTTCGCTTACAATGAGCAAAAATAAAAGTCTGGCTCAGAGCTAGAGGTTTGCATGGACCGGAATCTCCAGGTTCGGACTGGACTCGGAGTTGGAAATTAACGCCAGGCCCGAACGAAAGTTATCTCTTTTGCGGAAAGTTATAGAAAGACAGTCGGTGCAAAAATTAAAAGTTTGGCCCCGCAGCCGCTACATTTATAATTTCACAGTTCATGGCCCGGTACATGCAAAAATTAGTGAAAACAGGCCCGGAAAAAAGACCCATGCAAAAAAAAAAAAACAAAAAAAAAAACAATTGAATAGGACCAGTTGCGGCGCGACTCAATTTCTACAAAAAAATTCCGATTTTTCTTAACATACAATTAAGATTTTTTTTTTTTTTTTTTTAAGGATACTGCATACATATTTATGGGGGAAATTTACCGCATATTATGGGTTATTATGTGATAACAAGACAAAATACACAATAGCAACGTTCATTTAGACTTTAGAAACTTAAACTTTTCAACATTCAATTAAAGATTCATTAAAACAGTTAATACAGTTTAGAATAAAAGACAAAAAGAGGGATAAAAAATTCATAACTTTTGAAGCAGTACAGTAAAAAGTAGATTTTTGAAAATATTTCTTTGTAATTTATTAAGACTATTCTCAAATCCAAAGGAGCTACTTTCAGGCAAATTTCTGAAATAATTCTTGTTCGGAAACGTATAAAATAGGCTGGCGTTCTTATTCAGAAACTGTGTAATCGAATGACAATTTCTATTTTTTGATAAAGGCAAAAGATCTTTAAGAAAATACAATCAAAATTGGCATTTTGAATCGAATTTTCAGATGCGATAGCACGGGAGAGGAGAAAAAGCTATCTTCACGTGACAAAAATCGCTTATAACTCACTAAGTAATATATTTACCAAAAAATGGAAAATATTATACGTTTCCAAATCGCTTCAATTGTCATACCTGTTAGTTTTATGCCTTTATAGTAAAAAAAAATATTCAGAAAGTTTCTCGTTGTTGAACAGGGAATTTGAGAATCACCTTAAGGTATATTTCCAATGATTCCATTATGACTGTTACTATTTTTACAAAACAAATTGCTTGCCTGTCACGGCCCGGGTTAAGTCCAGTTCCGGCCCGGCTCGACTATGTAGGGAAAAAAATAAATAATGTAAGCCTGATCCAGGCTGTACTATCTGAGCTATCCCGGACTATTCTGTTGGGCCGACTCCGATATCTGACCAGATGCTATAATCAATAAGGTTAGCTGGGTAAATTAGATTCACCAGATTCTACCGGGACAGCTCAGATGGTAGAACGTTGGCGGTTTCAGCCAACACATCCCTGGTTAGAATCCTGGAACAGACATTTTTCGCCCAGTTGGAAATTTACGTCTCATATGATTTGTTTATCAATTGGAATAATTGTGTTGAAATTAATCTACTGTTAATAGTTATTCCTTCTAAGATTTTGAGAAAAAATCCCAAAAAGGTTTAAAATTTTTTTTGTTGTTGTTGTTTTTTTTTTTGTTTTTTTTTTGTTGTTGTTGTTGTTGTTGTTGTTTTATTTATTAAGAATTTTTTTGAGTTTGTATAAATGGAATTTTTGAAAAGTCTGGATTTTAAAAAGTCTATGTATAAAAAATGTGTTTCGATTTTAAAACTTGACCAAGTTTAAAAATAAATTTTTAAACTTTTTTATTTTTACATACAAACACAAACACATGTTAAATGCGTATTTCGCTACTCTGCCACATAAAGATTCTCTAGTGCAAATATCAGATTGAGCTTTATAAAGAGTTAAAACATCTGCCTGTTAGATTTATTATAATTACTTTACATTTTTTATTATACATCGCGGGGGTTTTTAAGCACTAGGGGTTTTTCTATTTATCACAATTCATTAAAATCATAAGCTGATATTTTACACTTTTAATATATTAATAATTTTATTTTCTGTAATAAATTTTGTTGAAAATATAACATTTCAGATATTTATTTAGAAATACACTAAAGAAACCGAAGGTTGCACAAAGATAAAAAGCTGGATGAAGCATTTTATTTGAATATCCATAACTTGCTTTATTATCCAATTTAAAAAAGATGCTTGAAAAACGGCAGATTATTCTGCAGTCCCGCATTAAGTTATAAAAATTTCAGGCTAAAAAAAAGGCGATATGCCCAAACAAAATCCCGCAGATCCTAGAAAGATGAACTAAATACAGCTAATTTCATTACGGAGAGAATTAAGAGTATTTGCTTAAGACTTCAGACGTGTGTAGATTGAGACTATCGATTTGAAGGCGAGCAAAATAAAGACGGGAAAAAAGCTCTTGAACGTTAATAAAGTATTCCAAGAGAGCATTTGCTATGATTTTGTAGGGGAAAAAATCTTATGAAGGCTAAACAGTAGATTGGTGCTTATTTATTGGAGTTTTATAGATCGTTCTTTTGAAATGTCTGGATTTAAAAGATCAATGCCTAAAATGTAAAAAATAAATTGTTGGTTTTACAGTATTATACTGGCAGCTGAGGTGCCAGTATAACACTGTAAAATCAACAATTATACCATAAAATTAACAATAATAAATCGCAAAATAAACAGTAATATATCTCTAAGTAGTAGTATATGGCATATTAAAACATTTTCATTTATGAAACGGTATATTACTGTTTATTTACAGATTATTGCTGTTAATTTTACAGTATAATACTGGCACCTCAGCTGCCAGTATTATACTGTAAAATCAACAATTATTTTTTACAGTGTATGTTTTAATTTTCCATCTTTTTTACCGTTGAAGTAATTCATCAAATTTTTGTATTTCTACTTACAAACACATTTAAAAACTATATTTATGCACAGTGGCGTATTCACGGGGTGGGCTCATGGGACTGCAGCACCCTCCGAAATTTATTGAAAATATCATATTTAATTACGAAAGTTTAGTAAAATGTGATGAAATCTGCTAAGATAAAATTCAAAAGGCACCAGGAAAAATATTCCGTTTTAGACAGGTTTCCTACTTAAAAAGTGTATTATTTCACAGAGATCACGAAATTTTCCATTCTAGTCAAATTTCCGTTATAGAAAGCCTCAGTTTTACACGCATTTCATGTATCAAATGTATCCCATTTATGAGATAATGAAAAAGGCTATTCAACGCTTAAGTGTTGCAAATGTCGTGCATGTATGCTCCAAAATGAGTCTGAGAATGTGTTGAGGGAGGTAGGGGTAGAGTGGTAATGCTCTTAAATAATTTTAAATTTGCTATTTATTTCGATTTTATTTACTATTTATTGAGATACCTTTTAGTAGATAATTTTCAGCATTCCATTTAAAAAAAAATGCGATATAACCATAGAATTATACTTGTTAAGACGAAAATCTGCTTTTCTTACAGTCCCATGCAATTCCATTTTAGCAGGTTTGATTGTATAATGGATGTGTCACCTGCTAATATAAAAACCTGTCTAAAGCGACATTTTCGGCGTTTCTTGTGATTCCTTCTTAGAAACCTTCACTACATCTCAGCCCTCTCCGAAATGATGTCTAGATACGCCACTGTTCATGCAAATCAACCCTTATAATTGAGATTCATTAAGCAGAGATCTAAGTTGAATGTTACCAACAGAGTGAAAAGTATCTAGATCTGTATTTGAACCTTGACTGTGCTATACTCTGTCATTGAGCTAACCAGATGATATCTAACTACCTATCATATACTGCAACTTTGTTCGAAGCTTATCCACCATGACATGGTGGTGCCAGAGAAGATAAGAAAAAATCGGTTTTTAATTGTCCCTAGCCCAAAAACCGTAGAAAAAGCAAAAACGAAATCGGTTTTTAATTCTTCCTAGTCCAAAAACAATAGAAAAAGCAAAAATGAAATCGGTTTTTAATTGTCCCTAATCCAAAAACCGTAGAAAAAGCAAAAACGAAATCGATTTTTAATAATTAATTTGTGGAGTTTCCATGTATTATGTTTTCATCGGTAATGGTGGAGGCTTGCAGATCTGATGATACCAACAAGTGAGTGAATTGTATAAGGCCGGATAACATATGAGTAACTTAGTGGCAGAGCTTTGGTGTGTACATTCAAGGTTCGAATCCTGACTTAGACACTTTTACTCTGTGATAAAAGTTTATTCAACATTAACCTCCACTTAATGAATCACATTTAAGGACGTATGTTACTACTCTGCGACATATAGGTAATAGGTACTCTAGTTCAGATATCTGATTGGTATTTATAACAGCGATCCGTTAAATTTATTCTACTTACTTATGCATAGTACTCCTACTTTCTTTTAAAGTCGCATATTTATTGAAGGGTTTTCACATGTATCACAATTATCATTACAGCCATAACATAACAGTTTACACTTTTAATATGTTAATAATATTAACTTTATGTAATAAATATATAAAGCTTTGAACATTACTAATCAGATATATATTTTGAACAAGCCGAAAGCTGAGAAAAGATAAAAATCTATATGAAATATTTAAATTCAATATAAATAACGTGTCTTATTTAACAATTTAGAAAATTTGCATTAAAAAAATACCAGACTACCATCCATAGTGTTACCAGGTTCAGTATAACAAAAGCGGGACAAAGAGACAAAAAAGCGGGCGAATAAACATTATGAAAACGGAATCTGTCTAACCCTATAACTGAATCCTGCCTGAAACGTAAAAAAATCATTACAGGGTGACCCAGTGCTACGGGTTTTTTATAATATTTCCTTCCTTTTAAATTTTAGAAGTAAACTAACAGGCTTGCTAAAACACTTAATGAATGTCCTATAAGGGACAAAAATGAAATCTGAAAATAAATAGCAACAAAATTATAAATTAAAAAAAAATTAGTTGTCATTTTCCCAGTGGTTGATCAGGCGAAAGAGGTCAAGCGAAACTCTAAAAATTAATCTTCAAAATATCATCCTTGGGCTGTGATTAAGAGTCATTGCACGAGCATATCAGGCAGGGGGTTTCCATCACCATCTCAGAATTTCTTTATTTTTATTTCTTGTGTTGCCTTGCCCAAGGAAAGAACAAATCTCAAACATTTTTCTTATATCTCTTTTAGTTTTGGAGTTAGGGGGTGTCAAACTTCCCTAGACGAGGGGCGCAGGAAAATTTTGTGTCATTTTTGCCACTTTATTCTCTCAACTGTGACTGGCTCTGATGTGCTTCAGAGATTTTTGTTTTCTAACTGATACTATACCTTGAACATTAACATCTCAAATTGAAAATTCACTTGAAGATGGTCAGAGTCCCCAAATAGGGCACCCTCAAATACCCCTAATTTCGTAAAAAATCAGTTTTTAAGAATGCTTCAAATCTTGGCTCTGATGTGATACAGAGAAAATTTTTGCACAATGTAGTTAGACATTGTCATACAAAGTGAATTTAACGTTAATATTTTTTTAAGGTCCCCAGAGCCATTCGGTATGGGGGCCCAAACACGGACCTGAACGCTAAGTTATGTAATTTCAAAGCATTGGTGTAGCTGGCTCTGACCTCCTACATAAAAACTTTTTGCATGGAGTTGTACCATCAACATAGTAGTTTCACATTATGAAAAAAAATATTTTGAAGGTACCGCCATTTTCAAGAAAAATCCATTTAAGTACACAGGTTTTGGTGCGGTAATTATGAGTTAGAAACTCTTTTAAGAAAAAAAATATAACTATCAAGTATTAGCTTAGTATTAAAAAAGTACTTTTAAATGCTATTTGTTTGAAAATTACAATTTATGTTTGAGATATTAATTTTTTTTGTAGTTTTAATGCCATTTCTGTAATGCTGGCAACTGATAATATAAGCTCAATATCAGCAACTACGTACTGTTTTTCACCAGTCTGTGAAGAAAATTACATTTTTAAAAAAGCTGAAAACAATGTAAAATATAAAAATGTTAAAACATTTTTTTTAAATATCAGAACATACTAAAATATAGATTACCTCTATATGTTGGCAATGAGCATAAAAATCATCTCTTAGGGCTGAAAAAGCACATTCTTCACCATCTTCCTCCTCAGATTTCTCATCTGTATTTTTTTTTTTAAGCTTTAAAGTGACTAAAGCATGCCACTACTCTTTCCTGAGTCAAGTATTCATCTGGACCAAAAAATTTCCTATTCTGTATGCCCCTGGTTCCCATCAGCTTGTGTACAGAATCTGCTGTTAACGTGCTCCCAGTCTTCTCACTAATGTCATAGCATTCTTGAAGGAAGGTATTTTTGTTTTTCAGTAAGTCGAATTGGTTTTTTCCTCTTTTTAATGGCCCATCTGTTGCTGTAAGTGTTTGTTTTGGAAGAAATGTGCTGCAGATTGGCTTGTTCTTGCCTTAAAATTTCACCTAGTTTTGGAGCAACAAATGTTGTTTTCAAGCGTTTTACATAAGCATGCTTTATTTTATCAAGTCCTGTAGTTGGAGTAATTAGTGTATGGGTTCCACTAACAAGATGTCATTGCAAATCTTGTTCATCATCAAAGACGCATGTACAGCTATCTTCAGGACAGAGAAGTTGGACTCGTACTGCTTTTTTCTTTTTAGCTTTAGTAGTAATGGGAACAGTGCCTTCTTCAAAATCGGATATTATCACGAGACCAGATCAAAAAGACGGATATTTGTATTGTACTTCATGCTCTTTTCCTATTTCATATTACCTCTAAACAGTCATATGGTTTTTATGATATTCAACGCTATGTGGATGTTGTTAATCGCTGGTATAGATATACCAGCTAATATCAAATATTATATGCATTCTTTAAGCTTTTTAATTGGAATTAAGTAAATGCAGACAAAATAAGTCACACAAATGTTCTTTAAAATACATTTTTATAGCAGACGATAATCTTGGCATAGCTTTGGTTGTAACGCAGTTTTATGTCAAACTATGAACAAAAGTATTATATGTTACTCTTGTGACACAGACGTTTGTTACTCTTGTGACAACACCCCAGATCCTATTCCATGTATAGAATAAACAAAATATTTAAAATAAAATATTTCTTATACCTCGAAATCAGAGAGTTAAGAGTTTTGAGTAAAAATTTTCAGTAGTTTTTATAAAATTAAAACTTTAAGATGTTTTCTGTTACTCTTGTGACATTCAATTATCAACTAATAAATAAAGTTAAAATTGCATTTAATACCTTAGATAAAATCTTCTATCTATGTAGATCTAACAGATATAATATTATCTTGTTATTTTCAATCCATAATAATTTAATTTAAAGAAAAGAAGTAAAAAAACTATGCAACTCAATAATTTGATTTTTATGCTCGACTGTAAATGAATTTTAATACTCTCAGTTTCCAGCTCAGTTTCGGTGTAGACTTATTCTTATGAAATTAAAAGGTATAAATTCTATACTGCAACTCTTTAGCTTTAAACTGATGTATCACACTTATATTTCCGTTTAAAATAATTTTTCAGCAAATATTTTCTTCTGCCGTGGACGTTCCCACTATTAAAATATATGTATTGAAAAAATATATTGATATGAAAATGAGAATTTTGAACATACCGATCGCACTCTCCCCCTCTTATTTAAGTATAGTAATATTTAAAATGACTGCATTACATGCTTTTACGGGTAGTCACATAGTCAAAAATAATATTGTCAATAAGTATATTCTAGTATTATGCCATTTTACATATTAGGGGCTTTGCATATATAACGTTATCATTTTAGGGAGGAGGAGGGAATCTGGAATTTGATATCGTAACATATCGGTTGGGGGAGGGGGGATTGTTGTTTGATGTCATTATCATTTTTTCATCCAACCAAACTTTTGCTTTTTATGTAACTTTTCTTTCACATCAAAAAAGTATGTACATTTTTATGAAAATACAAAGTTATTATTAAAGCGGTTAAATATTTATAAAATCCTTTCATTCCAAAGTATTAAGTACCTCAATGACTTGCTTTCCTGTTCGTCTGCCATATGCGCATATAATTCACTGTTGGAGAAATAAGGAGCAAATTATGTTTAAAATTATTCTTGCGTTTACCATCAAAGAAAAAGAAAGGATGTTGCCCACTGTTTTCTTAAGAAGTTCTGCTTTTACTCTCCCCGGGCAGGGGCAAGTGCAGGAAGACAATATTACTGTTGAATGCATTATGTAAGAATAAACTATTATTAAGTACTTTTAATAGTAAGAAACTCTTTTAAGTGTTATTTGATATAAATTTATTTAAAGTATAATATTCATATTTTATTGACTTCTTTTCTTCGTTTGAATCTGTAAAGTATGCGACTAATAAACATATAACCATATCTGTATATCACTGCAAACGTATAGAAAGAAAGAAAAATAATGTAAATAATTTTTAGACACTGATAACGATATCATCAGGAGAGAAGGGAGGGGGTCCAAAATTAGCAAAATTTTGATAACGTTATCTATGCACAGCCCCTTATAGGTTTGAAGAAAAATTACTTCACACGTGTACATGTTTTATTCTGGAATATTTTGTCCTAATAGTTTAATGCAGCGGTTCTTAAACTGAGTTCTGTATTAAGGAGTCCAGCTTAAGGAGTCCCGTCCGAAGGTCCAGCTTTAAGGGAAAAATTCTCCACTTGTTTAAAATAAACTAATGGTACAAGTAAAACGAAAAGCAAAACTAAGAACACTCCTAAATACAATATACAATGATATCTGCTGAAATGGAACATGTCTAATACTCAAACCTGCCTTAAGCAAAAATTCATGGTCATCACACAAGAAATACCACATGATTATACTAATACGTAAGCCTGTCTAAAACGAAAAATTTCAACGGGATTATCAATTTTGTCTTAGCAGGTTTTACTGTTATTAGCTTATATATCTCTCTATTAGTTTATATACTTTTTCTTCCATATTGTAAGGAGTATCTCTAATTTCAGTCTTAACCCCTTCGGGACGGGAGCCTTTTACGAAATTTTTAATCTTTTGCCACCGTTTTTTTAAAACAGAAATTTGTGTCTTCTTGAATCGAGAAAATGCGCTGATTAAATAAGGCAATTTTTACAGTAAAATTTTACTGGTGAGGAAAAACAAGGATTCTGAGCGCTTCATGCGGCACGTATACGTGCCGCTCGTCCCCAAGGGGTTAAATCCTGGTGGTCTTCGAACACAGAGGGGATGATAATGATGAGATTAAAAACCAGTGGTTTTTATAAATAAAAGTTGTGTTCTTCAATCTTAGTGAACCGTACCATATGAAGACAATCTTAACGAACCATATCATATGGAGAGACCTCACAATATCTTGCGAGGTATATTTAGTTAACAAAAATTCTTTATTTGAAAGTATTATATATACATAGGATTCGTCTAAAAAAATTCATAATAACAAAAGTAATAATAAAGAAAGAATTTCGGTTTCTGCGAATGCCATCAGAGGGACATTGGATTTTTTTTTCCATGTATAAAAAAGTGATTCCAAAAGTAACCGAAAGAGGGCGCCACTGCATTATTCTCGTGAGACTCTTTGGTGTGGTTGCACCATGCCTTTCATTCTGGCCCCCTCTTTTTTGAAAAGCCTTGTCCTCAATTCGGCTACAGTCGCTGCAAAACGGTATTTTACGCTTTTGCCTGACGATGTTGTGTCTGAATTACAGGAAAGACATGCGTTACCTGTCGTCACTTTCATGCAGAATCCCCCCCCCACACACACACTCCACTTTGCACGTGAAGTCAAGACACAGAAGTTAGACACTTTCACGGAAGACTGAGGGATAAGTCGAGGTTGTAAGTTTGAGTGGCTCTCACAATCCCCAGACTTGACCCCGACGGATTTTTTGTTGTAGGGATTCTTAAAGTCTCGTGTTCTCCGGGGCTTCCCATGCACTTTGGGGGAAGAAAGATGCCATTCGACGGACCGCCGGTGGCATCGATGCTGACATGCTAGATTCAGTTGCAATAGGCGTATTGACGCGCCCCACTTTCCTATTACCTGGTGGTGGTGATGGTCACGTTGAACATCTTTTACTTCAAAACAAATGCACAGTGTCATGTTATTGTGATTTGTTTCATTGTCTGATTTGCATAGGATGCCTCAGTATGCGGGTAAGCTCCCTCTTTTGGGTATTTTTAGAATCTTTTATTTTATATACATGGAAAAAATATCCAATGTCCCTCTGATCATATTCGCGCAAACCGAAATTTTTTCTGAGCATTACTTCTTTTATTATGAATTTTTTAAGTTTACACGAACTTATAACGCGCCCTGTATATTTATCCCCAAAGAATAATTTAAATTTTCTTTTCTTTTTTCTTGTTGGTAAGCATATGAAACAGGGTTCATTTAAATTATATTAATGATATTAAATTGGCTTTGAAAAGCTTTATTTCTTAAAATGCATTTCCTAACACCTAGCATCACATTCCAAAAAATGTCGTATAAAATTCTTGTTAATAAATTTTAGTTTATGTAATAAATATTTAAAATTAAAATATAACTATTTAGATTTTTTTAGAAATAATTGAACGGCTACAGAAAGTAAAAAAAAAAATACTGGATGAATTATTTAATTTGAATATTAGTGACGTGTTTCATTAAGCAATTTTGAAAATTAAGTTAAAAGAAAATGCTGGATTTACTGCAGTCTCACTTTGAATAAAAGCAAATTCCATGTTCTAAAAAATGGAATACATCAAACAAAAATTCACGCATCCTAAAGAGATGAATAGGTTTATAACTAATTTTATTACTGAGGGAATTAAGAGTAATTGCTTAAGACTTCAGCCGTGTGGAGATTGGGAATATCGATTTAAAGAAGAGCAAAAAAAGCCCTTGAACGTTAATGAAATAATCCAAGAGAACATTTGCTAAGATTTTTAAGGGAAAAAAACCTGGAGGTTAAAAAGTAGATTGGTGCTTTTTAGTTGAGTTTTACAAATATAGCTTTTAAAATGTTGGAATTTGAAAAGTCAAAGTTGAAAAATATGTCTTTAATTCTGAATCGTTTGTGATCGTAGAAATTAAATTTTCAATTTTCAATTTTTCAATTTGAGGGGTTCACAACCACAGTAGACCAAGTTCATTTTGAAAAAAAAGGAAATAGTCCATTTAGAAGGTGCAAAAAGTCTGTTTTATTTACTACCACAGTGAACCAAGTCTGTTTTCACATACTTTCTCATATGTGTCATCTTATTACATTAGTTTACTATGGGAGTGGATAAAACAGATTTTATGCACCTTCTAAATAGACTATCTCATGTTTTTTTTTTTTTTTTTTTTTCAAAATGGACTTGGTCTACTATGTTTGTGAACCCCTCATTTAATTGTTTAACTTTTATTTTACTAAATAATGATAAGAATACATGAGAACAACTGTTGTCTAAAATACATTTAAATTTAAATAAGAAATCTAGCTTTAATAATTTTATTATTATTAAGAATTTTCTAGCCATCTTTGTTGTCGACAGAATCAGTCTACACGGAAAAACTGTTTTGTTGAAATTGCTAAATTTTGGTTCATATAGATCCATCCAAATATTTTGGTTAAAATGACCAGATTTTGGGTGAACTAACCAAACGATTTGTTGAATTAACAAAATAATTTGGTTAATCTAACTAAAATTTAATTATTCCAGTCAAAATATTTGGATGGAGCTATATGAACCAAAATTTAGTAATTTCAACAAAACAGTTTTTTCCATGTATCATTTAATAATTACAGAACCGCCTGTGCAAGATTAAAAAATCCCTGCCGGCCCGGCCTACAGGCAGAGGTAGATTTCGAAGTTAAGTATACTAATTTCACCAACAAAAACTAAATCATTATTAGATATAAATCCACTTTAACAGTTTTATCTGTCTGCTTTTGACGAGTTTTTATTTCATTTTTATAAAATAGCTGGTTTTATCAGAATCATGTTAAGGCGATATTAAAAAAAAATATTTTTCCATGCTCAACAACTCGAAATTTTCTGGCACATTTTTTGATTCATTTTTAATTTTAAAAAAATATGAAACATGCTGACGTGATTTTTGAAAAGATTTATAAGCGACCTGTGTTTTTATTTTTCTTTCATTTAATTAAAACTTGATTAATAAACAATTATTTTCTCAGTAGGGCAATATTTTTCGTTTCTAACACAATCGCTTCGGGAAATTCTGTTCAAAATGCCCACTTTGACATCATTTTTTGAAATATATTCTGCCTCTATCAAAAAATCGATGATTACTGTACATTATATAGTTTCTGAATAAGAGAATCTAGCAATTGGATGCGTTTGAGAGCAAAAATGAATTTAAAAATGAGTAAGAAAATAAGCAGTTTGGATTTGAATGCACCATTAATAAGATGAGCTTTTTTCTTCAACCGCTATGTATTTTTAATTTGTTTTTGCTGTAAGAATTGGCGCAATCAAAAACTTTTCTATAAAAATGTTGAAGACAATATTAAGAAGATATATGATAAATTCATGGAGATATTATATCTTGTGAATTGACGGAATTATGAAAATTTTTCTTCTTCAACCCCCCTTTTTTGTTTTCGTTTTTAATTCTTTTTTGCGGTACAAATTGGTCTTATCAAAAACTTGTGAGTATAAAAGTTGTAGATAATATTAAGGAGATGTATAATATAATTAATTGAATTGACGGAATTATGAAAATTTTTCTTCTTCAACCCCCTTTTTTTGTTTTCGTTTTTAATTCTTTTTTGCGGTACAAATTGGTCTTATCAAAAACTTGTGAGTATAAAAGTTGTAGATAATATTAAGGAGATGTATAATATAATTAATTGGATTTGATATCTTGAGAATTGACGAAGTAAGGAATTTTGTTTCTCCGAAAAACCCTATTTTTTGCGCCCCTTGAGCCTATTTTTAATTTTATCAAAAATCTGTGATGCATGAATTTTTGGCGCTATTTTTAGAAGTAAAAAAAAACTTTAAACTGATTTGATATGTACAAAAATTAAGAAGTTATGGGGTTTTTTCGGTTTTCACAAAACCCCTCCCTATTTCCGTGCCCTTTGTCCGCTTTTGCCCATTAACGAACTTGACCGAGATTTTATGTCCCTTGATTTTATGTATGAGTTTGGAAGAGATTTGTGCAGAATTGCGGAAGTTATCGTGTCCAGAAGAAAGTGATAACACAATTGCTTCGGGAAATTCCGTTCAAAATGCCCACTTTGACATAATTTCTTGGAATATATTC
This sequence comes from Maratus speciosus, assembly GCA_963932465.1. Lineage (NCBI taxonomy): Eukaryota > Metazoa > Arthropoda > Arachnida > Araneae > Salticidae > Maratus > Maratus speciosus. Next base: position 387,279,176 of record OZ010786.1, read on the forward strand.
TGCCTCTATCAAAAAATCGATCATTACAGTACATTATATAGTTTCTGAATAAGCGAATATACCAATTAAATGCGTTTGAGAGCAAAAATGAATTTAAAAATGAGTCAGAAAATAAGCAGTTTGGATTTCAGTGCTTCCTTAATGCAATGATTTTTCCAACACAATCCGCTTCGGGAAATTCGGTTCAAAATGCCCACTTTAACAGCATTTTTTAAAAATATATTCTGCCTCTATCAAAAAATCGACCATTACGGTACATTATATAGTTTCTGAGTAAGAAAACGTACCAATTGAAAGCCTTTGAGAGCAAAAATGAATTGTAAAATGAGTCAGAAAATAAGCAGTTTGGATTTGAATACACCCTTACTTAGATGATTTTTTTCTTCAACCGCTAAGTATTTTTAATTTGTTTTTGCTGTAAGAATTAGTCCTATCCAAAACTTGTCTATATAGATGTTGTAGACAATATTAAGAAGATATATGATAAATTCATGCTGTTTTTATATCTTTTGTATTGACGGAGTTATGGATTTTTTACTTCTTCAAACCCCTTTTTTGTTTTCGTTTTTAATTTTTTTTTTTTGCGGTACGAATTGGTCCTATCAAAAGCTTGTGAATATAAAAGTTGTAGATAATATTAAGGAGATTTATAATAAAATTAATTCGAATTGATATCTTAAGAATTGACGATGTTATGAATTTTTTTCTCCCAAAAACCCTATTTTTTGCACCCGTTGAGCCGATTTTTAACTTTATCAAAAATCTGTGATACATAAAATTTTGGCCCTATTTTTAGAAGTAATAAAAACTTTAAACTGATTTGATATGTACAAAAAGTAAGAAGTTATGGGGGTTTTCGGTTTTCACAAAACCCCTCCCTATTGCCATTCCCTTGGTCTGATTTTGCCCATTAACGAACTTGACCGAGATTTTATGCCCATTGATTTTATGTATCAGTTTGGAAGAGATTGGTGCAGAATTACGAAAGTTATCGTGTCCAGAAGAAAGTGATATATATAGATAGACAGATAGATAGATAGATAGATAGATAGATAGATAAATAGATAGATAAAGTTTTTTACTGAGGGTGGTTTTAGGTTCTACGGGTCATGATCGGTGTAGGTCTGAAAAAAAATTTCAGAAATTCCAACATAGGAACGATCCCAATAGGTAGTATTTCATACGAAATCTACCTAAAAGCAGCATGAAATATTTAACTTACAGGGTGATTAAAAAAAAGTTTACAAAATGACATGGCAAATCAGTCATACAGCAAGGATAAAAAATCACATAGGAACATAGGATCGCAAACCACTTATTTAGTCGCAAATACAGGTTGTTTCATCCTAACTGGACCCGGGTTGACGATAATAATTTCGATAGAAATAAAACATTGTAATGAAAATGCTACGATATGTACCTTGCTTTGTGTGAAATGTGATAACATCACGGAAAGTTCTGCAAAAACATGCTGCTCAAGCAATCGATGATAGCGTATGAATTGATAATCACAATTCAAAATGAGGGGCGTCAAGCACATACTGCTAGCGCGTATAATGCAAACTTCTACCACTTTTGTTTGGTGTTATCACATTAGCAACAAAGGTGAGAATGTCTGTTAAATGTTTTATTATAATATACTTCAGTTTTCTGAAAGTTATTACGTCAACCCAAATTGAATGAGGATGAAAAATCCTATATTTGTGACTAAATTGGTTTGAGACCCTATGTTCCTATGTGATTTTTCATCCTTATTGTATGCCTGATTTTCCATGTCATTTTTTAAAGGTCTTTTTTAATCACTCTGTATATCAGTTTCGCCTTTAATTACAGAAAATTCCATGTAAAAAAGTGATATAATAAAGTAAAATCCCACAGATCCTATACAGATGAATTAAATATAGCCGATTCTTCTACGGATGGAATCAACTTAAAACTTCAGACATGTTAAGGCTGAGACTATCAATTCCAAGTAGAGCAAAATAAATCGAAAAAAAAACCCCTTGAATGTTAATAAATTTTTCCATGAGCCGAAGGCTGCGCAAAATTGGAAAGCTGGATGAAACATTTTATTTGACTATGAATAACGTGTCTTATTATGAAATACACACACTAAAGTATAGAAAATTGCATGTTTGACAAACTACGATATGCCAAAAAAAAATCCCACAGATCCTAGAGAGATGAATTAAATATAGTTAATTTAATTACGGTGAGAATTAAGAATACTTGCTTAACCCCTTAACGGTCGCATTAAATTACGGTTTTAAAATTCAAATTGCTTATTGGTACCACTTTTTGAAAAAGAAATATTCACTTTATTTAATAGCAGGTAAGAGGATACCATAATAAAGCCAATTACACGATTTTATAAAACTGGTAGAAATCAAACAATCTGAATAAAAGACACAGCCCGTGAATATCACGGGGGCGAGAATTAAGGGGTTAAGGCTTCAGACGTATAAGAAGATTGAGACCATCTATTTAAATAAGAGTAAAATAAAGAAAAACTTAATGTTAGTTGAAAGTTAATAAATTATTCCAAGAGAGCATTTTTCAGCATTTTGAGACGACATATTTCTAAAATGGTTAAAACGTAGTTTGGTGCTTTGTTATTGGGTTCTTATAAACCATTCTCTTAAAATATCTGAATTTAAAAGGTCAATGTGTAAAAATTATTCTTTAATTTTCAACCTTTTTTGATCGAAATTTAAATTTTCAAACCTTTATATTCTTACTACACATTTATGGTACTAAACAACAAGATCGAAGGGAAATTCGGTCTTCTAAAATAAGTTTTAATTTAAAACGTAAATCTAACTTTAAAATTTTTGGTAATTGTTATGCTATTTATTGTTTAAACTAAATTATTCGTTGATAGATTAGGTTTATAATCCATTGATTACATCGTCAAAAAGTACCCTTTATGGGTTATAGTATGCTGTTAAAAAATACATTGAGATGCTTACTATTATAAGAAGTACTATTCAAGAAAGATACCATTATATTTACGAGGAATATAATATTGAGATATGTATTTTGAAAAATATATTCATATAAAAATGAGAATTTTGAGCATACGATGCAACTCTCTCTCTTTTTTAAGTATAGTAATATTTAAAACGACTGTATTACATGATTAAATATAGGTAATCACACAGTCAAAAATAATATTGTCAATAAGTCTATTCTAGTATTAATCTATTTTGCATATTATAGGTTTATATGAGAAATATGATATTGAGATATGTTTATTGAAAATATATATTCATATAAAAATGAGAACTTGATGATACTATTTCAACTCTCTCTCTCTTTTTAAAGCACAGTAATACTTAAAACGAGTTCATTAGATACTTAAATATAAGCAGTCACGCGTAATCAAAAATAATATTGTCTATAAGTATATTCTAGTAATATGCTATTTTACAAATTATAGATTTCAAGAAGATTTTCTTAAGACATGTAGATGTTTAAGTTTGGGATTATTTTGCGGGAACAATTTAATTCAGCGGTTCTTAAACCGTGGTACGTTTAAAGGCGGTCCACGAGAATTCCTGCTTTCAAAGAAAAATTCTTCATTTCTCTGAAATATGAGACTAATGTTGTGGGTAAAAGAAAAGAAAAACTAAGAAAACTAAAAAATACAATACACAATGAAATCTGTGAAAATGAATCTGTTTAATGTGTAAATCCCCCATAAACGGGAAAAAAAAATCCTTGTCTCAAAGTAAGAAATATCACATAATTATGCCTGCTCCAGCTCATATGAAAGTCTGTTTAAATTAGAAATTTTCATCCTATCGATTTCGTCTTAGCAGGTTTTACTCTCAATAGATTATATATTTCTTACATTTCAAAACTCGCCTGATCCAGATAATCAGATTTTGGGAAATCGCGAAAGACCTCTGACTGCGTCCATTGGTTTTTCTTGGAAACTAAGGTTGGTACTACTTGGTTATCCCGTCGACCAAAAACCTATCGTCAAACTATAACATTAAATGCCAATAATGGTTGATCAAAAATGTCGCATTCACTTGACTTTAAGCAAGTTACACGTGTTTACGTCATCTAGTGATTTTTATTTCGACGTTTCATTTGTATTTTTATTAATGTTATATTAATTTATTTGTTCTTTCCTTATTTAAAATAAAAATTACGTCAATTTGTATCATTTGGCGAGTGTTTTGGCGATTTATATAATTTGGCTAAATTGGTCGACGGAATAACTGAATAGTACCTAAAATCTCAAGTAATCGCGTCTATTAATGATTAGCCTTAGTGATTAGCCTATTAATGATTACCCTAAGATTTTACAATGCCAGAAATACCCCCAAAAAACTAGTTTTTTTTGCAGATTGTAGTGTTTTTTCGATGCAGGTTCACCAACAGAATAGATTGATAGAGAAAACTCGATTTTTTTTTTTTCAATTTTTGGATAAGGCGAGTTTTGAAACTCACTTCCTCATATATACTATCCTCGAAAAATAATTTAAATTTTCTTTCTTTTTTTACTCGTCTGTAAGCAGTTATATGAAGCAAGTTTCATTCAAATCATATCAATGATAAAATATTGGTTTTGAAAAGGTTCATTTCTTAAAATGTATTCTTTAGTACCTAGTACCGCGTTCCAAATAATGTTGTAAAGAAATAATGTTAATAATTTATAGTTTGTGTAACAAATATTTCAAGATTAAATTATGATTTTTTTAGATTTTTTTAAAATAATTAAACTTCAGCACAAAGTTTTAAAAAGCTGGGTGAATTATTTAATTTGAACATCAATAAACTGTTTCATTAAGCAATTTAGAAAATTTAGTTAAAAGAAAATGCTAGATTTTACTGCAGTCTCTCCTTGAATAAAAGCAAATTCCATGTTCGGAAAAATGAAATACATCAAAAAAAATTCCACGCATTCTAGAGAGATGAATAGGTTTATAATTAATTTTATTACAGGGGGAATTAAGAGTTATTGCCTAATACTTCAGACGTGTGGAGGTTGGGACTATCGATTTTAAAGAGAGCAAAATAAAGATTAAAAAAAAGCCTTTGAATGTTAATGAAATATTCCAAACGAGCATTTGGTAAGAATTTAATTTAAAAAAAGTGGTTAAAAAGTATATTGGTGCTTTTTTATTCAGTTCTTACAAATAGAGATCTTGAAATGGTTAAATTTCAAAAGCCAATATATGAAAAATATATTTTAATTTTGAAACTTTTGTGATCGTAGAAATTTAAATCTTCAAATTTCCATATTTTGCACGCAAACACATTTAATATTAGAACATCTTTTTTACTAAATAATGGTAAGCATCCATGGGAAAAAATTGTAAACAATTTTAATATATTTTTTGACGACAGAGCCAGTCTATTCTTCAAGAACTACAGCACCGAAGCCTGTGCAAAGTTAAAAAACCTTATGAAATATTTAGCTTGAATGCTTTAACATGTTTAACACGCTTTATTATGCAATTTGGAAAATTTGCCTAAAAAATATCGGATTATTCTAAAGTTTCGCTTTGAATTACAGAAAATTCCATGTAAAAAAATGATATGCCAAACAAAATCCCGCAGATCGTAGAGAGATGAATTAAATATAGCTAATTTCATTACGGGAGACTTAAGGGTATTTGCTTAAGACTTCAGACGTGTGGAAATTGGGAGTATCGATTTTAAGAAGAGCAAAATAAAGAGAAAAAAAAGCACTTGGACATTAATGAAATATTTCCAGAAAGCATTTGTTAAGATTTTGAGGAAGAAAAAATGCCGGAGATTGAAAGCAGTTTGATGGTTTTAAATTGAGTTTTTAGAAACAGAGAGCTTGAAGTGTTTGAATTTGAAAGGTCAATGTATGAAAAATACGTTTTCATTTTGAATTTTTATGGTTGTAGAAAAATATTTTTTTTGAAATTTTCATAAATTACATGCAGATACACTTAACAGTTTAACATTTATTATTTTTTTTAATAATGATTAGATCTATAAGAAGAACTGGCGTCTGAAATAAATTTTAAATAAGAAATCCTACTTTAATATTTTTATGATTATACTATGTCTTATTATGCAATTCAGAAAATTTGCTTTAAAATATCGGATTATTATAATGATTTGCCGGGAATTATAGAAAATTCCATGTAAAAAAGTGATATGCCAAACAAAATCGCGCAGATCCTAGAGAGATGAATTTAATATAACTAATTTCATTGCGGTGAATTAAGAGTATTTTCTTAAGACTTCAGACGTGTGGAGACAGGGACAATCGATTTTAAGAAGAGCAAAATAAAGAAAAAAAAAAGCACTTGAATGTTAATGAAATATTCCCAGATAGATGTGGTAAGATTTTGAGGAATAAAAAACCCTGGAGGTTCAAAGTAGACTGGTGCTTGTAAATTGAGTTTTTACAAACAGAGATATTGAAGTGTTTGAATTGGAAAGGTCAATGTATCAAAAATATGTTTTCATCTTGAATTTTTATGATCGTAGAAAAATATCTTTTTGAAATTTTCATAAATTACCTGCCGATACATTTAATAGTTTAAATTTTTTTTTAATAATGATTAGAACCTATAGGAAGAACTGGCGTCTAAAATAAGTTTTAAATAAGAAATCCTACTTTAATATTTTTATGATTATATTATGTCTTATTATGCAATTTAGAAAATATGCCTAAAAATATCGGATTATTCTAAAGTTTCGCCTTGAATTATAGAAAATTCCATGTAAAAAAGTGATATGCCAAACAAAATCGCGCAGATCGTAGAGAGATGAACTAAATATAACTAACTTCATTACGGGGTATTAAGAGTATTTGCTTAAGACTTCAGACGTGTGGAGATTGGGACTATCGATTTTAATAAGAGCAAAATAAAGAGAAAAAAATCCTTGGACGTTAATGAAATATTCCGAGAAAGCATTTGTTAAGATTTTGATGAAGAAAAAATCCCGGAGGTTAAAAGTAGATTGGTGCTTTTTAATTGAGTTTTTACAAAGAGTTTGAAGTGTTTGAGTTTGAAAGGTAAATGTATGAAATATACGTTTTCATTTTGTATTTTTATGGTTGTAGAAAAATATTCTTTCAAATTTTCATAAAATTACACGCAGATACATTTAATAGTTTAACTTTTTTTTTTTAAATAATGATTAGAATCTATGGGAAGAACTAGCGTCTAAAATAAATTTTAAATTAAATAAGAAACCTTACTTTAATATTTTTATAATTATACTATATGTCTTATAACGCAATTTGGAAAATTTTCTGTAAAATATCGGGTTATTATCGCTATGAACGCAGATCCTAGAGAGATGAATTAAATGTAGCTAATTTCATTACGAAATAATTAAGAGTAGTTGCTTACGACTTCAGACGTCCCACATAGCATTTTTAGTTTGCAGAAAATTTGCAACAGCCTTGCTTTGAAAACCTGCAAAGTTGCAGTAAGCTCGGCATGGCAAGACTGAAAGTTCATAACAAGACTGCAGCAAGATAACGCAAACGCCGAAGTCACCACACTTTGAACTTGCAGCTAACTTGTCGTGCAAATTAAATTCATACTGTATAAAATTTATTGCAAATTAACGACAAACAAGTAATCAAAAATTCTGCAAACTTACAGCAAGGTAGTAATCTTTCCATGCCGCACTATAAGTTCAACTCCTTCGAAGGGGTCTATAGACCGGATCAGGCCTATTGATGCGAACGCACCGTCAGAAGGTGCATGCATCGTTTTTATCACCATAAACAAGTTAAGGTAATATTTGTACTTTTCAATTCGAGCCTTTTTTGGTATAGCGTGTAAAAAAAGCGGTGTCAACCGTATAAAATTCCTGCGTATCTGCTGATTGTCTACTCTCTCAACAGAGGGATTTTTTGCTTTCGTCACTTTTGTGAATTAAAGACAGTCTTGCCATCAGTTTCCCAACAAACTACTCATGCAAGTGGATGATGGTATACCTTGCGGGAGATTTGCTGTGAATTTCTCTATTAAAATTTGCCACGGCAAGATAATATCAGAAAAAATCAAACTTGCTGCTAATGTTCATGCTATCTGGGGTGTGGACAGTTGGACTATCGATTTTAAAGAGAGCAAAATAAAGATCAAAAAAGCATTTGAACGTTAATGAAATATTCCGAGAGAGCATTTGCTAAGATTGTGAGTAAGATTTTGAGTAAGAAAAAACCCCGGAGGTTAAAAATAGATTGGTGCTCTTTAATTGAGTTTTTACAAACAGAGAGTTTGAAGTGTTTGAATTTGAAAAGTCGATGTATGAAAAATACGTTTTCATTTTCAATTTTTATGGTCGTAGAAAAATAATTTTTGGAATTTTCATAAATTACATGCAGATGCATGTAATAGTTTAACATTTATTTTTTTAAATAATAATTAGGATATATGGGAAGAACTGGCATCTAAAAATAGGGTTTTAATTAACTAAGAAGTCCTACTTTAATATTTCTATGATTATACTATGTCTTATTATGCAATTTAGAAATTTTGCTTAAAAATATCGGGTTATTATAATCTCTCGCTGTGAACTATAGATAATCCCATCTAAAAAAGTGATATGCCAAACAAAATCGCGCAGATCGTAGAGAGATGAATTAAATATAGCTAACTTCATTACGGAGTATTAAGAGTATTTTCTTAAGACTTCAGACGTGTGGAGATTGGGACTATCGATTTTTAGAAGAATAAAATAAAGAGAAAAAAAGTCCTTGAACATTAATGAAATATTCCAAGAGAACATTTGCTAAGATTTCGAGAAAAAACCTTCAGGATGTTAAAAAGTAGATTGGTGTTTTTTAGTTGAGTTTTTACGAATTTAGTTGACGAATATTAGTTGAATATTAGTTACAATATTATTATTACAATAATAGTTACAATATTATTACAATATGCGGGAATAATATTTACAATATTATTACAATTACGAATATTAGTTGAGTTTTTACTGTTGAACTGTTTTAATTTGAAAGGTCAATGTATGAAAAATGTGTTTTAATTTGGAAACTTTTGTGATCGTGGAAAATTAATTTTTTTAATTTTTATAAATTACATGCACATACATTTAATGGTTTAACATTTATTTTTTTTAGTAATGATTAGAATGCACGGGAAGAACTGTCGTCTAAAATAAGTTTAAAATTAAATAAGAATATAAAATTAATAAAAATAATAAAATAATAATAAATAATAATAATAATAATAAATTAATAAATATAATAAAATTAAATAAGAAATCCTACTTTAATATTTTTATGATTATTAAGAATTTTCCGAACTTCTTTCCACATTTTTTGTCAACAGACCCAGTCTATTGTTTAATAATTGTAGCGCGAAAACCTGTTCAAAGGTAAAAAGCAGCATGGAATATTTAACTTGAATACCAATAACATGTCTTATTATGCAATTTAGAAAATTTGCCTAAAAATATCGGATTTTTCTAAAGTTTTGCCTTAAATTGTAGAAAATTGTATGTAAAAAAACGATATGCGAAACAAAATCCAACAGATCCTACACTCCCAAAAAAAAATCCGTTACAGTTTTCCTGTATGAATCGGAAAAATAGTTGCCCTTATCGTACCGGAAAATTGTTCGACCCAGCTCGGAATAAAATCCGTAAAAAAAAGGAAATAGTCAATAAAACGGTATTTTACGCATTTAATTCCGATTTTTCGGATTTTATTCCGAGCTGGGTCGGAAATTTTTCCGGTACGATAAGGGCAACTATTTTTCCGATTCCTTTAGGAAAACTGGTCGCATTTTTTTACACTGTGGAAAGATTAATTAAATATAGCTAATTTCATTACAGGGAGAATTAGGAGTATTTTCTTAACGGTAAAAGTTGAAGTTTGGAGATCGGGACTATCAATTTGAAGGAGAAACATAAAGAAAACAAAAAAATCTCTTGAATGTTAATGAAATATTAAAAGAGAGTATTTGCTAAGATTTTGAGAAAAAAACATCCGGAGGTTAAAAAGTAGATTGGTGAAAAAACCCTTCGGAGGTTAAAAAGTAGATTGATGTTTTTTAGTTGAGTTTTTAGAAACAGAGCTTTTGAAATGTTGGAATTTGAAAGGTCAATATATGAAAAATATGTTTTAATTTTGAAACTTCTGTGATCGCAGCAAATTAAATTTTTACTTTTTCATTAATTACATGCAACTACATTCAATGGTTTAACATTTATTTTACTAAATCATGATAAGAATCTGTGCGAAGAACTGTCGTCTAAAATAAATTTCAATTTAAGAAATAAATCTAACTTTAATAATTTTATGATTATTAAAATTTTTCTGAATATTTCTGTCATATTTTTTGTCGACAGACCCGGACTATTCACGGTAAAAAAAATTCCGTTAAAATACAGAAATTTTACTAGCAATCAAGACGCCAGTGCTATTTCTGTATTTTAACGGATTATTTTTTTTTACAGTGTTCTTTAATAATTATAGCTCCGAAGCCTGTGCAAAATTAAAAAGTAGCACGAAATATTTAACTTGAAGATGTAACTAGAACATGTAATATTATGCAATTAAGAAAATTTGTCTAAAAATTATCGGATTATTCTAAAGTTTCGCCTTCAATTATAGAAAATTCCACGTAAAAAGAGTGATATGCCAAACAAAATCAAGAAATCTTCAGAGATGGGAAGGTTGAGACTATCGGTTCCATGTACAGCAAAATATATCGAAAAAATAGCCTTTAAAAAGGGAGATCCCCTTAAAACTTTTTGAAAAGTCATTTTTTTTTTTGTTATTATTATTATGAAAGAATAACATGTTACCAAATTTAAAAAAAAAAGAATTGAGACGATACTACAATTAAAACCGGTTTTATGATAAAATATGTGGATACCTATCCAAATCAAGATAAATTCGAACTTAAAAGTCTTTTTTCTCAAATCAGGTATTTTTGACATTTCGCGCATCATATTTCCAAAACTAAATAACACAGAAACTTTAAATTTTGGATTATATTGTATATTATACATCTTTATAACCTAAAACCTATTTATAAGTAAGTACCTGTAATTTATTTATTTGTTTGTTTATTTTTATTTGAAATTTTTTCATACATTTTGCGTTTTATGGTTTAATTGCCTGAAAAAAATATATTTTCATGAGTAAACTTGGTTATTATTTTAGGTTAAAGTTAAAGTATGATATTGTAAGAATATATATGTGTAATATTAAGTGGATATATCGAATATATTTTTTATAATCCTGCGCACAACACATGTATGTCATTGAAAATTCTTAATTAGTCTGTCTTAATTAAACTAAATTCTAATTATGTATCATTAAAATTATTTAAAGGAATGCGTAAACGAAGATTTTTACATTTTAAACAACTTGTTTAATTTGAATAAATATTTACAGCTCCAAAAATTTTTTTAATACTGCGTTAAAATCACGCCGGTATATCGAGCTGCTAAAGATGAGCTTCCCCCTTTATATGTTAATAAACTTTTCCAAGAGCCGAAGGGTGCTCAAAGTTAAAAATATGGATGAATATCAATTTATTATTTGAATATCAATAACCTGTCTTATTACGCAATAAAAATATTTCGGGTTATTCTACAGTCTTGCATTCAATTATAAAAAACTGCATGTTCGAAAAAAGGCAATATGCTAAACAAAATCCCACATATTCTTGAGAGATGAATTAAATACAGCTAATTTCATTTACGGAGAAAATCAAAGAAAATTTACTCTAAACTTCAGACGTGTTTGAATATTGAGACCATCGATGTAACCCTTTGAGGGGCAAGCAATTGCGTTTGTGTAATGCTGAATTCCTACCGGAAATTTCGGGAAATTTTATTTCTAAATAAGGAAAAACAATTTTTCAGCTATTTTTCCTTGAAGTTATTAAGGTAAAACTTAATTAAAAGTTTCTGGTGCAAATCTTAATTAAAACTTAGATGGGATATAATGTATCTCACCGCCCCTCAAGGGGTTAAATAAGAGAAAAATAATGAAAAAAAAAGACCTTTGAAAGGTAATAACTTATTCCAATACAGTGTTTGTTACCATTTTGATACGAAAAAATCCTAAAAAGATAAAAAGTACTAGATTTTTATTCGATTGTTAGAGATTTAGTCTCGTAGATTGGTGCTTTGTTATTTCGTTTTAATAACCCATTCTATTATAAACCATTCTATACATGAATTTAAAAGGTCAGTGTATAAAAATTATGCTTTTATTTTTCAACGTTTTGTGATCGAGAAAATTTAAATTTTTAAATATTTATTTTCTTATTTTATATTTATGGTACTAAACAATAAGATCGAAGGGAAGAACGATTTTCTAAAATAAGTTTTAATTTAAAACGCAAATATAATTTTAAAATTTGTGTAACTTCTATGCTGTTTATGATTGTTTAAACTAAATTATTCTTTGATAGATTAGAATTATCATATATTTATTACATCGTCTAAAAGGACCCCTTATTGGTTATGGAATGCTGTAAAAATATATTGAGACGCATATAGTATTTATTGGGTGACTGTAAAAGTTTTTCTAAACAAATTGTTTAATTTGAAGAAATATTTACAGCTCCAAATTTTTTTAACCATTTGGAAAAATGGTTATTGTTCTCTGTCACGGTAGGAAATCAAAAACATGTCTGAGGCGTTTTATTGGTTAAATCCGCATTTTATTCGTTTTCTGATTGGTCTATACAGTAATCTGTATTTCCCTTTACTTTCAACAGAGATTGATACTTCTGTTGCCACTATGACAAAAAAATAACAAAAACTTCAAAAAAATTAATAACTCAGAAACAAATTGAGATACAGCTTTGAAACAAATTGCATTTAAGCGTACATTTTTTTTTTCTATACGACGGTGTAAAAAAGTAATATTGTGGGATGTTTAGAAGTTTAAGAATGAAATTTTATTTAAAATGGGTCGTTAGATTTCTTGGAAATCTGGCGCTGGAAAAGCCTTTTCCCGAACAGCCAATGAAATGCTTGGATAATACGTAAGTTTCAGGAAATCTGACGAGTCGCAGACGATTTTTGTCGCTTGCAATTTTTACGTGTAATAACACTATTAATGTTTAATTCATTGCGTACGTAATGTATGATCAACTCCGTGCGATTTTTTATGTCTTAAATTTTAGTCTTTGAAAAAATCATTTTCCAAATGGTCGTTGTAATTTGTTAAATTGTTTTTTTTATTATTATTACTATTTAATACTGCGTTACAATCACGCCGCAAGATCTCGCTGCTAAAGGTGATCTCTCACCTTAAATGTTAATAACCTTTTCCAAGAGCTGAAGGATGCTCAAAGTTGGATGAATCTGGATGAATATCAATTTATTATTTGAATATCAATAACGTGTCTTATTATGTAATAAAAAAATTTCGAGTTATTCTGCAGTTTCGCATTACATTACAAAAAATTACATTTCCGAATAAAGGCAATATGTCAAACGAAATCCTACAGATTCTAGAGAGATGAATTAAATATAGCTAATTTCATTACGGAGAGAATTAAGGAGAGGAAAAAGCCCTTGAACGTTAATAAATCATTCCAATAGAACGTTTGTTACCATTTTGATACGAAAAAATCCTAAAAAGGTAAAAAGTAGATTGGTGCTTTGTTATTTGGTTTTTACAATCCATTCTATTAATATATATGAATTTAAAAGGTCAATGTATAAAAGTTATGCTTTATTTTTCAACCTTTTGTGATCGTGAAAATTTAAATTTTTAAATATTTATTTTCTTACTTTATATTTATGGTACTAAACAATAAGATCGAAGGGAAGAACGATTTTCTAAAATAAGTTTTAATTTAAAACGTAAATATAATTTTAAAATTTGTGTAACTTCTATGCTGTTTATGATTGTTTAAACTAAATTATTCTTTGATAGATTAGGTTTATCATATATTTATTACATCGTCTAAAAGGACCCCTTATTGGTTATGGAATGCTGTAAAAATATATTGAGACGCATATACTATTGGGTGACTGCAAAAGTTATTCTAAACAAATTGTTTAATTTGAAGAAATATTTACAGCTCCACTTTTTAGGTAGCTTTCATTACAAAAAGCTACCTATTGCAGCCGTTCGGAGGAAAGCGATTCCAAAAAATTTTGGTATATTTTCATCGATCAGGACCCCCAGACCCCGAAACCACCCTCCGTTCAAAAGTTGATATATATATATATATATATCCATATATATATATATATATATATATATCTGACATTTGTCATACTGTAACTCTCGAATTTATGAACCGATTTGGATGTAATTCGGTATGTACATAGTACATACCAATGTCTCAACCGAGTTCGTTGGCCAGCTTCATCCGCCCTTTTGTTTCAAAATGGCGGCCATTTAAAACTTTCTTAAAAATTTGAAATTTGAAATGTGGTACCAAAGAATTGAAAATGGAAAAATATTTTTTTCTTATGTATTTGACCTTTATACAAAGATTCCGGAGCAGTTTTTGTTTCGTCTATATCTTAAAAAATGGCTGAGTTATAGCATTTTGAATTTCTAGCGTGGCTGACATTTTGAAACGTCCTGAATTTTGTCACGCGATAAAAGGCGTATTTATGAACCGATTTGGATGTAACTTCGTTTGTACATAGTACATACCAATGTCTCGACCGAGTTCGTTGGCCAGCTTCATCCGCCATCTTGTTCAAAAATGACAGCCATTTACATTTTTAAGAAAAATTTAAATTTGAAATGTGGTACCAAAAAATTGAAAATTGAAAAAATATTTTTTTTTTATGTATTTGACCTTGATACAAAGGTTCGGGAGCAGTTTTTGTTTCGTCTATATCTCAAAAAATGGCTGAGTTATAGCATTTTGAATTTCTAGCGTGGCTGACATTTTGAAACGTCCTAATATTTGTCACGTGATAACAGGCGTATTTATGAACCGATTTGGATGTACTTTGGTGTGTACATAGTACATATAAATATCTCGACCGAGTTCGTTGGCCAGCTTCATCCGCCATCTTGTTTCAAAATGGCGGCCATTTAAAAAAATTTTAAAAATTTAAAATTTAAAATGAGATACCAAAATATTAGAAAATGAAAAATATTTTTTTGTATGTGTTTGACCTTAATACAAAGATCCCGGAACAGTTTTTGTTTTGTCTATATGTAAAAAAAATGGCTGAGTTATAGCATTTTGAATTTCTATTGTGGCTGACATTTTAAAACGACCTGATTTTTGTCACGCGATAACAAGCGTATTTATGAACCGATTTGGATGTTACTTTGTCTGTACATACTACATACCAATGTCTCGACCGAGTTCGTTGGCCAGCTTTATTCGCCATCTTGTTTCAAAAGGGTTGCCATTTAAAAAAAAATTAAATTTAAAATTTAAAATGAGGTATTAAAAAATTGGAAAATGAAAAAGATTTTTTTATGTGTTTGGCCTTGATACAAAGATTCCGGAGCAGATTTTGTTTCTGAAAATTTGTTCTTTTGATTATATCTTAAAAAATGGTAGAATTATAGCAATTTGAATTTCTAGTATAGTTAACATTTTGAAACGATCTTGTATTTGTCACGCGATAACACACGTATTCGCCTATTTCCATGTGAGAAAGCATGTGGATAGTATACATCAACATCTCAGCCAAATATAAGTTACTTTAAATAAAAGCAGCTTGGATAAAGCTGACTAATTTCGTGAAATTCTCATTCATAATGATTTAGTATTGATAGAAATTAGTATTGAATCTCCTATATCCGGTTTCCACTAAATTGAACTTCGTGTGTTTGAATAATATAAGTTGGCTTTTTTAAAATAAGGTATTTGAAAGCTACCTCTTCCTCCCGGCACTGGCCGGAAGGACTTTTTTTTAATACTGCATTACAATCACGCCGCAACATCTCGCTGCTAAAAGTGATCTCCCACCTTAAATGTTAATAACCTTTTCCAAGAGCTGAAGGATGCTCAAAGTTGGATGAATCTGGATGAATATCAATTTATTATTTGAATATCAATAACGTGCCTTATTATGCAATAAAAAATTTTCGGGTTATTCTGCAGCTTCGCATTACATTACAAAAAATTACATTTCCGAAAAAAGGCAATATGCCAAACGAAATCCCACAGATTGTAGAGAGATGAATTAAATGTAGCTAATTTCATTACGGAGAGAATTAAGGAGAGGAAAAAGCCCTTGAACGTTAATAAATCATTCCAATAGAACGTTTGTTACCATTTTGATACGAAAAAATCCTAAAAAGGTAAAAAGTAGATTGGTGCTTTGTTATTTGGTTTTTACAATCCATTCTATTAATATATATGAATTTAAAAGGTCAATGTATAAAAGTTATGCTTTATTTTTCAACCTTTTGTGATCGTGAAAATTTAAATTTTTAAATATTTATATTCTTATTTTATATTTATGTTACTAAACAATACGATCGAAAGAAAGAACGATCTTCTAAAATAAGTTTTAATTTAAAGCGTAAATATAATTTTAAAATTTGTGTAACTTCTATGCTGTTTATGATTGTTTAAAATAAATTTTTCGTTGATAGATTAGGTTTATCATCCATTGATTGCATCGTCAAAATGTACCCTTTATTGGTTATAGTATGATGTTAATAACAATTAAATTTAAAAAATCAAAAAACCCAATTGCGTAAAAAGCGAACTAATTATTTCTCATCAATGTGAAACTATTTTTTTATATTACTTACCTATTTTTTTTTTATTTACTTGTATTGATGACTTTTAAGTTGTGTTTGATTGCTAGTTCCTATCTATAAACACATTTTTGATAAGGCCTATAGATGTCTATGATGGTTAGAGTTGCAGTAAAGCTAGAGATCCTACCTACACAACTTCCAGGTTGTATAATATCTTAACGGATCTTCTGACTGTAAAATAGCCAATGAGACATTGTCTTCATTTTGAAAGACCTATCCAATGATATGCCACTCAATAGGGTGCGTAAAATTTTTTTTCGTCTCTACCACCATTTTGTGTTTTACGCCCGCCATTTTGAATTTATAAAAACACAACCTAGCCTATAACCATCGGACGCTTAAGACGAATCGATAGAGACCTCATTCATTAAAATCCATCCAGCCGTTGGAATGTTTCGAGGGTATAAAGAAATCCACATACCCAGATACGCGTGAAACACATAACCCTTCTTGGCAGTCGGGTAAAAAATACATTGAGATGCATACTATTCGGTGATTGCAAAAGTCGTGCACTATTTCATAGATGGCAGAAATTTGCAATTTTGACTGTGCTGATGTTTTTTTTTTTTTCATAACCATATTATTAACTGACAGTTATCTACATGTGTCGTCACGTCGTGAGTGAACATAAGGTAAAAAAAAGTTTTCAAATTAATTTATGTAGGTACAAGGCTAATACTCAAATTTGAAAATGAAAAGTTAAATTTTCGTCATGGTATGTTATACGAGTTTTAAAAATGAGTGAGTGCTGGACGTGCTACAAAAAATATTCAAGACGTTTATTTGGATCATACTCCCGCTTTTAGGGCAGTTAAAAAGTTGTTTTGCCTATTTCAAAATGGGGATTTGGATCTAAACGATAAAATTCGTCCTGTGCGACCTTCTAGCATTGATATTGACTTAATCCGTGATTTAGTGAATAATAAGCATGTAATACTGCTGAAGAAATTGCTGCGAGACTAAATGTTGACAGTTCGACTGCATTTCACCATTTAAAACAACTTGGGTACAGTTCAAAACTCGATGAATTGGAAATCGGGCAAGAACTTTTCCAATTACCCAATATTATAGAAAGTACTATTAAAGAAATATAGTATTATATTTATGAGAAATATGATACGGAGACATGTTTATTGAAAAAATATATTCATATAAAAATGATAACTTGAACATACTAGTTTCTCTCTCTCTCTCTCTCTCTCTTTCTCTTTAAAGCACAGTAATACTTAAAACGAATGCATTACAGGCTTAAATATAAGTAGTCACATGTAATTAAAAATAATATTGTCGATAAGTTTATTCTAGTAAGACGCCATTTTACATATTATAAATTTCAAGATAGATTGCTTAAGACATGCGGATGTTTAAATTGGGATTATTTTGTAGAATAGTTCAATGCCGTAATTCTTAAACTGCGGTCTGTCTTAAAGGGGTCCGCGAAAAGTCCTGATTTCAATGAAAAAAATTTCACTTCTCTGAAATATGAAACTAATCTTGGAAGTACAATGAAAAGAAAAACTGAGAATACTAAAAAATACAATACACAATGAAATCTGTGAAAATGGAATCTTTCTATTACGTAACCTTGCCTTAAACGGCATAAAATCATACTCTCAAAGGAAAAAAATATCACATAATTATACTTGCTTCTGCCAATACGTAAGTTTGTCTAAAACGGAAATTTTTATCCTACCGATTTCACGTTAGCAGGTTTTACTCTCATTAGATTATACAGTGTGGTTCACAACTATATGTCAAAAGTCCTTCCGGCCAGTGCCGGGAGGAAGAGGTAGCTTTCATATTCCTTATTTTTTAAAAGCCAGCTTATATTATTCAAACACACGGAGCTCAAATTAGTGGAACCCTGTTATAGAAGATTAAATACTAAATGTTGTCAATATTGAATATGAATGAGAATTTCGCCAAATTAGTCAGCGTTATCAAAGCTGGTTTTATTAAAGTGATTTATATTTTGTCGCCAAATTCGGTGATATCCCGAATTATTTTAATAATTATATTAACCCGAATTATCTGTGATAGCCCGCCATTTTAAAACAACATAATGGGTGCAACAAAGCTCACCAATGAACTTGGTCGAAACCTAAGTAATTCCTGTGCACATGCTTACTCATAACTAAATCGGTTGATATATACGAGTGCTGTTGCAGGCAAAAAATCAGATTTTTCAAAATGTCACACACATTCGAAATTCAAACTGCTATATCTCGGCCTTTTTTTTTAGATAAAGGCAAGACAAAAAATGATCCGGAATCTTTGTAACAAGATGAAACACATAAGGAAAAAATCTTTTTCAATTTCTAATTTTTTTGTACCTCATTTTAAATTAAATTTTTTTTTAATTTTTAAATGGCCGCCATTTTGAGACAAGATGGCGGATGAAGTTAGCAAACGAACTTGGCCGGGAGATTGCTATGTACTATGCACATGCCTTGTCACATCCTAATCGGTTCATAGATACGCGTGTTATCACGTGACAAAAATCAGATCGTTTCAAAATGTCAGCCATGATAGAATTTCAAAGTGCTATAACTCAGCCATTTTTTAAGATATAGACGAAACAAAAAATGCTCCAGAATCTTTGTACAAAGGTCAAATATATAAGAAAAAATCTTTTTCAATTTCTAATTTTTTTTGTACCTCATTTTAAATTAAAATAGAAAAAAAAATTAATTGCCGCCATTTTGAAACAAGATGGCGGATGATGTTGGCCAACGTACTCGGTCGAGACGTAGGTATGTACTATGTACACACCAAGTTATATCCAAATCCGTTCATAAATACGCGTGTTATTGCGTGGCAAAAATCAGATCGTTTCAAAATGTCAGCCATACTAGAATTTCAAAGTGCTATAACTCAACCGTTTTTTAAGATATAGACGAAACAAAAAATGCTCCGGAATCTTCGTATCAAGCTTCAACACATAAGAAAAAAACTTTTTCGATTTATAATTTTTTTGTACTTCATTTTAAATAAAAAAAATTTAAATTTTAAATGGGCTACATTTGGAAACAAGATGGCGTATGAAGCTGGCCAACGAACTCGGTCGAGACATTGCTATGTACTATGCACATGCCTTGTCACAAACAAATCGGTTCATAAAAACGCATATTATCGCGTGACAAAAATCAGATGGTTTCAAAATGTCAGCCATGCTAGAAATTCAAAGTGCTATCATTTTATAAGACATAGACAAAACAAAAAATGCTCCGAAATCTTTGTATCAAGCTCAAACACATAAGGAAAAAATATTTTTCAATTTCTAATTATTTTGTACCTCACTTTTAAATTTTATTTTTTTTTTTTTTTTTTTTAATGGCCGCCATTTTGAAACAAGATGGCGGATGAGGCTGGCCAGCGAACTCGGTCGAGACATTGCTATGTACTATGCACATTCTTTGTCACATCCAAATCGGTTCATAAAAACGCATATTATCGCGTGACAAAAATCAGATCGTTTCAAAATGTCAGCCATGCTAGAAATTCAAAGTGCTATAACTCAGCCATTTTTTAAGATATAGACAAACTAAAAATGCTCCAGAATCTTTGTATCAAGCCCAAACACATAAGAAAAAAATATTTTTCAATGTCTAAATTTTTTGTGCCTTATTTTAAATTTAAATTTTCTTAAATGGCCGCCATTTTGAAACAAGGTGACGGATGAGGCTGGCCAACGAGCTCGGTCGAGACATTGCTATATACTATGCACATTCCTTGTCACATCCAAATCGATTCATAAATACGTGTATTATCGCATGACAAAAATCAGATCGTTTCAAAATGTCAACCATGCTAGAAATTCAAAGTGCTATAACTCAGCCATTTTTTAAGATATAGACGAAACGAAAAATGCTCCAGAATCTTTGTATTAAGCCCAAACACATAAGAAAAAAATCTTTTCTAATGTCTAATTTTTGTGTCTCATTTTAAATTAAAAAAATTTTTAAATGGCCGCCATTTTGAAACAAGATGGCGGATGAAGCTGGCCAACGAACTCGGTCGAGACATTGGTATGTACTATGTACACACGAAATTTTATCTATATCGGTTCGTAAATACGAGAGTTAACAAAGATCAGATATATATATATATATATATATACATATATATCAATTTTGAACGGATGGTGGTTTCGGGGTCTAGGGGTCATGATCGGTGAAAATATACCAAAAGTTTTCGGAATCGTTTTCCTCCGATCGGCTGCAATAGGTAGCTTTTTGTAATGAAAGCTACCTAAAAATGTAAAAGCAGGTAGAGGCGACCTAAATAAGGAGATTTCGTATAGGAATATGGGTGTGGAAATGCAGCGTTGAGGCAGTAGAAGGCGCTGTTGAGTTAGGCGGATGAAAGCTATTCTCTGACTTGAATCGTCATTCTCCGCTCTGATTTTGAGCAAGATGCGTCGTTACACCAATGCGGAGCTTGCCGACATACATTTCATGTATGGGGCTGCGCAAGGAAATGGAGCTGTTTCTGAAAGGATGTACATGGAACGATTCCAGGGTAGGAATCTGCTGGATCTCCAAACATTTGAGCGTCTTCATCGGGAATTGTGCGCGATTAGATTATTTTATGCTTTGAAGCGTGATACGTGCACTGAAAGATATCACAGAAATCATGCAGTTGAAGTAGCTGTATTACGCCCAGTCGAAGATAGTCCTTCGACAAGCTCGAGAGCTGTGGTACGTGCGTTGAGTGTGAGCCTTTTCCTCGCGCAACCCCATACATGAAATGTATGTCAGCAAGTTCCGCGTTGCTGAAACGATGCATGTTGCTCGAAATCTGAGCGGGAAATGACGATTCAAGTCCGCGAAGCGCTTTCGTCCGCCTAACTCAACAGCGCCCTCTACTGCTGCAAAGCTACATTTTCGCACCCACATTCCTATATGAAATCTGCTTATTTAGGTCCCCTCTACCTGCCTTTACATTTTTGACATATAGTTCTGAACCACCCTGTATATTTCTTCTATTAGTTCTTAGAGTATCAGTAATTTCAGACTTAAATCCTGGTAGTCCTCAAACATACACTGTTAAAAATATTTTTGTAAAACAACAGAAACTTTCTGGCAGCAAAAAGTTGCCAGAAACTATTTGTTTTCAGAAAATATCTGTTAACGAAAGAATGCGTTATCAGACGACAGAAATACGTAGTCATACAGGCACTTCGTGTTGACAATTGACGCTTTTCCCAACAGTCAAAATCTGTAGGTCAATTCCTGTTGGCGAGGGGGGGGGGGGGGGGGGGAGGTTCTGTTTAACAGAAGAATCGCGTATTATAGGTTAGGTACACGGGAAATTTCTATTTACCGATTGATTTGTTTATATTAATAATAATAAGTATTTATAGGAATTTCTCCTCCAAACATTTATAAAATTAATTTAAATAGCTTATTCGCAATAAAATATTTAAACAGTTGAATTTATATAGATTTGTAAATTAAGTACATTAAAGACTGGAATAAGTGAAAGAAGGTATCTTAAACTCCCCCTCCCCCCCCAGAATAATAAAAATATATATATATACGATATAAGGTAACTCCCCACTCCCTCATAAAAATATTTATTAATAAAATAAATATATGTATTGAATGTGATTTGTAATTAAAAGAACTTTAATATTTATTCGTGCAATATTTTTGAAAATTGATTAGGTTAAATCAGTGACTTTGGTTAATTATGTAAATAATAGCCTGCCAAATTTTATAATTTTTTCGAATAGAAAGCTTTGTATATATAAATGAGTAAAAGTTGACAGCTATGAGCAAAGATGAGAAATGAAAAAGAAGAGCCACTAAAATCTATATAAACATCACCGTAAAAAAAAAAAAAAAAAAAAAAAAAAAAAAAAATTTCATTTCAGCTAAAGTGATAAAATGAGTTTTCAAACTTCTTAACAATTTACAATGTTTTTCCGTATAAAGTAAATGATCATCAACTAAATAAGAAAAAATATTACAATATAATTTAAATTAAAATGTTAAACAAAATTAAACTTGCTGATTCTATAAAATGAATGGTTAAAGCTTAAATAGGAATTTTTTTCAAAATAATTCACACAATTGTAGCTCAAAATTTATTTCATTAAATGGAGTGAATAAAATTTACAAATTTTAACTAAACCACTACAGGTAACTCTAAGATTGTACTAAAAAAAAAAAAAAAAAAAAAAAAAAAAAAGAAAAACATTTCTTCAGAATTAACATATGGAACTATTAAATAAAATATCAACCACTCCATTTTAAACAACATAGTAAATAGTAGGAAATGTGATAAATTTAAGCAATAAAAATATATGAACAGCGTCAGATCTAATAAATATTATTCTGGTTAATGTTAAACGAAAATATCAGTTATCTATAACTATAATAATTAATGCAGCTACTCCGTGTTTATTATTAAAACTATCACTCCAAAACTAATCACGTGTGTCAATTGATGACAAAATTAATTTAAAATCTCAATCAAAATTTCTGGAACTAATACAATGAAGTAAAATTAAACTCTTAGTCATAAAAAAGTTAAATATAATAAGTAATCATTCTACAGCTATGTAAAAATTCAAGATTTGTAAACTAATCATAAACTTAAGATTATTTATTTAACTTAAAATAAACAACCGATCAAAAAATAATCTCCAGCTATTAACAGAATTAGATCAACTAAGTTACTAATGTGTGCATAAATAAATGAAGTATAAAATAATACTAATAATTTAAGTAAATCATACATTATAAAATAATAATAATAATAATAAATAGTATTGCTTAATTAAGATTTTTAGCAAATAGGAAGTATTTTTCATACATATTGTTACGCTTCGGAAAAACATTGTTACATATTTAAAAGAAGGATGAAAACATACCTTTTGCTATGTTTGTTTTCTTGTATTCGAACTGTAAATCCTAATCATTGAAGAAAGCGGTTCTGATGTCAAAGGTGTGCGTCGCCGGTTTCAATTGTGAAAATGATTCTTAATTTTCTGTTAAAAATTCTTTATATATTATTCTTTTTCAATTAGATCAACTGCTCTATTGAACGAACTGCCATTTTCAACAGTACACAAGAGACAAGACACTCAAATATTTCAAATTAGAAGAGACGCGTTAGCGTGGGTATGATAACCAATGCTTATTGGTCATTCTAAATGACCTTCTAGACGTCATAGGGGGTGACCTCCCGTTTTTCTGTTATCCAACATATTATCCTGTCGCAGTGGAAACTGATGGCAAAGAAAACAGAATTTTTTGTTGTTTAACATGAAAATAAGCGATATGAGGATGGAATGACATAAGAAGTCTGTTAACGTAATTTTTACTGTCAGAATTCGAAGATTTTTTTCTGTTGTTTTAAGATTTTTTTTTTACAGTGTAGAGGGAATGGTAACTAAGAGATTAACAAACACTGGTTTAACCCCTTAACGGTCGCATTAAATTACGGTTTAAAAATTCAAATCGCTTATTGGCACCACTTTTTTGAAAAAGAAATGTTCACCTTATTTACTGACACGTAAAATGATACCATAATAAAACCAATTACACTGTTCTATAAAACTGGTGGGAATCAAACAAATCTGAATAAAAGTCGCAGCCATTGAATATCACGGGAGCAAGAACTAAGGGGTTAATGAATAAAAGATCTGTTCTTCAATTTTATTGGACCAGATCATAGTCAGTCAATTTTAAATAACGATATCATATGAAGGTACTTTGCAACATCTCATGAGGGATATTAAAAAAAAAAGAAAAGAATAAAGGACTTCTTTATTTGAAAATATTATATTTATATATACAATCCTTGAAGTATACTTTAAAGTTTCTTTCTTTTTTTTTTTTTCAATTCCTACTATTAGTTCACACTCTCCCTATATTTATTTATTTATTTATTTATGTATATATATGTATATATATTGATTATTTGAGTACAGGAGAAAAAAAATTCAGCTTTTAGCTTTTTTCTCACAGAAAACAACCGATTTGCTTATATCATTGAATTCTGAACTCTTGAAAACGTAATTCAGTATATAAGTTTTTCAATTTTTTCGGTATCCATATTCTTCTTTTTTTCTTCCGTATTAATTCTTGTAATTATGTATAAGGCACTTTACATTATACATACAGTTCTATATTATAGGTTTGTGGTATCCATTTTTATTGTCATTTCACAATATTGCAGTTTTTGATGATGGTCGGTAATGTTTAATTAATGGTTATATATTACATATATATATATATATACCGGGTGTCCCAAAAAGGACTGACTGATTTTAAAATTCAATAACTTCCAAACGGTGACAGATATTAAAAAAATTCTTGCAGGAGGGTTATGCATAAAGTCAAAAGTTTTTTTACAGTGATTTTCGATTTTAGTTCGAATTACAAACAATAGATGGCGCTGCGATCAATAGAGGCTAAATTCAGGCTCGATTTTTGGTACTTCGTGGCCCGGATAATACATTTCCATCTCCTTTTTCTGCATGGAACAACAGAAAGGACCAAAAATCGAGCCTGTATTTAGCGACTATTGCTTACAGCGCCATCTATTGTTTGTAATTCGAACTAAAATCGAAAATCACTGTAATAAAACTTTTGACTTTATGCATAACCCTCCTGCAAGAATTTTTTTAATATCTGTCACCGTTTGGAAGTTATTGAATTTTAAAATCAGTCAGTCCTTTTTGGGACACCTGTATCTTGTTCAAATTTTCAATCGTTAGTAAAATACTTATTATTCATCCTATCACGTTGAAATAAATTTTTTTAAACTTGTACTGGATGACAATTGATGTTAATACAGTTTTTCAAATATTAATTAATTAATTAAATTTTAATTAATTAATTTTAGTTTTACATGTGAGACAAAATGGCGGCCATTGGTTATTGAAGCATTTAATGCATCTTCATATCTATAAGGGGGGTTACCGTAGGGGGGACACTGTTCTGTCGCCAAATACCTCCAAGTTTATCGCCAACATGGCAATATATCGCCAAATTTGGCGATCAAAATGAGTTGCCAAAAGTGTCGCCAACTTGGCGATATCTCTAATATTTCGCCAAATTTCCATAGACTTCCATTGTAAACCGACTTGCTTATAGAAAAGCAACAAATTGAGATATTTTAATGCAACAAAAACTAATATTAGCTTAAGGGGTTATATTAAATTTTTCTTTGATGACCTAAGTAGGAATTGACTTTGAAAACAAAATTTTTACATTACTTGTTTACTTGTCGGTAAGCAGTTATATGAAGCAGGATTCATTTAAATTATATTAATGATATTATATAAGTTTTGAAAAGCTTGATTTCTTAAAATTTATTTCTTTTTATCTAGTATCACTTTCCAAAAATGTTGTAAAGAATTCATGTTAATAAAGTTTAGTTTATATAATAAAGATTTCAAGATTTAAATATAATTATTTAGACAACCCTTCTATTTTTTAGTTCAGCTAACCAGCAGTAAATTATGATAAATGTCAATGCCTGGCAATCAATAACATTAACTATCTAAACACAATTAATTTTCTTGTAAAACAATTAGATTGCATTGAGTAAGGGGTCTCAGAACTCTTAAAATTGGAAAAATAAATAAAAAAGACTATTTTCAACATTTAATATCTTAAAATGTGTATGATTTTAAAACACAATTTTTATTGGGATGAAAGATATCAGTATGTTCTTTCATTTCATGTATTTAAAAAATTGCAAGATGCAGAATTAGCCTTTATAGGGGACTTCCAAACTGTCAAATATTTGACAAGCAGAAAACTGGGATAATAGCTTACGCGCAGAATTACAGAATAAATATTGTAACAAGAATGAAAGTTTTGGTGCCTACTTATGCGTCAGATTATAATAATTAATCTAAATAAATTTGTATTTAAAGCATTTTTATATTTTTAATACAAAGTTGCATTTAGCTAATACAAAATTTTGAACATTTTAACGGTATAATCACCTAAAAAATATATTTTTTGAACAATAAAAAGGAAATTTTAGGTTCAGTTTATATGGACATGAAACATATGCTTTAAAAATTTCATGAAAAAATATTCAGAAGTTTTTGAAAAATCCTGCGCGTTATGCCCAAAAACGTCATTTGGAGAAAAATGACTTCAAAGTTTCTGAAACGCCGCTTCAGCTATTGAGCGGGTAAAATTCTAAAAGCCATAACTTCTGTTCTAATGAGAATTTCAAGGAAACAAAAGGTTCAGAAAAAAATCCCTGTCGGCCCGGCCTACAGGCAGAGGTAGATTTGGAAGTTAAGTATACTAATTTCACCAACAAAAACTAAATCATTATTAGATATAAATCCACTTTAACAGTTTATCTGTCTGCTTTTGACGAGTTTTAATTTCCTTTTTATAAAATAGCTGGTTTTATGAGAATCATGTTAAGGCGATATTAAAAAAAAAATTTTCCATACTCAACAACTCGAAATTTTCTGGCACATTTTTTGATTCATTTTTAATTTAAAAAAATTAGATAGAAGAAAGTTTTTTGGGATTTTTGGGATTGGCACATCCAACAGTTTAGCAAAATTTCATGCTTACGTCAGACGGCGTACTCTCAATTCACCTAAAGTTATTTCAATTTTCTTTCTACTACATGCTACTATTACACTTACCTGTGCACGGAATAAGGAGTTTTACAATATCTTCAAAATTAACTGAAATATTTCGAAATATGTCAAAAAATACATACCGTATACCCTCGTATAGAAGTCGAAGAATTTCAGACAAAATTTGGGAGCTGAAAATGGTGGGTCGACTTATATATGAGTTAGTAAAAAAAAAATTCGGATAATCGGTGAATGGGCAAGTCTTTTAACCCCTTGAGGGGCGGTGGGATATATTCTATCCCACCTACGATTAATGAAGATTTGCACCAGAAAAATTTTATGAAATTTTACTTTTCTAACTTTGGTGGAAAAAAGTCGTAAAATTGCTTTTCCTTATTTTGAAATAATTTTTTTCTAAATTTCCAGTGGGAATTCAGAATTACACAGACGCAATTGCTTGCCCCTCAAGAGCTTAAGTAATCTCATATCAGTGTAGGTTAGAGAGAGATAAAAGAGGACAATGGCCATTTCCCTGTGATTGACAAAAAAAGCTCAACAATAATGTCCCTGTATTTGTCCTGCATCCATTTTCCCTTGGGAGAGAATTCCCTTCAGTACAGGGGGATTCCTTTCAACATTTTAAACACCCTATTTAGAAAAAAGTTCAACTTGAGAACGATTCTAGATATCTCTCCTAAAAGTCCTACAATACAAAGAAGTACTATATTTTAACAGTCTAAGGAGTTGTTTACCCTTGTAAATAAGACTTGAACAGATTTTTAAAAGATTTTTTTTTCTTTTTAAAGAGTATTAAAATGATGTGAATAAGTTTCAAAATAGTTTAAACTTCTTCCGTTTTACATAATTGTACGGTTTTAAAACGTTGAATTAAAAAAAAACTTAGATTAGAAACATAAAATTTTTTTTTTACTAATTTAAGCAAAGTTTATTACTTTTTTTTTTTATCCTAGATTACAAATCATTTTTAAATATACTACGATAAATGTATAAACAAAAATTCAATTTTTTTCAAAATTTTGGGTAAGAATTGTAGGGGTCGACATTAAGACGATTATATACGGTATTTTTTATTAAAAATTAGCACTTTTTTATGTTCGAGTGCCTGTAAAATAATTACATTTTCACATAGAGCTTAGATTCTACTTCAGAACATAGTGAGTAATATGGAAAGCATTCTGAGAAAATTTCACTGAAATATGTTTAAAACATTTTATGTAAGGAAGTTTATCGAACATGGAGATAACGGAAAAATGAATTTTCTAAGAGATCGCATTTAAAGATTTCTTTTATATCTTTCAGATATATACAAAATTAATCCAGAATTATCAATTAAGGTTTATTAGTGTTTTATGTAAAAAGGTAAGAAAATCATGCATAGAAACATTATGTATATTTTTCCTGGCCTTCCTATGCCCACTTCCAGTATTTGACTCATTACTTCATTTTTATTAAATTGACCATAACTCTCTTTCCAATAATCATAGAAATAAAATTAAAACAAATTTGGAATTATAAACGATTGCTCTTTAAAATAAAGCAATAGAAAACAATTCGAAAATTTTCACGACCATTTTAATGTTGGCAAATACCTTAAACACAAAATTAGAAAAAATTATTACAAATTGGCGTCTCCAAAGATGCCTTTGCAGCCAAAAAATAATCCCTGTACCTTACCAATACAAAGGGCAGTAACCTAAAATTTTAACATGCAAATCGCTGGACAATAATCACCACAGGAGAAAATAACAAGAAAGAAAAATTATGCGTCAAACGTAGTTTATGAAACACCTTCCAATACATTCAAGAAGACTGTAACAAAACTTCGCCATTTAATAAGGTGAAAGATATCTAGGTAAACAAGTTCTGGAAAAGCAGGGAGGCTTACCGAATGACCTGAGTTCAACAAGCTGTGCCCGTGTCTAAGTAAACAATTTCGAAAACTCATAATAGGCTTCAAAACCCAATTTTAGTAATTACCATAATTAGTCGGAAAAAAATACGAATTTTTTTTCTACAGACCTGTATATGAAGGACTCACAACCATAGTAGACCAAGTCCACTTTGAAAAAACATGAGATAGTCCATTTAGAAGGATGAGATAGTCCACGCCCATATTAAACTAAGTCAGTAAACGGATGACGTATATGAGAAATTATGTGAAAACCGACTTGATTCACTGTGGGAGTGGATGAAACAGATTTTATGCACCTTCTAAGTGGACTATTTCATTTATTTTCAAGGACTTGGTCTTCTATGGTTGTGAACCTCTCACATAATATATATTTTTGTTTATATATTACATAGTCTGAAAAATTTAGTTCACTTAGGAAAAGTAATCGTCGTTGAAAATTCCATTTCAGCAATTTCCGTCAATAAAGGTCCAGATAGACGTCAATAAAGGTCCAGATTTTCAGGCTCTAGAAAAAATAGTTCCATATCATCCCGATAAATTCTAGTTCCCTTTGCTAAAGAGTTTTAGGGCTCCTGCTAGAATTCAAGAGCATTTTTCTATATTCTCGTGGTCAAACTTATTTAAAAATCTCTGCAAATGGATGCGAACACAAGAGGTTAGTTTTAGTATCTATAATTTTAGTTTATGAAACCATTCCAGAAATCAAGCGATAATTTCTCGCTATTGAAACGATTCATTATCGTTTCGTCACCAAGAAAACGAGAGACTAGAAATTATAGATCATTTCGTCTATTCAGTTTCGTTGGTTCAGTAGAAAGCTCTGTGCAGATGACTAAAAAAACCACCTTGTATTTTTTAAATATATAGATTATATTTTCCGGGTAGGGGGAAGGGGCGTGTATCATGATTTTGTAGATGCTTAGTTGGGGCATGTTCAAAAAAAGGTCTGAAAGCACTGTTCTATAAGTAAAAAATTCGGAAATGCATTTTTAAAACTGACCTTAGGGAACATCACTCAGAACTTCGTTTCAAAAAAGGTTAAAAAAATTGCTTAACAGCGTGAAAAAAATAGTGCGCAGCTAATTAGGTGACTGTTATTCTCTGGGTAATTAATCATTTATTCACATGTTTACATTCATTTTCTATGTCATAATTAATTTTTCAAGTATTTTTCTGTCTGACATTTCCCGTGATTTGTCATAATTATTTTTTTTAATTCTTTCACAGTTAATAAGTTGTTAAAAAATCAGAAAAATTTAATTTATAATAATTTATTGATATTAATAAAATCGCTAATTATTACAATTTATAATTAAAATATAGCTAGTAATTAAAATTATATGGATAAATGTTTAAATGACATCATTAAAATAGCTTATTATTACAGTTACTAATTTTTATATCGTAATTATATCATAATTATTATACCATATTGATACCATAATACTAATTATTACATTTATATTGAGACTATTATAGTTAGATCATTAAAAATTATATGCTGAATAATAACGCTCTGCAACACAACAGTATAAAGTTTATGGAGAATTATTTAGGCTGTTCTAAAAAGCATTAATAATTAAAGAATTTATAAAGGAAAACATTGAATAATAAATTATATAAAGTTATAAATGTTTTGTTAAATAAATTTGCTTATAGCAAATATCCATGTTTATATCCCATTTCTAGAGCCAAAATAAATAGTGTGATACGATATATTGAATCGTTCCCGATCTGCCTCTAAATTCTACTTTTTTATACGTGGAATGTGATGAAATGCGATTTTTTTTCTCTAATTTCTTTTTGCAGTACTTAGAAGCAGAAAAATGGCGTGTCCATTTTTTTCGTCAAGTTTTGGTAAATGTTCAGTTTTTTTAAAATAAATTTGCATGTAGCAAATATCCATGTCTATATCCCATTTCTAGAAACAAAATAAATAGTGTAATGCGATATATTGATTCGTTCCCGATCTATATCCAAATTCAACTTTTTTATAGATGGAGTATGATGAAATGTTAATTTTTTTTCTAATTTTCGTTCTCAGTATCTAGAAGCAGAAAAATGGCATGTCCATTTTTTTTCGTCAATTTAGATGACATCATTCAGAACTGGGTTTCAAACTAGATAAAAAATCACTGCAGAATAAAGTTTATGAAGAATTATGTAGGGGGTTCTACTAAGCGTTGATAATTCAAGAATGTATAACCGAAAGCATTGAATGTGACAAATGTAAAAATTTCGTTAAGCAAATTCGCTTATAGCAAATATCTATGTTTATATCACATTTATAGGGCCAAAATAAATAGTGTAACGCGATATATTGACTCGTTCCAGATCTGCACCCAAATCCAACTTTTTTATACATGGAATATGATGGAATGTGATTTTTTTGTCCTCCAATTTTCTTTCTCAGTGTCTAGAAGCGTGTCCATTTTTTTTTCGTCAATTTAGAATACATCATTCAGAATTGAGTTTCAAACTACATAACAAAAAAATCACTGCAGTATAAAGTTTATGAAGAATTATGTAGGATGTTCTACAAAACATTGATGATTAAAGAATTTATAATCGAAAACATTGAATGCGATAAATGAAGAACTCAGATAATAAAGGTGGTAAGCGATACAAACATCATTTTGAGAAAATGAGCTCTAAAGTTCCAAATATCTATTTGCGTTTATTGTCAAATGCCTCCTTTATCAATTAAAATCTCTGTGAATATTAGGATTTTAGGTGCGTCCGTAATTATATAAATACGTAGCACCTATATTCGTCGTTCAGTCCATCTGTCTGTCCGTCCGTCCGCACATAATAGAGCAAAAATTACCCAACCGAATGGTCTGAAATTTTAAATACATAATTGTTGCAAAATTGTGTCGAGTCATTTCAAATTTTATGAAAATCGAATCAAAACTTGAAAAGATATTAATAAAAAACTTCTTCATTCGATTAAATCTTATCATACGCAATTAATTCAATGATATCCCATGATAGGTAGTGAAAATCGGATATGTAGTTTTCCGTTACGTTACGGTCAATGGGAAAAAATTATTTCAGTGCATTTTAATGATGTTACAACAGCCTTTGGAACAGAATGAAATTGATATGCACTTATGAAGTGCACTAAGATATACATTCAATACAATATGCGGTTCAAAAAATATTTATAAAACTAGTTATAATACGAATTCATTTGCAACGTTTGACGTGCAATTTCCAACTTGTTTTCAAATAGTAATGTAACATTTGGTAGAAGAACATTGATTATCTTCAATCATGTGATAAACTCATTTTTTTAATTTTTTTACGTATCACCTTTATCATCTGAGCTCTACAAATATTAAATTTTGTTAAGTAAATTTGCATATAACATATATACATATACATATCCTATTTCTAGAGCCAAAATAAATAGTGTAATGCGATATACTGATTCGCTCCAAATCTGCACCCAAATCCAACTTTTCCATACATGAAATGTGATGGAATATGATTTGTTTTCTCTAATTTTCTTTCGCAGTGTATAGAAGCAGAAAAATGGCGTGTCCATTTTTTTTCGTTAGTTTAGATGACATTATTCAGAACTGAGTTTCAAACAAGATAAAAAAAATTATACATTACTTCTGCTGACAGGCTGAAAAAGTAGTGCTCAGCTAATTAGGTAGCTGTTATTTTCCATGTAATTAGTCATTAATTTTAGTTATTTTCGTTCATTTCAATGCTGGAACGTAATAATTAATTTTTCAAGTATTTTTCAGACTGACGTTTTACGTCGCTTGTTATAATTATCTTTTTTATTGTTTAACAATTACCTGCTTATTAGAAATTCAGAAAAGTCTAATTTTTCAAAATATAAGGCCTGTTCATTCATGTTTATACTGTAAAAAAAAGACGGATGTCTCTTAATTTGCAGACATGCACTATAATCAAGAACGAAAATATGTACAATAACCAATTCCGAATCACCGAAGATTTCGAAAAGCATTCCCTTTACCTTTAAAAACTTCAGAAAACTATTTATTTTCGAAATTTAAAGAAGTTTTTAATTTTAAATTTTAAATTTTAAATTTAATATATATATATATATATATAGTACACTATCGTACGTGGCACAAAAATCGCGATTATTGGTTACTTGTTTGATGGCAACGCCCGAATGAAACGCATCTCATTGGTTATTGAACAGCATATAATGCATCTCCATATCTATAAAGGGGTTTCCATAGGGAGGACCAATGTTTTGTCGCCAAATGCCGCCAAGTTTGTCACCAAATTTGGCGACCAAATTTAGTCGCCGAAAGTGACACCAACTTGGCGATATCTCTAATATTTCGCCAAATTCCCATAAGCTTCCATTGTAAACCAATAGGGCTTACTTGCTTACAGAAAATCAACAAATAGAGATATTTGAAAGCAACAAAAACTAATATTAGCTTAAGGGATTATATTAATTAATATTTAAGGGAGTACGAGTAAATTAAATTATGAATAAAATTAACATGATACAATGCTTAGCATGCTTTCCCAAACGTAAATTTTAAGGGAGACCAAACTGGTCGCCAAGTCCGGCTAGTAAATTTTTATTAGCTGCCCGCCATTTTTGGAATCATTTCCAAGAAACTTTTACAGTGCAATAATCAGTTTTCTCAAATTGGAATATCACTTTTTCGGATGATATCAGTTCTCCGGTAAATATTTTGATATTCAGTGAAAACATTTTTAACAGACAAACATACTAAATTAACAGCATTAACATTAATATGAAAATTAACATTATTTTGTTAGAACTGTGTGCACAAATTCAGTTATGCAGCTGAAAAGTTTATATGAGAATTGATACAATAAAAAAAAAAAAAAATGATTTTGAGGGTACAGATTAATGCATTGTAAAAGTTTCTAGGAAACATTTCCGAAACTTACGCGCAGCTAATAAAAATTTATTTTTATACATTCTTTAAATTTCGAAAATAAATGGGTTTCTGGGGTTTCTACAGATAAAGGTTGCCCCACCAGTGGCTGAGAGGTTCTGCTCTCGAAGCTGGTAGACGGGAGGTGCTGGGTTCGAACCCAATCGCGTCCGTCGGCCTAACCGTTTCGGAGTTTTCGTGGTTTTCTTCGAAACCTTGGATTTTCCATGCGTAAATACGGGTTAGGTTCTCTTAGAAAGATTCCCACGGAGGGCAAACCCCCTAAGGCCTATATCCCTCGAGTAGATAATTGGCCGTAAAAAAAAAAAAAAAAAAAAAAAAAAAATCTACAGATAAAGGAATACTTTTCGGAATCTTGGTGATTCGGAAGAAGTTAGAATATATATGCGTTCGTGATTATTGTACTCATTATTAAGAAGCATCCGTCTTTTTTTAGTGTAGCGTTTGTTGAAAACAATTTCATGACAAATTCAACTACACAATTTTTCTTGTTTTTATTTCACATTCTGTGTATATTTATTTTTATTGCATAAATATACAGAGAAAACTTCAAAATATATATATATATGCAAAAAATGGCTTTTATAATTGTCGGAGCACAGCTCTGGCTTCCCTGCAAAAATTACATTTTTGTTAACAGGATAGCGTCTAAAATATTTGTCGCATCGACACAAAAAATGAGCTGGACGTCGGTAGTCCCAAAATCTCAGCGGGTATTCAAAATCAAAAATATTCGTCAACCCTAACAGCCTAAAATGTCGGCTTTCAATATTACCATAGGGATAACATTGTGATTGTTCAAATCTATGTATTTAAAAAAACAGCTGTTTTTTTAGCCATCTGCCCTGAGCTTTTTACTTAAATTTTACTTATATTTTATCAATTTTACTTATATATATATATTTTTTTTTTTTAATGAAAGGTGTTTATCTGTATATATCCCCTCAATTGCTACTTTATTTTAAATACCTATTTTTATATTTAAAATTAGAAGACTTTTTTGAAGTTTATTCCACATAGTGGCAAACGGCTTCCATTGTTGCAGAGAAATAATTGGGTTTATTTATCTTTATTGTTTTCATCTTTTATACTGCCATTTTCTCATTTCAATTAAAAAAATATTTTTAAAAATATGTGAACAGATAATGACGTCACGTTTTATAAAACAAACACTTTCCTTTATAAAATTGCTACATTTTGATACATTTTTATTCTACCGATACTGAGTTTGAGATGCCATACGCGAAATGCATCATCGAGCTAGAATGACGTCATAATAAAAGAAAATGATCGTTTTCTTTTTTTAAACTAAATATTACCACGAATGGTCTAAAAGACTTGAATTTATGAAATTTTAACAGAGCCCCAAGTCAAGAGTGTGAACCTTTACATGCCAAGTTGTAAAAGTTATGTAACGACCACGTGTTTCTTTTCTGTTTTCTTTCTTTCTTTTTTTTTTTTGCGAACTGATAGGATAATTAAACCTCTGATATTCCGCAACCTTCTAAATTGATGCAATTTAGTTCGAAATTTAACTTAAGAGAAAAGAAAAGCAATCGTATACGAATGCGGAGAATACGATTTTGGGTACTTCCGTATTATCCGCATGGTAACGGATAATAACTAAAAAAAATCGAGAATAATATAAAGCCATGTATGTATTCATCTATTCATTATATGTATATAAGTATTAAGGCACAGGTGTCATATACGCACAGGGGTACATAATTGGTACCAAAATGGCGTTCTTTTGCCTGACATGATAACCCGGGTATTGTTGTTTATTCATTAATAAATTGTTTATTTATTTTTTAAATTTCGATTATACTATATTCGGCAAATAATTGTCCCTCCCGGTTGCTTTTATTAAGGTCTAAAAAAATACAGTTTTTAGCCAATGCTTGGCAGAACGCCAATGCTTGGCCCGTCCGCCAGGCCTGGGCCTCACGCGCTAGAGGGCAGGACTAAGTAAGAAAAGATCAATGTAACACAACAGGCTCTGCCCGCTGGGGCTTTTAACAACTTATTAGTGGAATAGTCCAACAATAGAAATTGGTTCTATACAGACCTAGCATTAAAATACACATTATTTCCATTTTTCAAACATGGTATATTCCTTTTTTTATGTACTTTTTCTTTCGGTGTATCTACTTTCAAGAAAATGAGATATACATTTTTTTAATCAGCCTAGAAGGCATAATTCAGAATTGAGTTTCAAGAACGATAAAGAAAAAAACACTTTATGCTAACAAGCTAAAAATATAGTGCTCAGCTAATTAGGTAAGCTGTTATTTTCTCATGTAATTAATCTTTAGCTTACTTGTTTTCGCTCATTTCCAGTGCTTGAACGCAATAAAATCCTTTTTTTCCCTTTTATATGCATGTGTGCCCAAGTTATTTTTTGTCTTTAAAGTGTTGACCAAAACAGAATTATCCAAATGGTATAAAATATAGTGTTGATCTAATTTTTTATTTTCATATCCAACAGGGAATGTTATTGTTTTTATATTACGTTGCATTATCCTTTATTACAATGCGTTTTTTATTTAGGGAAATACTTCTTGAAAGGTCTCATTCACGCTTTTAAATTTTACTACGAACCTTTTTAAATTCAAAAAGTTTAATAGTTTGTTAATTTTCAGTGAAAAATCTCAAAATTTTAATTATAATTTTCTATCATTATATAAAAATACAACATTAAAGTACTTTTTATCCACATATTTAATTAAACATGTTATAAGATATAACTTGCATCAATCATAAGGCGCAACACCCCCCCCACCACCACCACCACCACCAACACCACCCCACCACCATTGTTCTAATAGTAAAATTTTAAGGTTAAAAAAAGGAGCAATAATTTATTTCTTTTTTTATTATATTAATCTGAAACACAGTAGTAAAAACTTTATATGGATTATTTTGATTTGCGCACCCTACAAATGGTTAATTATTGATAATTTTTATTATAGAAAACACTAAATGGGATGAATGTCAAAAATTTTAGTATAAAGTTACACATGACAAACATATTTATATCACATTTCTGATGCAAAACAAATAAGTGCACCAGCAGAATTTGTTTCACTCCAGACATAGCATTCAAATACGCCTTATTTTCATTTCTAAAACACGGTACATTCCTTTTTTTAAGCTTTTCCTTTCGAGGTGTCTACTTGCAAAAAAATGAGATATACTTTTTTTTTTTTTAAATCAGCCTAGAAGGCATCATTCGGAATTGAGTTTCAAAAACGATAAAGAAAAAAAGCACTTTACTTAAGCTAATAGGTTAAAAAAAAAAGTGTGCGGCTAATTAGGTAAGCTGTTATTTTCTTATGTAATTAATCTTTAGTTTACTTGTTTTCGCTCATTTTCAGTGCTTGAACGGAATAATTAATTTTTCAAATATTTCCCTCGCTGACACTTATCAGCTTATTATTATTTTTTTAATTATTTAAGAGTTACCAACTTATTCGAAATTTAGAAAAGTGGCATTTTCATATATAAGGCGAAACCATTCATATTAATCTGTTCGAAATAGCCACATGGCAAATTTACCCCTTTTTTAGGTACGTTCATAATCATATAAATACTTAGCGCCTGTAATCGTCGCCTGGTCCGTCCGTCTGTCCGCATATAACAGCGCAAAAACTACCCAACCGAATAGTTTGAAATTTAAGGTATATAATCAATTGTTGCAGAATTGTGTGGAGTCATTTCAAATTTTATGAAAATCGAATCAAAACTTAAAATGATATTAATAAAAGTTTTCTTCATTCTATTAAATCCTATCATAAGTAATTAATTCCATGATATCCCATGATAGGCAATGATTCTAGGATCCATGGTGATTACGTCCTATTTAAGATGGAGACGTATTATTTCCGTATTACTGAATTTAATACAGTAATACCTCGACTTGCGTCAGCAATACGTTTCAAGACAAGCGACGTAAGCCGAGGTACATTAAGATGAGAAAAAAAGGATAAGTAATAAAATCCCCCCAACATCTAATGAGCATATTCTATTGTATTTAGGGATTATGTTACATACATTTAACATTAGAAAAAAAAAGAAAGAAAATGCGATTGCAATACAAGAATTTGGAATAAATCCATAAAATTTTAACTTACAATTTATTGTTCTTCTAGCTCCCACGTTTGAGTCTTTGAGCATGTGAAAAGAGCTTCCAATTAAGTTTAAACCGAGAATTTTTTCTTTTTTCTCTTAAAAGCTCTTTGTAATAGCAGAGAGTTTTCTGTGTTTTTTCTAGTCGTTGCTACACTTTGCTCGTCTGAACCAATATTTTTAATAACCGTCATTCCAGATTCAATAAGGTTTAGTCCTTCAGTAAATTTTGCAACCATCATAATCTTCTCCATTCCCCATAGGCTCAAAATATTTATCTTATTTTTCCGACAGTAATTTGTTTCTTTAATTCGATAAATTTGTCGATGTTTAATTAAGGATCAGGAGAATTTGTGAGTTTAACATCACCTTCAGAATCTATGTCTAAGATGAGTTCTCTTCCATTTTCGAAGATTTCATCAATTAAGAGAGATACAGAACCGTAATTTTAAGTTGTTTTCTAGTCTTTGCGAAGGAAAAGAGACACAGTCTTTTCAAGCATCTCTCATTGTTCTTTGCATCCATGAATCCCGTATAACTGTGACTTCATCTAAAATGTTAAATTTCTTCCAAAAATCTTCAAAAAAGTTCTAAGTGCGTCTTAATCAAGGAATTTTTTTTTTCCAGTCTCGACGACATAAATGTGGGGTGACATAAGTCGAGGGGACGTAAGTCGGGGTATTACTGTATATCTAATCGTACTACCATGTGTATTCATGCATTTTTGCAAAAGAGTGCATCAGTTATTATTTTGTTACATTTTAAAGAGATGCCTTATAAGAATCTTCAATTAAAAAATAAATATTAAAACATTTTCCTTAAATGAAATTCCTTCATCAACAATTAAATATATCGAATAACAGCATAATACGAATACATTTAACGATTCCAAATTACTAAACATATCTACTGTCAACATTTTACACAAGTTAAAAAATTCTTATAATTTTGGTACTAATTGTTTTTTGGTATTAAGTTATAATTAATAATTTGTATTATCTTTGAGAGTGTTTTAGGAAACTACATTGCTAAAAAGTTTTATTTCTGCAGAAATTTTAACTCACCATAAAACAAACAGTTGAGCGACAATATATAATAGACACAATGCTTATAAGCGACATAACAAAAAATATTTCCAAGAGAAGAAATTTCTAAATTTTCCATATTAAATTATTAGTAAAATGTCATACCCATTAATTCGCAATATGGAAAGTTTTTTTTAGGAAACTACATTGCTAAAACATTTTTTTTCTTTTTATGAAGAAATTTTAACTCACCAGCAATTAAAGCAATTGATCAACAGTACAAAACAGATACACTTAATGCTTTTAAGCTACTTAACAAAAACTATTTTTAAAAGAAGAAATTTTCTAAATATCAATTATTAATTCGTTTTAATTATTAATTCGTATTATCACTGCGAGTGTTTTAGGAAAATACATTGCAACAATGTTTCTTCTGAAGAAATTTTAACTCTTCAGCAATTAAATCAATTAAGAAACAATATAAAGCTGATACACTTCTTAATGCTCATCAAGTGACTCATCAGAAAATATTTTCAAAAGAAATAATTTTCTAAATTTTCCTGGTAATTTATTAATAATAAGTGATAATTATTAATTAGTAATATCATTGAGAGTGTTTTAGAAAACTACATTGCTAAAACATTTTTTTTTTTTTTACTTTTCAGACATTAAATCAATTAAGCAACATTATAAAACAGATACGCTTAATGCTTTTAAGTGATCTTACAAAAATATTTCCGACAGAAGGAATTCTCAAAATTTTTCTCTTATTCGGAAATTTCTATAGCGAAATAAATAAATTCTAAATATTATTGCGCTAATCTAATTCTATCGTTAAAAAGCTCTTTCGCAAATGCTTACAATACTCGCATACATTTCATTAGAACACGTTAACTTTAGAAAAAGAAAAATTAAGAGTGTTTATATAAGACTTTTGTCAATAACTATGAACTAGACACCCGATATTTCGGAATGTAGCTGATTGTACATATGATATCACTAGCCAAGTCGCTGTTCAACATTTCAAGTAATGTCACCACATTTCAGGCAAAAAAAAAAGTCTAATGAAAATATTATTACAATATCTTTATAATTATTAAAGATACGAACAAAAATATTTGTTCATCTAGAACTGAAACTCTCTGTATTTGTAACTAAATAAATAGGTAACGCTTTTATGGCAAGTGTTATTCGTCTTACAGTGTGTTATCAACACCGTTTTTTACTCTAAGATTTCGTGGACATCGTGTAGAAATATTAAATTATTTTTCATGAATAAACATTCGCTTACCAACAACTAAATTTATTAAACAACAATGTAACACCACGAATGTACTGAAAGATTTCAAAATCGACTAAACAAATATATTTGCAAAAAGAAGGATTTTTCTAAATTTTTCTCTTATTAAGAACTCTTTTTTTATAAACATTCTTCGAATCACCTTAGGTTATTGCACCGGGTATATCATCTCTTAGATTTTGAAATAAATAAATTCTAGAAATTTTTGTACTAACCAACTCTTTTTTTTTAAGCAAGTCCTTTCCGACATTTCTGGACACTCAGATAAATTTTCTTAGCAACCATTAAGGGGCCCAAGACTCTTAACATTGGAAATAAAGAAAAAAAAGGACCATTTTCAACATTTAATATCTTAAAATGTATATGATTTTAAAACACAATTTTTATTGGGGATGAAAGATGTGAGTATGTTCTTTCATTTCGTGTATTTAAAAAAATAGAAAGATGCAGAATTAGCTTTTATAGGGGGCTCCAAAGTGTCAGACATTTGACGAGCAAACAATTGGTATAAGGTTAGTTGGAGCAACTGGGCCATGATTTTACAATGTGACTCTGGAGTTTCTGTCTTTTCAGCTTCAAAAAGCTAATGTTCATTTGAATTAAAGTCTGAACTTCTGTAAATGTGTTCAGTTAAGTTCCCTCTATCAGACAGAAAAGCTCAAAATTACATTTTAATATTTAAAAATATAAAAATATGCATATTTCATCTTTCTTTCCTCATGCGTCCAGTTGCCCCATAAAAATGGGGTAAGTGGACCAGGAGGGTCTATGTTCCACACGCGTACTCGGATTTTTTTTCATGTGGAATATCAGGTCCTGTTTAAAAAAGTGTATAAACAACTTAAAAAAATTTAAACCCGGCAGATCATGTAAATTATATGTCAATAAACAACGTTATAAGGGAAACCTTTGCTGTCAATGTGTCTAAAAAAAGCACTAAAAGGGAAAATATTAATTTATACCGAAAACATAAAAATTAAGTAATTACTTATGTACTTTAGTATAGGTAATAAGTATAAAAGTCACATGGGTATTTTAAGGAAAAAAATAGCAAGGTAAATCTATGAACAAACGGCTGGGTAAGTACTTAAGTACTTTATCTGTATCCAGGACTCGCATTATATAGGGGAAATTTTATTATTCCTACCAGAACCCTTAATGAGTTACCTTCATGATCATTTTATTTAACATATTCTAAAGAAAGGTGCGATGAAGATATTATTTTCAAAATAGTGGTAAAAACAATAAAAGTTTCCCAATAGAATGCGACCCTGTATCGTACTATTTCAAGGTTTGGCTATCTCGCTTTCAGAGGCAAGGTACTTGCATTCGTAAAATGTTGAAATAATTTAATGACACCAGTATTTACAAGAGAATCTATTTGAAAACAAGTAAACGTACATTTTCGGTTACCTAATAAAGGTGAAATTTTCATTATAAAATTCCGGTGCCAATGTGGCAATTAGGAATTCAAATTATGTGATGATATAACGGCATCACCGTCTCTCAAGGGTTCAAGAAATTTGGTTTGATATCACTCAATGTGCTTTTTTTTTTTAATTTTTAATACGTAATTTTAATAAGGTATTCTACAATTTTCTTTATTGTGAGCAAAAAACAGTGGAGAAATTTACTTTACGTTGTAATAGAAACTAAAAAAAATTATTTATAACTATTGAGGTAACTGGATCCATCATGGTCCAGTTACCCCGGATACATGTCCCAGTTACCCCAATCTTGAAAAATTATGGGGTAACTGGGACACCGGGCTTACATTTGAAACATGAAGTAAATATGTATAGAAACCTAATAATATTAAATTAGTTATATGCCTAATCTTTAAAAATAAAGATTGTTTAATAAAAGTACTTACAGTATTTTAATAAAAAGCCGAGGAAGTTCAACCAAATTGACGTTGTTTTTAAAAAAAGGAACGTAAATTTTCGCCAACCTATTACAGCAAAGAGAGAGTTATGATTGAGTTGACACACGTTGTTTTAGGAAGTAGAGGTTAAGGGGCATTGTTCACAAAAGCTAAAGTTAAAATACATCAACGGTTTTTTATAAAATAGCCTATGGCCCAGTTACCTCGTGGGTCCAGTTACCCCAACTAACCTTAACAGTTTACGCGCACGATTACAAAATAAATTTTGCAACTAGAATGAAAAGTTTGTTGCTTACTTATACTTCAGATTGTAATAACTAGCCTGAACCTAAAATAAATTTGTATTTAATGCATTTTTATTTTTTTTTAATACAAAGTTGTATTTAGCCAATACAAAATTTTGGAAATTTCAACAGGATAATCACCTAAAAAAATATTTTGTTGAACAATGAAAAGGAAATTTTAGGTTCAGTTTGTACAGACTAACATGAAACATATGTTTTGAAAATTTCACCAAAAAATATTCAAAAGTTTTTGAGATATAGTGCGCGTTATGCCCAAAAACGTCATTTGGAGAAAAATGACTTCAAAGTTTCGGAAACGCCACTTCAGCTATTGACCGGGTATAATTCTGAAAGCCATAACCTCTGTTTAATGGGAATTTTAAGGAAACAATTATATCAAAATGTTCAGAAAAGATAGGAGTTTAACAGCTAAAAAAAATTTAATTTTCGAAAATTTTGAAGTTTTAAAAGTCCTGAGACCCCTTAACTTCAGGAAGAGAAAAATAGAGGGCATTTATGTAAGTTGTGGAGTTGACAACAATGTGCTAAACACTCCGTATTTCGGAATGTAATTGACAAAACATACAGTATCACAGACCGAATGACTGTGCATTTTCAGCATTTCTCATGATGTCACCACATTTCACACACAACAAAGTAAATCTGTAGAAAATATTGATATAATATCTTCATTATTCTAAAAGTTAGGATTATAAATTTGAATTCAACTAGGAGTGAGAAATCAAATTGACATGTTCCAAATCATAGCTGATGTTTATGAATTCGGTTTATGTACGTGCTCTAACTATAGTAAATATACTCGGATTACCATCATATATTTTTTATATGGTATTGAAGTTTACTATAAAATGTTTGTCATTGAAAATGAATTATGTGCCATTTATAGTTCGTCTACAGCAACATACAAAAATTTCAGTTCATTATGGTCTATGGGAAAAATTGTTTGCGTAGGCCTTTTATTGTTTTTACGATATTTCAAACATAATGAGATTAATATGCATTCACTG
This sequence comes from Maratus speciosus, assembly GCA_963932465.1. Lineage (NCBI taxonomy): Eukaryota > Metazoa > Arthropoda > Arachnida > Araneae > Salticidae > Maratus > Maratus speciosus. The sequence continues at coordinate 387,322,965 of OZ010786.1, forward strand.
AAATGGGTGACAGCATGCTTTCTCGGCAATATACAATAAGTAGCATGTATAGTTCGTTTACAGGGGCGCACAAGAAAATTCCATTAAAGTATAATCTCTGGGGGAAAATCGTTTGTTTTTCAATAATTTTAATGATGTTATGATACTTCAAACATTTTGAAATTTAAAAGGATATTACACTGTAAAAAAAACACTATATTTTACAACAAAAGACGCTGGCAGCCCGGCTGCCAACACAGTTGCTGTAAAATTTACTTTCTGATGTCTTTAAGAGTGCAGTAAAATTTCTCAAATCTGTGGAAAGTCACGTTGCTGTTGACTGTGTGACGTACGTGACAGAAGGAATTCGATTTTTTCTTCACTTGTTGCTTGAATTCGCTTTCACAGCACCGGTGCTTGAATTCGATTTCACAGCATCGGTGCTTGAAACATTATAACATAAAGTGCAGGAAAAATCACTGTATTTCACTGTTGACACAACGGCTGCTAACACAGTTGCTGTAAAATTTACAGGCTTCTGTCTTTCAGAGTGCTGTAAAATTTACAAAGCTTCTGTCTTTCAGAATGCTGTAAAATATCTCAAGTCTGGGGAAATTCGCGTTGCTATTGGCTGCGTGAAGTACGTGATAGAAAGAATTCAATTTTTACTTCACTTTTTACTTGAATTCGCCTTCACAGCATCGGTGCTTTAAAAATTACAACATAAAGTGCAGGAAGAATCACAACATTCTTTTAGTGTAAGATGCACTACAACATGTTTTCTTTGGATTATGGAGTGCGTAGCATTTATCGTTCCTTTACAGAGACGCACTAACGAATTCGATTACACGACTGACTATGATCGGTATTTGTATAGAAGTGCGTTTGAATTTTCAAAATTACGTGGGGTTTTAGGTAGATTTCGTAAGAAATACTACCTATTGCAGTCGTTACCATGGTGCGACTTTTGAAAAATTCCTTCATAACTTTTCATTATATGACCCCAGGAACCCAAAACCACCCCCATCTAAAAAGTTTATATATATATATATATATATATATATATATATATGTGTGTGTGTGTGTGTATGTATGTATGCATGTACTAAATTTTGTCCGCACGATAAAAGTCGCAATTATGCACGGATCGTCTTCAAACTCGTCAACAACTTTGAGATGGCTAATATCTCGGTGGGGATTGAAAATGAGCAAAATTGGCCCAATGGAATGGCAATGGGGAGGGTTCAAAATTTTGAATACCGTCTTAACATAATTCTGATAAGACCAGTTCTTACACAACAATGACAGGAAAAAATAAATATTTTTCGTTATAGCAGTTGCCAACAATTAAAAAAAACAATAAAAGTCTCACCACAACAATTGCTTTTCTATTGCAAGTTCACGTGAAAAATTAAATTAAATAAATAGTTTGACGAATTGAAAACAAATTGAATATTACGTCATAAGTTTTCTAGAGCAAGATTTCCTCATGAAAACTCAAAATGAAATAAATAGTTTGACGAATTTAAAAAAAATACATATATCGCGTCATATTGGAAATAAAATGGACCTCAGCAGGTGAATATGTAACGTCATGTAAGTTTGAAAAAACGTATTAAAACATGATAAAAACCCGACTATGGAAATATTAATTATTTTAACACATTGAGCCCATTCTTAGTGAAGGAACTGGGTTTATCTCTAATCTTGATTTAAGTTTTGTTGGTGAATTTAGTACTTAACTTCGAAATCTACCTCCGCCTGTAGGCCCGAGCCGGCAGGGATTTTTTTTATTATTATTTGTGTGTATTGCGTGATGTGTATAACTTCTATATATCGTATGCAGGGCTCCACGAAAGAATTCACTCACATTACCGTATACGGGCAGCAATTACTGAAAATGGATTTTTACTGAGTTATGTGGCTTCTTAACCCTCCAGCCGTGGGCGGCTGTTTTTATTTTATTGGATAAAACTGCGGCATATCTTTAAGTACTTCAAGTGGGGTGCTTTTTTAAAATTCAGATTTTTTTATTCCCACCACTTTTTTGAAGTAGAAATATTCACTTTATTTAATAATAGATTGAATAATGCGAGAATAAGTCGAATTATACGCATTTAAAAAAAGGGTGTAATCAAGCAATCTGAATAAACAAAATGTAGCCCACTGTCAACACTGGAACGCGAAAATAGCGTGCGCCGTGGAATTGCATAGAACATGTGGATCGCGATATGAGTGTTACCCGCGGCTGGAATGTTAATTGCTTATTTAGATATTTCATTTTATTATATGAAAGAATGAACTTTCATAACATTGTGTTAGCGTTTGAAAGTGCTTCATAATCTACGCCCGATGCATGATTTTTTGGCTTTTGTTAAGAACATTCTTCGAATAACCTTAGGCTAATGCGCTGGGCTAATATCGAAATAAATTAATTCTAAAGATTTTTATGCTAATCGATCCTTTTTTTAACAAGTCCTTTGTCAAATTTCTGAGGCACTCGGATATATTTCATTAGAAAACATTAACATTAGAAAGAAAAAAATCAGATACAAAATACATGAGACATACCGGTGCCCAAAAATGAGCTGACTGATTTTAAAATCGAATAACTTGCATGCGGTGACATCTGTTAAAGATATTCTTGCAGGAGAGTAATGTATGGTGATAGGAATATTTTTACTGTGTTTCCCGGTTTTAATTTCAAATATGAGCGATAGATGGAAGTAGATGGAAACGGTAAATGGGAGCGATAGATGGCGTTGCAAGCAGTAAGCGCTCTATCGAGGCATAAATAGGAATGACCCAATAGGAATGACAGCAATGGTGCAAATAATGGAGATCAAACCTATGGAGTTTTTTAGTGTAGCCAGGTGTCCCGCATTGATCGGGGCTCCAAATACTCTGGACACCACTAATTTCTTAAAGTTTATTTCGCCATCTTTAATCTCAAATAATTCTGCCATTAGACAAAACAAAGAACATTACTTTAAAATATTACTGTCGAAAGCTTTTGGAGCCCAGATTTACGCGGACACATGGCAACACTAGGAGTGGGTCTCATTCACTTATAAAGCTTTGTTTTTAGAGTCCTATTTTTAACTGAGTTGGAATCATTTGGATACCATTAGTGTTAGATTCGGATTCACAAATAATATCATACAGAATCATACAGCCTAAGTTCAGAATCGGGATCCTAAGAATAAAATTGTATCGACAAATTTGACCCACTCCGTACGATTGACCTCCTTCGTTGACGCCATGTTTAAGTAGTTTCTGCCTTGATTGGACGTCTAATGCTCTCAGCGCCATCTATCACTAGTAATTGAAACTAAAGCCAATAATCACAGTAAAAATACTCCTGATATCATGCATTACTCTCCTGTAAGAATTTGTTTAACAGCTGTCACCTTTTGCAAGTTATTGAATTTTAAAATCAGTCAATCCATTTTAAGATAACCGGTATTTAGGGGCGTCGCCATGAGGGGGTATGGGGGGGAGACCCCCCCCCCCCCCAATATTTGTGAAGTTGGGAAATTTGAGCTTAGAGTTGGGAAATTCTGGACTTTTGAGACATTATGAAATTTTTATTGTTTTGGTGATTATGTTTCTGACTGAGTACTGTAACAGTAAGCAAGTTAAATTATCAAAAGAAATACAAAAAGAAATCAGCCACACTCATTCTATCATTGTATTTTTCAGTTCTACAAAAATATTATACATCTACCAGACCTAAATTTCTCTACTCCTATCCACCAATAGCTGACTGTCCAGTTCCTTTATTTCCTTCAAAACTTTGTTCCTTTCTCAAAAATTTCACCCTTCCTTCCTTCCTTTCCCCTCCCAAAAGAGAATCCAGCTATTTTAATCCAAAGGGATTGCAGCTTCTTTTGAAAATTGGAGATCACTTGTAGCACAACAGAAAGGAATGTAGTCACCTACTTGAAACACAGCTGGGCAAGAAGATTTGATGAGTTTTCACAAATTGCACTAATTTTGCGATTTTTGGACAATATTTTACTCATTCTCGTGATTTTTTTGCTCCGAAAATTAGTTAACCCTTCGCTGTCAAAACAAAAGCATCATATGAGCAAATATGAATATAAGAAGTCGTTAGTTTAGATAAATTTGCCACATTTTACCTTTATTTGTGTGCGGAAATATATATATGTCCTGTTCATTTATATTTATAGGTGTTTATGAAATTTTAAACCACAAGTCCAGTGTTGTGTGTTTAAAGCTGTTCTAAAAAATGACTATAAATCTTTGCACTAAAGAACCCTTCATAATAGGAAAAGAGCTTTCGTGCAAGATTTTGGAGCATCTAAAAATCCATTCGAGGATGAAAAAGCTAAAAAAGTGGATGATTTGAATTTGGAACAGAAATATGACCATGAAAGCAGTCGATCAATTGAAGAAAAAAATCGACATACAGGTTGACATAAACCCTGACAGGTTGCACTTGAATAAAATTTTGAAGAAATAAAGATTTCCTTATAGACAAGTTCATAAACAATTATGACTATTAGGATGTGATTGAAGATGCTGACTTCTGAAAGCACCGTGGGAAAACGGTTTCACGAAATGGAATAGATAAAAATAATAGCATAGCAATGGACATTGGTACACATAAGTTTTACAGGGAAGAGTTATAAGAAATACAAGAAAATTTCGGCAATTTAGTAATGGGCTGAAATGACAATGTTCCCTATATCAGGAGAATATTGCACCAATACATTCCATATTTAAATTACAATTGTGCAAGGCAAATTTGAGTATCACTAACTTAGAAAAGTTAATAATGTTTCCACCTGGATATGAGAAACCGGATGTGCATGACTTGCAGAGTCAAATTGAAATAAACCAAATCCCAACTCACTTAACAAACCTTTTACTCATGCCATGAAATTCAAAGACTATTTAGGTCACACTGTCAAACTATATACTCGTACCTTAACATTCACAGCAGCTTATCTTTTTGGCGTTGCATCTAATGAAAGAATCTTTAGTCAAATAAAAATTTAAAAATTATATATTGCAAGCTATAATGAGGCCTGACAGACTTGACAGCCAAATGCTTTTAAAATGTGAAAGTGAAATAGTGCATTTTATTAAACTGGACGATGTTAGGTTAGCTTCATCAGGGTTAGCTTCTTTGAAGACCAAAAGAATTGATGTTAAGAAAACTATTTGGATGTGCCAATCCCAAAACCTTATTCTATCCCATACATGTTAATACTTCAAAATTTGCAATCACAATGTTAAAATTAAATAACAATTCTATGCCCATAATAATGAATTCTAAAGGTTTAATTGTGTGCATTTAATTTATAATTCGTTTAATTGTGTGCATTTAAAAAGGAGATAGAAGCATCACATTTTTCAAACAAATCATTGAATTTCGACACCCATGCTCTTAGATGTCTGCAACCAAAATTCCAAACCCAAAGAGCTCAAAAGCGATACCTTTGGACAGTATACACCCAAGCCCAATAAGGAAGTGTAACCGAATATGAAGTTTGACTAAATTTCCGTGCATTAGTTTTTCAGATATAGCTAACGCGATAATCGTGAAAAAGGCTGCACAGCATATATACAAAAACCTAATAAGCACTAAATTATGTCAAGGTTTAACAGAATATGAAATTTGATCAAATTCTGTGCAACAGTTTTTGAGATATAACTATCGCTAAAATCATGTAAATCGTGAAAAATACAGCATAGCAGCGCCACCTTTTGGGTAATTTATACCCAAAACTAATCAGCATTAATTTTTATCAAGGTATAACTGAATCTAAAGTTTTATAAAATTCCGCGAATTCTTGAGATAGAGCACCCACAAAATTTGTGTCACATTCACACAGACAGACATTTTCTAAAAACAGTCAAATCATGTTCAGGACCTTCTAAAACGTATCAAACCGTCGAAAACCAGTTGTAGAATTTTTTTATGAATTCAATACTTTTGTCTTGTAAAGACAGAAGAAAGTAAAACGCGTGTTTGTTTTTTTTATTAAATAAACCAATAAATATAATTTTTATATTTCTAGTTTCAAAATTTTTCTTTGGAAAGAAATTTTTTATGCATAAGCTTCATTATCATTATTACACCCTTTGTGCATATCACTTTAGTTGAATGTTGGAGGAATTTGTTTCAAGTTGGTAAATTTTCGAACTCTCCCCCCCCCCCCCCGAAAAAATATTTGTAGCTACGCCCCTGGCTCACAATCATAGTAAACCAAATCCCTTTTGAAAAAAAAATTATATAGTCCATGTAGAAGGTGCATAAAATCTGTTTTATTCGCTATCACAGTAAACCAAGTCTCTAAACAGATGCCATATATGAGAAAGTATGTGAAAACAGACTTAGTTTACTGTGGAAGTGGATAAAAAAGATTGTATTCACCTTCTAAATGAACTATCTCATTCTTTTTTCAAAATGGACTTGGTCTACTATGATTGTGCGTCCCTCAAATAATGTTTATATAGGAAACAAAAGTCACAATCCACATATTCACTCAAATATACAAACCAAAAACTAATTTTTGTTGATAACTTCAACAGTATGGAACATAACGTAATGATGCTTTCAACAGTCTTATTTTGCTTACACTGAAATATGATGACATAATGTGGAGGGAAGGGAATTGGGCTATCTTTCATGCCCAAACAACACTGAGCTAGAGGTTCAGTATTTTGGAGTACTGTTGACTGTACATATAACGTCACTGACCAAATTACAGTGCACTTCGAACAAGCTCTTTCCAGAATGTCATCACATTTCATACAAAGCAAAATATGTCTTTTCTAATTATCAGTACAATATCTTCATTATTGCTAAATTTTTAAAATGCAAATGTAGATTAGTCTAAAACTAAGACACCCTGTATTTTTGACTGAATCTGCGGACTGCAACCCTAGATTCTTTGAGAAATAATGTAGTCTTGCTATGTACAGTCATACCTCTTTTTATTGAAAAGTTTGTGCGTGTTCACCAGGTATACGAGTAAATACTAAAAAGTTTTTCTTAGATAAAATTTCAGCCACCAACAATCAACCCTTAAATACTCAGGAATTACATGATTTTTTTTTTTTTGGCCATTTGGCAAAAAAAAATTGATATTTTGGTGAACTATCATGTGTTACGTGTGAAGTCTGTTTTTGTTCTGATTTGTTATCACCTAACATTTTTTGTTGATACAACTGCCATGTGTTGGACTGGCGTTTTTTCTCTATCTTTATAATGTAGTTATTATTAATTCTGCAAACTATTAAATGCATTATAAAAATTATATCGTTGGATAATTGTTATTGGGCAGTGTAAACACTTTAAAGTAAGTATATAATTTAAAATTATCCTTTTTGAGCAATTTCTGTTATGTAACTCAGGAGCAACATTATGACATTATATGGAACCGAAACATAAATAAACTTTTCACTATTTTCTAATGGACAGCTAACAAAAATAGACTCAAATACAATTTTTTCCGAACAAAGTAAAAAAACAAGCATTAAAGGGTTAAATACATTAAACAAGGATGTGATACAGATATATTTAATGATCAATAGCAATTTAAAGCAACTAAACAAAAAAATTTCTAAAAGGAATCTTTTTTTTTTCTCAGATTAAGAACACATTTTACAAACATTCTTCGGATAAACTTAGGCTACTGCGTCGGCCATATGCACTCTCAGATGTCGAAATAAATAAATTCTAAAGATTTTTGCGCTAATCGATCCTTATTTCTAACAAGTCTTTTGACAAATTCCTGAGGCACTCGGATAAATTTCATTAGAACCCGTTAACTTTAGAGGGAGAAAAATCAAGTGTGTTTACATACGACTTGAGACGAGATTTGAGCAGCATTGATTAAAAGACATTTTGAAGATTTATATTAAAAGGCGCCTTCCTTTCCAGTTTAAACAACGATAATTACTATTATGAATGTAACTTTAACCGGCAAGTCGATAAATAGATGGGGAAATGCTGGAGTAATAAAGAAAAAAAAAAGTTTAACGGAGGAAATTTAGATTCCAAGAAAGAAGAAAAAATATATTTGCAGTCAAGATGTTTACTTACAATGCAACCTGAGACTTGCAGTGACAGAAAATGGTTTCCAAACTATTTCGATTTGCTGCGCTTGTAATAAATGCAAATAAATCATCATTCATTCAACGAAAGTTTTTATAATAAAGTGCGTATTTAAAGAAGAGTAAATACCAGAAATAAATTTTCGTAAACTGATATTATGTAAATGCATGATATTATGGTTTAATATTTTGGACAGGATATTAATCAATATTAAATATTAATGAGCGAATGTTGATTACTCAATGTGGATGATTTTTTTTATAATAAATCGGAAGCAAAATAGATAGCCCTGTCGAATTCATATAGATATCCATATCGAGCTTTACAAATTTTAGAAAATCATAATAATGTAATGCATCATCATGAATAATGTAATGCACCGATATTAATCAATACTGATGATGAAAATTGAATATTTTCAATAAACTACTTCAACTTGCTGCGCTTGTAATAAATGCAAATAAATCATCATTCATTCAGCGAAAGTTTTTATAATAAAGAGAGTATTTAAAGAAGAGTAAATACCAGAAATAAATTTTCGTAAAATGACATTATGTAAATGCATGATATTATTGTTTAATATTTTAGACAGGATATTAATCAATATTAAATATTAATGAGCGAATATTGATTACTCAATGTGAATGATTATTTTTTATAATAAATCTGGAGCAAAATATATAATCCTGTCGAATACATATAGATATCCCTATCGAGCTTTACAAATTTTAGAAAATCTAGTAGCCTGCAAAAAAAATTTTAGCCGGTAAAAAATATTTACCCCCCCCCCCCCTCCTCCGTCATTCAGTCAAAAAAAAAAGTTTTTTTTTTATGAATTAATGGTGAAAATATAATACTAGCATAGTTTAGAATTACTAGTTACACAGTTTAGAGCAGTACATAATTTAGAAAGATAGTACATTAGTTGATAATATCTAAGTTGCAATTGATGAACATTTTTTTTTTCAAAATAAAAATAAAAGATTAAAATATGTTTTGTTTTAATATAGTTTTTAAATGCATTTTTTATGGGTGGAGAGAAAAATACCGTTAGTTTTCTTTTCTTAGATCAATTTCTGCGCAAAAGAAAAAGGAAAAAAATCACCGCCGTATTAAATAACTTGGTCGCCAGATAGAAGAAAACATGCTCGCGATCACATTTGTCAAACCCTGCTTATCAATATAAATAAATTATTTCTCAAAACATCGCTTGGGAAAAATATCAAGTATAATCATTAGTATTTATTGAAAAATATTCAATTTTCATAATCAGTATTGATTAATATCAGTGCATTACATTATATTATAATGTAGATTTATATGGTGGCAATGTGGCCGACGCTTTCACCTTTCTCAGCTCGTACATAAATAAAGTTCAAATATAACGCATGATATCTTTCCTGAGTTCTTTATTAGAAAAATTAAGTTAAGATAAAATAAAATAAAATTACAATGCATTGTGAAACCCTCTCACTTTACTTATCACATTCTTATGTGAGAAAAACACTCCACATGAGTGCATACTACCATACTCCGTATCCACCACTAAGACGTTACACACATCACTAGCCAAAATCCGAGACCAACTGTCCAGCTGTCCTCACTAAAACTCACTGACTCCTCCTTTTTTTTTTCTTCTTGCAAAAACTTTACTTTGTAAATAAAAAAAAAGAAGCACTTATATTAAATAAATTCAACAAGTCATAGGAACCACAGTAATTATTTAGGCACCACAGTTTAAATTAGACATATTAGAGATATTTTTTTTTTCTTGAATGGTGCAATTTCCCAAAACAGGGCAAAATTTTTACATAAGCTAGGAGAAAGACTTCCTTTTTATTAAAATTGAAATAATCATTAATTAAATCTAATACATTAAATAAAATTGCTTATAAATAATTTAAAGATTTAGATTGTTGTAATTTTTTTATGTAACAAATAAAGAATTTGTTAAATTATATGCAAATTTTTAAAGCTAAAAAATCAGAATAAACATTATATTTAAAAGATTGAAATTCAAAAATATAACTGAGCTAAATATAAATATAGAAATAAATGACGTACTTTTGCAGTATCACTTAGACTTATTTTGCAACATTCTTTCCTTGTGCAATTTAAAATTTATATTTATTATGAATAAGCAACATTGAGAACCTTCTAATATATATGTCAATTTTCCTATCTTACTGCAACTCCAAACATAATAACACAACAAAACATCGGTATATTAGAAGATCTTCGTGATTTAGTATCTAAAACACTAAATCGGTGGCTATCTCCCCTCCTTCCCCCCACCCCCCAGAAAAGAATTTAAATATCTTAAGGGGAAATTCTCTTCATTTTGGTAAAGGTTTATGAAAATTTGCGATTTTTATATTGCCAGAGCACCCATCACAAAAGTCAAGGACTTTCTTTACATCAGCAAATATCTCTTTTACAAATGATATCACTTCCTTCTGTGTTAAACACACAAGAGTGACATCATGTTGCATATCATAAGATAAAATGTGTATATTGCTTGCTGATAATCTAATACTGAGAGATAGAGTGTATATAACAGTTGGATCAAGAGTGCAGCTTCTTTGGTCCATGGTAACTTTAAGCCTCACCTTGAATAAAAAAAGAAAAATTTTTGCTGAAATCCTACAAAACGATAGCTTTTTGAGGGCCAAAGTTTGCTTTAGTTTCTTTTAGGAAATTAGATTTAGCTTTCGTTATAAAAGAATGGAATAACATTTTCCAAATATTTTACTTAGCTTGTCACAAATTCATTTAAAGGAACGGTGCTGCTAATACTGGATTGAATACCTAGAGTATTAATTCTCAAGTTTTTTGGAAATTCCTGTTTGAAAAGAGAATACAACTCATGTAGATACACATAATATCAATCGCTTTTGTGCATAGTACATTCTTAGCAATGCTAACTACATTTTTTTTTCAGTCATGATTCTTCAACATTCATTACAATTATAAAACTTTTCAATTAGTTCAATTGTTTCTGGATCTGTAACTGTGGCTTTAATTTTTCTTATTTCTGGCATAGACAAGATTCCCTTTTCTCTCAGAAGTTGTCATGACGGTCTTGCAGTATAATTAGTTACTTCAAATTCATTTATTATTTTCTTTTGCAGCAGAAAGAAAAATAGATCCCCTTTCAATTATGAGAAACAGCAGACTAATAACAATTTGATTAACAGATTCGAAAACACCTGCAACTAAATAATTGTATCCTGCCTTTGTCAGAATTTGTTTATACAAGGCAGGTGTAAAAATATGTTTCATACTGTAGAAATGAACTAGGCTTTGTTAAATATAAGGTATTTAAACTATAAAAAACATATTTAAAATGATTAAAATTATCCAAGATAATAAGATAGAAAGTTTTAAAGGAATGTTAAATATAAATAAAATATTTTAATTCAAACACACATACACAAACAGAAAAAAACATATTGAAAATGTGATGGGTTAAAAAGTCATTATTGCATTTCCTTATTCTATATCAACAAAAGATTTTTTGTTTACAGTTATATTGTAAACACAAAATTAAGGGATTGTTTAAATTTTTAAAAATACTTATAATAAAAGAAAATATATGAATGAATAAATAATGGAAACATACGGATTATGCACAAAATTTAATGGAGGGAGGACAGACTGCAGTCATAGACTTTTTTCCCCCTTTTACTCAGAAGAAAGAAAAAAAAAGCAAAAACTTTACTTTGCAAAAGAAAGGAAGAAAGAAACATTGAATAATATATTCAACAAATCATAGGAACCACAGTAGTTAGTTAGGTAGCACAGCTAAAATTAGGTAGAGATTTTTTTTTTTTTCTTGATTGGTGCAGTTTCCCAAAACAGGGCAAAATTTTGCATAAGTCATGAGAAAGACATCATTTGTATTTCATAACTAGAAAGCCCAAAGTGTAAACTTTTATTTACAACAAAAAGAAATTGGAAATTTCATTTGCCTTTTTGTATAGAGCCTTTTTCGTAAGGTCACAAAAATTTGGAAACATAACCATAACTTTCAACTTTGGTTTAATTTTTTGGCCCTAAATATTTAAAATTAATTTTTTAAATATTTTTTTATTAAAATCTGCATCTTTTTATGTACTTACTGTGATATTTTTAAGATGATTCGCAATTTAGATCCAGAGAAACAATTTTTTGAAAATGAACTGCAGTCTAGAAATACAGACTCAGAAATGGTCGATTTGAGAAAAATCCAAAAATTGGACCCCCCATATCTCACAAACTATGAGGTCTAGGAAGGAAAATTTTCTGATGTATTCATATCATGATAGAATTAATATATACACCGAGTTTCATCCAAATCCCTGGGGATCGGGTTACAAATCATAAAGAATTTGGTTGAATTGACATGGAATGAACCGTAACCGTTTTCTATAAAAGCGAGGTGGAGTGACTATGCAGCAAAGCTTCAGATTTTTAACAGTGAAATAACACGATGTTTACAATTAAATTTGAAAATATCCCTCAGATGTCGCTGCGATCGATTCTTTAGATTTCAGCATCGTTTCACATTTAAGGGATTCAAATTTTTAGCACTGATTAGATAGCAGATTTCCACACTATTTATTCTGGACGCTGTACTACAATGAAACCTTTTTCAGGCTAAAGCATACATCAAGCTATCACCATATCAGTAAAAATATTATACAGAAGCATAGTTTACAGAACAGATTAAAAAAGCAAAACAATTTATTTCCTATAAAAACATGTGTAATAATCACTTATAAACAAATTAAGTTAAATAATGCTATAAAAAGTGATAGAATATCTTTATTAAGACTTACGATCGTTTCATCGCACAATCGGCGACATTTTCAAAATCAATCATAATAGAAAATATTTTCACATAACTTGAAAACAATAATATAGTAAACAATGTCACGAGACATGAAGCATAATGAAAATATTGCAACCATAAAATAAAATAAAAATTAAATTAGCTATTTGCGAGCGTGGATTAAATTTCACATAATTTAAAAACAACATGGTAAATAATAAACATGGTAAATTTATTTCCTTTTTTTTCGGTTAGTTCAACGTTTAATGTTACATTTTTGTAACAAATAAGTTAAACCAATTAAACGTTAAAAATATAAACAAAATTCCAATAATATTATATGGGACCTCCGTGGCCGAGTGGTTAAGGCACCACGCCGCTAATCGCTTGAGAGCGTAGGAGGTCTGCGGGTTCGAATCCTGCTTTCTCCGTTGCACACTCCTTGTAGAGCTCCCGGTTGTATTTCTCTGGTGTTGTAAATTTCCTTGTGACTATCTCGTCCTTGGGGGCTTCCGTGGCCAAGTCAAAGACTTTTAAGATACATAGGCCGGCAATTCCCATTCAAAAGTATGCGAAATCATGGCAGCCCTCTGAAATAAATTGAAGCACCTGAACCGCGAGATTTGTACGTCATCTGTGGTTATTTACCATTAAGTGCTATGGCTAGAATGAGCTTAAAAATTAATTTTTATCAATATATATGAAGTTTATGGCATATTTTTTTTAATGAAGCTATTTTTTATACCTAAATATGCTTTATAAATATTGAATTTTCAGTAATAAAGTTAAATAAAGCGATTTATTAATAATTTTATGGATGGCATGTTTGAAAAAGAGTATTTAATTTTAACATGCCTTATAAACTTAAATAAAGGCGAAATTTATATGGAAACATATTGTTAAAGATTATAATTCCACTTTTTACTTTCTTCTATCTTTACAAGAAGAAAGTATTGGATTCATGAAAATTTTCGAATTCCGGTTTTCGACGGATTTACACGTTTTAGGGGTCAGAGATTCCAAAAAACATGTTTTTACAAAATGTCTGTCTGTGACTCTGTGAGTCTGTCTGTCTGTCTGTCTGTGTGTATGTGACACAAATTTTGTGGGCGCTCTATCTCAAGAACTAATGCACGGAATTTAATAAAAATTGATATTCAGTTAGTGCCTAACTGATGATACAAATTGATGCTGATTAGTTTTTGGTGTAAATCGCTCAACAGGTGGCGCTGCAATGCTGCATTTTTCACGATTTTCGCAATAGCTCTATCTCAAGAACTAATGCGCGGATTTTGATCAAACTTCAGATTTAGTTAGTCCTTGATATGCGTTGATGATGATTACGTTTTGGTGTAAATCGTCCAACAGGTGGCGCTGTTATGATGAATTTTGCAGGATTTACACGATTTCCCCAATAGCTCTATCTTAAGAACTAACGCACGGATTTTCATCAAACTTCAGATTAAGTTAGTCCTTGATATGACTTGCTACTGATTAGGTGTTGGTGTAAATCGCCCAACAGGTGGCGCTTCTGTGTTGCCTTTTCCACGATTGCCTCAATAGCTCTATCAATAGAACTAATGGACCAATTTTCATCTAACTTCAGATTTAGTTGTATGTTGACACAAGTTGTTGTTAATTAGGTTTTGGTGTTAATCACCCAATAGGTGGCGCTGTTATGCAGAAATTTTCACGATTTTCGCTATTGCTCTATCTCAAAAACTAATGTACGGATTTTCTCCAAACTTCAGATTCAGTCAGACGTTGACATAAATTGTTGCTGATTAGGATTTGGTATAAATCACCCAATAGGTGGCGCTGCTAGGCAGCATTTTGCTGAATTTAGACGATTTCAGCGATAGTCATATCTCAAGAACTAATGCACGGAATTTCATATCGATAGAATCCTCATGAGATGCATAGATTGCCATTTAATTTTGGCAGTGTGATAGCGAATTTTGAAGTATTAACATGAAGAAAGTTTTGGGATTGGTACATCCGACTAGTTTTTAAGTTTGACTTACAAAAGTAACTGGTAGGGAAGTTCAGATTAAAGGTAGCAACTGTAACATAATATATATCAATTTACAAAATTTTAAATTACTTGTAAGGAAATCTACGTTTTTTAAACTAATTTTTATGCAAAAAGGTAATTAAAAAAATGCATATTAACGAAAGTAACACTATATTTTTATCCTTGGAGGATGTTTATTGAAATACTTACTTGCTATACGAAAAAAACAAAAAAAAATTATGAATAATAAGGTATTTAAAAAAAAAAAAAAGGACTAAATGAAATAGGTTAGATTAATACTTAATGATCCGCAATGAAAAAATACGCTGATAAAAGCATTTTCTTAGGTAAATTAAAATATAAAGCGTATATACTGCCGTACAACAGCTGTGATCAAAAATCCCTAGTTAAACTGACAGTTTGCAGGTCTATGTATCTTAAGTCTTTGGGCCAAGTGCATAAGACACCACGCTGCTAATCGCTTGAGAGCGTAGGAGGCTTGCGGGTTCGACTCCCGCTGTCTCCGTTGCACACTCTTTGTGGATCTCCCGGATGTAAAAATTCTCTGTGTTGTAAATTTCATTGTGCTATCTCGTCCCTGTATATCGACGATGACTTATAAGAGGGCCTTGGGGTCAAGCACATAAGTCTGATATATGTGTTCAATAAAAACCAAAAAAAAAAAAATCTCGTCCTTGTATGTAATAGAAAAAGGAAATACAAAATGTGGTTTATGTTTGTGTCGAGGCAACAGCCATAGTTACTATAGGCTCCAAAGCAATCTCCACTACGGTGGACTTCAATGTCAATGTCAATGTCAACAATATGATACTTAAAATATCCAAAAAACTTATATTCTGTTCAAAAGATATCGAAATAAATCTTAGACCTTTTTTAAAGGTTTATATTTTGCATGTATCTTGTCATTTCATATCATAAACTTAATACAAAATCTGCAATAGAAATATTTACAACTTAAAAATGGAAAAAGTCTAAGATTTATTTCGATTTCCTTTGAACAGAATCTAAGTTTTTGCGGATGTTTGAAGTATCATATTGTTTGAATTTTATTCTTATTTTTTTTATGCTTACTTGGTTTAACTTACTTGTTACAAACATTTAACATTAAATGTTGAACAAACTCAATGAAATATCGTACTATCCGTTCCTTTTTGGGCTTAAACAATGCAGGAAATAAATTTTTTTGCTTTTTAATTTATTCTGCAAATTATGTTCTTGTTTAATATGTCAAGTTTTTTAACAGGCAGTCAGATTATGCTTCGCCTATGATTTTGGTTGAGAGTGCAGGTAAAGACATTCGCCCTTGTATGGATTATCGGAAATTAAAGGCGAAAATGAGAACTGAATTTTTCTCTTTGCCAAATATTGAAGAAGTTGTTGAGAAAGTGAGGGCAACGCCTTTTATTATTATATTTATGGGGTTTAACGAAAAGTTATTTTCAGATTCCTCTCCCGGAAAAAGCGCAGAGATACACGGCTTTGGTAATACCATTTGGGACCTTTTTACCTAAAGTCATGATGTTTAGACTTTTAAATTCAGCATATTATTAATTGCCCTAATTTCATGTGGGTTAGAATTATTTGCGGTAGCGTATATCGATGACATAGCTATATTTTCCTTGACCTGGGAACAGCCTTTTAAAGATGTGGAGACAGTTCTTAAGCGGTTACGAGAAGCATACCTGACGATGAAACCTCCAAATACAGATTTGCACAAGATCACGTAAAATTTCTGGGACATAAAGTAGGGTCAGGGTAAAGATCTCCTAGTGAGGCTAAATTGTAAGCAATTAAAGATTTTCCTATTACGACGAATAAGACATATGTAACAAACAGTGTATCTGGAAATGGTAGGGTATTACGTAAGGTATACAAAAAATATATGCTGCCATAGCGGTTCTGATAACAGATGCATTAAAAAGAAAAAAAGAAAAATTCATATCGGACGAGAATTGCAATAAGGCATTTGAAGAATTAAAGTTGAAATTAATGAAAAGTTCAGTGTTATATGCACCTGATTTTACGCAGAAATTTATCGTGCAAACGGATGCGAGTTTGCATGAGGCAGGAATTGTTTTGTCTCAAATTATTGCAGGCGAAGAGCACCGAACCTTGTATATTAGCAAGAAATTTTCCCGTGCGAAGCAAAATTACACTGTAAAAAAACGGACTAAAAAACGGAAATACTACTGGCAATCTAGACGCCAGTACTATTTCCGGTTTTTTACGGAAATTTGTACCCATAAATTACAGAAAATTTTCCGTTTTTATTTTTCTGTAATTTATGGGTAAAAATTCCCGTAAAAAACGGAAATAGTACTGGCGTCTAGATTGTCAGTAGTATTTCCGTTTTTTTTTTTTTTTTTTTTTTTTTTTTTTTTTTTTTTTTTACAATGTATATCATGATAAAAAGAGTATTAACGGTTATAGTATATGGCTTAAAAAAGTAAAATTATTATTTGGATGGGCAAAATTTTGAGATGCTAACGGATCATAATCAATTAGTAAACTTAAATAAAATGGTATGTACAAACTCTCGTTTGACACGCTGGGCTGCAATTAAATTTTGAAGTTACACATAAACCAGGAAAATAACATGGAATTGCAGATGGTCTAAGTAGAAAGATGTAGAATCATATGTGGATTTTCTGTTTGGTATTTACTGTTCAGAATTTTTTTTTTTTTTATTACTAGTAGTTAGGACCTTTCAATAATATCTTGTATTATACGTAATTTTTTTTTTTTTTTTTTTTTTTTTTAAAGCAAAATTGTGTTGTATTATTTTTCTTTTTATTGGAATTGGTATCATATTTAAATATTCTAAATTTAAATTAATTGTTCTAGAATCTAAAATATAAATTCTTTTTAGACTTGTGCTTAGTTATAATTCAGAAAAATTATGAAATATCCTTAATGTCTTGATGTGTCCTTTTAAATTGTGAGCAAGGAGACTGGAATTTAGGGAGTATTTTCAAAATTGAAATAAATATTTATATTGTATTTCAGTTCTGGTGTAATGGTGCGTTTGACCTATCTGGAAGTGAATTAAAAAGTCTTATTATGTTAATCTCATGCCTAAACATTTCTTGAGGAAATCTCTTTTGGAGGGGAGTTGTGACATCGTGTTTTTGAACGCAAAGACCTGGCGGCAATCAACAGATATTTCTGGTCAGTACAATAGCCTTTTGTTGAAAGGAATTCAGGAGAGAATAACGAAGTTTATCTATTACCTTGATAAATGTCCAAAGGTGTGTAAATTTCTACATATTGGAGAAATTGCGGGGGACTGACCAATGAGAGAGTATCTCGTCAGGCCCCTAACTGGGACAAGAAAAAAAAGAAGAGTAAGAGAGTTTTAGCGAAGAAGACTGGACAGTTAGACTCGTATTTTGGAGAGTGGTGTTGTAATGATGTAATGTTGTATATGGAGTACGACAGTATACACTCATGTAGAGTGTTTGTTTTTTTACAGAAGAACTTTTTAAACAAAGTGAGATTGTCTCACATTTCATTGTAATTTTTATTTTATTTTACCTTAACTTAATCGTTCTAATAAAGAACTCCGGAAAGATATCATGTGTTACATTCGAACTTTATTTATGTGCGAGCTGAGGAGGGTGAAAGCATCGGCCAACTTTACCACAGCTAATATTTCAAAACCATTATCAATCGAAAAATATATTTACATATGATGATTAAAAATAAGGAAAGAAAACTTTAAAATAATTAAACTATTAGGTGAGAAAAGCCTAATAGAAAAGCTTTAATAGCCTAAAGGTAAAAAATACTCATATTTCAAACGATTTTTTTAACTTCTAAAAAAAAAAACTTATCTTCTAGACTTATTAAAGTGTATATGCCGACTTTTTTTACTTAACCATTTTATAAAAACTGATTTTAAAATGTGTAATTGATCTTACATCTTAACAGTGTGAATAAGCCCTAGGGGACCGAAAAATCCCACAGTCAAAGGGAAATAAATAGCAACTGATTACTGAAAATCGCCACTGGTCGTGATAATATCATTAAATCTTCCATAATCGGGTAGTTTTTTTTAAACAGGGCAACTTAACGTCATTTTAGAGCCTGTGGTGTCTAGACGGTTTAAGAGAACGCAGCTAGTAAGACGCGATTGCTTTCTTTATTCATAAATAAAATTGGCTCACTAACAATTAAATACATTAAGCAGTAATATAACACAAGATTTCCCATTTCAAAAACACACGTTTAATCTTTTAAAAAGTGACTAAAGAAATATATTTCCGAGAGGGAGAATTTTGTAAAATCAATCTTTTTCGATGTAGATAAAATAAGTTCTCTAAACATGGCGTTTATTAGTAATGAGTCAGAATTATTTAATCATATTATAGATTAGACGACAGATGGCGGACGTTTTCGTGATTTATTAAGTAAGATCAATGACAAATTTGAAAATCTGCTTATATAAAACGAGTAAGTAAAAGAAGCCGGCTCCTCCCGTACTTTTATAACGTCTAGAAGAAAAGTTTATTAGATGCTATAAGAAAATCGTTTTAAATATGACATTTGAAATATGACAAAATTTTTAACATTAAACGCTTTTCGCGCATAATAATTTAATTATTTTTAAATTTTCTTTTTTTTTCTGTTTTAATATTCACATGTAACTACATTTTTCAATTAACCCTTTATGTACTGAATTATGATTTCATGAAAATTTTATCTTCTAAATAGTCCAGGCAATAGGGAATTTTACCTAGCAAAATTAATGGTAATTCTGGAAATCGGCTTACTTTATGTTTTTGGGGTCGCTGAATCCGAATTTGTAACTTTCCACCAAAATTTCCCCCGGCAACCCCCCAAATTTTGGCAAAAAGCCCCCCAAAAATGGTTTTTATTAAAAAAATCAATTTTTTTTTATTGTTTTAAGGGAAAAGTATCTAAAAATTCAGAAAGTAGATAAAATTTGCAACAAATTAGCTATATGACATTATGACTTAGGATGAAGGGGAAGGAGGGATCTGCCTCGGAACATGCGCGCGGTGCTGCGTGGACTAAGTTACGCAATTCCACTTAACCACTCACACGTTTACATTCGCCCTCCCGTTTCCCCTCCGAATTTTCCTTATAAGGTTTACTTTAAGTTTTTTGGTTCGCTGAATCTGAATTTTTAACTTACCCCCCAAAATGTTACCCCCCGAAAACCCCTCAAAATAGTTGTTATTAACTTAAATTTCTTATTGTTTTAGGGGAAAAGCATTACGAAATTCAGAAACTAGATAAAATTTGCGACAAATAGGATATATGACATTATGACGTAGGATAAACGGGGAGAGAGGGAGCTGCCTCGGAACATTCCCCGCGCGCTTTTCTGAAAAACAAATTTTTTTCAAAAAATCAATTTTTTGGAGGGTTTCCGGGTGAAATTTTGGTGGGTAGTTACAAATTCGGATTCAGCGACACAAAAAACATAAAGTGAGTCGAAATCCAGAACTAGTATTAATTTTGCCAGATAAAATCCCCTATTGCCTGGACTTCATAACTTAGTGCACGTAGCGCCACAGTGCATGTTCAGAGGCAGCCCTCCCCCTCCCCGTTCATCCTACGTCATAATGTCATATATCCTATTTGTTGCAAATTTTGTCTAGTTTCTGAATTTTGTAATGCTTTTCCCCTAAAACTGTAAGAAATTTAAGTTAAAAACAACTATTTGGGGGGGGGGGTTCGGGGGGAAATTTTGGGAGGAAGTTAAAAATTCAGATTCAGCGACCCAAAAAACTTAAAATAAACCTTATAGAGAAAGTTTGGAGGGGAGATGGGAGGGCGAATGTAAACGTGTGAGTGGTTAAGTGGAATTGAGCAACTTAGTTCACGCAGCATCGCGCGCATGTTCCGAGGCAGATCCCTCCTTCCCCTTCATCCTAAGTCATAATGTCATATATCTAATTTGTTGCAAATTTTGTCTACTTTCTGAATTTCTAGATACTTTTCCCTTAAAACAATAAAAAAAATTGATTTTTTTAATAAAAACCTTTTTTGGGGGGCTTTTTGCCAAAATTTGGGGGATTGCCGGGGGAAATTTTTGTGGGAAGTTACAAATGCAGATTCAGCTACCCAAAAAACATATAGTAAGCCTTTTTCCAGAACTACCATGAATTTTGCTAGGTTGAGCCCCCATACGGTCTCTATTGCCTGGACTAAAAGCATTTTTCGTGAATTTTAGAAACTACACTAGAAGATTTACATAATCATTTAATAAATTTTAGAAAGATTTTAGAAGGATTGAAGGATTTAGAAGGATTAATTAAATTTGAATTTATAGGGATTTTGTGCAATATTTAGAACCCCACTCAAACCTTTTATTTTAAATATTTTTCTTTGTATTTTGTAGAATTGGGAAGTGTACGAATATAATGTTCTTACAATAGAAATATAGAAATATTTCCAAATTGAAAAATTTCCTCCCCCCCCCCTCAATGCCAGGAAAGCTGAAAAGATGCAAAGGCAAAAGAAATTATCCTTTTAAAAATATTTTTGTTTTGTGTAACCAATAATGCTTTTGGAAGAGGATAAAGTAATGCATCTATAACTCATTCTATACTGTATTACTATTAATCGATGTATTAAATGAATTTTATAACAAGTAATTTTAATGGTACTTATGAGTACCGTCAGTAGATAAAGGGTTAATATGTGTTTTGAAATACTAATATTTGGACTTTTAAAATAGGGAGCTACATTGCATATAAATACTTGCAAAAGAGAGAGAGAGATTTATTCTTGGGTCATTCCATATCACGTGTGGGACAGTTTTTCTACATATTTCTGCTGTTTTATCAATATTATTATATTTTCAAATTAAAACAACCACGCTAATATGAAAATCTAGAGGGGGTTTTTTTGTTGTTGTTGTTGTTTATGTTTTAACAGCTTATAAGTCAATGGATAAAGGTATTTATGTAAGTGTTGGGCGCAGGACATTTGTCGGTTTTGAATGGAATGGCCCTGAAACGGGCAGATTACTTTAGGTCTGGGATTTAAAATGTGGAGATTTTTATTATGGATTATTTTTTATTTATTATTAAAAGCGGGCAGCTTACTAAGGTCTAGGGTTTAAAATGTGAAGATTTTTTAAACCTATTAAAGAACCATTCCATATCACGTGTGGAACAGCTCTCCTGCATATTACTACTGTTTTAACAATTCTATTGTACCCTCAGATTAAAACAACTATGTTACTATCAAAATATAGGATTTTTTTTTATTTTAACGTATAGCTTATATTTTATCAATTTATAAGTTAATAAATATAGTAGGGCGCCGATTATCGTAACTCCAATTAACAGAACTTCCAATTATCCGAACAGCCAATTTCTCTCAAAGATTTTTTTTAATCGAACTTCCAATTATCCGAACAACCTATTTCTCCCCAAAAAAAAAAATTTAAAGAAACATCCAATTATCCATTGGCTTGGAATAAAATTTTAAGTAAAGAAAAAAAAACAGTTAGCGGATCAGAAAATGAGGGATGTAAAACAATAAAGGAGATGGGAAGAATCGTAAGCTATGAAGAAAATGAAATTAACGAGTGGTTAGATAGTGAAGTACATGACCCTGGATATCAGATTTTAAATGATGATGAGATTGTGGATGAGATTCATGATGGAAAATAAATTGAAGAAAATGAAAACGAATGCTCTGAAAATAACCCAGGTTCATCACATAAAAGCCTTTGAATGTTTGGAAATACAGGTATGAAACGGCAGAAGAACGTTGATCCTATTCAACTAATGTATTTAAGAAGAATTAGATATAGCATTGGAAAGAATGTCTTCGTTGAAGCAAGCAACAATCAAAAACTTTTTTGCTTATATTATAATCTGTAGAGTTCAGAAAACGATAAAAAGAGAAGAAAAACATTTTTAATGATAAAAAACAAAACAAAATTTTTAAACATGCCAGGACTAATTAGTGCCGGCAGTCCTAAGTTTAGATAACGTGTAAAGGTTTTAGTATAGTCAGAACATCCCTTAAATTGTCTGTTCATTTATCCGAACTTTTGCTTATCCGAACTAAGGTCGGTCTCGACTTGCTCGGATAATCGGCGCTCTACACATAGGTATTTATGTAAGCGTCACGTGCGGGACATTTTTCCGTTTCTCATGGAATGACCCTCTTAGAACAGGCGTACATTAGCGCGCATGTTCATAGTAACGCATCTAGGAAAAGGTTTACTTCTACCTTGTCAGTGAACACTCAGTTGGTTGGTTGGTTGTGTTTATGATGGCCAATTATCAACACGAAGGATATAGGCCCTAAGGGGGGGGGGGGTGCCCTCCGTGAGAGTCTTTCTAATGGAACCTAACCCGTATTTACGCATGGAAATCCGTGGTTCGAAGAAAACCACGAAAACTCCAAACGATTAGGCCGACGGGCGTAATTGGGTTCGAAACCAGCCCCTCCCGTCTACCAGCTTCGAGAGCAAAACCTCTCAGCCACTGGTGAGGCTCAGTGAACGCTCGCCTCTCGTTCATAATATTTAATATGTATATGAAGACGTGAATTTCAAAACTCTCTTTATCCAAAATTTAAAAAATCGTGTTTTCTCTATCAATCTATTCTATTGGAAAACCTGCACTGAAAAACTCTACAATCTACAAAAAAATTAGTTTTATAATGTATTTCTGGCATTGTAGAATCTTGGTTTACAAGGAAAACCAATGGAAGCAGTTTGAGGTTTTGCGAGATTTCCCAAAATTTGATTTTCTAGATAAGGTGAGTATTGAAACTCACGTCCTCATATTTAAATAAACTTTTTCGATTGTTTTCTAACTATCGTAAGCGTTCATTCCCGTCTTTCGAACAATTATTCTATATTTACGTACATCACAATGCTAAAATGTTTTTCCTAAATAAAATTACACTCATCTACAATCAAATCAATAATGCGCAAAATATAAAATAGATACAGTTATTGATTTTCAGCGATTAAACAACGAAAAAAAAGAAAAAAAAATCCGCAAGGAAAAATATTCTACATTTTTCTCTTATTAAGCTTCTCATATTCCGCTTTTTAAAGACATCCTTCGAATAAACTTGGACTATTGCGCCAGCTAAAGTAAGTCTCTGAGAGCTGAACGAAATAAATTCTAAATGTTTTTTAGAATAATAAATGTCTTTTTACCCGACTGCCAAGGAGAGTTATGTGTTTGACGCGTATCTGGGTATGTGGATTTCTTTATACCCTCTAAACATCCTAACGGCTGGATGGATTTTAATGAATGAGGTCTCTATCAATTCGTCTTAACCGTCCGATGGCTATAGGCTAGGTTTTGTTTTAATAAATTCAAAATTGCGGTAGAAACGAAACAAAAATTTTACGCACCATATTGAGTGGCATATCATTGGATAGGTCTTTCAAAATGAAGGCGATGTTTCATTGACTATTTTACAGTCAGAAGCTCTGTTTAAATATTACACAACCTGGAAGTTGTGTAGGTAGGATCTCTAGCTTTGATAACCTTCATAGACATCTATAGGCCTCATCAAAACAGTGTTTATAGATAGGAACTAACAATTAAACACAACTTAAAAATCATCAATACAAGTAAATAAAAAAAATAAGTAAGTAATATAAAAATTGTTTCACATTCATGAGAAATAATTATTTAGTTCGCTTTTTACGCAGTCCGGCTTTTTTTTTTTTTAATTTAATTTTTACTTGTTCAAACAAGTCGTTTGGAAAATTCCTAAGCGATTCAGATAAATTGCATCAGAAACTTTAACTTTAGAAGTAGAAAAACCAAATGTGTTTATATATGACTTTAATCGAGAGTTGTGTAGCACAGATCAAAAGGTATTTAAAGATTTGTATTAAAATGCCTCTTCTTTTGCAGTTTAAAGAACGGCAATTACCATTATGTAATTATTATTATGCAATTAAGGTAAACGCACTAGTAGTGTGCCACTTAAGGTCATTTATCTAATTATTATTAAAGTGTTAGTGAATTCCAAAAGATATATTTTTTTAGCCTAGTCCTAACCTTCATGTATTTCTAGATGGCTATTCATATGAATAAACATTATATCATATGATATTGATATTGAATAAACATTCGAAGTTTCAAAATATATTCTTCGGAAAAAAGGAAAAAAAAAAAAGCAATTTAACAAATTACAACGACCATTTGGAAAATGATTTTTTCAAAAACTAAAACTTAAGACATAAAAAATAGCACGGAGTTGATCATACATTGCGTACGCCATGAATTAAACATTAATAGTGTTATTACTACGTATTATCCACCTGAAACTTACGGATTATCGAAGCATTTCATTGGCTGTTCGGGAAAAGGCTTTTCCATCGTCAGATTTCCAATAAATCTGACGACACATTTTAAATGAAATTTCATTCTTAAACTTCTAAACATCCGACAATATTACTTTTTATATCGTCGGATAGAGGAAAAAATGTACTTTTAAATGCAATTTGTTTGAAAGCTGTATCTCAATTTGTTTCTGAGTTATTAATTTTTTTTGTAGTTTTTATTACTTTTTTGTCATAGTGGCAACAGAAAGTATCCATCATTGTTGAATGTAAAGGGAAATACAGATTACTGTATAGACCAATCAGAACACGAATAAAATGCGGATTAAACCAATAAAAACCTTCAGATATACTTTTGATTTCCTACCCTGACAGAAAACAATAACCATTTTTCCAAATGGTTAAAAATGTTACCTTCCTCTATGTTGCAGTAGTGGGCATAGTAAATTTCAGATGCATGAATGTTTAAGTATTCGGCTTATCAAACTAATTATTTATAATGTAATAAAGTATATCAACAGTAGATTAATATTGAATAAACATTCGAAGTTTCAAAATATATTCTTCGGAAAAAATGAAAAATAAAAAATGTTACCTTCCTTTATGCTGCAGTAGTGGGCCTGGTAAATTTCCGATGCATGAATGTTTAAGTTTTCGGCTTATCCAACTAATTATTTATAATGTAATAAAGTATATCAACAGTAGATTAATATTGAATAAACATTCGAAGTTTCAAAATATATTCTTCGGAAAAAATGAAAAATAAAAAATGTTACCTTCCTCTATGCTGCAGTAGTGGGCCTAGTAAATTTCAGATGCATGAATATTTAAGTTTTCGGCTTATCCAACTAATTATTTACAATGTAATAAAATATATCAACAGTAGATTAATTCAAAATAAAGCATAATATTAACCCTTAAATGCGTGAGTTTTTATTTTGTTTCGAAAAAATTCTATATGATTCTCTGAAAGGTTTATTACACAGGAAAAATAATGAAAAAAAATCAGAGATACATTTTTCATATAATGCGTCGATCTTTCCTTCTGTTGCACATATGCAATACAAGTAAAAACTACTGTCATGTGGCTGTTTTACGCTAAAATATTGCAAATTAGTAAATATTTTAATAAGTATGTCTACAAATACCTTGTTTTATATCATTATTTATTTTATAAAATTTAACCTTTAACCCTTTAATTCCCATGATAGAATATGTGCCAGAAATTACATAGTCCAGAGAATCTCACATTACACCAGAGAGTTTCAATGGTTAATTTCGCTTTATTTGAGTACGGAATGTCTGTTATTAATTAAAGCAAATATTGCTATTTTAATTTTTTGATGTGAATTACGTATATACGAATAAAAAAATCTATTAAATTCAAAACACTGTTGTTTGCATATGTGCAAAGCTGCGCACTAAAGGGTTAAAGAAACAATGTTTTAAATAAAAACTTATCTCTTAATAAAATGTCTAAGAATTTACCAAAAAAAAAAAAAAATTATTTTTGAAGACACTCTAAAAAATAAACAAATGTACCAACAGAAAAAGAAAACAATTATTCCAAACAGTTTATGGAAAGTTAAGATTTAAGGATGTTAGTCATTTCTTTCAGTCGTTTTTCAGAAATGCATTTTGGGCTTGTTTTTAAACTTTAAAAATTATTGGCCCACTGTAGGTACATTTACCTTACATTTAATCTTTTCAAAAGTGACTAAAGAAAAATATTACCGAAAAGAAGAATTCTACAAAATCAATATTCTTTTCGATTTAGATAAAATAAATTCTCTAAACATGCCATTTATTTGGAATGAGTCACAATTATGTAATCATATTATTGATTAGGATTATAGATTAGACGACAGCTGACGGCTATTTTCGTGATTGATTAAGTAAGGTCAGTGACACGTTTCAAAATCAGCTTATATAAAACGAGTAAGTAAAAAAAAAGGAGCCTCCTTCCCCTCTTTTATAAGGTCTAGAAGAAATGTTTTCTATTTGACGCTATAAAAAAAAAATCGCTTTAAATATGACGTAATTTTTACAATTAAATGCTTTTCGCATATAATAATTTAATTATTTTTTAGTTTTCTTTTTTAATATTCACGTGTAAATATATTTAATTATTTTAAAATATTTGGGAAGGGTAAGTTCGCGATAAGCATCAAGCTAAGAACCCAGTATAAATATTAAGTAATCGTAAAAAAATATTAAACAACAATAATTAAAGATAGAAAGTTTTTTCTTACCTTTCTGTTAAGCGAACGTAGAGTGCTTTTCTTCTCACGTTGATCACCTAGAAACTTTCGATTAATTTTATTTTAAAAAATGTAAGTGATGATTTGAGACTTAGTCTTCATTGATTAGGAGAAGTTCAGATTAAAACAATTTAATATGATGCTAATTCTTGACTACATAAAGATGTACACACACACTATAAAAAGAAGAATAAAATAAGATTAGTAATTAACAACATTATAAGGAATCCACGCAGGAGATGTAAGGTTTTTCTTTATAACAATAGAACAACGCACAGAAATTCGTGCGTTGTTGGCCTGACAACATCGGCCCTTCGAGTGAAGAGTAAAAGGGGCCCACACAAGTTATAGCACAGTAAAATAGTCTGGAAACAATGAAACTGCATAACAAGCAATTATTTCACAAGTACAGTTCAGTCTTGATTAAACGAGTCTAGAGTGTCCGAAAACTTCTTTTGGTGCTGCCATCTGTTGCCGCAACACCAAAACATAAGTGTCCAATGTAAAAGTCCGTTACTTTGTAATCTTACAATAAGTCACTCGTGAAGTGTCGCCATCTCTTGCAGCATATCTCACAAACAAAATACAGTGTCACAAGTAAAGTTATGTTGCATAATGCCACAGTAAATTATCTTGTTAGAAGCGAGGAGATGTTTGACGTAAAACACTCATATGCCGAGACGTTTTCCAACACCCCCGCCTTTTATGTCAAACCGACGAGCGTAAAATATTTAACTTATTTCTCAAGCACTCGAAATGAGGCTTTGGCAACGGCTTGGTGAGTACTTCGGCTAACATTAATTTCGATGGGCAATAAGTTATTTTGATTATGCCATTCTGGCATAGATGTCTAATATGGTGATATTTCACCTCCACAGGTTTAGTTCTTGTCTGTGCTTTTTCGTTTTCAGTCAATCTTATGGCTGATAAGTTATCTTCGTACAATGTTACGGGTAGTTGTTGACATAGTTCAAGATCGTTTAATAAGTCTAATAACCACGCGATCTCTTGACCTGCATTAGAGGCAGCGATATATTCAGCCTCCGTGGACGAGAGTGCTGTGCAACTCTGTTTCCTCGATGACCATGTCAATATATTATTTCCTAATTTAAACAAGTTTCCAGTGGTTGACTTCCTGTCTATCCTATCGTTACCCCAATCGGCATCGCTATATGCCGTTATGATTGGAGGTTTTGTTTTGTCTATGACGAATTTCAGATCTTTGGTAGTAAGTAGATATCTAATTAACTTCTCGATAGCTTGCCAATCGACTTCCCTTGGGGATTCATTCCTTCTTCCTAGGATATTAACGACTGACGCTATGTCGGGTCTAGTTAAAGTTGCAATGTACAGACGCCCTCCTATAGCCTGTCTAAATTTTACATTATTTTCCATTAGTTTCCCGTTTGGATCTAGATTAAAGTACTTAGTATTCATGGGTGTATGTGTAGGCTTACCATTTAACAAATTGAATTTTTCTGCGATCTGTATTATTTTGTGTTCCTGGTCTAATTCTAGATTACCGTTTTCTGTTTCCTTTATGTTTATGCCTAAATATTGTGTTACTTGACCTAAATTTTAGTTTCGTATTGCTTTGATAATTCAGTGTATATTTCGTGTGTGTCTGTTTTATCTCCCGCGACAAGGATGTCATCAACATACACGATTATGTATGCGATTTTTCCACTTTGGACTCTTTTGTACAGACATTTGTCTGATGCGCATTCTACGAAATTTAGTTCTTTTAGCGATTTACTTATTTTTTGGTTCCACGCCCTAGCTGCCTGCTTAAGTCCATAAATTGCTTTGTTCACACTACACACTTTATCTCCATCCCCTTTTGTTATGTATACTTGATGCATATAAACTTCTTCTTCCAAATCGCCATGTAAGAAAGCAGTTTTGACATCTAGGTGGGTTATTTTAAGGTTTTTGTACACCGCTGCGTTTAAGAACGCTCGCAGGGTGGTATGAGCTACAACGGGTGCGTAGGTCTCATCAAAATCGCTTCCATATTTTTCAGCATATCCCTTAGCGACCAATCTAGCTTTATATCATTCTACTGACCCGTTGGCTCCCCTTTTTGCCTTAAACGTCCACCTACAACCTATAACGCGTTTTCCCGGGATAGGTTTTATTAATCTCCAAGTATTATTTTGCTTCAGAGAATCTATTTCCTCACTAGTAGCTTTTAGCCATTTATCTTTTGTTTCTGCGTCATTGATATTTTGTAGGTCTGTCCATGACTTTGGCTCCTGAATTTGGCGCAGATTTGTGCTTATTCCAAAACGGTTAGGTGGTACACCGCGATTTTGTCTTTGCGATCTTCTCGGTTCAGGGAATTTGTCGGTCGCGGTGTTAATCTGATCATCATCTTGTTCTTCTAGATCAATTTCAATATTATCTGCGGGAGTTTGTTCGTTGTTTTGATTTTCTTCGGCGGGTTTAATTTCCTCATCTTTTATTCCTTCTTCGAAGAATTTTACGGTTCTAGATATCACAATTTTGTTTTCACCCGTATATATCCTATAGCCCTTGCTCCTGAAATTATATCCCAACATTATTCCCTCGATGGCTTTCTCATCTAACTTATTCCTTTTAGGTTTGTAGATATAGGCAAATGCCTTACATCCGAATTTTTTAATGTTCGAGAGATCGGGTTTTCTTTTATGCCAAAGTTCATAGGGTGTCATGTTATCTTCGTTAGCTTTTGTTGGTAGACAGTTAATGAGGTAGGTGGCGGACATGACAGCTTCCCCCCAGAATTTTTTAGGTAACTTGGCGTCCAACAGCATAGTTCTAGCCATTTCTACTATCGTTCTATTCTTTCTCTCCGAGACGCCGTTCTTCGGGCTAGAATAGGGAACACTCAATTGACGCTCTATCCCATTTTCTATCAGGCAGTTTTCGAATTCATCACTGATATATTCTTTTGCATTATCGGATCTTATTGACTTTATTAACTTGCCAAATTTATTTTTTGTTAGCGCTATGTATTCCTTCAATTTGATAACGGCTTCATATTTATGCGCGATTAAGTATGTCATTGTGTACCTGCTATAATCATCCGTGAATGTTATAAAGTACCTTTTCCCTCCTATCGTTTCAGTTTGCATGGGGCC
The DNA here is from genome assembly GCA_963932465.1 of Maratus speciosus. NCBI lineage: Eukaryota > Metazoa > Arthropoda > Arachnida > Araneae > Salticidae > Maratus > Maratus speciosus. The sequence goes on from OZ010786.1 coordinate 387,353,573, forward strand.
ACAAATATCGGAATGTGCAAGGGTACCGATTTCTTTGCTTCTGTTTGTGGCTACTTTAGGGTAGGGCAGAGCGGAAAGTTTCCCTTCAATGCACTTGGTGCATCGCGTGTCATGTTTACAATTATTAATTGCTATCCCATCGGCTAATTTATGATTAACAAGGCATTTAATGTCATCAAAGTTTTTGTGTCCGAGTCTTCGGTGCCACATTGAAATACAGTTTGTATTGTTACAGAAAGTTTGAGTACTTATAGTATAGCCGTAATCATCTTCAGGGTTTAATACGTAAAGATTATCATTTAATTTAGCTGTCAAGATTATATTATCATCTTTGACAAATAAGCACACATTTTTCTCGAAAATTACCTTTATGTTATTTTCAGTGGCTTTCTTAACTGACAGTAAATTGCTTTTTAGTTCTGGGCAGTATAATACATACTTTATTGTAATGTAGTGGTTTTTGTCTGTTTTTATTTTTACGTTGCCCATACCTTGCGAATTAAGCCTTTTTCCATTAGCGATTGTTATATTCCCAAAGTTCCCGGCTGTGAATGTAGCAAAATTTGTTTTTGCTGATGTAACATGCCTGGTACAACCTGAGTCGATGATGTATGTGTTTGAATCTGTTGTTTGTGTTTGGTTAATTTTTACTGACTCAATTTCAAAATTATTTTTCACTGGGAAGAGAGGAATGATCGATTGGTTAACCTCATCCTCTATGTTTGTTTTGCTGTTAAAGCAAAAATTCGAGGAGTCGGTTTTGTTACCATTATTTTGGTTGTTGGGGTTTACCGAATTCGCTTTAAAGTTGGCGTTATTGTTAAAGTTATTTCTGTTATAATTTTCGTGTTTCTGGTAATTGTTTTTCTGTTTATTTTTCAATTTGTAACATTCTGAACGAACGTGTCCATCTCGTTGACAGAAATTGCAATACTTTTTGCTCCCTTTATTTACAATTTTATATGCTGTGTACCTTGGTCGTGTGCTGGTGTTTTTGTATTCAATTCGATGAGAGTACTCGTCGATCAGCTTATTTTTTACAAACTCAAGGTCTAAATCCTTTTCATCCCTAGCCTCCATGCTTGTTATGAGAGGAGCGTAAGACTGAGGCAAGCTGCAAAGCATAAGAGCTACTATGTGTGAATCATTTATGAGCTCTCCAATGGCAGCGAGTTTGTCGCGGATAGTTAAAATGTTGTTTATATGTAAATTTAAGTCTCCGCCTTCGTTTAACCGTTGGGAATAGAGCTTTCTCAGCAAAAATAATTTAGATGATAAATTTGCCCTTTGGTGGGCATTTTTCAGTTTCTCCCATATGTCTTTTGGGGATGTTAAATTTCTTATATGAACGATTTTTGTATTTTCAATGCACAAAAAAATGATGGCTTTCGCCTTAGCGGCGTTTTTTATGTAAGTATCGTCGGGTGAAGAAGGCGGAGATTCTGTTATATACTTGAACAGATCATCTTTAATTAATAAATTTTCTAACTTAAAACACCAATGATTATAATTATTATCGTTCAACTTTTCTACTGCTGTAATTTCTTTTGAGGCAGCCATAGCGTGTTATTCAAGTATTATAAATTCTTTGATAACATATATATAAATGTAAATAGAATAATCATATATTCAAAATAATCAATCAATATTCATAATAATACCTTTTTGCGATATTATATATATCGTTATTTATTCATGCACATTTATTTTCATGTATATATTTCAATATTTCATGTTTCATATCTTATATGTGCATCTTTTTCATTTTATCACAATCAAATAAATAAATTTTTACTACTGGATTTTTATTTATTTATTTATTTATTTATTTTCCCCTTCTATTCAGTGCTCATGATCTTTTAAAATATTTGGGAAGGGTGAGTTCGCGATAAGCATCAAGCTAAGGACCCAGTATAAATATTAAATAATCGTAAAAAAATGTTAAACAACAATAATTAAAGATAGAAAGTTTTTTCTTACCTTTCTGGTAAGCGAACGTAGAGTGCTTTTCTTCTCACGTTGATCACCTAGAAACATTCGATTAATTTTATTTTAAAAAAATGTAAGTGATGATTTGAGACTCAGTCTTCATTGATTAGGAGAAGTGCAGATTAAAACAATTTAATATGATGCTAATTCTTGACTACATAAAGATGCACACACACACTATAAAAAGAAGAATAAAATAAGATTAGTAATTAACAACATTATAAGGAATCCACGCAGGAGATGTAAGGTTTTTCTTTATAACAATAGAACAACGCGCAGAAATTCGTGCGTTGTTGGCCTGACAACATCGGCCCTTCGAGTGAAGAGTAAAAGGGGCCCACACAAATTACAGCACAGTAAAATAGTCTGGAAACAATGAAACTGCATAAGAAGCAATTATTTCACGAGTACAGTTCAGTCTTGATTAAAAGAGTCTAGAGTGTCAGAAAACTTCTTTTGGTGCTGCCACCTGTTGCCGCAACACCAAAACATAAGTGTCCAACGTAAAAGTCCGTTACTTTGTAATCTTACGAAAAGTCACTGGTGAAGTGTCGCCATCTCTTGCAGCATATCTCACAAACAAAATACAGTGTCACAAGTAAAGTTATGTTGCATAATGCCACAGTAAATTATCTTGTTACAAGCGAGGAGATGTTTGACGTAAAACACTCATATGCCGAGACGTTTTCCAACAAATTAATAGGTCTTTTGAAGCATTATTATGTGAGCTTTTTAAAATAGGGAACTACAATGAATATAAATACTTGCATGAGAAGGAGAGAGATCTCTTCTTACAACAATCGTACTAGACCGCATGTTCAATGTAACCCATCTAGAAAAAGGGTTATACTCTGTCTTGTCAAAGTGCGCTCTTCACTCGTTTGTAAAAAAAGGGTAGGGGGGTTAGAGACGAGGTTTTGAAATTGGCAACGCTGTTTCTAGTGACTGTCAATTTGATAGCTGACAGATGATTTGTGCTCAGTATATTTTGCCACTGCACCATGAATAGACTTACGCCAGAACAACGCTTGCTAATTGTGCAAAACACCATCCGTTTATTGCGCTAGACATTCGGTGAGCACATAATTTCGCATAATGGACCTCTGAACTGTCATGTGATCTCATACCAATGGATTACTTTCTGTCGGGATATGTAAAGTCGCTGGTCTACGCCGATAAACCATAGACGTTGGATCACTTGGAAATCAACATTCGCCGCGTTATTGCTGATATGCGCCCCCAGCTGATCGATAAAGTGGTCGAAAGTTGGACTTCCAGATTGCGCTTCTTTCGAGCCAGTCCAACGCACCCTAGATGCGGGAGAAAGCCTTGACACGCGTCACGAAAACGTCACACAAAACAAGGGAAAACAAAGGAAAAAAATCGAACAATTTGCATGTTTCGTTTTCTTTGGTTCCTGGAATTATTAAATATTATTAGAAAATAAGAATTAATAATTCCACGAGCCAACGAAATCGAAACATACAAGTTGTTCGAATTTTTTTGTTTTGTTTTGTTTTGCCTGCTTTGTGTGACGTTTTCGTGAGGCGTGTCGAGTTTTTCTCCCGCATCTAGGGGCTGTTGGCCAGCCGCGGCGCCCATATGCCCGAAATCATTTTTAAACACTAATGATATAAAATTATTTATTCAATAAAACGCATTAACATTATTTTTATGTGTTTTATTTCATTTTAAATTCGTATATCTCTAAAAAAAAAAACACCCTTTATCTGCAAAGAAACTTTTTTATTGTTTTGTAGCTATCGTAAGCCTTCATTCCCGGCTTTCGAATTGTTATTCTATATTTATGTACATCACAATGGTAAAATGTTTTTCCTAAATAAATTTTCCCTCACCTACAATTAAAGCAATTGAGCAACCAATACACAACAGATGCACTCATTGATTTTAAGCGGTTAAACAACAACAACAAAAAATTCTAATACATTCTATACATTATAGAAGAATAGAAAGAATATTCTATACATTTTTCTCTTATTAAGAACGCTTTTTAAAGATATACTTCGAATAAACTTGGACTAATGCGCCAGCTAAAGCAAATCTCTGAGAGTTGAACGAAATACATTCTAAATATTTTTTAGAATAATCGCTGCCCTTTTCTAAAAAGTCGTTTGATAAATTCCTAAGAGAGTCAGATAAATTTCATTGGAAACGTTAACTGTAGAAGTAGAAAAATCAAGTGTGTTTATATAAGACTATAGTCGAGAGTTATGCGGCACAGATCAAAAGGTATTTTGAAGCTTTGCGTTAAAATGTCTGTTTCTTTGCAGTTTAACTTTTAACTGATGTTATCGGTCTCACAGATCGCTGCTTTTTTCAATCTTTTAATTTAACTTGTAAATTTCAGTTTAACTACAAATATAGCCGAAATTTTATTTCGTTTAGTGCTTTAGTAAGTTTTGAATAGGTGAATTTTATTTATAAAAGTCCTGTACAAAAAGTTATGTACAAAAATACCATCTTATGAGTTAATCGCGCCTTTTATCCATCTTTCGATTGAGCGGTCTGACAGACCGCTTCACAGTAGTTATGTGACAATTTCTGTCACATCAATTAAAGGTTAAAGAAAGGCAATTACTATTATGTAATAATTATTAACAAATTACTATTTCTTCCGTACAGGCACACTACAATGAATCCTTCTTCAGACTAAAGCGTACACCATACTATCACCACTTCAGTAAAATTCTATCTTGCTTTTGCTCCGTCATGATAAATTGCCGTGTCCTTATTAACACTCCAATTTAGATGTTCAGAATGCACATCTTCAGCAATGTTGAATTCAGATCCGGGAGTGATTTCTGTGGCTCCGGGGTAACATTATAGAATTTCGGGTGGGGGTGGAGGGAAATTGCACTTTTTGGCCCTTACAAATTCTCAAATCTTCCAGGGGACATCTCATTGCCTGGGGGGATCCCCCCCCCCTATGTCCACTCCCTAAATTCAACACAGACCCTCAGGGGCACTTACTTCCTACTTCGTATTTAAAAAAATAATAAACAAATCCTCACAGGCAAGTTCAGAAATAGCCTTCGGTTTCTTTAGAAACTAAGGTAGACGTTGATAATTAATCATCAATTGCTGTTATAACTAGAAGCTTTTTATGTATTTCCAAACTTCTTCTTGCCCTTTTTTTTTCGTGACGCTTCGATGTTGTCTAACATGGCTAGGGTGCCTCTATATGTTAGAGGTGACATACGCACAGGGCAAATGATCACACTGTGCACAGACAGAGGCTTTTGTCCAAACTATGACAAAACTACATTCCAGAATGACGAGTTCGATTAGACGAGTGAGTGAAGTTTACAAACATTAATCCTTAAATGCATAGTGTAACTCAGGAGTTACATGATCTTTTTATGCCATTTGGCGCTTTCTATTGGTGTTTTGGTGAACTATTATGTGTTACGTATAACATGCATTTACGGTCATGAAGTCTGTTTTTGTTCGGATTTGTTATCACGGGGAGATTATAACATCTTTTGTTGACACTGCTTGCATTGTGCTCGACTGGCATTTTTCTCTATCTTTATAATGTAGTCATTATTAATTCTGAAAACTATTAAAAGCATTATAAAAATTATTATACCATTGAATAGTTGTTACTGTGCAGTGTAAACCCTTTAAAGTAAGTATATTATTAAAAATTATCATATTTTGAGCAATTTTTGCTATGAAATTCAGGAGTGACATCATGTCCAACAGAACCATAAATATTTTTTTTTTTTGCTATTTTCTAGTAGATAATTAACAAAAATAGACTCAGATATAATGTTTTTCGAACAAAATAAAAATTATTGCTTTAAAGGGTTAACTTGACAGTTATGGTAGGCTCGCCAGAATGATTGACGATTCGATTTGTCCAAAATCATCCCAAGCAATCAAGATTTGTATACCGTATGTCGCTCTTCATATCGAGGCAAGCTATCACGACTTGTAAAAGTTGAATACCGGCGGGTTTTTTTACAATTTATTGTTAGTATGTCTTGTCTATGAAAATTGTCAAGGGATTATTCCTTCCATCATGCACAATTCATACTGCAGTGTGTACTATAACAAAACAAAAAAATAAAACAACAACAACAACAACGAAAAACATCAAAATTACATACAGTGAGCAAAAAAAGCATTTGCACGCAAACGATTTTTTGCATAAGTAACCATAGAAAGCAAATTTGATACTATACTCTTAATTATTCATTTATTTAAATAAGAAGAAAATAAAAATAACTACCCATTTTCCTTAAACAGTAATATTACACATTTTAAAAAATAAATTAATATTTTCTCATACCAAAAAAGTATTTGCACAAGAAGCATTGACTGTTAAAAAAGGCATTAAATGTGAACATTATGCAAATATTTAGCATATCAGTCCCGCAGTACATTAGCCCCGCACATTAAAGTCACGTAAGTCACTGGAGCAGGGATTCTGGGGAGTTTTTGTTCTAATGGCGCCGAAAACGTGTGAACTGTCTGTTGCTACCCGTGAGAAGATTATATTTCTTCACAATTCTGGATTAAGTTACCGAAGAATAGGTACAAAATTAAATCTAAACTTTTCTAGTGTTCGTTATGTAATTAAGAAGAAAAAAGAAACTGGTTCGACAATAAAAAAGCCGCGAACTGGGCCTCCAAGAAAGCTAAATACCAGGCAGAGGAGAGCCATCATAAAAGAATCTTCAAAAAACCCTTTTCTAAGTGCTCGAGAATTAGCTGTTGATGTCGCTTCAACGTCGGGAACAATAGTTACACCACAATCAATTAGAAATATTCTTCATAATGCAAATATTCGAGGAAGAGACCCTCGAAAAAAACCATTTATTAGTGAAACAAATAGGATGAAAAGACTTGAATTTGCAAAAGCTTATGTCAGCAAACCACTAAAGTTTTGGAAAACTTATTTTTTCCGATGAAAGCAAGTTCAATATTTTTGGCTCAGATGGTAAGAAAACTGTATGGTGAAAGCCAAATACTTCTCTTCAAATTAAAAACTTGAAACCAACTGTAAAACATGGCGGTGGTCATGTAATGATTTGGGGATGCATGTCTTTTAACGCAGTTGGCGAAATGACATTTATTGAAGGCAATATGAATGCTAAACAATATATTAATATATTGCGAGATCATTTATCTGATAGTGCTCTGAAATTAGGAATTCCTAATTCATATTATTTCCAACAGGATAACGATCCGAAACACACTGCATATATTACGAGGTTATGGTTGCTTTATAATGTAAAAAATCAATTGAAAACGCCACCACAATCACCAGACCTCAATCCGATTGAAAATTTATGGCATATTTTGGATGTGAAAATAAGGAAAAAGAAAATTTCTAACAAATCAGAACTTAAGCAAGCTCTTAGGGAAGAATGGCTACAAATCAGCAGTGAAACATGTCACAAATTAATAGAATCAATGCCCAGACGATTACAAGCTGTAATTCAAGCAAAGGGCATGCATACTAAATTAGCACTGTTTTTAACTTATAAATAATTCCTCTAGTTCTATTTTTATTGCTAGTGTGCAAATATTTTTTTGGCAGTACAAATGCTACTTTTTTATGTTTTCATATTTTAAATATAATTGTTAAGTCAGATATTAAATATGTTTATTTGTTTTGTAAAAGTGTTGGTATTTTTAATTTTTAGTTGTTTTTTATTTATTTATACATATGCTACAACAAATTTACCTGGTGTACAAATGCTTTTTTTGCTCACTGTATATGGGTCTTGTTCTGATACATCCTATGGAAGAACTGAGAAGCTAAACTTAAGAAAGGGGAGATTTTATCTTTCGAAACTAGTAAATTTTATCCATGGCATTTATTAAAAATTTTGTCATACGAGCAGTATAATTTTCATCGTTTTTAGGATTTCGTTCATCTCGCGAAACCCTTATAGTCTCGCTTCTCTGTCTGCCCGTCTGTCCGACACAGCTTAAGTCTTATAAGCTTGAAAAAATCTTATATTATTTTAAATAAATTCCTTTTTTTTTTTTTTTTTTTTCAAAACATAATCTTAAATTCAGCAAATATCGCCGACAGCGCAATCGGTAAGACCAACGTCTCCCACACAGTAGATTGTTGGTCCGAATCTGTCAGGTGGTACTATAAAATTTTGTTTTTTATTATTACACTTCATTTTCAGACGGATCTAATTAAAAGAAAATTCCTTTCTTTTTTTCAATGTTAAAGGCTTATTTTATTTTTTTGCGCAGCGATAATTTTTAAAATCTCTCTTTTTATTTAAGACAAAGAAAATCTGAACTTTCAATTTTTTTTAAAAATCGGAGAATTATTGACTTATGTATATTTTTAAGAATGCATATTTAGTAACAATTAATGTTTAACATTCCAGATGATATATATAATCAAATCCATATTAAATATTAAAAAATTCCTCATTTTTAATAATTAGTTCGATACAGAGGGGGGAATATTGGATTGCTCTCGAATATTTTTTGTTTTCCAGCTGCCATCTACAGCAATTTTTTGAAATAATAGACTTCTTATGAACAATTTTTTTCAAGTTATCTATAAGCATTATTGAGGAATTAAAACGTATTTTTTTTCTTCTTTATTTCAAATTTTTACATATGTTAACATTCTTTTTTCGCGCCATATAGTGAATTTATGAAAAGTGAAAGAATTAATATGGATTTATTCTGAATTACTTCTAAATATGTTTTAAACTATTTTTTGCTTTTAAAAATATTATTTTTTATTTATACCTCCGCTAAATTTTTGAAATTGGTAAATTTAAAAATATTCGTTATTTTTTTTTTTTAATTTTACTTGAATATTTTTAATTTGATTAAAATATATTTTTTTAATTATTTTAAAATTAAATGTGGTGCTGCCATTTATGTAAGAATTTAATAATTATAAATTAACAATTTTGATTTATTAATTTAAGGATAAAGTGTTTTAAAAGACATATTAAACTAAACCCTCTGTATGATTTGCGATCACACTTATGATTTGCGACACCACTTTTGTGTGTGTGTGTGTGTGAACGTTAACCATAAACAACAGAGTCCCACGTAGCTCGAAAAATGCATTTCATGCTATAGGAAACTTCGTTGAGTGAGATGTCTCTATCCCAGGATTTTACACAAGTTTAACAACAGAACAATTTAAATATTCTTTTAGTTCGACTGTTAATTATTTATTGGCAATGAACTTTTATTATTCAATCAATATTATAGATCACAGCGTTACAGGAAGCTGTATTTTTACTAAAACGTTTTTCCTAAATAAATTTTCTATTCAATAATTAAATAAATTATGCAACAAATAAAACATTTACACTGATTGACTTTAAACGACTGAACAAAAATGTTTCCGAAAGGAAGAATAGTCTAAATTTTTCTGTTATTAGCAACTCTTTTTATAAACATTCTTCGAATAAACTCAGGCTATTTCACAATATTTTATTATTTAATCAATATTATAGATCACAGCATTACAGGGAGTTGTTACTAAAACATTTTTCCCAGGGATGAGAGCGCTCCGACCCAAATGGCCGATTACTACCACTAACTTTTAATAGTATTCCTTGTATTATTTAATGACAAAATTTCTGAGATTTAATAAAGTAATTAAAATTTAGTGGTAATAATCCGTCATTTGGGTCGGAACGCTCTCATGCCTGTTTTCCTAAATAATTTTTTTCTCATCAACAATTAAATCAATTAAGCAACAATATAAAACAGTGACACTGATTGATTTTAAACGACTGAACAAAAATGTTTTAGTCTAAATTTTTCTGCTATTAAGAACTCTTTTTATAAACATTCTTCGAATAAACTCAGGCTATTGCGCAATATTTTATTATTTAATCAACTAGGGGGGGGGGGGGTCTGTCCCCTACGAACTACGCTCGCTAACCCCCCCGTTCAGACGCCCCAGATTCTAAAAGCATGCTAATTTCATCGGCCTTAAAAAGTTTGAATTATAATTTTAAAAAAACAGTGACGGTCTCCCTGTAAACAGGTTTTCATTCATTTTCCTTTGATTGGAGATTTTTAAGACGGAATCAGCCGCTGCTAAGAGATATAATGGCTGTTTTCGTCTTTGATTAAAAAGAAGAAGAAAAATCATGCGTACGGCATAGATTATGAAACACTTTCCAACACTCCCTGAAAGCTTTAACAAAACTTCGTTATTTAGGGAAATAAGGTAAATAAGATAATTAACTAAACATTTAAAAAACTGATTTCAGCAGTTACCATCTATAGCCAAATATTTATTCCAATTCTTCCGAACAGCCGTGTATTTGATCTGTAGGCTGATATATATACTATATAATAGAAAATTTAGTTTATCAAGAAAACGCATAACAGGTTGAAATTTCTCTTTCAGCAATTTAGAATAATAAATGGAAACATTCTTCAATACTTTTGTACAGCCCTGTTGTTTACCTAGTACCTTTATTACACGCCACTATTTAGGTAAACTTTAATTCAAACTAAATCACTCTTAAACCTACTGAAATCGCATTTCCAGAATTTATCATCTATAGGCGGCTATGTATCCAATTCTTTGCGTGGCCCTGTATATCATTTTATCTATATTCTACAAACATTTCATAGAAAGTTACATGTAGTTCAGCATAACACATTTTAAACCCACCTTTGAGCAATTTACGGTCACACTCAGTAACCTTTACGAATTCTTTTGCGTAGCCCTGTATATCAACTATAACATTTACACACACCATATAGTATGCATAAATATAGTGAAACTTAAAAGCGCATATCATAATTAAAAATGCATTCCCTACCATCGCTGCTAATCAGTGGCGTGGCGTGAAAATTTTCGGTGGTCATCGCAATCATTTAAGTTTGTGGTGAAAAATTATTAACTCTAAAATTCAATGGTTGAATGTTCAAAAAAGAAACTTTAAATCTTACCTTCACTTATACATGAACTCCAAATGTTCTGCTAAAACTGGATCGTAGAGTTTTAAAAGCTTATTAAGAGTTTTAAAATATTGCTTGGTCATCGCCGCATCCAGCGATGACCGGACGCCACGCCACTGCTGCTAATATACAGTATTTCGGATAGAAAATACTTGTCTGAAATGTTTTGTATGTTCCTGTAAATGCTATGTACTTCGTATTATACATGAAATAACTTAAGTAAGCCTCACCGACGTATATCAATTTTATTATATATGAATTTGTATAATTAAAATACGCCGGAAACAATTTCCCCCTATACCATTTGTAATGGAATTCTTTTGTGTAGCCCTGTAAATGATTAGTAACTATTCGCTGCACCGCATATGCTATAGCATATTCTGCATATTTTAGTGCACTTCGTAAATGCATATATTTTTTATTATGTTTGAAAGGGTGTCACATCTTTAAAATTCATTTGAAATGATTTTTTCCCATTAGCCACAATGTATGGGAATACTTCTGACTGTCCCTGTAAATGAACTAAACATGCTACAAACTTCATTTGAAATAGGGTTCAGGCTAAACGTCAATAACCAAAAATTTCAGTGCGATCCGAGAATATTTACGAGAGTTGGAGCGCGAACAGACAAATTGAAATCAATAACACTTTTCAACTTTGTTGGAAAGTGTTAAAAATTAGTTAAAAATTTGAAAGTAAGCTAATGTAAAATGAATTAAGTACACAGAGTCTTTGTCTCTCGGTAATTTTTAACACCGCTATGAGAAAGTTCTTTTAAATGAATCGTTTTAAATCTGACGTAATTTTCACCAAAGTTTCTTTTCTCTTTTTAATATTCACATGAAAATTATTTTGTTGTTAGACAGGAAATATTATTTGCGCTGTCTTAGAATTCACGATAATAGTTGAAAAGATTACCTCAAAATATGAAATAAACGTCTCGTGCAAATATATTTTTTAATTTAAAGTGTTTTGCCAACTTTTATTTATTTGGCCTTTTTAAATATGACGTAATTTCCTTCATTTTTGACTTTTAACGCATAACATTGAATTTAGTATTTAAAAATTTTCTTTCCCTTTTAAAATTCACGTGTAATGTAGTTTTTATGATGTAATTTTCAATATTTTCCTAATTCTTAATACGTTATCACTTCTAATTCTAATTTGAAAGTTTTTTTCTGTTTATAATAGCCATAGCCACGTGTAAATAATTTTTTTATTTGAAGGAAATATTATTCTTTGCGCTGTTTTTAAAATTGGCAACAGTTTAAAATAATTGCCCTTTTCTAAAATGTGTAAAAAATATCTCTCGAAATGCTGAAAATTTGAATTTAAAATGGAAATAAATCCTCAAAAAATGAGTTAAATTAAAAAGATAATTGCAGTCTGCACATCGGGAACTTCCAATGTATAAAATGATCTAAAAATGTTTAAATTCCTATGTATAGTTTTTCTCCTATCAAACTTTTTTAATGGAACGATTTTGACCATCTTTAACATTAAATATCTCTTAAAATAATTATTCGATTTAAAAACTGTCTGCATCAGCGTGTTTATCAAACATGTCTCTATAATACCACTGATTTTCATATTTTTGTATGAAACTGTTTTCTTAATATTAACGAAGAAAAACCCCCGGTCATAAAAAATATGGATGCCGATCTAGTAGGAGTATACCCGGATGATCTACGCAGATTTTCATTAGTCCATTTCTAAATCAAAACTTTTTTATATATATAGAATCTCTTAAAATAATTATTCGATTTAAAAACTGTCTACATCAGCGTATTTATCAAACATGTCTCTATAATACCACTGATTTTCATATTTTTGTATGAAACTATTTTCTTAATATTAACGAAGAAAAACCCCCGGTCATAAAAAATATGGATACCGATCTAGTAGGAGTATACCCGGATGATCTACGCAGATTTTCATTGGTCCATTTCCAAATCAAAACTTTTTTATATATATAGAAGGATATTATAGATCACAGCGTTACAGGGAGTTGCTACTAAAACGTTTTTCCTAAATAAATTTTCTCTCATCAACGATTAAATCAATTACGCAACAATATAAAACAGTTACACTGATTGATTTTAAACGACTGAACAAAAATGTTTCCGAAAGGAAGAATATTCTAAATTTTTCTGTTATTAAGAAATCTTTTTATAAACATTCTTCGAATAAACTCAGGCTATTGGGTAAGCTATATTAACTCTCAGATATCGAAATAAATAAATTCTAAAGATTTTTGCGCTAATCAATCGCCTTTCCTAACAAGTCCTTTAGCAAATTCCTGAGGCACTGGGATAAATTTCATTAGAACACGTTAACTTTAGAAGGAGGAAAATAAAGTGTGTTTACGTAAGACTTGAGTCGAGATTTAAGCAGCATTGATTAAAAGATATTTTGTATATTTATATTAAAAGGCGTCTTCCTTTCCAGTTTAAAGAACGACAATTACTATTATGAACGTAACTTTAACTGGCAAGTCGATAAATAGATAGGGAAATGCTGGAGTAATAAATAAAGAAAAAAAAATCTAATGGAGGAAATGTAGATTCCGTGTAAAAAAACTGTTCGCAGTTAGAATGTTTACTTACAATGCAACCTGACACTTCCAGTAACGTAAAATGGTTTCCAACTGCTACGACGTGCTGCGTTTGTAATATGTAAATAAGTCGTCTTTCATTCAGAGAAAGTTTTTGTAATGAAGTACGTGTTTAAGGAGGAATAAATATCAGAAATAAACTTTCGTAAAGTAATCGTTGCTTTTCTAGATAACATGATATTCAGGTTTATCATTTTAGTCTAGATATTAATCAATATTATATACTAATGTGAATATTGATCAATCCTCATTGATGATTTAACGTAATATTTAAAATGATGCCAAATCAATGTCCTTTCTCATGTACATAAAACATATTTTCGAACGATTATTTACTAATTTTATAAAATATTGTACTGCATAATGTTTTTATAGCAATAAATATTTATGAAAAAAAAAATGAATGTGAATATGTTTTCTTCATATTGTATATGAACTAAGATCAATCTCCTTACCTATATAGATAAAATAATTTATCAAAAAAATCACTATTGTTTAACGATTCATCAGAGAGGTTAATAAATTAATATACCTAATTTTCTTTTTACACGATTTTTTTGTGTTATTTTCATTTAATATGAATTTTACATTTACGAGCGCAACTTCAGCAGACAAGTTGATAAATAGGAAAATGCTAGAGGAATAACTATAGAACAAAAATCTAACGGAGAAAATTTAGATTACGTAAAAAAAAACATGTTTGCAGTTAAGGGTGTTTTAAAATCCAAAGGAGCTACTTTCTGACAAATTATGAATTTATTTTTATTCGAAAACGCATGCAATTGGCAAATTTCTTGTTCAGAAATTATGTAATCGAATGACATTTTCCATTTTTCGGTAAAGGCAAAAGCTCTTTCAGAAAATGCTGTCAAATTCGGCGTTTTGAACCGAATTTCTGGATATGATAGCGAGGAAAATGAGAAAACCCTGTCGATGCGTGACAAAAATCGCTTTTAACCCTTAACTGATGTTACCGATCTCACAGTCCGCAGCTTTTTTCAATTTTTGTAGTTTAACTTGTAACTTTCAGTTTAACCACAAACACTACCCAAAATTTTGCTTCGTTTGGAACTTTAGTATTATCACGCGAGACATTTTAATAGGTGAATTTTAATTATAACAGTCCTGTACAAAAAGTTTAGTACAAAAACACCATCCCATGTGAGTTAGTTGCGCCCAGTGATGTAAAATATCCGGGTATTTATATTTAAGGGTAAATACCCAGGGTATATAGCCGGGTAAATACCCAATTTGGGTATTTACCTGGGTATTTATTTCTCAGTTAAATGTAAGTATGCAAAACACTCATAGATATTAGAAGAGAGAAAAAATTAGAACTTTAGACTTCTTCTAATGTAAAAAAAAAACCTCAACGTTTTACATTTAAATTTCAAATTTTTCGAAATATTAAAATGTCTGTTTTAATTATAATAAAGAATTGAGAAGCTATTTATCAAAAAGATCATTTTTTAATTTTATCAACTCAGTAATTTTTTTAGGAATTATACATGTTTAAAGTTTGGAACTACTAATGTTAAATCTTTTTTGCAATGGTTCCAAACCAGATTGAAATGTGGGTTGTTTTTCAAACATGGCTCAAAAACTACTTAGCAGAATGAGTTGTAATTTTGCATTCCCCTATTTATAAAATTTTAAGATTGATTTGTTACTTTCTTCTATCTTTACAAGTTGTATTGGATTCGGGAAAATTTTCTTCTGGTTTTCGATGGACATACGTTTTACAAGGTCCTGAACACGATTTGATGGTTTTTAGAAAATGTCTGTCTGTGAGAAATTTTGTGAGCGCTCTATCTCAAGAACAGAATTTCACAAAACTTTAAATTCAGTTAGACCTTGATAGAAACTGGTGCTGATTAGTTTTTTGTGTATATCGTCCAACAGGTGGCGCTGCTATGCTGCACTTTTCACGATTTTCTCAATAGCTCTATCTCAATAGCCCTATCAATTCTCATCAAACTTGAGATTAAGGTATACCTTTAGTGCTGATTTTGTTTTGATGTAAATAGTCCAACAGGTAGCTCTATTAGGCTGCATTTTTTACGATTTTTGCAATAGCTGTATCTTAAAAACTAATGCACTGATTTTCCTCAAACTTCGCATTCAGTTAGACGCTGACATAAGTTGTTGATGATTAGGTTTTGGTGTAAACAACCAATAGGGGGCACTGCTATGCTGCATTTTGCATGATTTACACGATTTTAGCTATATTCATATCTCAAGAACTAATGCACGGAATTTCATATCGTTAAAATCTTCATAATGGGCATAGATTGCCATTTAATTTTGGTACTGCGCTAGCGAATTTTGAAGTTTTAACATGTATGAGATAGAAGAAAGTTTTGTAATTGGCACTTCCGACTAGTTTATTTATTGTCTTCATTTTTTGCAATAGAGATATGGCATACAGTTATTATAATATATTTTCTAAGTTGCTAAGTTTATTATGTACTAAATGAATCCGGGGGTAATTTGATTGAATGAGTTCGATAAGTTCTACAATTGATTTTAAAAGGGTTGCCATTTTTTGAATACGAATTAAAACCACACCATCTAAAAAATATTTTTTATCATTAAGAAAACAAATTTGCTTTTTCACCAACTGTAATATTTTGTAATATTAACTTATCTTTTCAGCTTTTAATATAATGCAAATGACTTCCTCATTTAGTTTTTTCTTGCACTTTTAAGGGAATTTTTTTTTTAGTCTTTTTGATATTCAATTCGATTAAACATTGCATGTAAACAGTTACTTCATGTTATTATCTTTAATATAGCGATTAAATTTTTAAAACAAAAAAATTCTTAAATTTCGAAAATTAATTTATTAAAAATCTATAGGCATATTTTCCGATACATTAAGTAGTACAGAACACAATGGATTCGTTTCGTATGAATAAAAATATAAAGAATTTTGCGCACGATGTCATTGTATTCAGCCATAGGTACATTGAACAAGATTTTAAATACTCAACTTTAAATAAAAAAAAAAAATTGGCATGTGTTTAAATATATGTTAATAAATAATTTAAAGAACAAAGATGTGTCTTAAGTTTTATAACTGTTAAATTCTTAATTAAAAAATAACTTTATTCTTATTAAAAAGTAACTTTCTTAATAGAATTTTCTCGATGTAATATGAATTTGTAGTCACATTCTCCAAGATATTAAAACGACACAGAAATAATTGTACTATTCTCCCTTTTCAAATTTAAAATCTAAAATAAAATAACAAAATGAACTAGAACATATTCATAATAGCAGTTTTAATTTTAAATAAAAAAGAGAAACTTTGATCAGCTTCAATTTTTCTATTGAAAATTTCTGCATTAAATAAGTATAAAAGAGTAGTCTACTGTAATTTTTTTGGGATGACTCACTGAATACCATGTAGACATGGAATAAGAAAATAATCTTTAACCTTTTGTTTTATATAAAAGGGCATATTTTGAATAAAATTAGCAATAAATGAGTGTTTATCTACACTGTAAAAAATATTTCCCTTACTTTACACCAAAAAGGGTGGCAACTAATTTGCCACCCCAAGTGATGTAATGAAATTTCATTTGTAAACTGGTGTAATGAGCCACCAGCTATCAAATGGTGTAAACAAACACCACTTTTAGTGGCAACTTAGTTGCCACCCTTTTTGGTGTAAAGTCACGATATTGCTTATCTGGTGTAAAGTCACACTACTGCTTATTTGGTTTGCACTTTAACAGTAAAATAAAAAACAATTTAAAGATTACATTTTAAATCTAATGCAACAATAATTTACAATAAATAGTTTCATGCAAAGAGGCTGCTAAACATTATTTTAACTGCGATAATTTATTATCTCAATTAAACATTTATTTTAAACATTTTAATTTTGTTGGTAAACAACGAAATTTCCTCACAAATCATTCGTTCGTTACATCTGGACTTACGTCACGTGTACTTGACTCTTTTTTTTTTTAAACTGAGCGTAGGCCTGACTGGTTTTCGAATAAATAGTCCAAGCAAATTAAAATAAACATACCATAAATACAACTAAACATTGCAAATTGTACAAAAATCAGATACAGAGAGCTATAAACCATACCAACCTCTCAAGCACTAAAGAACAATTTTTATCACTTTTAAAATGCAAATTAAAAATACTTAACGGCATAATTAATTAATAAACACTACACCACTAGAAAGCTTGAAGTTTACGCTTTAAAAAGATACTAATAGTTAAGCAAAATGATAAGGTTTAAATAGTTAAAAAAGGTGCAAAACAAAGTAAACAAAACGCGTAACGCTATGGGAAAGTGGTCAGAGACAAAAATTTTTATATCAAATTTCATTAATTTTTTAAACATATCTAAACTCAACCCAGGAATACACGGTGGATGCGGAGCAAATTCCGTACTTTATAGAATATAAAACAAGTATTAGTTTTTCAAAATAATTAATAAATAGTTGAAAACAAGCTATGTTAAAATATGTCAACAACAGTAAAAATCCCGCATGTATTTCTATGGGCGAGTTCTAACTGGAAAATCGAAAAATGTCAACTTTTGAAACGCTCAGCAAATACACAAAAAGTGTTCAAAACTTTTAAAACTAGGTAGAATCTTGAAGCTTAAGCTTTAAATGAGCTGAATATCACATTAGTTTTTCAGAAAAAGTTAATTTTTGCAGTTAAAAAAACTTAAGAATATCGTTGTTTACGTAATGTATTTCCTATGGGAAAACGATAGTCGTAATCCTAAAAACGATACTTTCTAAAATGGCTCGCAAATAGTTAAAACTTATAGAAAACTTAAAATTCTTGGTTAAAAAATAATCTAAGATCTTTAATTTAGTTGAATCGAACATTATTTTAAAGTTAACAAGCGGAATTCATTGTATACTGAGCGTCTCAATAGTGACAAAAATGGCAAAATTTGAAAATGGCACCAATACAAGTAGGTTGACTTCATATACTCATAAAATTATAAATATAGCAGCTAGAGATACATATGAGGTATAAAAATGTTCGGAAATAATTGGGAATTTCTCAAAAATATGAAGTTAAACATAAGTTTTAAGTTCTTACCCTATTCCGAAGAAATTAGCCAAAGAAGACATTCAAAATGGCGTACTCAATCATGTGTCGTTTAAAAACTTTACACCCGAACTGGTGTTCGGTTTCCACAATTTCTTTAAAAGATTAAAATTAAACCGTTTTGAGTGTATCATGACACTTTATTCGATGTTTACACCAAACTTAGAGTATATTTAATCCTCATTTGGCGTTTCATAAACTCAAATTAAGCGTAACTATAGTCCCTTTTCTTACAGTGTATACACTTCAACAATTTTTTCTAATTCTTACCTTTATTAACAAAATATCTAAGATTCAAAACAATTTTTTTTTTGCTTATTGTAGCCAAAAACAACTTAATGAATAAGCTTGTATTCGACCATGTGATTTGTGGTTGAAAATATTCTTTACTATACTGCTACTAGTAAGTACAAATATAAAATTAAAACCTTTAAAATAAATACATTTTGAAGGTATGTTTCACTGTGTCACATATTCCCCCATGATTAAAAATATTTTTCAATTTTTTTTTCAATGAAATATGAAAATAACCAGTTTTGGGGTATTTACCCAAGCCTTGGGTAAATACCCAATATATACAGAAAAAATAAATACCTACCCGCTGGTATTTACCCATCCCACATCACTGGTTGCGCCTTTTATTCACCTTTCGATGGAACGGTCTCACAGATCGCTTCGCAGTAGTTATGTGACAATTTCTGTCACATCAGTTAAAGGTTAACTCAATAATTCATTTACCAAAGCATGGAAAACGCCATTCAATTCCAAATCGTTTTAATAGTCAAGCCTACCAATGTTATGACTTTTCTTTTAGAAATGAGTCACAAAATGCGTCAGAAAGTTTTGCGCTTGTTGAACAGGGAGTTTGGGGGAGTTTCTTAAAAAATTCACTTACAATGCAACATGAGATTTGTAGTGATAGAAAACAGTTTCCAACTGCTTCGATGTTCATAATGAAATCCAGCAGTGCTGGATTTAATTATGAGTCTGTGTTTGCCCCGTGTCGGTGGCTCATTGAAAAATATTCCATCTTGTGCTGCGTTTGTAGCTTTGCCAATCTGCAATAGTGAGAAGTTCCAGTATGGGTATCGTTCCATGTGGTTTAGTCGGTAGAACGTCAGTACGCGATACTGATGGTCTAGGTTTGAGTACCGGCATGAAATCTTTTTCAATAGGTTGGCCTTTGCGCCTTTTGAGTAAATAATTTGAAATTTGATTTTCATTTGAAATATTGAATGCAAGGCGAATGTCTCTCTCTGGAAAAATTTCCAAATATTAATACAAATTTACGGTTCTGTATTGTAAAATGCACCAGTACTACTTCTTTTTAGGAGAAAAATCATGAATTTCATTTTTATTTTCAGATTTTGTAGCAGTTTCTGTAAAAATCACGTTTCACCCGGAAAATATGGTAACAATCTGTTTTACAAAAAGTGGGGAAGGATTGTACTTTGTGCCAATATATTAAGAAAAAGTCTCCCTGAATATGCGCGTGAGATCAACTCCGTAACTGTTTGTCAGCCGTATGTCGCATTTCACCGTTGGCAGTAGAGCTGAAAGGTACGCTTTTCTGACTCTCTGTCCACCTCTCCCCCTCCCTTTTTACACAATGTTTTAGTTTTAAATTAGTTAGTTATTAATTAGATTTAATAACATTTCATCAATATATACAAGTATCTTTTATCGTACTCTTTCATTAAAATTATTTTAGAGTGTGTTATCCTGTAAAAAATGAACGTTTCGAAATGAAACGTTTCTCTACGCGTGGAATTATTTAATCCCTAGAGGTATATTTCATCCCTCCTAATGAAAAAAAAAGACATTTCTTCACTCACCCCTTCTCGAGTTTGACTTTGGGAGGTACAAGGCGTGTCAGAAGCGTCCTAAAAAATTATCCTTTTTTTTAGAAGAAAAAGTGTGATTGGGATAGATTTTATCCCAGCGCGTGTGCTGACTGGTTAATTAATTATGATAATGGTTTTGCTTTAATGTTAATGATTTTGAATATGAAACAAAATCAATCTCCTTATCGATATAAATCCCTTCACAAAAAAATCATGATTATCTAATGATCTTGTAAGATAACATAAGCTTCCATCCGAGATATTTATAAATTTATGCGCATAATTGTGTTTTTAATTCAAACATTTTTACGCGATTTCGATTTAACACGAATTACTATTATGAACGCAGCTTTAAACGGCAGGTCGATAAACATATAGGGAAATTCTAGAGTTATAAAGAAAGAAAATGAAGGAACAAATTTTGGTTCTGTAAATATATATGTGTATATATTTACAGGCAAAATATTTACTTGCAATGCAACATAAGACATGCAGTCGCAGAAAATCGTTTCCAACTGTTTGAAACGTGCTGCGCTTACAATAAATGCAAATAAGTCGTCATTCATTCAGCGAAAGTTCTTATAAAAAAGTACGTGTTTAAAGAGGAATAAATATTATAAATAAACTTTTATGATATCACGCTTGCTTTTCTAACAAGCATGATTTTCTGTTTTAACCTTTAAGCCTGAATTTTAATCAATAATTAATATCGATCATATTTTAAATTGAGACAAGATTTATATCGTTGTTGATATACATAAAATAATTTCTGAAAATATGACGATTATTTAATTATATTATAAAACATTACAATGTCGCGGTATTAATCAAAATTGAATATTGATCAAACAATAATTACGACTTTGCTTCATACTGATTATGAAGCAAAATGAATCTCCTTTATCGATAACAGATGAAATAATTTTCCAAACATCATGATTATTTTATAATCTTATAACTTCCCCATTCGAATTTATTACACCTATACATGTAAAAATATAATGTGAATTTTAAAAGTTATTGTTTACTTAAAAAGATGATCATAAAAACATAGATGGTAAAAGTTTAACATAAACGTATTTTAATCAAATAAAATGTGTTTATTTTAAACTTTTAACAGCCATGTTTTGGTGATTATCTTTTAAATAAACGATGAACATTTAAAGTTTGCATTATATTTTTACGATTAACTGAAGGTGGAATTTTTACATTTCCTCTGTTGATTTTTACTCACATAAATATGTTTTCGTGACTTTTATTTAATACGAATTACTATTATAAACGCGACTTCAACAGGCAAATTGATAAAATAGACTGTGAAATGCAAGAGTAATAAAGATTTTTTTAAATCTAGCTTAAACGAAAATTTAGATTCGGTGAAAAGAAATAATATTTGTTTGCAGTGAGAATAATCAGAATCAGTGTTGCCAGTGTGGCCTCCATTTAAATCCCGAAATTTCGACTTCAGACCGGAACCTTTTGAAGAAGAATTTTTACTTTAAGTCATCAAGGAACAATGGAACAATGTAAGCGGGTAGATGGACTTCCTAGTTGCGTGGCAATTTAACATCCAGTATAGAGGTGATTCATTTTCCAAGGGCCTTAAAGGATAAGAAATAATGTTTATAAGGAGCAAAGAAATAATATTTGTTTGCAGTGAGAATAGTCAGAATCAGTGTTGCCAGTTTGGCCTCCATTTAAATCCCGAAATTTCGACTTCAGACCGGAACCTTTTGAAGAAGAATTTTTACTTTAAGTCATCAAGGAACAATGGAACAATGTAAGCGGGTAGATGGACTTCCTAGTTGCGTGGCAATTTAACATCCAGTATAGAGGTGATTCGTTTTGCAAGGGCCTTAAAAGATAAGAAATAATGTTTATAAGGAGCAAAGAAATAATATTTGTTTGCAGTGAGAATAGTCAGAATCAGTGTTGCCAGTTTGGCCTCCTTTTATATCCCGAAATTTCGACTTCAGACCGAAACTTTTTGAAGTAGAATTTTTACTTTAAGTAATCAAGGAACAATGGAACAATGTAAGCGGGTTGATGGACTTCCTAGTTACGTGGCAATTTAACAACCAATATAGAGGAGATTCGCTTTGCAAGGGCATTAGAGAATAAGAAATAATATTTGTTTTCAGTAACAATAGTCAGAATCAGGTTTGCCAATTTGACCTTCATTTATATCCCGAAATTTCGACTTCAGACCGAAACTTTTTGAAGAAGAATTTTTATTTTAAGTAATCAAGGAACAGTGGGAAAATGTAAGCAGGTAGATGAATTTCCTAGTTGCGTGGCAACTTAACATCCAGTATAGAGGAGATTCGCTTTGCAAGGGCATTAGAGAATAAGAAATAATATTTGTAAGGGGCAAAGAAATAATATTCGTTTGCAGTGAGAATAGTCAGAATCAGGTTTGCCAGGTAATAATCTTGTAAGATAACATAAGCTTCCATACGAGATATCTATAAATTTATGCGCATAATATCGCGTTTCGGGTAAGAGTTCTTTATCGGGTTGGACAAACTAAACTAAACCCCACTGTTGATTTGAGTCAGATCCAGCTAAAAAGAATATTTTTTCAGAGAGGTTTGGATTTACTTCTATTTTTCGAGTTGTGTTAACTTTAATTGTTTCTGGCTGATAGTTTCGATTCTACCCGATTTCTCAAAAACTTCTTCAAAATATTTTTTTAAAGAAAAATAATATTATTTCAGTGTCAAGAGTACATATACAGATACATTGATTTTTCTACATAAAAAAGTATAATTGATACTAGAAATATAATTGGAGGCCACTTTTCCATTATTCCATTACAATATGGATTTTTTTTTTCATTTTGGGATGGGATTGGGTTCGAAGTTCTGTCGGTTCCGGGTCGAAGTTTGTCGGATTCGGTTCAACAATTTTTTTTAAACTGGTTCAGGTTGAATGGGTACAGAATATCCAGGTTCGGGTCGGTTATAACCCAAACCGCGCAGACTCTATTCTCTCAAAATAATCCGTGAACTGAACTAATTTTTCTCTTGATTATCTTTCGTTAAAACATGAAAATGTGCGCTTTGATTTTCCCCTCTCACAAAAAAAAAATAAATAAATAAATAAATAAAAAAAAATACAGAAAACATACCAATTACTTGAAATACTCACATCTAAAGCAGCATTTTCGTCAAATTACATGGCTGTTTCGGCAGCTGTGCTGCCTTGTACTTTTTCGTATTGGAAACGGAATTTATAAATCCCTTTTTTCTAAAAATAAGTCTTAAAACAACGAACCTAAGCCCAAAATTTCCCAAAATTCTTCGCTCAAAAGACAGAAAAATCATTTCAAATCACTGGGATATTCCGTCATTCTCGGACCGGGCTCGGGCCTGGAAATTTCGGCCCGTGCAGACCTCTACTAGAATTTTGCATCGGTTTGGATCGTGTGCTCTTATACGCACACGACTCGAGTTGGCAATATATATTTGTTGCTGATCGCGTTCGGATCAGGTTGACTCATACGTTTTAGATGCGGTTCGGGTTGACTTCCATTGTTTCGGGTTCGGGTTGTGTCTTAACTCTTGTGGTTCGGGTTCTGGTTGACTCGATAGTTAAAAAGAATGTCCAAAATATTTTTTAGGTTAAAAATCTATATACAATAAAAACTCCATAATGGACACTCCCGAAAAACGAACATCTCTATTTAGTGAACGTTTTTTTTTTTTTCAATTCCTAGCAGTTAAATATTTGTATATTAAACCTCTTTGAATAGTGGATACCTCACAATCTACACACATGTACCGTATAGGTGTGCATAAACTATCACAAATGCGATGCATGTGTTATTGTGTGTATTAAAAACGAAACGTTGATAATATTTTTCAAATTTGAAAGAAGAAAGAATGGTTTTTTAAGAAATGGTAATCTATTATCACACTTCTTACTATTTTATATATGTTGTAATAAATGGAATACATACTCATTCATTTTCAAATACGCATATATTTTCATCTGATGCATACTTGTGGTCAAACTTTTTGTGAAAATCCCGGCAACCCAAATTCAAAAAAACCCATAAACCGTATAAACTGATTGTTGCTAGGTGTTCCGATTTATGCGGAATGCCCGATTTTCAAGGATCCCGCGAAACCCTTACGTAGGGAGACGCTAAATGTTTCGCATTTTCACCATACCCAAATTATATTCAATTTTATTCTTTAGTCTGAGACGAGAGAATTCAACCCCAAATCGGCCACAGTAAGTCGTCACAACGGCCGGATGTTACCGAATACCTTATATTTTGTCTAGAGCTTGTGTGCACTTCTATTCAATATTTATTCGACTGACCGCAATCTTTAGGTGTCTATACGAAATAAGCGCTGAAGAAGAGATACGACATGCGAATATCCATCTGCTCACTTCAAACCTTTTTATTAAAAAGTGTTTGTCGGGCATTTTTATAAATGAATGGCAAACAAATAGTGTTTTTTTTTTTGTTATTGTTCAAATTAACATGGTATCAAGCTAATAACTGTTGTTCTCCCGGCCGGTTATAAAAGCTAAACACCCTTACATTTCCCGTTATAAAAGCACACATACCATGTCGGCACGGTGTGTCTGCTTTTTTCGCATTTTTGGACCACGGGCCTTTTATTTAAAAGCATATTCCACGTTTATTTAAAAAATGCAAACAAAAAAAAAGAAGACGAAGAAAGAAACAAAGATGTGCTATTTTATCGTTCATTTTCTCCACTAATAAAGGAGGAACGTTACCAGGACGTTACTTCTAGGGAAAAACATGTCATCCGATACGGCCTGAATGAATAAAATGCAATCCAGGTCCGGCCCGAATCTACAGAAAAATTGAAAAACCCAGACCTGTCCCCGTAAGAATGAAATTCCTACCCGGCACAACATTTCAAAAAATTAAATTTACGACCCGAGTCTTCAGATAAAAATTAAATCCTAACCAAGCTTAATGAACGAAAATTTCACCGAACTCGGGCTTCGAGACAGACCGTGGACACTTCTAATATATATTACGATTTCGGCTAGAGTCGGCATCGGATCGCATTACGCTCAACCGACCCTACCCGAGCGGGCCGGGTCAGGTTAGCGCTATATTTTTCGTTGCGGGTCGGGTTGACTTCTACGTTTTTGCAGGGAGTCGGATTCCGGTTGGGTTTTTGACTCTTGCGGGTTGACCTGGTTTTTCAAAACAATCTCCAAGATATTTTTTCAGGTTAAAAACCTTTATACAATACGATTTCCACAGTGGACACTCCCGAAAGCGGACATGTCTATTTAGCAAACACTTTTTGAATTCCTGACTAATATATTCGTACGCTAATGCCTTTGAATAGTGGGCACCTTCCAATCTACACACACCTGTAACATATGTATGTGCACATAAACTACCATAAATACGATACGTGTATATTTCTGTTTATCAGAAAAGAAATGTTGGTAATATTTTTCATATTACAAGACAAGAAAAAAATGGTTCTTAAAAAAAATATATAATCTATGACAACATTTCTTATACATGGGTGGTTCAATAATTATTGTCCCCAATGTATATAAAATATTTGTACTGCGATGGTTGATATGGAATATCGAAGCCTGATCTCTTAAATGTCTATATGCTCAATTTCAGAACCGTAACTGCTATATTAACATAGTTTTGGACGGAGGGGTGAAGTTTTAAAGGCCTATTTTGGAGGGAGTTTTTAAAGAGGGGGGTGAGGGTAAAAGGCTGGTTTGGAGCTTATGAGACTACATTTGTGACAGTGGATGAGATGTGGCTACATCACTATGATCCCGAATCGAAACGACAGTAGTTACGTCTCATCCATTGTCAAAAATCTAGCCCCATAAGTTAAAAATCAGCCACCCCCACCCCCCCCCCCCATTTCACTCCTCCCTCCAAAACTATGTGAGTATAGCAGCTACGGTTCTGAAATTGAGCATATAGGCACCTAAGACATTAGGCTTTGATATTCCGCAAGAACCATCGCAGTATAAATGTTTTATATACACTAAGGACAATAATTATTGAACCAACCTCGTATATACACTTGATATATATCTCATGCAGTAAATTAAATATTCATTCATATTCACATACATATTTATTTTCCTTTGAAATATAGTTCTGCTCAAACTTTTTTTTTCTGAAAATCCCAACATCCCGATTTGCAAAAGACTTAAATATGACCTGCAAGAAATATTCTAGGGTGAACTCGACCAGCAGAAAGAAAGTTAGAGTCATCCCAACCAGAAAGAAGAAAATTAAGGACTACCCGACCAGATGCAGGACTCTTTTCTACTAGGTGTCTGCTATTCAGAGGTTTTACTACTTTCGAATATTAAAGAATACAGATTTGTCCATCTTTCTATTTAAAACATAAAATTGGTATTAGAGATATAATCTTAGATTACTTTTCATAATTGCATTAAAACTTTATTTACTTTCCTTTCATTTCGGGTTCGGCTCGCTTTGCGGGTTAAGTATTTCGGTTTCGGGTCAGGTGCACATTGAAATATGCCAGGTTTGAATTTGGTTGTGGGCCGCTGAAAATTATTTGGGCAGGTTCAGGTCGAGGAAATTTTTTGGGGAGTTTGGTTCGGGTTGCGGCTTGATTTCAAATGTAATTTTTGGGTTCGTGTCGGGTGTACACGACCTGCGCAGGACTATAATTCAGCCTCCCCCCTATCGGGCATAACATGCACCCCCCCCCCCCCCCCGTCGTGCAAGTTCTGGACCCGCCTCTGCATTAAAGGATAAGAAATAATATTTGTAAGGAGCAAAGAAATAACATTTGTTTGCAGTGAGAATAGTCATAATCAGTGTTGCCAGTTTGGCCTACATTTATATCCCGAAATTTCGGCTTCAAACCGAAACCTTTTGAAAAAGAATTTTTACTTTAAGTAATCAAGGAACAATGGAACAATGTAAGTGGGTAGATGGACTTCCTAGTTGCGCGGATACTTAACAACCAATATAGAGCAGATTCGCTTTGCAAGGGCATTAGAGAATAAGTAATAATATTTGTAAGGAGCAAAGAAATAATATTTGTTTGCAGTGAGAATAGTCAGAATCAGGTTTGCCAGTTTGACATCCATTTATATCCCGAAATTTCCACTTCAGACCGAAACTTTTTGAAGGAGAATTTTTATTTTAAGAAATCAAGGAACAATGGAACAATGTTTAAGCGGGTATATGGATTTCCTAGTTGCGTCGCAACTTAACATCCAGTATAGAGGAGGTTCGCTTTGCAAGGACATTAGAGAATAAGTAATAATATTTGTAAGGAGCAAAGAAATAATATTTGTTTGCAGTGAGAATAGTCAGAATCAGGTTTTCCAGTTTGACCTCCATTTATATCCTGAAATTTCGACTTCAGACCGAAACTTTTTGAAGAAGAATTTTTACTTTAAGTAATCAAGGAACAGTGGAACAATGTAAGCGGGTAGATGGATTTCCTAGTTGCGCGGCAACTTAACATTCAGTATAGAGATGAGCCGTTTTGCAAGGGCATTAGGAAGACTTAAAAAATTGTGTTTAAACGCGGCTGGTAGCCACGAAGAGAAAATTAACTATTAGCAGTTAAGAAAGAGTATAAATCTTAAGATACATGAAGTTAATTAATGTAGAAGTAATCAAAGAAAGATCTGACATTAAATAAATCTGAAAATACTTTTTGAATTTTCTGATGTGAATCCGAATATTTTTAATAAAAGTGAAAGCCAAACTGGCAATTCTGGTCAGAATACTCACTTATACTGCAACCCGAGACTTGCAGTGACAGGAGTCGTTTTTCAACATCTTCGACGTGCTTCGCTTCTAATAAATACAAAATAAGTCGTCTTTTATTCAGCGAAAGTTTTTATAATGAAATACGTGTTTAAGAAGAAATAAATATCAGAAATAAACTTTCGTAAAACGATCGTTGTTTTTCTGACTAGTATGAAAATTATATTTTATATTTCGGCCCAGATATTAATTAATATTAATCTTTCAGTGGAAACGCGTCGTACTTTTTTAAAGGCGCCGCACAGGGGACAAGGTACATAAATAACTGGTATTAAATACCTGAGTGTTTTTTAATATTCCCATGTTTCGTATTTATTAGTTGATATGTTGTTCCATGTAAATAAAATACATTTTAGATCTTTTCAGACACATATACACTGGTTATCAAAAATTAAGGAAAAGTCACAAAATGCTAATTTTCAAATACGCGAACACTTAAAAGGAAATAATATAATTTGAGTGATTACTATCTCTACAACACATCTAGCCCATATAACATCTCATTCATGTCACACATGGTCACAAGTGTCACAGTCACTACAGTGAAGCAAAAAAATAGGAAATTCCATATATCTCATTATGAGTCTCAAATGATCACTATATGTGACTCCACTGAGACGTCACTGTGACTGCTGCTTTGTGGCGAGTCACCATGTGATTTTACAATGTAGTTACATTGTGACTCTCATGTGACTGTCATTTGTAGACTCAATTTCAAAGTCATCGTGAACGTTGCATTGTGATAAATTACCAAATAATGTCACATTAAAGTCACATGATGACTTTCAGGTAACAGAGAGACTACTGTAAAGTCACCATTGTCCACTTTTGGGAAAAGTCTCCATGTGACTATAATATGATATTATTTGGTGACTTATCATAATGCAACGTTCATGATGACTATGAAATTGAGTCTATAAATGACAGTCACATGAGAGTTACAATTTAACTACATTGTAAAGTCACCTGGTGACTCGTCACAAAGCAGCAGTCACATTGACTTCGCAGTGGAGTCACATATAGTGATCATTTGAGACTCATAATGAGATGTATGGAATTTCCTATTTTTTTGCTTCACTGTAGTCACTGTGACTCTTGTGACCATGTGTGACATGAATGAGATGTTATATGGGCTAGCTGTGTTGTAGAGATAGTCACCATGTGATTTTACAATGTAGTTACATTGTGACTCTCATGTGACTGTCATTTGTAGACTCAATTTCAAAGTCATCGTGAACGTTGCATTGTGATAAATTACCAAATAATGTCACATTAAAGTCACATGATGACTTTCAGGTAACAGAGAGACTACTGTAAAGTCACCATTGTCCGCAGTGAAATGGGAAACTCGAATTATATTATTTCCTTTTGAGTGTTCGCGTATTTGAAAATTAGCATTTTGTGACTTTTCCTTAATTTTTGATAGCCAGTGTATGTTGAAAAATTTTTTAAA
This sequence comes from Maratus speciosus, assembly GCA_963932465.1. Taxonomy (NCBI): domain Eukaryota; kingdom Metazoa; phylum Arthropoda; class Arachnida; order Araneae; family Salticidae; genus Maratus; species Maratus speciosus. Next base: position 387,383,313 of record OZ010786.1, read on the forward strand.
TAATGTAATTTTTACATTGTTAAAAAAATTTTTAAGCGTATTCTATAATAAATTCAAAAAACTGTTAAATCAGAATCACTATAAGTCCGTGGTGACTCCAAGGTGTCTACATCTTCTTCAGTGTCCATATCACAATTATCAAATTCGTATACAGTTGGAGCTTTCAACATAGGTACCACTTCAGTGAGAAGTTGTTTTAGGCTTTTCTCTGTATTTACCGCTTACTTGATATTTGTGTTTCTTTACTGATTAGGAATAAATTAAAATCATCTTCGTTTGTTTTGACTTCCTGGAATTTGTGTTCCCCATATATATATATATTTTAGTTGTTTTTTTTGTTTTTGTTTTTTTTTAGTTTTTAGTTTTTCTTATGCCCCTTTTGTTCCTCCTCACTTAATTGGCCGATAGGCACCAATGCCACTCAATTATTTTTGTACCATATATCAGATATTTGTGCACAGTTAGTGGCATGTTGACCATGGATAATTTTCAAAAAAGTACTTTGCGGTATGATGAGTGAAAACTTGAATTTTTCAAAATAGCATTTTATACGTCTTTTAATGACTTCATACAAGTACTGAAATTGTTTTCCCATTTCACTGCATCCACAACTTCATGTTATGCTAATAAGCTCTTTTCTTTTCATAAACATCGAATCTAAACTCGTTCCTGAAACAAAAATAAATTAGGATTAGAACACCATCTACAAACTTAATCTGACCTCGCCCCTAAAACCTTTTTTACTGAAAAAAGGCCAAATATGGGCAACAAATTCTCATGATCCTAAATTCAGCAATAAACAAGCTTTGTAAAACTATAAAAACATAAGTTTGGATAGCCTTGGAACATAACTAAAAGTTTCTATGCTTCTGAGCGTAGAGTAAGTATTTAAATCTTTCACTGTAAAACTATTTTTAAGTTATTAACACACTTTTTGATTAATCAAAAATTCTTAAAATATGTTTACATATCTGAACTTGAAGATGCCATCACAAACATAAAATTTATCGCAATAAAGATGACGCACAACAACTCTCAAATTTCGCCAACAAACCGTGCGCATTTTCGCGGGGAATAACTCGCTGCAACTAACCCGGTAATTCTCCGTCAACCTCGCGTTTCGAGCTTAACTCTCGGTTAAATGCGAAATCCAATTCACCGTTTACCCAACCTGACGAAATTCGAGGTAAATACTAACCTGGAGTTGACTAACTCAACCAAGCTCTGGTAGGTAGGTTAGTGAAGCGCGTATGCCTAGTAGAAAGAAAAATGGCGGTCGTTTTAAATTGTGCGTTGATGCTTCTTTTTTTAAAACAAAGTTGTTTGGGATTTATTAATTAAATGAAGCATTAATTATCAAAGATGGTATTATAAAAGAATGTGACACTTACATTTCTCCCCATTTTTTTATATTTTTGCTCTATGAACGCACAATTATGTTAATTTGTGTGTCGAAAACGAAGCTTCAAACTTTATTGATTTACGGTGGCGCCATCTAACGAATCCGAATAGCAATATGTTCTTTCAATACCAATTTAGTAAAAAAAAATATGATTCAAATCTCCTTCTTTCTCTCTCTTTTTTCAATAATAATGAAAAAATAGAAAACAATTTTCTTCCATTTGACTTCCCTCGCCGTACCGTTCACAGTTTCTTAAAGCATGAATTTTTTACCAAATTGTGTATATGTGGTCAGTTGTTCATAATAGATAAATAATTATTTTTTTAACTACACACTTAGTTTGAAATAATGATTTTTGTTTTAGAGAGACATTTTTTTCAGAAGATTTTTTTTCATTTTGCAATACATTAAGAACATTAATATATGTTTTCGGCCTTCTTTTAAAGTTATTAAACATGATCTCTAAAAAAAATGTGCAGTAATCAACGCATGATTTTTTTAAAGGCCTCTTGTCTTTTTTATTTATTTATTTATTTATTTATTTATTTATTTTGCTACCGGCATGCTATTTTATCCAAGGTATTTTAATTGAATCTGTAATTAATTATATTTGTTAAATAAAAAATATATGCATTAGAAATAAATGTATGAAAATATCTTCATATATAATATTCATTGTAAAAAATAAATAAATACACCTATTGCATTATTTACTTTTATTCTACTTAATACTACTAGTTTGATCAGATAATTGTTTATTAAACTTATATTAAAGAAAATGATTTTTTTTTAATCAAGTTTTTTTTGTTATCAACTGTTTTTTAAGAATTTTGTTGTTAAGAATTTTATTGAAAATTTTGTTCTGTAAACGAACAAAGCCATGAAATCAAAATGGTAATTCCAAATTTATTTATAATTTTTTTTTATTTAAAATTAAACATGATAAGTATGCATTCCCAATACTGCCTTTAGTTTCGTTATTGAAAAGAAACAGATAAAGATGGTGTCAAGGCAGGAGAGAACTCGCAGAGACGATTACTATGTCATGTGATTACTTTGGCCAATCAACTACGCAGATTTCAACCGAGGGTTGACTAATCTAAGGTCGACTAATTGCGGCTTGAAAGTTATCGATGAATTCGAAATATTAACCGGCGGTTAGATTTGCCAACCGAATGTTTCTCAACTGAGAGTTGAACCCAAAGCGATATAAGTAAGCGTCCTATCTTAAATGAGACAGGTAACCGCAAGATTAAAGGCGAGGTCACGTCAATCAAGGTCATACGCCACCCAGCGGACGGAGTGAACTACAAGAGGATTATTAACTTCTTTCCCCTTTGTGGATGATCTATAAATTCGATATCTATGAAATAACTATGCGCACGCGCAGCCGTGATTGTATTCGTTTGTCGTCTGCAGTACTTAATTGTTGCAAGTATAGATATAATTCGATTTATTTATTCGCCATTATTTAATTTATTAATTGAAGTTAGTTATTTAAACAAAATCAGTTCTTTTAAGAACTTATATTATTTGGGGAAATGCCACGTTGGCGTTTTAATTATTGCAGTTTTCAAAACTGCAAAAATAACTCTCTATCTGAGAGAACTCATTTTTTTCGCTTCCCAAAAGAGAAAAACAGGTTAGTTTTGTGTTTTATTATAATTTATAAAAAAGTTAAAATATTATTTAATATATATTATTAAATGTCAATGATTTTAATACGTTCTATTTGAATTATGTTTTTGTAATGCAATGAACAAGGACATATAAAAATTAGTTAATGTATGTTAAGATAGAATTTTACAGCAGCGTTTTTAATTCAATTCCTGATAAGATAAAGTTACAAAAATTACATAAACATGTGTATTTCTAATGAGAATTAAACGTTTTATCACGCTTAAAGTTTAAGTATAAATTATTTAATTAATTTTAAGGCATATTTTTTATTTACCGGGCACAGGCGATAAATTGCCAAATATTCTCTTGATCGAATTGTATTTATAATATTTAAAATAGAAGCATTTCATTCATTTCATTTAAAACTCATTTAATTTTACATTAGGATCCGCTTTAATTTAAAATGCAAGCTGTAATTCTTGTACTATTAAACCAGCAATAATTGATTATTTATAGTTTTAAATATTTTGAGAATTTTAGACAACAGCTTTAAAAAAATTCCTAAAATCGACAAATTACTTTTTTTTTTTTAAATCTAGAAATATGTCGGTCATTGTGTCATATCCGGTAAAAATAGTTTTCATGGGATACCTGCACTTCGCACAGGTGAATAACATTGCAGAAAGCATACAAAGTATAGAAGTAACTTCAAAAATGGGAATAAAATATAAAATATTTACAAATAGTAAGTGGTATGCTCAATTAAACATTTATTATCTTACACCGGTTCTTCGCAGGAGTACAATGTATAACTTTCCGTAATCGGGCCGATAGCCATGATTGGCGTCAAATGAGAAAACAGTATACAATTGTAACTGTATAAAAGTTAAATAATGGTTAGAAAATGAAAGTAACTTTTATCGAAATAACCCAATTGCGGAGCATTCTCCAAATTTAAAAAAGGCTTAAGAAACACACAACAATTGCCAATAACTGAAAACTATAGACTAATAATAAGCTCGACGTAGCAGTTGTTGGTCGGTAGCCAATAATTTCAAATTTCCCTTTTAATTTTGTCCGGTTTCAATTTTTGAATTTTTTTTTTTTCTTCAATCTGGCTTCCGCAAAAGAGTCGGAATAAGTAGTTGAAAAAAGGGCTGCGGACGGAGATTCGCCAATTGAACATATTAAAATCACTGACATTTAATAATATATATTAAATAATATTTTAACTTTTTTATAAAAAAAATTATAGGGCTGAAAATCACGTTTAAGATGCTTAAAGGTTTTAAATATTTCTCTTTTGCAATTTCCCAACCAGCTGGTATATTTTAGAAATCGTAGTTTGTTACATAACTTACTCAATTGTTGTACTTGTATATACAGTTGTAACAACCATAAAGAATGTTTAAGGATTTATCAGCTACGTTTAGATAACGTAAAATTAATTTGCTAATTTATAATCAAGTTGTAAAAATACTAAAATGTAGTATTGTTACTAGAAACACATCCATGTACATAATTTTTATTTTTCTAGCGTATCTGGGAGGGAAAAATCGATTAAAATTTTTTATCTTTTCATATATATGAACAGGGTTAGATTAAATAAACAGTGTAAAAAAGTACTTTTATGTTAGCCGGCCGCAGTTCATAAACCGTCAAATATTTTCCCCATCACCAGCGTTTATGTTGCATTCATTTCATTCAAATTATGGAATCATCATTTTAAAAATACACTCGTCATTTGAAAAACATAACTTTATTTAAAATACATACATACTGGTATATTACATCAATTTAAACACATGCTTTTAGCTCATTATATTTAAAATACATTTTTTTTTCTAATAAATAATAACATAAACCCACGGTGGGCAAGTTTCTTCCAATGTGGGAAAAAAACCTGGAATTAAAAGTTACGCCTATAACTTTTATTAACAAAAATGGTTTTCTTTTAGCCTGAATAGCTTGCATAAAATTCAGGTCTATTTGAAGATATTTACAATTTAAGAGTTATAGGCGGAAAAGCAGACAAAGCCATTTTAGAGAATACCTGTTAAAATTTTAATCGTGAATTTCAAATATTTACTCACTCATGGAAGATTAACCTTGTTTACCAGATTTATTGCAAAATATTTTTGTTACAGCTTATTTTGATAAAAATATATGTATTTAAAAAATAGTTGTAATGTCAGTTTAGTTTCGGGGCAAAAGGCAATACTGTTTACGTAGCATTAGTGCTTTTTCTCCCGAAATTAAAATGACATTGCGATTTTTTTTTTAAATACACATATTTTTATCAAAACAAACTGTAACAAAAATATTTTGCAATAAATCTGGTAAACAAGGTTCATCTTCCATGAGTGAGTAAATATTTCAAATTCATGATTAAAATTTTAACAGGTATTCTCAAAAATAGCTTTGTCTGCTTTTCCGCCTATAACTCTTAAATTGTAAATATCTTCAAATAGACCTGCGCACGAGATGCGCAGATGGTAGATATCCTGTCATATATGACGTCATACAAAAAACCCGCGTATTTGTGTTATTCACTCCATCCACAAGATGGCGCAGCTGTGTCAATTTACGGCAGATTCCAGCATTAACTTTGTACGCTTACTTATAGCGCTTTGGTTGAACCGCAAGTTAAAGGTTGGAGGAGAATCGACCTGTAAGCGTTACTGGAAGCGCGGGTAGGGGAATACGGTGGAAAACCACATAGTTTTATGTCGCGTAAGGTAGTGCACTATCGTTTCAATAGAAGGCGTAAAGAAATTCACATTTTTATTTTTTAATTTTCTGTTAGTTTTTTAGGTATCCTGCATCAGTGTGCGTCGTCTCCATTTCTAGTTTAATGAACGACAAACTACTATTGTCAACGTAATATTAACCGGCGCGTCATGTCGATAAATAAATACGGCAATCCTGGAGTATAATAAAGCAGAAATTATCTAACAAGGGAACCACTTTGGGTGAAACTCGCGCCTAGCATTGAGCCCTGGTGCATCTTATAGCCCTATAGACCAAAGTTGGAGAACAAATAAAATTTATCTGCAAAAATTGTATTTATTGATTTTGCAGTTTTTGAGAACACTTATCAGAATATTTACAAAGAATTTTTTTTCAAAGAAAAAAAAACTTTAAAATACAAATTAGTCATAATAAGAGTAAAATATTGAAAAGAGTTAAAGAAATTCCTTCAAGAACGTACGAATTACATTTTGGAAATATACGTTATAATTGTATTTTCGGCGGCGCTTTATTCACTACCATAGAAATTTTTCGGCAACCCTGACCGAATGGCGCGGTCGTCTGCTGCGTTTGAGTAGTGATTTGAATTCGTGGCACCATATTTAGAGACTTATTTCGCTTTGGAGGTAAAATGAACAATTAAAAATTCATTATTTTAGAATTAAATGTTTAGCAGACAAATTTTACCAGTTCTCAAACTTTGGTCTATAGGGTATCAATTTGCACAGTTCTCAACGCTCCTTGTAAGTTAGAAGAAATTTAGATACCGTGAATAAAAAATCTATTTCCAATCAAAATACAGGGTGGGCATTAATTAACTGGACAATTTTGTAACTGAATAGTTTGCGAGACATTAATTGTTAGGTACCCTAGCAGATTATTAGTATTTTATCAAAGGTTTGCAGGCGTTTAGTGCTTCAAATTCACGCCCGAGAGCAATGTAATTCGCGATTGCTGATCATTATTTCTATGTTATCGTAACGATGGAGACTTATAACAGAGCTAAAAAAAACAAATTTCTGTTGTTTTTTATAAAACTCATTCCGCTGCGCAACTGTAATGAAATTTCCATCGAAAATATAAGAAAAATCTCTGAAAAGAGACAGTGAAATGGAAATCGCTAATAAGCATTCCCTTGTTTTGATCAACGTGAATATACTCCCAAACATATTTCAGGAACAGATTTACCAATGGGACATTTGCAGAGAAAGGAGAAACAGCCACGTCGATCATCTGTAAAAAGCAAAAATATGTCCGTGAGTCGTAACTCCTAACCACGGTGGCAAAGATATAAATCACCAATTTTGCTTTTATCGAAATTTCTTATTTTCTAAACATTGCACAATTTCAATTTTTATACCATCGGATAGTGAAAAATGTACTTTCAAATGCAATTTGTTTGGAAACTGCATCTTAATTTCCTGATTTTTGCATGGTTTTGAAAATAATTTTTAAGGATTTTTTTTTTATCTATCTCTGCCGCTTGCAGATCGATTACGGAAGAATAACACTTTTGCACTTAAAACTATATAAATAGGAGTTTGTTTCCAGCTAATATTTCATAGCGAAATCAACACTTCACCATTAAATAAATAATATCGCTCACCCGCAAAAAAAATGACGTTTCTCGGCAAACGTAAATTTTACACGAGGGGCAAAAGGAAATTTGCATGATTTTACTGTAACATGAAATTATAGCATGCAGGAATAAAAACGTGCATAAAAGCGTAAAACCCCTAAGAATGAAGACGTAGGATGAGATTTGGAGGCTTGGGTAATTTTGCCTCCCTACACAATCCGCCTTTCTTCTGTGGTCACAAATGGACACATAGCGTAATAATGAGATTTTCCGTATAACTACACTTATGAAACTTTTTGTGTAACAAGATACACCTACGACAGACCTATTAGTGAAATAAAATACAAAATGCATTTTTGTGCGATGTGCCACTTTTCTTGCGGCTGAGCAATATAATGTAAATAAAACACACATTTAAGAGATATATAATCGAACTACATGCTTAAGCACTAAAATAATCGGAGTCAAAGGCTGCTGTAGGTTGCGAAATAGTAGAGGATGTCTTCGGCTATTAACCTCTGGTATGTGACTAACATGAAAGTACCGCTTTTAATAAATTTCAAAACTTTTTTTAAATACATAATTGATATAAATTTAAATAGGAACGTTAAAAACGCCAGAATAAGCAAACATTCAGCTAACTAGTATCGGTAGCGTTTAGCGTTCCTTACGCTAAACGCTACCGAAACTAGTTTGCTGAATGTTTGCTTATTCTGGAGTTTTTAACGTTGCTATTTAAATTTATGTCATTCTGCGCCAAGTAACATTTTAATAATTACATAATTGATATATTTCATATAAAAATAGTTTTTAGTGATGTTAGTGTGCAATCTGGAAAAAAATGTAAATAAAAAAAATCTATTTTCACCTATGTTCCGTATTTGCGGATTTCTTCGGATATTAAGCTCTGGCATCCGGCTAACACGAAAGTACCGCTTTTAATAAATTTCAAAACTTTATTTAATTACATGATATTTTTCATATAAAAATGGTTTTTAGTGATGTTAGTGGGCAACCTGAAAAACATGCAATTGAAAAAAAATATGTTAGAGTTTTCAATTTAAGAAAAATGATTTTCACCTATATTCCGTATTTGGGAATTTCTTCGGATATTAAGCTCTGGCATCCGGCTAACACGAAATTACCGCTTTTAATAAATTTCAAAACTTTATTTAATTACATGATATTTTTCATATAAAAATGGTTTTTAGTGATGTTAGTGGGCAACCTGAAAAACATGTAATTGAAAAAAAATATGTTAGAGTTTTCAATTTAAGAAAAATGATTTTCACCTATATTCCGTATTTGGGAATTTCTTCGGATATTAAGCTCTGGCATCCGGCTAACACGAAAGTACCGCTTTTAATAAATTTCAAAACTTTATTTAATTACATGATATTTTTCATATAAAAATGGTTTTTAGTGATGTTAGTGGGCAACCTGAAAAACATGTAATTGAAAAAAAATATGTTAGAGTTTTCAATTTAAGAAAAATGATTTTCACCTATATTCCGTATTTGGGAATTTCTTCGGATATTAAGCTCTGGCATCCGGCTAACACGAAAGTACCGCTTTTAATAAATTTCAAAACTTTATTTAATTACATGATATTTTTCATATAAAAATGGTTTTTAGTGATGTTAGTGGGCAACCTGAAAAACATGTAATTGAAAAAAAATATGTTAGAGTTTTCAATTTAAGAAAAATGATTTTCACCTATATTCCGTATTTGGGAATTTCTTCGGATATTAAGCTCTGGCATCCGGCTAACACGAAATTACCGCTTTTAATAAATTTCAAAACTTTATTTAATTACATGATATTTTTCATATAAAAATGGTTTTTAGTGATGTTAGTGGGCAACCTGAAAAACATGTAATTGAAAAAAAATATGTTAGAGTTTTCAATTTAAGAAAAATGATTTTCACCTATATTCCGTATTTGGGAATTTCTTCGGATATTAAGCTCTGGCATCCGGCTAACACGAAAGTACCGCTTTTAATAAATTTCAAAACTTTATTTAATTACATGATATTTTTCATATAAAAATGGTTTTTAGTGATGTTAGTGGGCAACCTGAAAAACATGTAATTGAAAAAAAATATGTTAGAGTTTTCAATTTAAGAAAAATGATTTTCACCTATATTCCGTATTTGGGAATTTCTTCGGATATTAAGCTCTGGCATCCGGCTAACACGAAATTACCGCTTTTAATAAATGTCAAAACTTTATTTAAATACATAATTGATATTTTTAATATGAAAATGTTTTTAGTGATGTTAGTGGGCAATCTGAAAAAAATGTAAATGAAAGAAATCCATAAAGATTTTCAATTTAAGAAAAATGATTATGTTCTGTAACCTGACCGTATATTCTGTAACCCGAGAAGCCCAAGTTTTATCCTCTGCCTTGTATAAAAGGTAGACTTTGTGCGTTTCACTATGTTATAATCATGTATGTTGTCAAATATGGCTCAGCAACTTATACACAAAAAGAACCATTTTTTCCAAATAATAATAAACAAAAGCTGTTTAGTTTAATGCCTGTATTGTATCATACGTTTACATTTAGACCGATATTTATCAGGCATTACTTTTACCAAAAAATGGGGTATCATGCATGTCTGTGCTATACTGGTTAAACAGTCATAATAGTTACTCAGAAATATCTTAATTCAATAACTAAAAATACATTTATTATTGTTTTATACAAAAAACATCTCATTTCACATTTTATTTGTAAAAACAGCACTTATGTGTTTAATTTTTAAAAAATCCAATATATTTCCAAAAACACAACTCACATATGCATCTGTGCTAAAAATCTCTTATGATTATTTTTTGCAATATCTTCAAAGTTCATTTTTAGAAAAATGTCTGTGTCCTCTAAAACTATAAAAAATTCATAGAAAAATCCTATTCACCTTGGTCTTTAACACATCAAAGTGTCCTCCATTCTGCTCACCATTTTTGGAATAACGTTTTCACCTCTTCACCGAGGCATCTTCGAGTCCGAATCTTTTAACGCGTATAGCACAGACATGAGTAATACCACATTTTTTTATGCAAGTAATGCCAGATAAAAATCGATATAAATGTAAACGTATAAACCATTCTTTTTACCCGACTGAAAAGAAGGGTTATTTGTTTCACGCGTATCTGTGTAAGTGGATTTCTTTATACCCTGGAAACATCCCAACGTCTGGATGGATTTTAATAAATGAGGTCTTTATCAATTCGTGTTAATCGTCCGATGGTTATAGGATAGGTTTTATTTTTATTAATTCAAAATGGCGGTAGAGACGAAAAAAAATTTTACGCACCCTATTGAGTAACGTATCATTGGATAGGTCTTTCAAAATGAAGACGATGTTTCATTGACTATTTTACAGTCAGAAGCTCCGTTAAAATATTATACAACCTGGAAGTTGTGTATGTAGAATCTCTAGCTTTACTGCAACTCTAACCATCATAGACATCTATAGACCTCACCAAAACAGTGTTTATAGATCGGAACTAACAATTAAACACAACTTAAAAATCATCAATACAAGTAAATAAAAAAAGGTTAGTAATATAAACAAGTAATATAAGTCAATTCCTACTTAGGTCAATACAAGAATTTTTTTTCTTCCATTCTTCTTTCCTCTTGAGTGGCGCTTAAAATGCCTTGATCAAGAAGAGGGCTCTCTCGATTATTGAAAATTAATTAATTTAATTTAATTAATGAATTAATATTTGAAAAAAACTGGATTAACATCAAATGTCATCCACTACAAGTTTTAAAAAATTTATTTGAGCTTAATTGGACGAATAATAAGTATTTTATTAACGATTGAAAATTTGAACAAGATATATATAGCGAGAGTGTGAGCTAATCGTAAGAATTGAAAAAAAAATGTTTCACATTGATGAGAAATAATTAATTAGTTCGCAGTCGGGTTTTTTTATTTTTTAAATTTAATTGTTTATTGCTCAACTAATTTATGTCCACTCTGTAGTTACTTTCAATGCAGCCTAAGACTTGCAGATCATGTTTTTCATTCAGAACAGTTGAAGTTACAGCTATATAGTTATTTTACTCAATCGCTTAAACGAGTCCATATGCATTAGCACCTCTGAACAGATTTTCTTTTTTAAGTACATTTACTTTTTTTTTATATTTAGTGAAATTTTTGTATTCTATAATTGTGTTTAGGGGACAATATCACAAAATACGAAAATTGCAGTCCGCACAATAAACTGTCTATTAAATGTTAGATAATGGATTTTTTTTTTTTTTTTTTTACATTCTAATAAAAAATATTCTTAGAAGCATTTTCAAGACATATTATATTCATAATAACACAAACATAAAGCAATTAAAAGACTTAAAATTTCAGATTGTCATTTTCCTGGCATGTCACACTGTGATGTGTGCAAAGTAAAAGGCTTTACACTATACTGTACAAATATCTTTTTCTAGTTTTTTTTAACTTCTAGTTATTAATTATACCTTATGTAACACGTATATGAGGAAGGTAACAAGTTCTGTATTTTACAAGTAATTTCCATAACTAAAATATGATTGTCACTGAAAATAAATGTCATTTTCCTCGCCTGCTCATTTTAGTTTTTCATGAGGTATAAAGATGGCGCTGCAGTGTAATTCTTGTTGTTCTTGACAAAGCTCAAGTCAGAATTAGTAAAATCATTGCTACCAGCAAGATCTTTTAGATATTTCTTTGAAAATAATGTGTTTAAAGGCTTTGTAAAAATTGAGTAGCCTTTTATTATGTCATTTTCATGGCTTCAATAAATTACAAATAAAACTGAACATTACACTCAATTTGAGGTACTATAGAGGCAGTGGCGTGGCGTGAAAATTTTCGGTGGTCATCGCAATTATTTAAGTTTGTGGTGAAAAATTATTAACTCTAAAATTCAATGGTTGAATGTTCAAAAAAGAAACTTTAAATCTTACCTTCACTTATACATGAACTCCAAATGTTCTGCTAAAACTGGATCGTAGAGTTTTAAAAGCTTATTAAGAGTTTTAAAATATTGCTTGGTCATCGCCGCATCCAGCGATGACCGGACGCCACGCCACTGTATAGAGGAAACATGTTCTTTTAAATGAAATTAAAATGTTAGATCTAAAAATAAAAAAAGCAAGAATGTGAAAAAAATCCCTTCCGGCCCGGCCTACAGGCGGAGGTACATTTCGAAGTTAAGTATACTAATTACACCAACAAAAACTAAATCAGGATTAGAGATAAACCCACTTTAACAATTTTATCTGGCCGCTTTGACGAGTTTTTAATTTTATTTTTATATAAGAACTGGTTTTATCAGAATCATGTTAAGGCGGCATTAAAAAAAATACTTTGCCATGCTCAACAACTCGAAATTTTCTGGCACATTTTCAGATTCAATTTTAATAAAAAAAATATGAAACTTGCTGACGTGATTTTTGAAGAGATTTATAAGTGACCTGTGTTTTTATTTTTTGTTCAATTAATTAAAACTTGATTTATAAACAATTATTTGCTCAGTAGGACAATATTTTTCGTTTATAATACAATCGCTTCGGAAAATTCTGTTCAAAATGCCCACTTTGACATCATTTTTTGAAATATATTCCACCTCTATCAAAACATCGATCATTACGGCACATTATATAGTTTCTGAATAAGAGAATCTACCAATTGAATGCGTTTGAGAGCAAAAATGAATTTAAAAATGAGTCAGAATATAAGCAGCTTGGATTTGAATGCATCCTTAATAAGATTATTTTTTTCTTCAACCGCTATGTATTTTTAATTTGTTTTTGCTGTAAGAATTGGTCCTATCAAAAACTTGTCTATATAAATGTTGTAGACAATATTAAGAAGATATATGATAAATTCATGGGGGATTTTATATGTGAATTGACGGAGTTATGAATTTGTTTCTTCTTCAACCCCCCCTTTTTGTTTTCGTTTTTAATTTTTTTTTTGCAGTACGAATTGGCCCTATCAAAAACTTGTGAACATAAAAGTTGTAGATAATATTAAGGATATTTATAATAAAATTAATTGGATTTGATATCTGGAGAATTGACGAAGTTATGAATTTTTTTCTCCCAAAAACCCTATTTTTTGCACCCCTTGAGCCCATTTTTAATTTTATCAAAACTATGTGATACATAAATCTTTGGCCCTATTTTTAGAAGTAATAAAAACTTTAAACTGATTCGATATGTACAAAAATTAAGAAGTTATGGTGTTTTTTCGGTTTTCACAAAACCCCTCCCTATTTTTATCCCCTTGGTCCGATTTTGCCCATTAACGACCTTGACCGAGATTTTGTGCCCCTTGATTTCATGTATCAGTTTGGAAGAGATTTGTGCAGAATTGTGGAAGTTATCGTGTCCAAAAGAAAGTGATATATATATATAGATAGATAGATAGATAGATAGATAGATAAAAGTTGGTTTTGGGTTCTAGGGGTCATGATCGGTGTAGATCTGCTAAAATATTTCAGAAATTACAACATAGGAAAGAATTTAATAGGTAGTATTTCATACGAAATCTACCTATAATGTTTTAGAATGAAATTGTCATTATCCTGGCATATATATGCCAAGAAAATGACACATAATTATAATTACATAAAAATGAGTTCAAGCTCTTCAAACTTTAACAATTTTACGTATAAATTCCTTTATTTAGCTGCTCAACTAACATTTTTAAACGAATCAGAAGCTTTGAAATGATCTAAATTTTCAAAAATTTTGTTTCCAAAATTTCACATTTTGTGATATTCACCCTTATAAGATTCAATTTATTAAGCAGTTTAAGCATGCTTTTCCTCTTGCTCTAACTATCGCAAAAATAATTGAACGGACACAAAATATAAATATGTTTGTTTTCATATATGAAACTTATTACAGCTAAGTAATTGCAATTACATAACTTTTGCCTTGTTTCAGTTTTAGTTATTTACCCTTACGTAATAAATAGTTACAAAATTTGCACGTATCTTATCACACTGGATTGTTACAACGTAATGTTATATATACGTGTCCGCAAAATTCTTAAATTATATCTTTCCCAAAACGTTATTACATAGTAATTATATTTGGATTTAGTATGACGTTATGATGTCTAAATCTGATGTGTGGTAGTAAACACTCCGAAAGTTATTTCTGGGCACAGATGTTTTCGTATTTTAAAGCAGCATCCGTTAAACTAATTAATATTTCCCTTAATATAATACATTCTTAATGTACCAAATCAATCCAATTGACTTATATAGACAATTATTCTATAAAGTTCTTTAATATAAATTTCACATTTTTCTAATTTAAGGAAATTTCCGTATGTTGCAATATGTTTATAGGTTTAGTTCTCTAGTCAGTTCGCTCTTTCTCAAACTGTTGAAAAAGTCAGACAAAAATTATAAATCCATTCTTGGCTTCAGTGCTTAACTTGAGCCAGAGCTCACAAAAGCACAGCTCTAGTACGTCTTAATTTTGAGTGAATGTTTAAATATTAGCCGGTGCCCGCCGGAGCTTATAAATACCGTGTACCGAAGGCCACCGGAACAGTGTTGTATGTTGTGAATTGCTGATTGATAAGAAAAATCCTTGACGAGTAAGATTTTCGGAAAATTCCTCAGTCCTGATTATAAATGTGCTTTGTAGATTCTTTTTACATATGTTTATAGATATACATATTACATATTTTCTTTTGTTCAAGAAAAAATGCATAAGTTTATAGAAATAATGTATAAAATACAAATATGCAGATAGAAGGGATATGCTAAAGTGATTAGTACAGCAGAGTATTAAGGCTCAGATGTTTTTTCTTGGTTGGCTTATATGTAACTTATGTGAACAGTTGCACAACTTTCGCCTTTTCAAGTTCCTTATTCCAGTTTCATTTAAGGTAGATGGTAAAGATTAATGTAGATTTCATTGTGGCATTGACATTTATGATGTATAAAGCTGTTACCTAAAGCTGTTTCAGCCATTATTTGTGGACACAGATGTTTTGATATTTTATACTAGTGTCTGAAAAAAATTGCAGACACTAACGTCTGTTTTAGGCAATCAGTGCTCAAAATATTTTTACATAAATGCAGAGTTGTCAACAGGGATGTTTAACAAAAAAGTACCGGAGCCCTAATATTTTGCCCTAATACATTAACAACCGTAGTGTCCCCCCCCCACCCCGCACCCCCCTCTCCAACGTCACTCTGATCCGCAATATTTATATTTCATACATTATTTGCAAAATTTAAAGCAATTTTTTTTTTCTTTAGCAAAATATTTCTTTTTAATTTGTCTGCATATACTTAGCTGTCAATTATTCCACTTTTCAGTTATCACTTCTTCCGAATAGAAAGCTTTGCTTAATTTTAATGTTAATTAATCGCAGGGTTCTGCGAGTAAATAAAATAAGGATTATGATTCGAAAATAGTGTTAAAACAAAAAGGGACAGTTAGCAGCTATACATTTTTATGAAAAAAAAGGAATGAAATTTACATAAATTAGTACTGATATACTAAAGAATCAAACAATGTTTTTTTAATTTCCTATAAAAGCTGCATATCTTAAACTATAATCGATTCCTTCCGTAGAATAATCTTTCGTGATGAGTCCCTGAAAATCAGATTAAATTAAACATTTGACACCGTGATTGGAAAGATTCGATGCTTTTATAGAAAAAGGGGAAACGCTGCTCTATTACTTACTAGAAAAATAACAATACATGACAATTATATCTACTTACAAATGACTTTATAACTTTGTAAATTTGCAGAGCAGAGCCGCATTCATGATGAAAAATAAATAGAAAAACCACTAACATTATTTTCGTATTCGTACGCAATGGAAGACTAAAAACCTCAAACAAACAATATCTCAAGCTGATGCTCGTTGACTATAAAAAGGAAAATATTCTTTTCCGGTTAGATATCTAAATTTAAAAAAAAATATCCAATTAAAAAATATCCTAGTGTCAGAAAAGAAAATCAAACTGAAAGCAAATTCATTGCTTGCGCTCTTGAATGGCCCCAATATACATGTCGCCGAAATCAATGCCAGACAAAAAATCTGCATATATCAGTAGGATAAACAAAATACGATTTCTATACCAGAGTAAATAATTTTTTTTATTTACAGACAGATTGAGTTCGAGCGCTTCGGTTTTTCGGAAGCGCTATTGCACTAGGCTCCGGAGCCCTGTATTTATGGGCTCCGGTAATTCAATATTTAAATATTTACTAAAAACAGAGAAGTGCCGGCCGGAGCCGGGCTCCGCTGGGCGCCGGCGCAATTTAAGCCCTGGCTTGTCAACCTTTGAAAGTTCTTTTGGTAATAAAAATCGTGATTATCAATGATCACTTTCAGGTTTTGCTATATGATTTTGTTAGCAATGCAATATATTTTTCGATCATAAATGCAAACATGCTTCAAATTTTATGAGAAAGAAACCCAAGATATTACGAAGTGCGAAGATAACTATTTGCACCTTTGTAAATGTTATACATGTTTTAAATTTAGTGATTTTTTAGATTACAATGTTTTTATAGACTCAGTTTGTTAATCAGTTCGATCGTGCTCTAACTAGAGCAAAAATTATTGGTCTAGCTTTATTGTAAATTTGTTATTGCCCTTTTTAGGTGCGTTCGTAATTATATAAAAACGTAGCACCTATAGTCTTCATCTGGTCCATCCGCATGTTTGTCTGTCCGTCTATCCGCATATAACAGTGCAAAAACTACCCAACCGAATGGTTTAATATTTAATATATATATTCGTTTCAGAATTTTGTCGAGTCATTTCAAATTTTATGAAACAACGAATCAAAACGTGAAAAGATATTAATAAAAGTCTTCTTCATTCTATTAAATCTTATCATACGCAATTAATTCAATGATATTCCATGATAGGTAGTGATTCTGGGTTGCCATGGTGATTATTCTATTAAATCTTATCATACATAATTAATTCAATGATATCGCATGATAAGTAATGATTCTAGGTTGCCATGGCAATTACGTGATATTTTAAGATGGAGTCATATTATTTCCTTATTAGTGAATTTAATATATACAATCGTAATCAATTTTGTATTCATGCATTTTTGCATAAGAGTGCAACAGCTATTGCACCAAGATCTGAATATTTATAAAACTAGTTATAGTACGGACGCATCTCATTTGCCACATTTGACGTACAATTTCCAATTTATTGAAACTCATAACACCTGAGCAATTTCTACAACATTCACCTTACTCAATTTTAAGGTAACATGTCATCATGTTATAAATAGTATAAGCTTTGACCACAATTCGTTAAATCGATTGTTATAATGTTGTAAAATACATAAGTTATATTTTTCCCTAATTATTATTGCATAAGAACACAAACATCCCGTTGAAAATAAATTTGTGTTTCATTTAATTTAGATAGAGAAATTGTTTCGATATTTCGGCCTGACGTTATAATGTTTAAATCTGATGTGCGAGAGAAGCTATGTCTACAATCATTTGTGAGCACAAATGTTTTGATACTTATATACACAGTCAAAGTAATATCTCCCTCAATTTGATAAATTCATAATGTGAAAGATCCCTCATATGGTCTTATTGTATTAAACGCTTATATGGACAGTTATTGTATAATGTATTTTTGCCTAAATATTTTACTTTTTTAAATCAATGAATTTTTTTCTATGCTACACTATGTTTATAGTTTCAAATTGTTAGTCAGTTCGCTCGTGCATTAACAGTTGCAAAATGTTTTGGTAAGCACAAAATATAAATTAATTGTTTAAATACACTGTAAAAAATGAAAATCTACAAAGCTAGTTTTTGTAAAGTTACAGAAATCTGTATGCTTACTAAAATTTTACCGGTAATCCGGAATAATTATGTGATTTTTTTTGTTGTTGCAGTTACATAAAAAGTTCTAGACATCTCAGTTTCCTAGAAAATTTTTAGTAACCTTAGAGATTTTTTTTTTACAGTGTGAACGTGAACCTGTTACATGAATTTATTTTGCTGCAATTACATAAAAAGTCTAGGCATCCTAGTTTCCTAGAAAATTCTTAGTAAACTTAAAGATTTTTTCCTACCGTGTGTATGGAACTTATAACACTTGACTGAGTAATTACGTACCCAGGGCCGTGCGAAGAGAAAACTGCGCCCGGGGCAGCGTGTCAATTTGGCGCCCCCCCCCCCTCTTCCTTCAAAATTGATAAAGGGCAGAAACAGAAATAAATTATATTGAATAAATATTTTGCTTTTATTTTAGAACTTTAAAAGATTTAATTTTAATTCAGAAATTCCAAACAACTAAATAACTGAAAAGAAAATTGCACTTATTTGTTAATGATATCGTGATGCTTTGCGACAGATTTTTCTTAACCTTTCTCAGATATTTTGCTAGCCATTTTTAGTTGTTTTTAGTCTTTAAGCTGCAGAAAATGGGTAAAAATCGCTAACAACCAGATTAGAAACAAGTGGTCCCTTCAACCAATAAGTACTAAAAAAGCAAAACAAACAAAAAACCTGCAGAACATAATGTAAAAGATAAAAATAAATTATAATTTCAGTACATTAATTAAGGAAGATAACTGAAACAATGTTTCAATTAATATAAAATATAATACACTGCTCAAAACAATTAAAGGATATTGCAGTTTTAGGTGGATTTTGTATCTGGTAAACTGTTTAGCTGATTGATACATGGTCGACAGACATAGTAGGTTATATGAGAATAAATTACACATGTTTGGCAGAAAAAAATGCATTTTATTGCGCATTTGTGTACTAAAGGAAAAAAACGCAATTTGTGCATATGAGAAAAAAAGAATAAGAAAAGGTGTTTTCTTCAAAGAAAATCATTTTCAGTAGGGGGTATGGTTTCCACGGGCGGCCAGCAACGTTGAACACCTTTGAGGCATGGACTCAATGAGGCTATTAATGACGAGTTGGGGTATTCTGCCCCGCTCTTCCAGAAGAGCTCTTTCCAGTTCTTGGAGAGTTTGTGGGGGTTGTTGGCGGCCAGAAACTCGTCTTCCTAGAGCGTCCCGAACGTGCTCGATTGGATTCATGTCTGGAGAACATGCTGGCCATGCCATTCGAACGATTCCTTCCTCGAAAAGGAAATCCTCCACCAGGTTTGCACGATGTGGCCTGCAGTTATCGTCCATTAAAATGAAGTTATCTCCGATTGCTGCAGCGTAAGGGACTACAATAGGTCTGAGGATCTCATCCTTATATCGGCGACCAGTCAGAGCTCCATCTCGAATGATGTAGAGGTCAGTGCGCCCGTCAATGGAGATGCCACCATACACCAACACTCCTCCACCGCCAAATTCGACACTTTCGTGCACGAACGCAGGATTATTCCTACTGCCACGGTCCCTCCAGATGAAAATACGCCTATTATCCGGATGCACAGAAAAACGGGACTCGTCAGAAAACAGAATATTGCTCCATTCATTTCTCCTCCAGTTGACATGCTCGGTTGCCCACTCCCTGCGGTCGCGACGATGCCTTGATGTTAATCTAACACATACCATCGGTCGGCGAGCATACAGACCTACAGCATGGAGCCGGTTTCGGACAGTCTGAGTTGAAATCGTGGTGCCTGTAGCCGAGCGAAGGTGTTGTTGGAGAAGAGTAGCGTTCATGGTTCGGTGTCTCCGAGCTGTTAACGCTAAATACCGATCTTCATTGGGCGTTGTTGCCCGTCTACGACCTTGCCCTGGTCTTCGGCCTGCACATCCACTCTCCAAAAAACGGTTCCAAATCCTGGAAATGACACTTTGTGACACTCCAATGGCTTGCGCTAGTTCGGCTTGAGTTTGGCCCCCTTCTAACCTACCAACAATTCTCAAAGCTTCTGAATCTGTCAAATGACTTCGATGAGACATCGTACTCATCGAAACAAAGCAATCACTGAATGCCGATCATCCTTGTCTTCATTCTCTTTTATCCAGTTGAAAGTCAAATTTCATTCGCTGCCGCTGAAGCGACGTTTTTGACGTCGAACTCAAAATTTGCATACTCCACAGTTTGAAAACCAGAAAAATTTGCATTTGTGATTCTCTTCTTCTATTTTCGGCAAAAAAAATTTCGTTTATATCTTTATTTTATATAAAACTTCAAATATCCTTTAATTGTTTTGAGCAGTGTATAATATCAGGCAAATACATTTACTTCCATTTTACTACTGTCTTCTATCTTTACAAGAAGAAAGTATCGGATTCATGAAAATTTTTAAATTCCGGTTTTCGACGGATATTAGGGGTCAGAGATCCCGAAAAACATGCTTTTACAAAATGTCTGTCTGTCTGTGTGTGTGTGTGTGACACAAATTTTGTGGGCGCTCTATCTCAAGAACTAATGTACGGAATTTAATAAAAATTGGTATTTAATTAGTCCCTGATACAAATTAATGCTGATTAGTTTTTGGTGCAAATCACTCAACAGGTGGCGCTGCTATGCTGCATTATTTACGATTTCCGCAATGGCTCTATCTAAGGAACTAATGCACGGATTTTCGTGAAACTTCAGATTCAGTTAGTCCTTGATATGCCTTGATGCTGATCATGTGTTGGTGTAAACTGCTCAATAGGTGGCTCTGCTATGCTGCCTTATTTACGATTGCCGCAATGGCTCTATCTCAAGAATTAATGCACGGATTTTCATGAAATTTCATATTCAGTTTGTCCTAGATATAACGTGATGCTGATTACGTGTTGGTGTAAATCGCTCAACAGGTGGCGCTTCTGTGCTGCATTTTGCGCCATTCCCGCAATAGCTCTATCTCAAAAACTAATGCACGAATTTTCATCTAACTTCAGATTTAATTAGATTTTAACACAAGTTGTTGCAGATTAGGTTTTGATGTTAATCGTCCAAGAGGTGGCGCTGCTATGCTGGAATTTTCATGATTTTCGCAATAACTCTATCTCAAAAACTAATGCACGGATTTTCCTCAAACTTTCAGTTAGACTTTGACATAAATGGTTGCTTGGTGGTTTTGGAGTAACATAGGTTTTGATGTAAAACACCCAATAGACCGAAACGCTGCTAGGCTGAATTTTGCTGAATTTACACAATTTCAGAGATGACCATATCCTAAGAACCAATGCATGGAATTTCATATCTTTAGAATCCTCATGATGGGCATAGATTGCCGTCTAATTTTGACACTGTGATAGCGAATTTTCAAGTATTAACATGTATGAGATAGAAGAAAGTTTTGGGATTGGTACATCCGACTTGTTTTTCTTGCATTTAGGGTAGCAAAATCGTTTATTATTTTATGTGTAAAGATTGCGACACACTGAATTTTATAGAAAGTAAATTCAGGTTGCTTAATCTCTCGACTCATAGTAGATCTTAAGTAGTTTTTTACTATTTTATTGTAACTGAAATACTTATAAATTATGACGCTGTCTCCATGTTTTTGTAATTCCATAAATTAAAATTATGGAGCAACTCAAGGATTTCTAAATGATCCATTTTATAAAAGTTCTTATCTAATGGTAGAAATAAGGTTTTCGAATTTAAAACCTCGCTTAACAATTCAAGTCCATTCAAGTCAGCAATAAAGGGCCAGGTCCAGGCAATATTAACAGATTTTCGATAACTGATTTTAGATTCGCACCAGCCAGAAACTCAAATTCTTGTTATATATTTCTCAGTTTCTTAAACCTCCAGTTCAGTTGCACAGTAAAGTGTCTCTACGTAACACGAAATCCTTCACTTTCATATAACTTTTTTATATTTCCACTTTCATCAGGAGCTTCATAGTCAAATTGTTCTGCGAATTTTACGTTTTCTGTTTTGCTCAAATAAGGACTCTACATTTACGGACATAACCAAATCTTCGCTTTCTTGTTCAAAAATTTCCTCTCTTATTGTCTGAAATGTGTTTTTTAGTGTTTCAATCAGTTTGCTGGGGATCAAACCATTGACATTTTTTTTTTCTCGTGAGAATAATATTAACTTTTTCTATTTCATTTAAAATGCTGAGTCAGACTACCAAGCCGTAAATAAAGGGGAATTTTTTTATTTGCTTTATTAAGCTGTTTGCTCCTGAGTAAGTTTACTCATTTTACTTCATTCCTATAAGGTCTTCCAGAGCTTTTAAAATCTGTTGCAATTGTTCGTAAACTGCAGATATAGCTTTATTTTTTCAGGACCATAGAGTATTGCAATGTTTCTTTAAATAAACTGATAAGTGAGACATAAGTATATCCCATCTTTCAGTAGAAAAGAAGAAAAAAAACAAACACAGTTTATGCAGTTCCGGACATTTTTGGACATACACCAGCAGCACGAACTCAAAGTTTAGAGAATGTGCATAACATGTAAAAAAATAGACGAATTTATTTACTTCGAGCTTACACAACATTATATTGGGAAGCCATATTTGCACCATATCACAACATTGAGCTCTGAAGGGTTGATATTGGTATTGTTTATGACGGCCGATTACCTACAAGTTGGATATAGTAGGCCCAGTGTTGAATTCAGACACTTTTCTCCGGGAGAGATTTCTGTGGCTCCGGGGGGGGGGCATTATAGAGTTCCGGGGGGTAAATTGTGCTTTTTGACCATTGAAAGCACAAAATCTCAAATCTTCCGGGGGGGACATCTCATTCCTCCGGGGGGGGGGATGTTCCCCCAGGTCACCCCCTGAAATCAACACTGAGTAGGCCGGAATGGGATGGGAGTGTCCTCTGTAAGGTCTTTCTAAGGGAACCTAACCCGTATTTAGGCAAGGTTCGAAGAAAACTACGGACAATTTGGAACGATTAGGCTGACGTGCGCGATTGGGTCGAACTCAGCACCTCACGTCTACCATCTTTGAGAACAAAACCTCTTGTGCAGCTGTGAATGTCGAGATTGTCGGACATTAGCTTATCTTAAATTTCTTACGCTACTTTTTTTCCTTTTTTCTTTTTTGTTGACTTGATGTAGTCAAGAAACCTTTCCTCGAATGAAAATTTTCTATTTTCGGTATCGCATAATTTGCGCCATTTGTCCTTTGTGAGGTGTACTAGATTCCTAAACTGGACTGTGTTTAAAATTCAATAACTTGCAAATGGTGACAATTATTAAAAGAAATTCTTACAGGAGAGCTGTGTAAGATATTAGAAGTATTTTTACTGCGATTCTCGGTTTTAGTTCCAAATAGCAGAGATAGGTGGCAAGCAATAAGCACTCAAAGGAGGTCTAAACTGAAATCCCCTAGCATCATGCGAAGGAAGAAGGTTAAATATATAGAATAGGCCCCTAAAAATAAGATTGTATTGGAGAATGAGATCCACTCCATACATTTAACCTCTTCTTTTCGCATCAGTGTTGGGCGATTTCGGTTTTGGCCTTGATTGAGCACCTATGGCGCTAGATGTTGTCTTTATGGTGCTTGTGTGGTTATACATTGCTGGCATAATTGTCAATTCAATATAAACTTCATTGATTTTCACGAATATGATTTAATAAAGTATACTGCTGTTACCTGAATTTACTATAAACCTGTTTAATTTTTCAACAAATCATCGATATTTATGTTGTAATGGGAAATTGTAAAATTGCAGTATAAGAATTGAAAAAGTCATTTGTAACGCGAGCAGCAAGTGGTCTGCCCCTCGGTATTGCACTATCACTCTAAAGCGTAAGCTGAGTTCCCGAGGTGGGCATCCCTGCTTGCAGCGCTATCTATAGTTGCTATTTGGAACTAAAGCCGGGAATCGAGGTAAAAAAAAATTACTGACATTTTACATTACCTTCCCGCATTTTTTTTTTTAAATAGCTGTCACCATTTACAGGTTATTGAAGTTTAAAAACAGTCAATCCATTTTAGGACACTCGGTATATGGAGCGCGATCGAACGAAATTGAAAAATAGCTTGCTCTATTAATTTCTTCGACAATCGTTTATCTTACTTCATTGGCAAGAAGGTTCATAATTTCATCCTGAATATATTTCGCCAATTATCTTTTTCACTTTCAATAATTTTAACTTTTGCTCTTTTCAAATTTGCTGTCGATTACGTGATTTAATTTTAAACGTCTCTCATGTTTCTTTTAGCGAATGCATGCATTCCTGTGTTCTAGAGCATTTTTATGCTCAGGAATTTTAGGATTTAATTTCTTCTACATGAAAAACCCACAATTTGGATTGGCCAACTTTGGAGGGCGATCATGATAATTGGTGTATAATAAACAGAGAAAACAAAATATAGCGATTCCCTTAAGTTATCCAAAAAGCCGCAATCACTGTTAATAATTTCTCCACTAGGTATAATTTTCTTAAACGTTAGTTTGGAAAATTGTCGTCCTTCTGCAATGGCAGATTTCATGTAATCAGCATTTTCATCCTGTGCTGGACCTGTTTTTAACAGAAAAGTAATGACCGAATGACTAAAAGAATGATCCCATAGTGGAATCAGAATAGGACACAGAAACTTTCGTGTAAAAGGGGCCGCAGAGTGCAAAAGTTCAAGAAACACTGCAATAAAATATCACAAAAGCATATTATAAAATCATTAGATCTAAAGAGCTCAATGAAAAGTAAATGTGAACGACGCAATAACTTGGAAATGCAAAATGTACATACTTCCAATGGGAAAAAAATTCCCGCTATGTAAATACGTACATTTAGTTTTACAAAAAAAAAAAAAAAATAGAATATCAAAGAGTGAAAAAAAATTTCAATGAAAATGATCGACGACAATAAAAAAAAAGAAAATTGATAGTACAAATTTGGCGCCCCCTAAATTTCCGCGCCCGGGGCGACCGCCCCCTTCGCCCCCCCTTTCGCACGGTGCTGTACGTACCTTTCGCCTTGTTTCAGTTTTAGCTAATTATCTTTACATAACAAAAAGTTATAAAAATTGCGCGAAGCTTGTTACGCTGTATTGTTACAACGCATGTTACAGATACAGGTTCTAAAAAAAATTCCAATTACATCTTTCTCGAAAGATTATTACACTGAACGCAAACGTTGCGTTGCGAATAAAGTTGAGTTTCATTTATAATAGATAGAGAAGATTAATCTTGGTTTCAGTGTGACAATATGATGTCTAAATCTGATATGTGAGAAGACGTTTGACAGTTATTTGTGGGCACAGATGTTTTCATGTTTTAATGCAGTATTGATCAAAGTAACATTTTCCTTAAACTAATATATTCTCAATGTATCAAACTACTTCAATAGGGTTCTGTGAATAGTTATAATACAAAGTATCTTTACATACAGGGTGTCCATAATTAAACGACCCTACTTTAAAGTTGTCTAAATACGAAACTATTGATCAAAAAGTTGTGAAATTTTGTGTCGGAGATAATGAAGGAATGGGAATTTGTTTGAGCGGGAGAAAATTAGTTCAAAATTTCGTCACCAGAGGGCGTTTTTAATAAATTACACATTTAGCCACCGCCCATTGAATACTAGGCCTGAACTCTGTGAAAAAAATGGCAGCTGTCGTTGGCGGATTTATTTTTTTTTTTTCAGAGTTTGTACGGTCCGTTCAATTCGAACACCAATAATTTTAAAAAGTTTTCACGCCTTATTTTTTTGAGGGGGCGGTCTGTATATTTGCCTTATTTAATCTGAGAAAAAAATAGTGTAAAAACTTTTAAAAATGTGTAATTCATAAGAAAAGCCCCCTGGTGGCGAAATTTTGAACTAAATTCTTTTTATCGCTCAAACAAATTCCCATTCCTTCATTATGTTTGTCACCAAATTTCACAATTTTCTGACCAATAGTTTCGTCTGTAGACAACTTTAAAGTAGGGTCGTTTAATTATGGGCAACTTGTATATATATATATATATTTTTTTAGGTAGATTTCGTAAGAAATACTACCTATTGCAGTCGTTACCATGGTGCGACTTTTGAAAAATTCCTTCATAACTTTTCATTATAGGACCCCAGGAACCCAAAACCACCCCCACCTAAAAAGTTTATATATATATATATATATATATATATATATATATATATGTATGTATGTATGTACTAAACTTTGTCCGCACGATAAAAGTCGCAATTATGCACGAATCATCTTCAAACTCGCCAACAACTTTGAGATGACTAATATCTCGGCGGGGATTGAAAATGGGCGAAATCGGCCCAAGAGGGTGGAAATGGGGAGGGTTCAAAATTTTGAATACTGTCTTAACATGATTCTGATAAAACCAGCTCTTACACAACAATGGCAGGAAAAAAATAAAAGTTTTTCGTTATAGCAGTTGCCAACAATTAAAAAAAAAACAAATAATAAAATTCTCACCACAACAATTACTTTTCTATTGCAAAATTTTCACGTGTAAAATTAAATAGTTTGACAAATTGAAAACAAATTGAATATTATGTCATAAGTTTCCTAGAGCAAGATTTCAGCATGAAAACTCAAAATAAATAGTTTGACGAATTAAAAAAATATGTATATTGCGTCATATCGGAAATATAATGGACCTCAGCAGGTGAATATGTAACGCCATGTAAGTTTGAAGAAACGTATTAAAACATGATAAAAACCCGACTATGGAAATATTAACATATTTTAACACTTTAAGGTTCTCTGAATTTTTTGTAGCCATTTTTTAAACCTATTCCATATATATGTGTGTGTGTATTCGTGTATATTACAATTTTCACAAAAAGTTTAGCTCCCTACAGCTCGCTCTTTGTGAAGAAACTGGGTTTTATCTCTAATCTTGATTTAAGTTTTGTTAGAGAATTTAGTACTTAACATCGAAATCTACCTCCGCCTGTAGGCCCGAGCCGGAAGGGATTTTTTAATTCGATGAAGTTTTTCTATGCTACAGTATGTTTATAGGTTCAAATTTTTAATCAATGTGTTAGTGCTTCTAATACTTTGACAAAAGTTCTTGGATAGGCATAAAATATAAAGTGATTTTCGGTCTATATGGAACTATATGGTTTATATAATATATAGGACATATGGCAATATTATTATAGTCTATGTGGCCTATAATTATTCCGACATCTGAGTAATTGCTCAAATTTTATCTTATTCAAGTTTCATGTAATTATCTTTACATAGCAAATACTTAAAAACTTTATGGGCAGTTCGTTATACATTATGTATACATATCCCGAAAGTTCTTAAATTGCGTTTTTCCCAGAATGGGTATTATGGTATTGTTAGAATACTGTTCAAGTTGATGTTGCTCCTTCAATCGGCCGTAGAATCGTATGCACACACTGTGGATGCCAATGGCCTGTGGTTCGTGAAGCATTTCTTACTAATTTTAAGAGATTGAAAGTTTTAAGGCAGAACATTCCTTTATTGAAAAAAAAGCTAACAGTTGAAAATCCACTTTGATAAGTTAATTTACATTCAAGTATAGTGATACATCAAGGTATATCAATGGATGAATACAGGGATACACAAATGAATGGAAAGGTGGTTTCCAAGAAAAAGGCAGGCTGTTGTCATCACAACATCAAAAGTAGAAGCGGCCCTTAGGATCACCAAAATAATTTTTTTTATATATCTAGCCATGACGGTACAAGAATAATAAAATATAGACGGTTAGCCTTAGCGCATTAAAAATTTTTAAGTGTAAAGATGCCAAACAGAATATCACATTTGGCTTAACATCAGTTGAAAAATGTGTGAGAAGAGTAATAGAACCCTAAAATTAGTAGATATTCATTGGCACGAAAATAGTAGAGGAGAATGTGTAAAAACAGTTACAGGTGTAAATATGGACATCTCTCCCGAAGTGGCCATTGGAGGTGCTGAAGACTGGCGGCCAGAATTGTACATAATTCCACTTGTTGATATAAGATAATAGAGAGCAATTGGAACCATTTTTCAAATAGTGTGCATGCAGCGTGAGTTAGTGTGCAAATTGGTGTTTGTTCGGGACTGCAAACTTTTGAAATCGTTTTGTTTTCATGTTTTTATAGTTAGTTTAAAATAATTTCAGAGTGATATCGGGAAGGCGAAGATCCTAAGCTACTTTTAGAAGTACGCTTTTAATCATGCACGTCTTTAGATTACATGTGAAAGTGGCCATCTTTCTTAGTTGGGGTTGGTGTAAATATGGGCACCCTTTCTTGGTGTAAATATGGGCCCCTCTTTTTCGAATTATCTTGATATACAAGCGCATTAAACAGGGCCGAAACTAAGGGGGGGCAGAGGGGGCATGTGCCCCGGGCGCCAGAACAAAAAGGCGCCAAATGAAGGATTATACCTTTGGAAAGGATCATTTTCTTCTGATGGACTTCTGGCTTCCGTTATTATGAAACAGCCATTATAAATGATGAAGTGTTAGGTGAAGATGAAAGAGCAGTCATAAAAAGTTAGAACTCTGATTTTCTGGTCCGAATGGGAAAAAAAATGGCCATAATTTTTTTTGCAAAAAAAAAAAAAAAAAAAAAAAAAAAAAAAAAAAAAAAAAAAAAAATTGCCCATTTTTTTTTCCCCCATTCGGACCAGAAAATCAGAGTTCTAACTTTTTACGACTGCTCTTTCATCTTCACCTAACACTTCATTCATAATGGCTGTTTCATAATAACGGAAGCCATCAGTCCATCAGAAGAAAATAACTCGGTGAAAGCGGAAACACGGTTAGGCGGGACTCGGATAATCGGGACTCTACTGAATATGTCATTTTAAAAATGATCTTTAGAATATTTTTGTTGATGTTCAGAGGAACCTCCCCTTGGATCCGCCACTGTAGATTTCGTAGTTCAGTACTACATATTTCATGATTACATATTTTAAATTTTAAAATAAGTCGTCTATTATAAAATTAGTAAAATTATCTTTATAAATATACTTTGTGGAAGAGGGGAGGGGGCGCCAAAATCCATGTTTGCCCCGGGTGCAAAAAAGGCTAGTTTCGGCCCTGGCATTAAACTCTAGCTATGCTAATTGATGAGGCTGCTGAAACACCGCAATGTCTCCCGGGAACTTTAAATATAGTTTCTTCGATCGACATATCTCCTGTCCCCAACATGAAGAAGAGGAACACTACTGGTGGACCGGCAAGGTTCAGCGTCATCACTGGATCGCCATGCAAGGATCAGTTGACCAAGTCGCTTGGCAAAAGTGCTCTCAAGAAGACAGACATCCTTGAGTTTTTCCAGAGTAAGAGACCGGTCAGGGAGTAAGGCTGGGAAGACTGAAGGCCTTTCAAAAAAATCTACGCACGAAACGATAAGATTTATCTTCGGACTCATCACTGACCCTCTTCCTTGTGGACAGTGATGATGATATGATATGGACCTGGATATTAAGGCTGTACTCAAATCCAAACTGCTTATTTTCTGATTCATTTTAAAATTCATTTTTGCTCTCAAACGCATCAAACTTGGAAATTCTCTTATTTAGAAACTATATAATGTGCGGTGCTTCTTAATTTTTTGATAAATGCAGAAAATACTGTAAAAAACGCTGTCAAAGTGGGCATTTTGAACCGAATTTTCCGAAGCGGGCGATCTGGGAATGAAAAAAATGGTCATACTGAGAAAATAATTATTTAAAAATCAAATTCTAATGAATTGAGCTGAAAATGAAATCACACGGCATGTTAAACATGTCTTCAGAAATCACCCCAGCAAGTTTCATGTTTTTACTTTTAAAAATGAGTCTGAAAATGTCTCAGAAAATTTCGAGCTGTTGAGGGTGGAAAAATATTTTTTCGAATACACCCTTAACGATAGGACTAAACCAGTCTCGAGCGATGCAACTTACATCTTTTGTGATGGAAACTTCTGTGCAGACACTCGCACAGAAGCGTGGGTTAAATGTACTATGTGCCAAACGTAGGCACACTTAAATTGTGCCCGGCTGAAAGACCCAGTTACGTTTTCGATTTCTGAAAATATTTTTTTTCTGTAATAAATAAATTCTCTACCATTTTGTATTGTTTTATCCTGTTTTAAAACATTTTTAACTAGTTTTTGTGAACTTTTTTGGAGAGGATCCATATTTTCACCCTATTTTTCTGGTGCTTTTTTTCAAAGCTTTTTCTGAATCTTCGTTTTTGAATTGAAACGATATTAATCATTGTTTTCAATCCTCTCATTTAGTAAACTTGTTATAGAAGTTGATGAAGGTCAAAAATCTAATTTTTTTTTTTTTTTTTTTTTTTTAATGAAAGCCTCTTTAGGTCAAAAACAAAAGAGGGTGCCCATACTTGCATCTTTTCCTCTACTTAATATAAACATCCTGAACCACAAAAGCGCAGACGGAGTGATAAAAGTTTATTTTTTCTACCTTTTGATTATTGTAATACGTTGGTACAGGAGACTGAGTAACATCGAAAACGCTAAAATGAATATTTTCTTTTATTTATTTTTAAAAGTACTGATAATAATAAACATTGAAAAGAAAAAATTAAATTGCTTTTGATATATTAAAACTTTTTTCGCTGAGATAAAATGGCATAAGAACTCTTGAATTTACCCTACTACAAGAAAGAGGTTTTTAATTTTATTTCTGCTTATAAAAGAATTAAAGGAATTTAATTTAGGGCATCTATTGTTTTAATTATTTTATATTAACAAACATAATCATATCATATTTATTACAGTGGAGTAGAAACATAGTGCTGCGGGCAAAGTTAAGTTCCATTTAAATTAGATAGAGAAGATAAATCTACATTTCAGCGTGACGTTATGATGTCTAAATCTGGTATTGTGGGAGAAGTCGCTCTGACAGTCATGGCTGGAAACAGGTGTTTGGCTATTTTAATGTGGGATCGGTTAAAGTAATATCCCCTTAATATGACATATTCTCGGAGTGTCAAAATACTCCAACTGACACCCACGTTAAATACTCCACTTAATAGAGTACATGTCTTTAAAGTTATTCTTGGCTTTAAAAATATTCTCGTGACTATGAATTTTTTATTTATTTTTTCACTCTCTGTTTAGTGTTGAATTTTCCAATCCTTTCTATAATCACTCCATAGAAAAGTTGCAATTAAGGGGTCTCAGGACTCTTAAAGCTCTAAAATTTTCGAAATTTTAATTTTTTTAGATGTTAAACTTCTATGTTTTCTGAACATTTTGATATAATTGTTATCTTGAAATTCCTATTAGAACAGAAGTTATGGCATTTAGAATTATACTCGCTCAATAGCTGAAACGGTGTTTCCAAAACTTTGAAATCATTTTTCTGCAAATGAAGTTTTTGGTCATAACGCGCACGATATCTCAAAAACTTCTGAATATTTTTTCGTGAAATTTTCAAAATGTATGTTTCATGTTAATCTACATAAACTGAACCTAAAATTTCCTTTTTTATATTAAAAAGAAAATATTTTTTTAGGGGTTTATATTGTTGAAATTTTCTAAATTTTGCATTAGCTAAATGCAACTTTGTATTAAAAATATAAAAATGCTTTAAATACAAAGTTATTTAGGTTCAGTGTAATTATTATAATCTGAGGTATAAGTAGGCACCAAAATTTTCATTCTAGTTGCAAAATTTATTTTGTAATCGTGCGCATAATCTTTCATGCCGATTTTCTGCTCGTCAAATGTCTGACAGTTTGGAGCCCCCTGTAAATGCTAATTCTGCATCTTGAAATTTTTCAAATATTTGAAATGAAAGAACATACTTGTATCTTTAATTCCCATTTAAAATTGTGTCTTAATATCAAATACATTTTAAGAAATTAATTGTTGAAAATGGTCCTTTTTTTTTCATTTTTTCCAATTTTAAGAGTCCTGAGACCCCTTAAGAGGGTTCCCCCGTGTGATGAGTTCGCTTCGAACGGCGCACGAGTGGCGTTGCGAAAAATGCCAGAATGGAAGCATGAGCAGAGCAATCCGCATTGAAAGACCTCCAAGAGGAAGAGGAAGGAATGCTCTATGGGACCAGATATCGCAGACTGATGGTAAGTTGAGATTTTCATCGTTTTAACGTACTTTAAACGCGTTTTTTTTTTTCTTCAAAACGTTGTTTTTCAAACTTTCATCCATCATATCTCGAGAACGGTCTGACCGATTCACTTAGAATTTAGTAGTAGGAGTAGACTCGGCACATGTAGACGCACGGAGTGAACTAGGATCATCCAAAAATTCCGAGTATTTCTATTTTTTTCGTAACAAAAAAAATCATGACATTTGAAAAAAAAAAAAAATCAGAAGTTTGCCAAAACCCCAATTTTTAATATTTTCAAATGATTCTAGTTCATTAATGCTTACAGATTACTTTTTCATTTTTTCTTTCAGATAAGCCAATCAGCCGAAATCGTGGAGGAAGTGAACGTCCTTTTTTTGGAAGCAGGTGTCTTCAGAGTGGTGTAACTTAGTCCTAATAAAGATTTTTTTCTTGAAATTTGTTTTACATATTCTTGAAATAGCAATAAATGTATAATAAAAAAAACTCAAAGTTCTATTTTTCCATTGTCGTCGAAAAAAAAAAAATCCCAAAAATTGCTTAAAATACAATCCGTCACACGGGGGAACCCCCTTAATAGTGTTACAAAAGTTCCTTGGAAATCATATTAGAACACAAAATGGAACTTACTTCAATAATTCTTGATATGTAATTATTTTAACTTAGAGAAAAAGAATCACTTCGATAATTCTTGATGACTAATCATTTTAACTCAAAACAAGTCGGAAATTGTACGTCAAGCGTGGCAAATGAGGTGCGTTCTATTACAAAAATATATTCATATAATTTAATATTTCACGCAACAGTGTGCCGTAAGCTCATTATACATTATTAATTATTTCATTAACAGGAATAAGAAAAAAATACTCTTACCTGTTATCTCGATAGCGCAACCCCGGTCCCGTCACTAACATTTATAGCGATATCTTCTTTCCGCAAGCGCTCTGTATAATCACAAACATTTATCTAGATTATAGAAAAGAAATTGATTCTTTGTTAAATTATGTGTATTTAAATTGTTGTGTGAACGGATCATACGTTTTCTTTTCACATATATTTAATAGCATATCTTGAGTAAAATATGTTGGTACACAGGCATTATATTTCCTGCACCTTTTCACAGAGCGACTACATTTTATTACAGCGAAAAAGAGAGTGAGAAACATACATTGGAAAAGGTTAAAAGAATAAATAGTCCAAAGTACGTTAGTCCGTGACGTCAACATAACGGCAACCCTTCCATGTACGCGTAGAGAAAAAGAAGGGCACGCCGACCACAGGAATCCACGTCTATTGGAGATGAGAAAGTTTGTCTTGAATAAAATGAAATGTTCTGTGATTTTTACTTTCACTTTTCAGGGGTTAGAAATCTAACACCCCCCTTTAACCCCTGAAGCATTATATCAATTGTTAAGAATTGTTTTTCTGTGGAAGCCAAACTTAGGTTTGGGAAGGGGTTTGGTTAGAAGATCAGCAGTCATTAAGTCAGTATTGATGTAGCGGAGTTTTATGATTCCACTGTCCACTAAGTGTCTTATATGATTGTAACGAAGATCTATATGCTTCGTTTTATGATGGAACTTATCGGATTCTGCAAGTTTTATTGCGGATTGGTTATCATCCATCAAGCTTATCGGGCACTGCTGTGGCATGTCCAGTTCTTTTAATAAGTTTATTATCCAAGAAATTTCTTGCGCAGCACTGGAAGCTGATATAAATTCAGATTCTGCTGAAGACATTGCGAGACACTGTTGACGTCTTGATGTCCATAAGATCGGGTTGGACCCCAAGAAAAATAGATTGCCTGATACAGATTTTCGATCTTGTGGGTCATTTGCCCAATCAGAGTCGGCGTATGCCTTCAAGACAGGTTCTTCGAAATTGGTATACGTTAATTTTAAATCGATAGTAGTTTTTAAATATCTAATGGTTCTTTTAACGGCTTCCCAGTCTTTAGTTCTGGGACGTTCATTTCTACGACATAGAATGTTAACAGCTGCACTAATATCTGGTCGGGAGACGGTTGAAATGTAAAGTAATGCGCCGACCGCCTGTCTATAGTTTACATTATCTGGTAAAAGATTTTCGTCATCGTTTAACTTAACATAGCCCGGTTCCATAGGAGTATCGGTTGGTTTTGAATTTTCCAAGCCAAATTTAATTACTAGTTCATGAATTTTGTTAATTTGATCTAGGGTCATTGTATTTTGATTAGGCCTATTAATGTTTATACCTAAATAATAATTAGCATCGCCTAAGTCCGTCACAGGGTATTCTTTCTTTAACTGACGTATTAGTTTATCAATGTTATTATCTTCCCCCGCGATGAGGAGATCGTCAACGTAAACGATTATATATATTGTTTCATTATTTGTGGTTCGTTTGTATAGACACTTGTCAATCGAACTTTGGCTAAACCCTAATTTTGTTAACGAATCATGTATTTTCATATTCCAAGCTCTCGCTGCTTGCTTTAACCCGTAAATCGCCTTTTTAAGTTTACAAACCTTATGTTCAGATCCGGGGACAACATATCCTTCAGGTTGACGCATATAAACTTCCTCCTTTAACTCCCCATGTAGGAAGGCCGTCTTAATGTCTATGTGTCTAAGGCGTAAGTTTTTGTACAAAGCCATTGCTAAAAAGCTTCTTATAGTAGTGTGAGACGCAACGGGTGCGAAAGTCTCATCATAGTCAATCCCGTATTTCTGGGAGAAACCCTTAGCCACTAGCCTTGCCTTGTATTTTTCTATTTTACCTTGACTGTTGTATTTCGACTTAAATGCCCATTTGCTACCGATGACCTTTGTCCCTGGTGGGACCTCAACTAATTCCCAAGTACAATTTTCTTTGAGAGAATTTATTTCGTCCAAGGTAGCATCTATCCATTTTTGCCTTTCCAGGGGATTTTCTATTTCCAGTATATCATCCCAGCATTTTGGCTCTTTTATTCTTACATCATTTGTTAAAAACGCGAATCTGTCAGGGGGAACCCCTCTATTAGATCTATCAGATCTACGTGGTAAAATCTGTGGGGTGCCTGTTACATTTGTGTTCCCATCCTGATTTTGCATATCATTTTCGGTGTTATTCTCTTCCTCGTCAATTAGTTGTAATTTTGGCTGCGGATTTTTATCGCTAACTATTTCTTTATTTCCATCTGACGCATTATTTTTAACTAAGTCATGATTATCATTCTCTAAAAATTTTACTGTCCGACTTATGACTATTTTCCTTCCATCCGTGCAAATTCTAAAACCCTTACTTCTGTTGTCATATCCGACAAATATACCTTCTTGCGCGGTGTCGTCCAGCTTTTTCCTGTTTGGTTTTTGAATATATGCATATGCGCGGCAACCAAAAGTTCTAATGTTAGAAAGGTCTGGTTTACGACCGGTCCATTTTTCATACGGAGTCCGATCGCAGGATGAAGTTGGGAGCCTATTTTGAATGTACGTCGCTGTACATATCGCTTCCCCCCAGAACTGGTTAGGAAGACCACTTTCCTTAAGAAGACAGCGTCCCATCTCCATTAAGGTGCGATTTTTACGCTCTGCAACCCCGTTTTGGGGCGAGGAGTACGGTACGGTAAATTGATGTTCAATTCCCTCATTTTTCAAATAATCTTCGAATTCCTGACTCGAATACTCCCCCCCGTTATCGGACCGAAGTGCCTGCACTTTTCTGCCAAATTTGTTAGCAGTCATTGCTGCGTATTCCTTAAATTTTGAAAAAACTTCACATTTGTTCCTTAGTAAATATATAACTGTAAAACGACTAAAATCGTCGACGAAGGTTAGAAAATAATATTTCCCCCCAACGGTTGCTGTTTGCATAGGGCCACATAGGTCACTGTGGACCAGCTCAATTGCTCTCGTAGCTCTAAAACTAGCGTGTTTGGGGTAAGGCATGTCGGTTAATTTTGACGCGAGGCAAACTTCACATTCATTACTGTGCTTACAGTTATCAATTTGAATCCCTGATGCCATGTTTTTATCAACTAATTCCTTTATGTGTTTAATATTTCGATGACCCAACCTTACGTGCCACTTATGTAAACAATTTTTCTTTTCACAATGATTTATTATATTTACATTTTGAGTAGAACCGGATTTCAAATTACTTTGATATAAATTATTATTTATATGACCCTCAAGGCATGTTACACCTTTATGAGTTATTTTACATATATTATCTTTGAATATAGCTACGCAACCATTTTCGGTAGCTTGTTTGATGGAAATTAAATTTGTTTCGATCTCTGGAACATATAAAACATTTTTTAATGTTATGGTTTTATTTGTGTTATCTGACATAACAGTGTTTAATATTACCGATCCGTAACCGTCAGAATGTAATTCTTGACCGTTTGCTATAGTGACATTCGATTTGTCATAATTGAAGTCGTGAAATTTATTTTTATCGTTGCAAATGTGGGTTGAAGACCCAGAATCTATGACCCAGAGATCTTTAGAACCATTACCAATGAAAAATGTTATGTTTTTGTCTGCGCGTTTTTCCTTATCGAAATTTTTGTTTTTAGAACCGTTCGCGCTTACGTTATCTTGAAAACACACTTCCGACC